>SPDT01000007.1:6000000-6600000 GCA_008477525.1 Hypomyces perniciosus
GGTTCAAGGCGCGTGTGAGGAATCACCAGCTCGTATCACCAGGCGTCAGATAAATATTTTGTCGGGGGTAACTGACATGCCCAACGCACCAGCATTTTTTCTTGTTAGCTTACCCGAGAAAGGTTGGCTGCTTATTTAAGCAGCTACTGGATTAGGAAAGCACGGGAGTATAAAGACATACAGATAGACCTAGTTTAATAAACAACAACCTTCTTCCCCCTTCAACACATAACCCCACCTGTGAGAACACAGTCGCTGAGGCGTATGAAGGTAACCGTTGGTTGCTTTTGGCTGCCGGCATCATGATCAAATGATCCGCAGTATCTTTTTAGCCCCTACATTACTCAATCGCCGCTTCGTGGTTCTGTCAGGAGCGCGGTTCCCGCGCTCGATACCAGTCGTTGTGTGTGGGTGTGTGTGTGTGTTTTGGAGTGCCAATTCCCCCTCGACAAAATATTTCCGTAAGATACGACAAAGGCATTCTTCTGTTGATTTAATTAGTAGATGAAGACGCGTCCGTATGCCTTCTCTGGCATCTGGTTCTCCTTATCGTGGGACAAAAGTGAGGCCTTGATGAAGTAGGAGCCGATGGGAGGGTGAGGCCGGAACTGTCCGGTAGCTATGTGAATGGGTGTCTCTGTACGGAATAGTTCGCGTTTGATCGTAAAATGCATTTTTATTATCTTATTATTCACTACCTCTGGTTCTCCTCCGTCATTTTATAGTCACAATCTGGATTAAGCTTAAGCGGCTCGCCATGCATGTGGACATGGATGGTAATAATTTCACCTGGATTTTCACACTATTTATGAAAGAAAGCAGTACAGAGTAATGGGGCGATGCATCTCTTCTTCCTGGAGGATAGCTAGGTGTTCTGCCTTGTACGGAGCACCTCCGAGACAAGGCCCACTTGGGCGTTATGTGAGCTACGTTCGTTCTGCAGTTGGAAACGAGATCTGTATGGTCTATTCATGCACTGTCATTTCTGACAGAACCCATTCCGACCAAAGAAAATCCATGTCTACTTACCTTGACAGCAAAAGTGGACCTCGCATAAAAGTGTATATACTGGAGACAGGTCTGAGGAGTTATGACGTCCAAGGCAAGAAGTACAAGTTGTAGTACATAAATCCGGCCTAGATTCTTGATATTGTCCATAAAACTCCGCACTAAAGCGGTTGTGGGATTGAGTAGTGGGAGTTTATCTTGGTACTGTGTACGGGCTATAAACTGTCTTTTATGTTATGTTTAGTCTGTACATGTGTTCATGCTACCCTTCCCCACGAAACGCCATCAGCAAATAACTTGTCAAATGCAATATAACCTATGCTATTAGCTATAATTGCTGAGGTGTACACTTCACTTTTGCTGGTCTAGTATAACGGTTTAGCATAACTGCCGCCAGTATATCTTCAGTTATGCCTAAGGCTTTAGCCAATATATACCTACCATTCACCGCTCCCCATGTGGTCATAGATATAAAAGATCACACCACTCTTCCCTTGCACCCTACGCTAATGCACACTGGTATATCGTGACGGCGTCTCCAAGGGTCCGTATGGTATGACAAAGTCATCAATAAGGAACTTCCGCGGCTGCGCAAGGCGTGTACGGAGGTGTATCCGGCCTCTGACCAGAAAAGGGGCCTCTCACATTTCAACCACCGTCATTGTCGGTAAGCGTCACCACACGCGCAAAGCAACAATAACATGCGGCTACTGCCCAGGAAACAAGAACTATTCAAGGTCAAGGCGGTCTATAAATCACGACCCAGAAGTGATAAGATGAGAGTGATAAATCTTTATTGATCCAAAGCGTAAATAGCGGATCATATAGGGTTTGCTTGACTGATTGTTGGAGGGAGATGATGGCTGCCGCGAAAGTCTAGCCACTATTATTGATAACACTAATCACACACAGTAACTGGAAGAAACAGGCTAACCAGCAGCGAGCGGGTGGAACCAGTTTCAAATTGTGATAATATACGAAGTAATGGCCCTCCCCCCTCGGATATTATTTGCCAGGATCGGGTGAAACTTTTATAGGCGTGCACCCCTTCTATATTAACTGCATCATAGAAATAGGGGAGACACAAGAGTCGGGTCCAGGCCTAATACTAGGCAAGCAGAGTCTAGACCGAGAGAAAAATGGTACTCGTACTCTATAAATGGAAGACAACAGGGCCCCTTCCGAAAATATACGAATTACTGTAGCAGTAATAGAATAGCCAACCTCCTACGAAAAGCTGCTCTCCAAGTTACTTCTTCAGCGCTACTACCTTTTATCACGGAGAGGGGCATCTACCTATACAGCTTACTACTTACGGCTTGCTACTCACGGCGAGCGGCCGCAACGATGAGCAATACCTCAAGTACAGTCAGCGTGGTGCCGCCACTGCCACATAGCACAATACGCACGATTGAAATCGCTATAGTGATTATCTGCTTCGTACTCGCCACTATTCTATTTATAATCCGGGCTTATGTCAGGGTTATTATTTGCCGCAAGGTCCTAGTCGAGGATTGTATGTGCCCGAAGTTGGCCCCTGACCCTTAATGGATTCTGCGTAATATTGATGCATAATATCCTGCTTAGGCACATGTTTAGTGGGATGGGTATGACCTTTTAGAGACCAAACTCTTGCCCAGTGTTTTACTAACTGGCGCAGGTCCTGTTCCTTGCGTTTACTGCGACGATTTTCCACAGTAGGTATCCAACTTGAGACCCGTTTGAATCTCACCTGCTAAAACAGAGGTGAAGGGATCCATTATGGAGAAGGTTACCATGTCTGGGATCTAACGCAAGAAAACTATATTCAAATACAGAAGGTGAGACAGGTGAGCTACCCAACCGATCCAGAGGAATCCAGTACTTACACCAACACTATACTGTAGTGGCTCTATATCTCTACGCTCTTCTACTGCCCGGCCGCCTACTTCACGAAGGTCACTCTCTTGCTGCTTATCGCTCGCGTGTTCGCAGTAGAGAGGAACTTAACGAAGGGAATCCACATATTCATCGTAGCCCTCCTAATCGCCTATTTGCCTATTCAGATCACTAAAACCCTTATCTGCCTCCCTATCCAGGCGTTTTGGAATCCGTTGATAAAGAATGCCAGATGTCTCCAACTGCCGAAGGTGGTGATAGCAGACCAATGTCTGGCCCTAGTCACCGATTTTGTTATCTTGTTCATACCAGTGCCCTTGATCTGGTCCCTGCGTTTTCCTCTGCGGAGGAAGATCAAGATAGCATTGCTGCTCGGTGCTGGCGGAATTGTAGGTGCTATGTCGATCTATCGGCTATATCAGTTTTTTAGCATCCAGCTATATACCGATTTTACAACGATGTTTATTCCAGTCGATCTTCTTACGTAAGTAACTTGTCCTGATATTATCACCGTGGCCTATGACTGGTTGAAGTGCTACCAGGTTTATATATTGACGCAAACAGAATGACCGAACTCACAGTCGGGCTTTCATGCGCCTGTCTCCCGTCCGTTAACCTCCTTGTCGAGAGATATTCCCTACGTATAAGAAGACCTTACATATCTGGACCGCCCATGCCCACTATAATCGCATGACTAGTGGCAGACGCAGGAAAAGATATTATCCCTAGACCAGCGAGCTCGCAAGCAGAAATCATGAGACTTGGCACTGCTTCCAAGCTGTCAGCAAGTAGATGAATAGCCTATATATAGTGGAAGAAACACATACTCCTTCAATGGCGGGTAAATTAATTGATAGTGACTAGGGATGGGGGAGGAAGAAGAAGACACAAAGCGTTGGCGCCAACTTGAACAGGCCCAACATCAACAATAAGTAAGTGAGCTTCCCAATATAAATACTAGATGGTAATTAATATATATTTATAACTGCCTCCAACTTCCCCGCCACTGTCAACACGGAAGAAGCATTTGAATAATCCAGATAGTGACTACGTGCAACAAAATAAAGTTTTGCGATGATTATGAATGCAGCTCACTAAACTACTCTTTCGAGCTTTGCATCAAGCTCTACTTCTATGTACGGCGAGCCTTTGTGAGTATAAGATCGTGATTCAGCTCATCTACGGTTCCGGCCTCAACTTCACATCCGATTCCCAACAACTTTTTCCGGACACCGTCTTTGGAAAAATTGATAAACATCTTGGTCTATAGAAGAAATATTAGCTTCGCAATGAACGCAATGACTTGTCACTATTGATTCTTACCTTGATTTTACCATCGTCTGGCGACCATATAATGAAGATTAATTTGTTTCTATATGACAAATCGTCTCAGTTAGTTGGTGGGTTGGAATTAAGAAGCAGAGAGGTGAAGATGAGCCCAAAATAAACCCGATGTGTCGAATGATAATATAAATGACGAAAAGGGGAGAGAGAAAGTTATGCGCACCTATCTCCACCATCTTTAGCTGTGAATGGAAAATCATAGACAACGAATCGGGCCTAAAAAGAAAGAAAAAGGTTAGAATGGATTTGACAGTGTGTACTCGAAGGAAGAATCAATTCCAACAGAAGTAATGGCGTACATCATTAAGGCTCTCAAGCTTGCTTACGAAGCTGTCCCAATCGTTGTCGCTGGAGGCTTCGTCGAAGACTACCTCTCTACCGGTATCGTTCATCTTCAAGAGGACATAGCGGTGCTGTTTACCAAATTTAAGCTCTTGGTACTTAGTCAAAACCTCGTCCGAGACAGACAATCTGCAGGGGATAAGAACATATTAGTGATTGATTGAAGGGCACGAAACTGGCATAAAGTGATAGGTAGGCGGCGGTGAATGGCCGAAGGGAGGTGGCTCCGCGACGAAGAAATTGAAATACCGACCCAGAAGCCTACGGATAAATTCAGCGGTTAGCGGATATCCCTACCTATAGAGGCAGATTGGTGTTCTTCACCATGGCTCTGATGTGTGCTGGATCTTAGGGAGCAGTTATAGGCCTGATACACTAAGAGGTTGTCTTAAGAAGAATAGGCAGGATGATGAACCAGTTGCTAATAATCTGGGGGACACTCTGTATTTATAATGGACAGAGTAATACAACATCATGTGCCACAGGCTGGTTTTCTTCACTCAACACGGACGATGCCCAAGAGCTGTGGAGAGCTGAACAGAGCGGGGAGCGGTTAGTCTAAAACTTCCCGATCCGCGTTTAATACGATATGCCAGTTAGTACTAAGCGGTAATAGTATTAGTTGTGAGTAGCGTCATGCACATCGGCTAGGCTTCATGGGCAAGTTGTCGCACTAAGATATCACTTCAAGTGAGAGGCCGTGGGATGTGGAGTATATTGAACTTGGTGTACGAAGTATTCATCATTCATTATTGGTAGGGTAGATTCGTTAACCTTCAGTAGGTGAGTTCACTACGTAATATGCACATAGGGAGTGCATGCAGACACTTGGCTCTTTGATTGTTCGGGCATAAAGTTACATTGCATGACAGCTTCAAAATAAACCGTAAACATACGAAGTACACCGATTATCTTCGGGCTTAGGCTGGCTGGCTGGCTGAACAACCCCGCGATAAGCGGGCTCTTGCAAATCAAGCGTCACAACATCACTTCTGGGCCACACACACTTAACTTATCTGTGGTTCTGCAGCTCCGTGTCGACATACTGAGGAGAAAGAGGCATGTTTGAATCATGACATGAAGAAAAGGTTCTCTATATTGTTTGTGCTTCCGGGGCGATGTGCTGCTTGTGTCTCTATGATGTGTGTTCAGCGGAGGGGGAGGGTCTGATGATTTTCACCAAGTCTTTCTTTCTCCGCACGATCGATCCTATTTGAGTCCAATCTTCCGACAAAAGCGGAGTGGATTATCCATCCAACACACAGTTGCGCGTGAGATATACGTGGGGCACTCGTACAGCACTCCGCATCTGGGTAATTATACAAACAGGACGTGGATACGTCACCTAGGGAATGTCTCAGGGGCGGAACTCGAGGACCGCGACGGGCCAGTAGGATTCAAATGGCGGGAGATGATGTCTCTCACCCTTACATAGACGCGCGATTAAAAAAACAAGAAATCACAGGACGGACCCTCGTGAGAGATACGGCCATAAGATTCCTCTTTCTACCCCTACAGCCCTCATCATTCGTTTGTGCAAATTGCTCACCAAACTTCCGCGGGAACGACACCAACAACCATGACAGCAAGGAAAACACGCAAGTTCCCGCAGAACCCTGTCCTGATCAAATTGCTCGCTGCCGCACAGCAAACACCGGACACCGAAAAGATCGTTTATGATGTCTTTGGTTTTGAGAAGAGTTACCCAGAGCTGCTTGGTGACATTATGGAGACGTGCGATATCCTCCGTTCGCAGTTGCCAACATCAGCATTGAATGAGCGAGGAATCTTCCGTGATGAAAGCGCATATGTTGCCATTCTCGCAAGGAGTGGTTATGAGTTCCTGGTGGCTTTTTTCGCTATTCAAGCAATGGGCGGCGCATGCACGCCCCTAGGTGAGTACGAGTATACTCCTCAACTTGAGTCGGCATATACCGGAAAACCAACCGATCGCTTCCAGGCACTGGCATCCTTCCCGAAGAGGCACAGTACTTTCTTTCAAAAACGAAGGCGACCTGTATGCTGGCGGGAAGAGACAGTATAAAGAAGGCTAAAGAGATCTGCGCCTATCTCCATGAGCACGAGGGCTCACGACACTTGGCATTGCTTCCAATTATCTGTAATGCAGAGCCATTGAGGAGTAGTGATGTCGAGATTGACGAAACTCTTCAAATAGACCCAGACGGACCAGGCTTGGCATTATTTACATCAGGCACTACAGGGCGCCCGAAAGGTGTAGTATTACTAAAACGACTTTTCTCCATGACAGAACTTGCCGAACCAGGCAGTGCAGCCATGAACTGCCGTCCAAGTCACTGGATTGGTGGTACGATGGGTCTAGTTGAGCCCGTGATTACAGGGAAGAAGCTTTATACTCTCGGGGCAAAAAACGAGAAAGCTCTTGCAGAGGCTACCTTGGAGGCCTTCAAAAACCACCCGATTACCCACGCGTTGTTCACCCCGGGGTTATTGCGGGGGATGAGGGACTACATGACTGGCCAGAGCGGAGAGCTATCCAAAGACGATAAGGTGAAATACTCTAGCTACTTTAAGTGCTTACCTGCGATCTGGTGCTCCTCTGCCACGGTTGAGCCGTCAACGATGAAGTTTTGGACTGATTTGACGGGCTTACCGTTTTGGAATTTATATGGCGCGACAGAGTTGGGAGAGATTGTAGCCGTGTCGACATCAGCCATTCCGGTAAGCACTTATCTAAACTATCTACTTCATATATGCACGCATAAAAGCTAACAGATGTGCAAAGGGCTCGATTGGAAAGCCATTGGGCAACGTCAACATCAAGTTGTCGGAAGGGGATCGTGGTGAAATCTGTGTCAAGAGCCCGACGATGTTTACGCAGTACGTCTACATTCACTGAAACAACCGCCAGGCTAGTAGTGCATTAATAACCCCCACAGTTACATTGGTGATGAAGAATTAACCCAGGCCGCATTCGACGAAGAAGGGTACTACAAGACTGGAGACCTTGCTGAGTTCAAGGACGGCGAATATAGATTCGTTGGTCGAGCAAACGCTGACTGTGAGTTCTGTCAATATTCACGTTCCATTAGGACAGAAGCTAAAATCGCAATTCAGTTGTGAACTGTAGTATCTTTCGTTTCTCAACATTGGTTGTTGAGAATAGTTTAATGAACCTACCATGCATCTCTGAGGCATGCGTTCTTGCGGTGCCAGACCACGAAGCAAGACAGCTCTGCGGAGCTCTTGTTCGGCTTAGACATGACCACATGCTGGTGGAGGAAAAACACCTGGCCCAGATTAGGTCCGATCTCCGCAGTAGCCTGGCTCCTTTCATGATGCCCATTCTTCTTCGTGTTCTGATGGACGGAGAAGAGCTGCCGCGTACGGACTCCGGGAAGCCTCTAAAGAAGCAGATTCTGAAAGACTACTTCGGGACCACGGACTGGTTCTCAGCAAAGAATGCCCCAGAAACAGTGGAGCAATGGACTGTGCCGCCGAAAGCTGGGGGTGAGATTAAGCCATGGGACTGGTGTGGTCTGCAACTTGCTGATTAGGTCTCTACTATATTATTCCTAGCGGTTGTTTAAAACTTCCAGTTTCCTTGCGCAATTTCTAACCAAGTGTCCACTAAACTTTCAACTCTCCTTCCTAGGTTAATGCCCACCAAGTCCGAACTAGGGGACCCTACATTCGGGGTTTTTGGGCGCATACAAGTTCTCGAGAGCGTGTCAAGGAGGGATACAGACAAATTGCAAATAGATTGGATCTACCTTGGCAATACTCTTCTAAGTCCAGTTTGCTACCGATGGAGAAGCTAGATTCCAATAGTCTTCCCAGTGCATTCCTACGAATGGCTGCTCATGCTACATCACAGTACACTGTTCTCCGGGAGTATTCACCCTAGGCCCCCTCTCAATAAACCCAAAGCTAAGCACGTTGTAATTTCCAACATTGATGTTCATTCTCATATGCTGCAGGCATACTGCAAGGCCTTGATGGCCGTTCTTGACAGCCAAATGCACTGGCATCTCACCAGTCCCGCATTGTGCGTCGAAATTGCCACCGCGATTGACGAGAAATTTGATGACTAGTCCTTGTCCGGAGCAGGGCGCGAGATGCAATGGTGTGCAACCCCAAATGCTGCTGGCGTTGATATCAGCGCCTCCGCTGAGCAATACACACATAGTTTCAAGCCCCCCTGCTAACGCGGCAAGATGAAGCGGCCGCCCCTGGTCGGTGCAGTCTTGGCAGAGCAGTTCTATCGTCTTGCACTTGTACATCATGCCGAAACTCCATCTGAGGAAGAGCTTGAATCTGTAAGCCAAGATCCCACATCGTTTGGCTCTGTGGCAGTGCATTTTGGTATTGGGCCGGCGTATTCTGATCTTGAATGTGTAATACTTGGTACCGAGTGCGAACGGGATATGACTTGATGCTCTACCGTTGATGTTCCTTGAAGCTGGAATCCCTGGGTCCCTGTCTGTTGATCCTGCACCTCTTGCCTGAGGACATATTGGCTATCGCGCTCTTCGTTGACAATCGCTTCGCGTGCTTGATAATCTGAGTTTTGATGAATCTCAAACTCTGCCTCTTCGAACAATTCGTTTCTTTCGTGAAGATACTCTACATTAACATCATTTATATGAGTACGCCCTTAATCGATAGCTTCGTCTTGCGTCTGATCATCTGAATCTTCACTGGTTTCAGATTCGGTTTCGCCATCCGAATCGTTGCTTCCGTGATTGGACCCTCACCAATTTTGGATGCTCATTCTCCCAGTCGCCATTTTCATCAAGGTCAAGAAGCTGTCCCGATTTGCTGTCTTCATCATGAGGGTGTTCATGGTTGATGTGCTTGACGTGTGTTATATCCATGATCATGCATGCCTGATCAACTCCAAAGGCATTCTTCAGCTCCTTCCCCTTCCGATCCTCAAAATCCCCCAACGTAGCAATATCCCCTATTTGGTCAAAATATTCGATTAGGTAGTCTATGATGCGTATTCTCTTGCGGTGTCTAGGCGCGAGTTTTAGTTCCACATCATGAAAGTTTGGCTGTGCGCCAAGCAAACGCAGCTCGTCTTCATTCACGGTATCCGAGCTAAACCCTTCAATGGCAATTTTGTAATTTTTCACAGCCTCATTTTTACTCTCATGACTTGGGATCATTGAGCAGGCATTGGCGAGATAAATTGCAGCTAGGGATGTCTGCAAATCCATTGTCGTCGTTTTAGGGGAAGACTTCTTTAAAGAGTTCTAGCATATAATAAGAGCTTTGGCATACATATCCTTGGCATACATATCCTTGGCCTTAGTGAAGCTTTCTGTCTCGAGAGATATTGCGCCAAGAGTCTGCGCTGCCTTCCCTGTCCCGCTTTTATGTATTCATCATTCACAACAACTGCGCCTCTGGTCTCCATTCCGAGTTATGGGCTGAGAGCGTCAGAGTCTATAGTATAGACAGAAGAGCTATTGGAATCGGTAAGGCTTCCATTCCCCTTGTTGATCTCCTTCTCCTTTGTTGACTCAGATGCTGCGTCACCAACCCTGTGTGCCTTCTCTTCCGTCTCGCCAAGTGTCGGCTCCAACTCGGACACAGCAGAGGCTATCTCCTCAACACTATTTCTTTTTACTCCGTCTCTTTTTAGGTCAACTTCCTCAAACTCGGGCTTCACGGGCCGAGAGACAATCCTTGGTGGCAACGGCGGGGGCACACGTGCTGCGATATTTACAACACCAGCCGAGGCATTGATAGATTGCGGTCTCGACACTGTAGTTAGCGCGACCAAAATTTCGGACTTCTCTTCCTCCCAATGGTTGGAGCTGTCGGAGATAGGACTTGTGATGGGTGTTATTATGACTTCATCTGTCTGCGTTCCAGCATCAGAGGCCGTATAAGGTCGATCCATACTCCACGTCCTGTGAGAATTGGGGGTTGATGTGTAGCTGTCGCGGCTGCTTCTCGCTTCAGATGTATCCATGCTCTGTCGATGAAATCGGGTATAGATTGGACTTGAAGGACTCGGACTGTATTCAAATTGCCGACTTGACGGTCTCGAACGAGTTCCAGCTTCGAGGATTTCGAGCCCCTCCTTTTGCAGAGCATGTACACCAAATGGATCTGGATCGTCGGGTTCTGGGATGCCAAATATCTTGCCATCACCGGGAGCGTCAACATTGACATCGCCTGGTGCTGGCTGTCCTTCCAGCTCCTCCATCAGCTCTGCGTCGACATCAGTACGACCCTCTGCAGCCTTTAATGTCTCCATCAGCATTTTGATCTCCGGTGGTTGATGGCGCGCTTTCCCAGCCAGAATATCAGCAACTCCTATCGTCTCGCCATAAAAGCGCGCGTTCTCGTCCGTACGCTCGATAACAACCGTGCCGTCGACTTGGACACCGGCGTAGAAACCCCGAGATTTAAGGTAAGTAAATACGGGTCTGTTCACTTCTTTCCATTTACCATCGTTCTCAAGAACTCCGCCAATCCCAACAGGACCAGCGACTGCGCTGACCTCGCCACCCAGCGTAGCTCTGATCTTGGTGAAAGCCTCGAGAGCTTTGCGATTGTTGATGACGAGCACACAATCATAGATATCCACACCAACGAGGAAACCCAGTCCAGCTGTGTGAAGTAAGATGCCGGAGGGAGGAGACCACGATCCATTCTCTGTTCGTGCAACCAAGACGCCGGAACCTCCGGCTCCAGAGACCCATAAACCAGTGCGCATAGTGGTGAAGATAGCAAGACCAACAGCGTTCTGTATGACCTTTTGTGGAATCCTCTTCAAGACTCGCTGTTTCTGCTTTGGGCCAGCCTGATCGTTTGGCTGCTCGTCTTCGGTATAGAAGCCATCCTCTGCGCGGTGTCATCCGTCAGTATAAGCGTGCAGTCACAACAGTAACTATTAAATACCCACTGCAGAATGATCTCAGAATCCTGGCAGCTTTGTCGCTTTCCTTGTCCAATGTTGTCGGCCAGAAGGCTTCGCTGCCAATGCGGTTGGAGAGTCTGTTAACCGGCGCCCCGAGCTTATCAGCCCACCCCCAGACTTTGTCGAAGCCTTTCTTGCTCTGGGTCTTGGTCTTGTCCCAAGACGGCATGATAGCCGTCACTTTCTGCATTTTTGGGCACTTTAAACTAAAAGAAAGGAAACAGAGAAACAAGGCTCTAATTACTTCAGAGTGGAAAGGCAGATTGGAGGCTTAATGGAGGGTCCATGTTTTGGAGTGACCCGTGGTTCATCCCACCTTTATACGTAATCCTCAACTTCCGCTCATCCCGAGGCTGTCGCCACATACCTCTTCCGGCCTATGACATATCCATTGAACGGATCTGCCGGCGCTTTGATGCCACGCAACCACGATAATGTTGCCGATCGGGCCGGAGGAGCCGCACCATCCCTGCATGCATGATCTCGGCCCTGAGCTGGCTGATTGCGTAACCGTTACCTGGCTTGCCGGCTCAATCTACTTTTGACCGTCCAACAAATCGGCATTTTCATTCATATAAGGTTTAGAGTTAGAGTGCTGGGCTAATGACATCGCTTAGTCTATCTAAGTCGTAAATAACTATGTGATTAACTGTTTGGTAGACAAGTGTAAGGCATTCAATAGGCTCGATTTCTTTTCTAGGACATTAGACAACCAACGTACGGGGACGTAATGTAGCCTAAAACGCATCACTATATATAAATCGTCAGCAAAAGAAGTACACTCATGCATTACTTCAATCGATTTATTAGTGCCTAATATTAATATAACTCATGCCCAGTAATGTGCTTAGCTGTCTTTACTCTACCGGTATCCATGGATATTAGGATTGGCCAGCAAGGAGTTGAAGTCGAACCAGTCTTTTTTCTATATCTAATAATATATATTAGTTCTTGTAAAATACATGGTAGTCATCTAAATTTGTCGTTTTCTTATTGTCCCGTTCCATACTGACTGATCACGTCGCTACCGGTGTGGCCAACGCAGGAACTGCTATTGTCTCCTTCATTGGGACATGGTGATCTGACATGTCAAGCAAAGTTAGCATTATGAAGCGCGGTAGCGTCACCTGGAGCGGGCATAGAAAGACTTGCAGAAATCAGCAGCGCTCAGCTTATTGAGGAGGTTCTCAATTTGTGTGCCTTTCCTAATCATATTTTGCGGTGATAAGCCTTTGTTTTCGTGCGTCCAGCCCTGGATTTATGAAGATAAGCAGCTAACCACTCATGGCCTGCCTCAGTTGGTCTGCCATCTCAAGAATAGACGGGCCACCAGCAGCCCGCATATCCCTATTAAGCCTATTTACATAGCCGGCAGCAGGACTCCACCATCGAACAGTCTCCCACTTGCGTTTATCCTCCTCAACAACCAGTTGCCAGTCGACAGGAACAGCCCCCTTAACCCTCTCGAACCAGATGCTGAGGAAGAAGTTCAGGCGTAGCCGTATCCAAGGCGGGTATTCTATCTTCTGCCCCTGTAGAAAAGCCTCGCACGTCTTTCTATCCAGCACCCATACCCATGACCGATGATAGCTGTCAAATACTTCGTTATGCTTGGGGTGGTGCATCTTTCGGTACTCAATAGGCGGCAAAGTCTCCGGGAGCAGCTCAAGAGACTCGAGCGCATTTTTGTCGATGATGAGGCAGTGATCATAGCGCGCGTTGTTCTTGGACAGCGTCAAGTCCACATTCAATCCGGCTACCCATTCAGCAAACGCCTGTCCGACAGGACTAAAGTCTTCCTCTCCTTCGGGACCAGCAACAACTGCGTCGGCATTAGGATAGACTTCAATAACCTCATTATATAAACGATTTGCGAGGTGGTCAGTCGGATCATCTGTAGTAGGAGGTACAGGCGCCGTCACACCTTCAGGATACGAGTCGGGGCTGCCTTCTTCCGTGTACCTGGTAGTGCGAACGAGCCACTGCGTCCACTGGGTGAGACGTTGTAGAGCCTGGGCAAATCTTGCATCCGAGTCGCCTTCAAATCGAACACGGTATATTGTGAAGCCCCATGCGTACGGTATGTATGAATTAAACGTAGGATCCCGGAGGAGCGCCAGAGAGGACCGAGATGTGCGTTTCCGCTCGCGGTATTCTCTTGCAAGGTCGTCCGGAAACGATACTGCTAGTGGATCCGTTAATATAGGATCAAAGGACCTCCCTTGCTCGCTAGATTCTGCCATGTTAACAGAGAGCCTCAATGGCTTTGGTAAAGCAGTAGTGTCGTTGCGCTCAAGACAAAAATGCTTGTGAGCCAGGAGGGTGAGCTGAAATAATTATATACCCGTAGGCTTGAGATCGCGGGGGAAAGTTGACTAAGGCTGGGGCCTTAGTCAGGCAGAAAAAGCCGGGACAGGCAAGAAAGAAAGTCCGGGACAGTTGACATTTTAAGTTACATTTATATATATACTAATTATATATAAAGATACTTCAGAGGACCCCCACTATTTTGTAGGGCTTTCAACTTTTTCTTCACTTTTCAATAAAACAAAGATAGATATATAACTAATTAAAGAAAAATATTTTTAATTTCAAATCTGGTAGTTGATATCTTTATATAATAAAATTTTTATTTATATTTATTAATTAATTTTATTTATATCGGATCTGAAGAAAATAGGTGTCCGAGAGTTTCATGCCTGTCCTGGCTTTTTTGCCCGACTCCCCCCCCCCCCCGGTCTCAAGCCTACGGGTAAAAGAAAAGAATAACAATAAGCTGGCTAGGTTCCCCTCACCTAATCCTTGTCCGGGATAATCGATTTTCCATCCCCGAGCAAGTATCTTATATCGTTTACGAAGCACACCCTAGGGCTCAGGCTCGTGACCTTGAATTGCCGCCCAGCGGCTTTGCACGTTATGGCCAGTTGATGAAGTTACACCAGTCGGATCTATTGCCACCTAAAGCTCATCCAAACCTAATAGTTACAAATTAATAATGGGTGTTTCATCCAGCCTTTGTGCCGGTGTACTTCTTTCTTTTCTCTATGTTTAAAAGGGGGGGGTAATTGCATGGAAAGCGCATGCTCTCGTGATGCCGCTTCACCCAGCGCAGAGACAGATATTCCTTGGAGCTTTGCGATCAGAATCCCGCCTCATCCCATTTCATACCATTTCAAATAGTGGTGGCATTAGACAGGCTGGAAAAATCCTTGTGTGTTGACCTTTTGGGAACTTGCTTCTGCCTGTATGCTACTGGTAAGCAATTTGATGGCTGGTCCATTCACGCCATCATTCTGCCATGTATCTTCGATTACTTTGAGCCACTGCTTCACCCACCTTACCATGTTGGTATGCATCCTGGAAAAGTGGCTGTCCATCCAGTTGGTGAAGCTGTCAACAGCCGCGACTCGTCTGCCAGGGAACAGATGGCTATGGATTCTCTCAGCGATGCGCAGCTCCCGGCGGATATCCATGATAATTGTCGCCAGATTCGCGTGGACAGCGCCATCGTTGAGGTACCTGAAAATTGAAACGACCTAGTAATGATTGTCAGCTTTACCACCATGGTCCTGAAGCTCTCATTTTGCATGGACGTAACCTACATTTTTCACGGATGTGAGGGCGTTCTCGGCATCTATCACGTCGCGGGACCGAGCGAAGCTGTTCATGATGTCCTCTGCGACCAAATTTGTATTACACGCCCAAATCTAATAGCTCCATTTTTAGTACATGAATAGCGATTTCACATGCACTGTGATTAACGTGGGGGTTTATGAACACTTACAACAGCCTTCAGGCAATTTAGCTGAGATTCAGCCAAGACAAAGACACCGTCGTTAAGTGTGCTTCCCAGGGCGTTGAAGAGGCGGTCCTCTACTGTCCATAGATTTGCACCACCAGAAGCTGCCCCAGGAGGGTTGGGTATTGTTCGCACGGCACCGGACCTAACCAATGTATCCATGAAGAACTGAGGATCGATAGCACCCGCCGGATTGGGGGTATTGGGATCGCCTGACAGAATACCTTGCATCGCATCCACGTACCACATCGGCAGTGTCTGTAGCTCGAGTCCATGTTCAGCTACAGAGGACAAATCAGTCATCCATCTAGATGCAATAAGAAAAGAACAGCTTGTGCGACTGTGTAATTACTGGCAATATCAGGCAGGTTTCCTGCGCGGCGCTCCTCCACTTGGTTCATAATGCGAAGCACATAGTTCGTACAGCCGCGGCCAGGAAAGTAGTAGATCTGACCGTAGATCTCAACTTGAAATGGGTCGAGAACGCTCCAGTCGTTGGAGCTTCGATACTGCCATGATAGTTAGTTATTATTGGGTTTGGTAAAGCTGGTGGAGCAAGCAAACTCACTGGTTGAGACTGGCTAGAGAGGCTATATGTCTGGCCAGCGATGGTAACAGACCATGCTATAGGGTCTCGGGTTCTCTTCTCAATTGTAGGCTTCTTAACCTTGCATATAACAACACTAGTTGCTACGCAACCAAGTTGTTTCACATTGGACAGCGTATCGCCAATCTGGCGGTTCCATTGGTACAGGCCAAGACGGCAGATGACGTAGAGGTTGAGTGCTGTGTTGTGTGTGTTCATGACTGGCCAGACGCGCACGTTTCCATTCATCCAGTCACGGATATTGGGGATTGTTAAATAGGGATAGACTGGTACCACAATGCGCGACCAAAGTCGGATCAAGGTGTCGTCGACAACATCATGGGAAACAAGTTGGTTAACCAGGTCTTCTACCGTCCTAATGATGGACATAGCTAATTCCGACTTTCGAGCAATGAGACTGTAGTCTGCAAAGGTACTGTTATCTATATAACAACTTCAGTAATGCAAGTATGGCACGCCATCAGATGGCCTATAGGCAGAAACGGCGGAGGAAAGGGGCAAGTACTGAAGTTGCTCACCAGAGAATGAATTATAGCTCTCAAACCCCCTTGGCTCTAGGTCCTTGGTTGCTTCGGAAGGGCACGTGGGGTCATCTATGTATAATTGCAAAGCCCATTCGTACTGACCAGCCATGGGGCCGGATCTCTTGTCCAATGTCTGGGCAATGGGGCTACAACAGTACGACCAGGAGCCTGTTCGGCAGCCTTCTGAGCTGAGAGAGACTTGCACCTTGTCAGCGGGACATCCACTTCGACAATCTTTCGATTCGGTCGAACCCGCTCCAATGTCACGATACCATTCACAGTCAGTGTATTTCCAATTGGAGTCTGGTTGGTCACAGCAGAGTGGGCGGAGATGCTTGCTTCCAATGCCTCCAGACCAGCAGGTTGCGCCACCACTGCCGTCAAGAGAGCTCACCAACATGGACCCACTAGAGCACTGCCAGTCACAAGACGGATAATTTCCCCATGAGCATTGTGATGCCAATCGCAGGTTCTCCTGTGATAACATGCCCGCATCCGTCCAACTTGTAACCTTGGAGCAGCAGGCTGCTTGGTATTGCTTCTTCCCCTGCCTACCGTGCTTGCCGCAGTGGGAGCTAGTGCTGCCCACTTCGACGGAGTCGGCAGGACAATTTGGTTTGCAATCACCATTGTTATGGTCGTACCAACCACAGAGCGGAATCGGGTCGTGGGTAGGGCAACACAGCACCTTCAACTGGTTATTGTGACAGCCTGAGTCGTTGAGCATGTACTCGCCGTCCCTTGCTCCTTTATCACTGCGCATTTGGGCACTGTATCCGGCTGGGCAGGCTATGTTGATGAGCGTTAACATACATCATGTACCTTGACAGTTCCTCTGACAGATCATTGCAGACTTACGATCACCACAATTCGCCCACAGGCATTGCTTATGCTTCCCTACTGTCTGAAAGCTGTCCAAATCGTTATCCACCAAGCCAATGTTGATAATTGATGGGATTGATAGTCTGGCTAAATTAGCCAATGCTATCGAATAGGTAGCATTGCGAGTATCGTGGGACACGGCCCAGACCATGACTCCGCCTAAGCTTTCCAAATTCACCACCGTTAGTAATACCGGTACATAAGGAATATAACTCGACTCACCATTTAGACTTTGCAAAATCAACCTTGAGACCGAGTGTCTCTGCGTCATCGTACGCCACCCATTGGTTGGTATCAAACGTCAAGAGTTTAATGGCAGCGTCCTTGTACAGCTTAGGTTGTAGTTTCTTGACGGCCATGATATCCACAAGTTCTGAATTCAAGAGCACGCCAACTTCGTGACTGCAACGTCTTGCCTCTGATCCGGACCCATCTATGTTTCAGGAAGTCAACAAACCTAGTCTTCAACTCTGCGCCGGAACAGAAGCAACTCACAAGTACAGCCAGGTGTGAGGCAGTTCGGGCTGTTGGCTGTGAAACCACGGCCATAAAACGCGAGACCCATAGTAACTTTCTCTGGGGATATGTTGTTTCGCCAGAGGAGATCCAAGGCGTCCTTGATTTCTGTCAAGTTGGTGTGCGCATTAAGATAAGGGCCTGTCCATTTGTTCGGGATATCCCAGACGCCGTGGATATCGTACGACATGCTACAGAGTCTACCAGTTAGATACTTGTCTCTCCGCGAAGTAATGTTATCGGTCGTTGTCTTACATGTTGAAAAAGTCGACATGATTGATAAGCTTCTTTATGTCGAAATGCTGAAGATACCCTAGTCGCTCTCGATTAGTCCTAGCTCTGACAAGCATAGACGTCTTTGACTCACAGTATGAAGCAGGGAGTGTAATGCTAACTCCATCACGACCTGCCGTACCTTTGAGAGCAGCCTTTAGGTTGGCGAGGAATTTAGGAAAATTACTATAATCCTCGCTAGTACCACCGCGGTCAGGTGCCTCAGGATACTCCCAGTCCAGATCCACACCGTCAAAGTTATACGTTGACATGAAGCTGATGAGAGACTTTATGAAGGCTTGCTGATTCGCCTCACTTTTAGCCAAGTCGGAGAATGTGGTTCTAGTTTTCTGATTTTCATCATTGAATGTCCAGCCGCCGATAGCAATAAAGACTTTCAGGGCAGGGTCTCTCCACTTGAGATCTGTCAAACGGCGGTACATTTCAAGGTCGTTGGAGCTTGCTGGGAGAACTTCAAATGTCTTGGGATCAATGGTGGCAAAGGCAAAGTTGAGATGAGTATAGACGCCGAGGGGAATCTGCTCCGGGTAGAACACATTGCATGGCCGATTCACTGCCCACCCTTCGTAGTAGCCAACAACCCGCTGAAAGGTTTTGGATTTCGAGCAGCTGGGCTGCGGGACCTTCTTACTGCCACAGAACTCTTCAGTCACGCCACAGAAGCCCCATTTTGAGCAGCAGACATTGAGAGGACATGTTGTATGGTTGACATAGACGGCACCATAACCACCAGGATCACATTGTGCCTTTCTGTCACAGTTGGCTACACAGATATCCTTTGCACAGTCTATTCGTGGGGGAGACACGCTGGGATTAGTATGGTGCTTTCAAGTTTGTAGATGTGTTTGTGGGGGTATCTTTCTTACAGTCCGGTCCTAAACCGCAGAACCCAAACTTGCTGCAGCAGCCAGCTTTGCAGGGATTCGATGCGCTACAGCCTTGGGCTATTGCTGGACTTAATGTGCTAAGCATTACAATCGCCGATAAAACGGCTGTTGCAAAGAGCCTCATCTTGCAAAGGTCCGCGAGCGTTGTCCAGGTTGAAGTCCAGGTTGAAGTCCAGGTTGAAGAATATGTTTGCAAGACAAAATGAAGCAAAGTATAGAACCCGGGTCTGACGGGGCCAGACTGCGTATGGAACGGACCGGATATTTCACTTTCTTCGATAATCCAAATACCCCGGCTCTACCCATGACACAGCCAGACATGGTTGTTCTGCTCTGTGTTAAGTATTATCCACAAGTAAAATTTTCCATACAAGGTAATTCATCCAATAGCTTCCCAAGACCCCGGGCAGTCATTTCGAAGCTAGCAGTCGAGATATCTTTGAATTTACCAGGTATCGAGAATAATAGTGGGGCGTGGCTTCGAGATTGCTCGTATCCTTAACATTAATATAAGGTAGGTCGCGTATCAAATAATTTCCCGCAGGCTAATATGGAGTACTGTTAGATGCATGGGAGTGGCGATTACGGTGCGACGGGGTCAATCTATGATGATGATGATGCTGATTGATTGGTGTAGTTGTGTTGTTGTCCTCTGTATTCCAATTGGGAAGTGTTTTCCTTCTATTGGATAACGTCGGTCTTGTTGTTGGAATCGGTAGGAATTATTGGAATTGTCGGGAATTTATAGAAATTAAAGCTATAAAGGATATTATTATATATATATAAGCTAAAATGCGCTATATATTACTCTCTTCTTTTCAAATAAAAAGGAAGCTAAAGAATTAAAGGGAAATATAGGTTATGGTCGAATTCAGTGTATATTAAAGTTCCCAGAATCCCATTTTATTGTGATATGTTCAGACTGACTATGTAACCGCGTTACGCGACACCTTCCTTCAGCCCAGGGTAACGGCGACATACGCCCTTGTTACATAAAGCAGTATCTAACAAGTACCATGGTTAAAAAAAAAGATCCTTGTAAAAGCTCTGCGAGCTGGCCATTACGCCGAATCCAGAAATGAGGCTCAAATTAACAAGGAGACTGACACCATTTGCAAAGGAGGGTTAAGTACTCGTACTCCGTAGTACAATGTTGAATAGTAGCAGAGAGGGAGACGGAAAGACGCCGGGGACAGAAACAAAAGTTCCTGTTCAACTCATTACGAGTATGCAGGTTCTTCAGGGCTTAGATGAGCAAAGTCTTGGCAGGCACCGGCGGAGTCAGCTCCATCTATACCCTGCAGAAGGCAGCCACTTACAAGAAAACGTTTTTTATCACTTGTTGGATAGTGCTTTATGCAACAGGGGCGTATGTCGCGTATATCCTGGACCTTAATTCGAGGCAGAAGGCAGGAACAGAGGAATACACAACAATCAGGACCATCATCATAGATTGACCCCTTCGTGCCGTAATTGCCACACCCGTATATCTAACATCACTTAGCATATTGCAGAGGGTCTCACCTCGGCCTGAAGAAAATAATAATAAAGCTCCACCAGAGGATGACAAGCTCCCCATTGATGGCTAGGTGGGCTACTGATTAAGACGTACAGCCCGCTCTTTTTCATGTCGAACGGCAGACCTTTCCATCACCACCCTCATACCATCAGTATATATCAGCAGGCTTGCAAGAATGAATCCCTCTGTGGCTCTCGTTCTTCGTTTCGCGCTGTTGCTGGGACTTTGGCAAGCAACGGGGCTTACAAGTTCTAACCATGGGCGGCACGTTCATTCCCATCTGCATGAGCGCTTTGAAGCAAAAAATCTCGAAGCTAGAAACAGCTCTCTGGCCGGAAACAGTTCTCTCAATAACGCGGCAGAGCTTGTGAAGCAAGCATTGGCTGCGGCTGCATCCCGCAACAAGGCTCGTGTTGAAAACCCGAAATTCAACAATCCAGAGCTGGATATGGAAACGAAAAGCCCGTCTCTTGCTGCTCCTCTACCGTATCTGAATGGCAACGAGACGCAAGAGTCGAAGAGAGACACTTCTGATGCAAAGACTGCGTCTACCGGATACTCTATCCCTCCTGAATTGGCTGATGCAGCCAAAATTGTCGCGGAATCTACTCCTCAAATTCCGGAAGGCGACCATGAAGAGGTGGCTAAAGAGCTAAGGGCCAAATACCGCCAGGAAGGGAACGACACCAATGCTCCCCCTCGCTACCAAACCCCAGAAGGTCTTCTTGGACAGTGGTCATCAAACATTGGAGCCAATACGTCGGCCCTACACAAACGTGATTCCGGTTACTGGATGCTGGATATGCCGCAGCTTGGATTGAGCCCCTTTGCTCCCAAAGGCTACAAGGTTTTCCCTCATGGTCCAAATGAATTTAACTGAATTCCGCTAATCGCTTCCCAGGTCTGGAGAAATGTCAAGGACTATGGTGCCAAGGGTGACGGGAAGACAGACGACACGGCAGCCATCAACCGTGCAATTGCAGATGGCGGCCGCTGTGGTCCCAATTGCGGTTCCAGCACTATACACCCGGCTGTTGTATACTTTCCTCCGGGAACGTACTTGATTAGCACATCCATCATCCAGTACTATAATACGCAGCTACTTGGTGATGTTAGTAGCCCACTGTTTGCTAACTCGTGTTCATCTTGGACTAATTATATACTAGCCAACCCACCCTCCAACAATTCTGGGTGCTTCCAGTTTCGTTGGCCTGGGCATGATTACCAGTGACGTCTATGTAAGCGACAACGAAGAATGGTATTTACCTCCTGGATTCCCTGAGATGGTGAAGACGTAGGATTGCTAATGGTTGATAGGTACGTGAATACCAACAACTTCCTACGCAGCATTAGGAATTTTGTTATCGATGTGCGTAACACGGATCCACGCGCATACGTATGTGGTATACATTGGCAGGTGGCGCAAGGAACCTCCATCGAAAACGTCACCTTTTACATGAAGTACAACTCCGACGTTCCAGAGAACACACAGCAGGTACTGTTCCGGATGCCCGTCTTGAAATGCTGGTATATGGGTAGCTGATTCTAAACTAGGGCATCTATATGGAAAACGGATCTGGTGGATTTCTCGCCGATCTCATCTTCATTGGCGGAAATTTCGGGTACGCAGTCACGCTCATCAAGTACGAAGTGTTGAAACTGACAGACTATGTAGAGCCTACATGGGTAATCAACAGTTCACAACAAGTCACTTGATGTTTATGCGTTGCAAAACGGCTGTCCAAATCCACTGGGACTGGGCATGGACAATGCACGACTTTATTATTGAGAGCTGTGAGACCGGTCTCACCATTGTCGGAGGGGTACAAATTTCGTTCCCATATCCTGAGGTTCAAACTACGGCTAACACATAATCTAGGCCGGCGGTCCTGGGAGCACTGGACAGGGTGTTGGCTCGCTGGTGTTGGTTGATTCAAAAATTTCCAATACCCCCAACGGCATCGTCACCAGTCTAGTGTCGGAAAGCTCAACATCCTTTTTGCTTCAAAATGTGGGCTTTTTCAACGTTAAAACCGCAGTTCAAGACAATGGGAAAGGGTCCACGATGTTAGCCGGAGGTACTCAGACCATTGTGGACAGCTGGGGCTTTGGCCGGGTCAACAATGCCACTGGCCCAAGCAAGTTTGTCGCCGGAGGACCTATCCCAGTAATGGACCGTCAGGAAGCACTTCTAGGCGATAAACGAGATAAAAGCATGCAGCCTAACCTCTTTACAAGACGTCGACCAACATACTACAGCGTCTCAACCAGCAATATCATGAACGTCAAGGCTCTCGGTGCTAAAGGCGATGGCGTTACTGACGATACGGCCGTCTTGAACTCTATTCTTGAAGGAGCTGCCAACACTTCATCTATTGTGTACTTCCCGTTTGGCGTGTACACCATTACCAACACGCTTTATGTGCCAACTGGTTCTCGCATCATCGGCCAGGCCTGGTCGCAGATTATGGCTACGGGCTCCAGGTTTGGTGATGAGCAGCATCCCCGGGCAGTGCTGTATAGCCACGCGTGTTGTTTCATACTGTTTCATATGAAACTGAAACAGTCCCTGGACCCAGTTTCATATGAAACTGTAACTCTCCCAGTTTCATATGTTTCAGTCGGTTTCATATGTTTCATATACGCCCGATGAGACCCAAATATCTTAGTACTTAACCAAGAAAATTTCACAAACCAAATGCCTTCAACGCAGTTAGAAACTTGCTAACAGTAAATATGTCATCAGCTTCTCCCGCTCCCTTGTTATCGGGGCTTTCTGACGAGGTCTTGAGACCTGCTTCGCCTGACTCTCCCGTTCCCGCCAAGCGCGCATTGCATCGTTCTCCCTCTGATCGGGCTAGCAAGCGCGCCAAAGGCCGTACAAACAAAAGCACCTGGAACGAGGCGCGTGACCCTTATGAAGAGAGAGGGGAGAAAGCTCGCGATACCTCATACCACGAAATTTGGTACTGCAAGCACTGCAACTCCACGAAAAAGCCTAATTCGGTAACGACGAACCTGAGCCGAGCCCGCAAGCACCTGCGGGACTTTCATGGCATCCGGGTTATAGAGCGTGTAGAAAGGTCGGATCTGAAGAAGCGGCAACATGGCACCATTACGGATTTGTTTGGAAGGCAGGAGGAACGTCAAGCCAATCGAGACCTTAATGAGGAAAAATATTTGGCAAATGCCATTAATATTCCTGCATTCGAGGAAGCACTCGCCAGGCTTCTTGCGGTTCGCAATATCGCCCACACATTCATCGAATACCCCGAGTTTCATGCTGTTATACTCTGCTGTAACTATATGGCCCGGGACGTCCTCCTACGCAGCCGCAGTGCGGTGCCGAAGCTTCTCGAAAAGACTTTCGCTCAACACAAACAAGGCCTCGTCAAGAAGCTTCATAATTCTCTCTCATCCATGGTTCACTTCACCATTGACATGTGGACCTCATCGGAACAGAAGGCGGCATACCAGGCAATCGTGGTCCATTTTGTAGATGCGGAGACGAGAGAAGTCGCTCAAGCGTTATTGTCACTGCGCGAGTTCAAAGGAAGCCACAACGGGAAATTGCAAGCCAAGGCTTTCCTGGATGTTGTCGAAGAGTACAACCTCAGCGGAAAGGTTGGCTACTTTACGATGGATAATCACGATGCCAACGATACTATGCTTGACGATATCGCAAAAGAGATTGATGGTTTAGATCCGGTTGCCAGGCGACTACGCTGCAGTGGCCACATCATGAACCTCATCGTTCAAGCCTTCCTCTTTCGGAGTAAGGCAAAGAAGATTCAGGGGGATGAGCAAGAGGGGATTGACGAGGCGTATGAGCGACTGTGCAGGCTATCCGAAAAAGAAGAAGGGGGCGTCATTACGAAGGCACAAGCCACCGAGGACTGGCGGGAGTTTAATGTTCTGGGGAAGCTCCACAACTTGTGCATGTATTCAAGGAGCTCTACCAGCATCTGCAACGACTTCAAGGCCAAGATTGGCAGGGCCTTGCCGAGGGACAATGATACACGCTGGAATTCATGGTTTCGTCTTATTGACGTGGCAATTGAGAGGCGGGCAAAGTTCATGGATTGGATTCAAGAAAATCATGCCAAGATCGAGAAAGATGCACTAGACCACAACGACTGGAACGAGCTCCGAGACATCCATGCGTTTCTACAACCATTTCACCAGATCTCGGTACGCCAAGGCCGGGAGAACACACTCGATGAAGTTCTATCTCATATGGATTTCCTCCATCATCACTTCACGCAGGCTAAAGACAAGGCTTTCAGTAACCCACGCTTCTACGCTCGCTTTCACGTGGCTTGGCTAAAGTTCGAGAAGTATTACCAGCTTACCGAGCAGGCCCCCGTGTACGTGGCCGGTATCCTCCTCCACCCAGCACTCCGAAAGAGCTATCTGAGTGAGCAGTGGAAGAGAAACCCAGCTTGGGTTAGCAATGCCGTGAAGTCTGTCAGAAAGATTTGGTCCACAGAGTACAAGAGCTACCAGCTCCAAGATCAACAACAGGAGAAAGGGCAAGAACTCGACGAGTTCGATCGCTGGAGGCAGAAGGTGTACAGCACAGCGAGCGAGGTGAAGGATGAATTCGACCGCTTTATTTATGTAAGTAATTTGAAGCCTTCTACCTAATGGCCAGGTTTTGACGATACTTCGCAGGGCTCACAAGTTGGGATTGGACAACAAACGGCCTTACAGTGGTGGCTTGAACCGACCCAGCGAGAGAATTTTCCCCTCCTCTGCCGTATGGCCATTGACATATTCTGCATCCCTCCGATGTCTACGGAAGCAGAGCGAATTTTCTCAGGCGCAAGACGGCAGGTTACATGGGATAGAAGTAGCATGTCTGCCAAAATGGTAGAGGCATGTGAGTGCATTAAAAGCTGGATAAGTGTTCCAAAGGGAAAAAGCAGGCCGCTTCTTGCAGGGGTGTTTAGGGGAGTGGATGATATCGACGCGGCTGTAAGGATACTCCAAGAAGATATAGAGATGGGCAAGGGGGAAGAAAGCGATGGCGAGCCTGGCGAATTGGTAGCATAGGTAGGCAGGCAATGCCAGACATCTTTGAGTGCCTAGTGGTAAGGTGTCTCGGAGCTTGCCAAAGAGAGGGGGGAAACAACAAAGGAATTAGATATTGATTCATATGAAACTGAAACCGGTTTCATATGAAACTGAAACTATACTGGCGTCCGGTTTCATGAAACTGAAACTCACCCCAGTTTCAGTTTCATAGCGTGTCTATGCAGCACTGTCCCCGGGTAGCCGTGAAGTTTGGCCAAAAGGGAGAAAAGGGAATCCTTGAGGTCCAGGATATGATGTTTACAGTCTCTGCCACATCTGGTGCAACTCCTGGTGCCGTTCTTGTAGAGTGGAATGTTCAGCAATCGGACAAAGGAACTGCTGGCATGTGGGGTAAGTGCATTGTTCAATCACTCGGTATTATATCAGTACACTAATGGAGAAAAAAAAGATTCTCACATTCGCGTCGGCGGAGCCAAGGGTACTGG
This sequence comes from Hypomyces perniciosus, assembly GCA_008477525.1. Lineage (NCBI taxonomy): Eukaryota > Fungi > Ascomycota > Sordariomycetes > Hypocreales > Hypocreaceae > Hypomyces > Hypomyces perniciosus. The sequence goes on from SPDT01000007.1 coordinate 6,026,039, forward strand.
TTTGCAGAAAGAGGAGTGCCCAAAGAACACTGGCCGTGTCAACCCCAACTGCAAAGCCGCGTCTTTGCTTATGCACCTCACCCCCAATTCGACGGCATATTTAGAAAACGTGTGGATATGGGCAGCCGATCACGACATGGACAAAGTGACACAGGACCAAATTGACGTATATGCCGGGCGAGGCATGCTCATTGAGAGTGACGTCGCATGGCTTTGGGGTACTTCTGTGGAACACTGCGTGCTTTACCAGTACCAGCTGTCATCTGCAAGCAATATCTTGATGAGCATGATTCAGACGGAATCTCCTTACTTCCAGCCTGTTCCGAAGGCTCCGATCCCCTTCAAAACCGGTTTATTCCCTAATGATCCCACATTCACAAACTGTACATCATTGAGCTGCTACTCATCCTGGGCCGTTCGTGTTGTTGATTCTTCGGCCGTCTATATTCTTGGAGCAGGTCTTTACAGTTTGTTCTCCGACTATAAACAGGACTGTGTCAAAGCAGAAAACTGCCAACAACGCGGGTTCGAGGTAGTTGAGAGCTTTGACGTCTGGGTATACAATCTCTGCACCAAGGCGATTGTTGAAATGGTGTCACCGTTGCTCACTCCTGCCACAATGGCAGCAGACAACAAGAACGGATTACTGTCTTCAGTGGTCGCTTGGCTCCAGGGAGCAAAGGAAACAAGCGGTAAGCGTCACTTTACTGGATTTCATGTCTACGCGCCCGAAGATGTAGACGAATTCAGCACTCCAGTTCCTCCATCCTGCCGAACGGCGCTGACGAAGCGCATCGAGTGTGACGACCTTGTGGAAGGACTTGCTCGCCTCGAACTCCGTAGCTCTGTAGGCAACCAAACACTGGCCGACTCGGTCTGCGACGCAGGCTGTGGCCAGAGCCTACAGGGATGGTTTACAGATGTCGAGGAGGCTTGCAAAGGCTATTATACTGAGGATGGTGCTCCGTTGACATTGATCGGCGGCCGTATGTACGCTGGATACAACGAGACATGCTTGATCGACACCTCGAGCAAAGACTATTGCGTCGGTAAGTAGTGTGGTTCAAATTGGATGGCTTCCATTTTGTGTTTAAAATACTCACATTTGGCTGTCAGATATTGTCAGCGACTTTGAGACCGTATCTAGCATTGAGATGATGGCTGACAAGGACATCTGCTCGTACTGCTTTACGACACTTCGATCCATGATGCAAAAGAGCCGCTACTCCAGCTACGATACATTCTTCCGTCGGGATTTAACTTACATTAATACTCGCTGCAAAACAGGATTCAATACCACGATTCCGTCGTTTCTCTTTCCGGAAGACCCAAAGCCCCCTTGCGACAAGACCAGGGTGTACATTACAGCGGAAGGTGATACATGCGATAGTATTGCTCTGAAGCACTCCCTTTCATCAGCAGCTATCTATATTGGCAACCCGTTCAGCACACCCGATTGTAAGAGCTTCAAGCCGGGAACTGAGTTGTGTCTCCCACCACCCTGCGCGCTCACGTACGTTGTCAAGAAAAACGATATTTGTATTAGCATTGAAACTGCGCACTCAAAAGATTACAATGTCACCTTCAAAGACGTCGTCAAGTATAACCCGTGGATAGAGCCGGGGTGTGGCAACATGTGGAACTCGAGCGAGAATGCGTACGGTCATGTTATCTGTCTTGCGCCACAGAATGGAAAGCACACGTTACCAGGAGATCTACCAAGTTATGAAGTTGGCAAGAAGAGCGATGGCTATGCAAGAGTGATGGTGGAAGTGCCCCAAGACCTTACGATTGCCGAAGGAAGCGCAAGACGCTGTGGACTTTGGTATACTGCTCAAAATGCAGACAGTTGCTTGCTCATGACCTTCAGGGGTCCCACCTCCATTGACATCCTCATGAAGGTCAATCCATCACTGGGCAACGACGCTTCTAAGTGCTCAGATCGCCTGGTTCCGGGACTCACATACTGCGTTTTCCCAATGTATAACTGGAACTACCAGCCCGGCCCGGACGATGACGTGGTGACTACGACAACTGCAACTAGCACTACCTCGACGCGAGTATCGACTACAAGCACATCAACTGTTCCTACAATCGGTAATAATTACTTTGAAATATTTTTTTTTGTTTAGCTTGCACTGCTAATCCGTCATTTTAGGCGTCTCGGCATTCAAGCTCAAGTCCTACTATCATAATGACTGTACGGGCGCTGTGTATAATGATATCAGCCTCGCCAGTAATAGCGGCGGCATGTGTATTGATACTAACTGCAAGGTGGCTTCCCTTGACATCGCCGCAGAAGGCCTCTGCCCGAATGGCCAGGTACAGATCAGCTATTGGGAAAAGCCTGGCTGCGCTGGTAAGTGGTTTGGGTATGGCTACACGAGCAGAGGAACATGCCGTAGGTTGTGGACAGACGGCTGGAAGTTCAAATCGTTGCACCTGAGGTGTGCTGCTCAAAAGGATGATTGTGTAAGTCGCGGGACATGTACGTATGACCCGGAGCCAGGCAGTTCCCTGTGCTAGAGTAGGGTACGTAAACAACAGGTGTATAAATACTCAATGTTAGTAAGAACATCTTCCTCAATATGGGAAGATACCGGGTGAGACACGAGTACGATTATGATATAAACTTTCAAATATATGTAGTTATGATGATTTTTGTGTATTGTGTTACAAACTAAAGCCAGTGACGTTACAGGCTAAAGAGGCGAAGCATGGCTGCATGACGGGCCTGCTGGGCTACACCTATGAAGAATTCTGCCGGCAATTCCATGGAAAGGTTACGTAACTTGACTATAGGATAATGGTTAGAACAGTGTTAGAGGCAGCAAATGCGGTAGCCACTACTCTGTATACAGCTCCTTGCCATACAACTACCTTAATGGTTGCAGCTTTCTGGTCCAGTCTCTGGAAGCAATATCGAAGCAATATCAAAACACTACCAGTAATATTTACCCGATACCTTCCCACTGGAACCTTAATACTTAAGCAGTTCTAGCTATATAGTTAAACTCCCACCTTACTGTTTGCCGAACATTAATTCTCTATATACGTATAATTAACCTTCTACCCTGTCCCATACCACTTACCAAACGGTTATACAAGCTTAGAAATATGGCTGTACTTGCTCCTCCGACCACTCCCAATACTCTTTCCCAAGCTTGGGGTCTGCAAGGTCCTTACGAACATCTTCGAATTTGCCAAATGGTGTGACTAGAGAGAAGGGGAAGGAGTCAATTGACCTGATAGACAGCGGATTGGGGAGTAGAACGGGCTTACCCCAGCCACCATTATGCTCCTCTGTGATTGTTGGGGATAAACCCGCAAATAGCTCGGTATAGGCGCCATATTTGGGATGATGGGAAATTAGTCTCTGTATCAGGATTGTTAGCACCGTATGTCCTAGTGAACTTGTCTCAAATTTACGTACAAACATAGCAACCTGTAGCTTCGGCATATTTTGCTGAAGATTTGTCACAAAGTTCCCGGGGTTGAGAGCCTTTATGAGTCTGATTAATAAAAGATCCACCAGTAGCCAAAATTGAGCTTTAAAGGGCGGGTTATCACGAACGATGCTGATGATGCCGTCGCTGGATGTCTTCCTCGCGAATTCGGCAGCATACAAGACTTTGCCTGCCTTGCTTCGGAAGTATTTCGTCCAGGGTCCCTCTTCGCGATCGTAGTTCATGTTGGAAAAGTCTATAGCCGGGACAGGAGCAGCGTCTGCTCCGCTTGACGACACCCAGATGACTCGAACAGAGTTCTTTGGGGCAATGCTGGCGGTTGCGACCAGCACAGGGCTCAGGAAGTGAGTGAAGAGAAAATGCCCAAGATTGTTGACACCAAGCTGTAGCTCGTACCCTTGTGCCGTCTTGGATCCCTGCGGTGGTACCATGACGCCCGCATTATTCCAGAGAACATCCAGGCGGCTCTCCTTGGCTAAGAATTCATTTGCCGATTGCTTGATGGTGGTGAGGTCATCGAGGATGAGACGGAGAAAAATGAGTTCACCAGATGACTTTGGATGAGCATTTTTGACCTTGTTAATAACTTGCCCAGTCTTTGCGGCTGAACGAGCAGCGACATAAATCCTAGCATTGTGCTGGTAGAGGATGGAAATAAGCTCCTCCCCTATACTACCAGAGCCCCCAGTGACGATGAATACCTGCTCGAATTCATGAGTAAGGTGGCAAGGACACCTTTCGAAAGTAGACGTACTTTGTCTCGCTGATCAGGGAGGTTCTTCTCTGTCAGAGGTGCCTTGTGCGGAAAGATGGTGCTTAGGCGGAGACTCATATCGATGGTAGTGAAGGGTAGTGCAAAGTAGATGCGCAATAGGAGAGTGAGAATGAACTTGGAACTCCATTGAACGTCTTTTGTGACAGGAGACTTGGAGTCTATTTAAATACAGTCTTGTGGATTCACAGACATATGCTATTGCTATTGGCAGCACCGCTTCCATCGCAATGCGGCCGCACATGCCGCACCACAGCCTTACTTCCACTTTGTCGGGGTTAAACTACATACCGTCGGCCCTAAATAATTCATTAGTGTATACTTTAGTAAAGAAATGACCAGGGTTTTAATACAACAATGAACATTTAATTATGAAGAAAAATATGTTTGAAAACGAGCACTATTTAATATTTTTTTACAAGAATATCTTTTTCTCTTTCTTTTATAGCTCTTTAGTGATAAGGTACAAGTATATTCAGTAAGTGGAGTAAGACGGTCAACTGTAGGTATATACTATTGACTATCAGAACCCCTATTTGCTAGTAGGAGAGTGTGGTGGTACGGAGTACTCCGTGGCGTCAATATAGTGCGATATGTAATGGCTGTCGGCTAATGGGTTAGAGACAAACACATTCCTAGCATGATATCTATACATATTCATACAAAAACACGCGAGGGTAGGTTGGTGGCGGCACGAATTACCTGCTCGGGTTGCCCCCTGTCCTTGCTAATACATCGTAGGACATTGCCATCTCGACATAGCTCGTGCCCAACTTCCACCTTGTCCCCAGCACCTTTAATGCCTTATCCAAGTTGGTCACACTCAACAGATAGACATCATCAGCTCCGCTCTCTTCTAGGAACCAACGGAAAGTCAGCGTGGCCGTGTATATCGCGTCGAGAATGAATGGGCATATTTGTTGCAGGGAGCATATATCTTGCCCGATCATGGCCAAGATAGCATTGGCGAGCCCGTGTACTTCTTCACTGGACTCATAGATGAGCCGTATTGACAGGTTTTGCAGCGCAAGCTCGTCCTCCGTCTTGGCCTTGGAGATGGCGGCATAGCCTGCCTCTAGTTCCATCTTTTCCGGGCACGTTAATGTGTCGAGAGCAATGAAAAGCGCAGAGTGGGCGATGCAGCGTGGTGCAAGGAGGGGTGTAAAGCCGTCTGCTTGCACTGCGTTTCCCATGACCTGGTTAAAACCTCTGATCTCCTCGGCGAGCGACACAACCTCTGTGGTGGGTGGGTTGATGGCTGACCGATAGTTTCGAGCCCAGGTCACTGCCCTACCGACATATACAGTTGCTTGACAGAGACGAGCGTAGTGAGACTGGTGGACTTGAAAATCAGTAGATACGGCATGGCCCATGGCGCGGGTTACGTCACCCCTGTCCTGCAAGCCATGGTTGTCAGCCTAAGCTCTCTCACCACTAAGATGGGCTCCAAAAGATGAATGGACGTCGTACCCAAGCATCGTCATCAAGTGGCAGCCTGGCGTCTGGCGGTGGCTCTGGTAGCAAGAAAGGCCTTCTGCTGCCCATCGATACTAGCCTATCGAGGATGAATATGGCCCACCACACTCTCCTTCTCTCCTCGGCTTCAGTGAATGAAGTCTGATCCCCAACAAGTCAGCAATCTCTTATGGGTTGGGACAAGAAGAAAAGGAAGACTGGCGACGAGACATTGCCAACTTTCATCACACTTACGGATTGGCTCATGACTGATCCATTCGATCCTTGCCAAGAAAGTCCAAGAATCTGGGCATAGCGTGCGCAAGCCCCTATGGTCATCCACGCGGTGGGATACATGGCATGACTGTACTCGTAATACGCAATAAGGGCCATGGCCTGAAGGCAGAGCAATGATACCACACCGTTACTTTGAAGGCTGATGAGGAACCGTGTAGCCATCGAGTACAGAGGGCCATCCGCTTCATGGTGGGTTTCAGCCGTGACCAGCTTCATAGCGAGGAACAGCATGGCAAGGTCAGAACCTGCATTGTGTATAGACCTGCCGAGGTCCATTCTCCGCTTGGACACGATGGGCATCCATGTGTGGACGGTACTAAAGTACTCGCGTGATGCATCAATAACGGCATACCCTTGAGATAAAATGGCAAGCACATCCTGGGCGAGGTCAGTCGGCCCATTGTTGGGCTGAAGGTAACGAACGGCACATGGTGAAACATACCGTTGGAATGGCCATGTTGGGAGCTGGGAGCTGGGGCCTGGTCAAGATGAAAAGGTCAATGTCGAGAAAGAGTGTCGCGGGAAACTTGCGTCGATGCTGGTCATGGCCAAGGTTGGTGATGCTGCGCCTCTCATCAGGGCGGCAAGCATCGATAGTACCGCCAGGCGTGGTGGGAAAGCTTGATACTCCTGGCGATGAGCTACTGCCTGTGCCTGTGCCTGTGCCTGCGGTGCCAACCAAGCGGTCCTCGAGCTCCGCCAGCCTCGCCCGCAAGACGTCCAACTCGGCTGCTGTTGTTGCATGCTGGTCAAGGCTATGGTCATTGCGGTACTCGCAGGTGCGTCCTGTGCGGCGACAGAGGCCGCACAAGGGGATGTCCTTGTCGCACCGGCGCTTATGTTTCCGGCAAGCGTTGCAGGCATGAGGGCTGTGCGTGACGGTACTGTCGGGTGTCATCAATTCCATGGCGTCCCACCGCAGGTTGCATGAGATGCAGACACGGGAGAGTACTGGAAAGCGTCAAAGATGTCTCAAGGCCGTCTTATGCGGACATGCGGAGATGGTGGACGCGGAGGCTGCGGCCGCACATCCCGTATTCGGGCAGCGCGCTAATAAGGGTGGGCCGGGTCTGGACCAAAGATAGCATCGTGCTCGGCGCGGAGAGTCGCAAGCTTATTAGGATTATGGGGCGTGGAATGAGTATCCCGTCAAGCTCTTGTATGGAGATTAATGTCTGCATTTATTTTGGCGCTACATGTCTCTCGATTTTTTATACCTTTTTTATCTATGTATTTATTATTAAAGGGGAATCCAAGACCACACAGTTCGGCACAAAAGGCCCCACCAACGGGTATTCCATTTTCGGAGGACGGCTGGTTCACTCAGTCGTGAGCATCCATGATAGGTACGCTGAGGACGAGGAGAACGAAGAGGACGACACGGAGATTGGCGATACGTTCGGAGTTCCGGCTTGGTATTTACGTATTTACCGGTCGAATTCTGTAATCATAGACGGCTATGGGCGCGGGTACGTGAAGCGTGCTCACCATTTTGAGGTTGCAGAGCGGTTCAAGGCGCGGCTTAGTCCAGCAGAGTCGTACAGGCATTACCAGAAGCTGCTACAGGAGCAAGACCAGGTCATCGCTACGAATAGCGACGTCGATGCCTTACAATATGGCCTGGGCCGTTTCCCCAACCTGCGAAAGATTACGCTGACGCCTGCGGCTCATGGGTACACCTATAGACCCTTTTATGCTACGCCCATGATTCGGTCCCTTCCACGTGCTCTGATCTACTCTATCCCTCGTTGTTGGCCGGTGGCGGAGGAGTATGAAAGTGAACCTTTTGCAGAGAGCTGGGATGGCAAGGAGAAAATGAAGTGGCGGGGTTTTTGCCTTGTAACTCGCGCAGTCGCACAACATCAGCTCGAGAACCCAAAAGCTGGCATCTCAGAGTTCATCGTGGACACTAACCAGCTTCTCACTGGCATCAACTGCCGTATTTTCGAGGCGGCAGAAAGCAATGAGTACAAAGACCTGATTACAATCTTCAGCCGACCTGGGTTCTCTCGCATCGATCTGTCTCTCCTTGTTGGTGGCCAAGATGAGAATGACTGGCAATGTTACCGCAATGGCCATCTTCAACGCGCACTAAGCAGAGCATCAGACTTGCAGCACGTCAGCCTCTCGACCAACTTCGCGCTCCCTGGTGAGCTTCGCGATCCACCGGCCACTACCAGCGAAGACTATTTTATCCCGCTGCGCACAATCTTCCCAATCGATATATGGTCAAATCTCCGGCATTTTGGTCTCTTGCGCTTCCTTGTTAAGCAGGGAGACCTGATGGATCTTCTGCTTGCGCTGTCGTCGACGCTTCAGTCTGTCGAGCTTAGCTTCCTCTTCTTCCTACCGTTCAACGGCCATTACCAGGGCTTGCTTGAAGATATGCGATGCAAACTGGGCTGGCGCGAGCGAGCTGCTGCAGATAGGCCCAAGGTAATCATTTTTGTCGATGATGAACCCCAAGCTCAAGGGCTCTCTATCGATGTCAGCTCCGAGGCCGAGGGCTTTCTGTACGGCCACGGCAAGAACCCGTTTCAGGACGAAAGCATGGTATACAAAGGTACAGGGGCCCTGGTGGATGCATTCGATCCTGAGGTGGAGGAACCCAACGTCGATACCTTTGAGTTGATGGACCTGGGCATCATGGAAATGAGCACTTGGTACAAACAAGGGGGCTACATTCCGGACTCTAGTACTTCTTAGATGTTGTATACCATACGCCAATATAGACATAGACCTTGGCGTGAAGTCCAGAGCAGTCATCCCTGACGGCCAGGTTCCACTTGTACAAGTCTGAGAGCTGAGTCTTGTTGTTGATCGATATACAGTAGTACGTGCCAATGGTCATGCCCGAGCAGTCGCTCTTGACGGACGGGTTCATGTACTAACAATCCTCAAACTCCAGCCAGGTGGTCAGGAGGACTGACTCGCACGAATTGTACGGCTACGGAGCAAACCAGGCGGTACTGTTCTTAATCTCGCCGGCCGCACGCAGGCTGGGCGGGGCGTCTTCATCTTCGTGTCCCGGCGCCATGATTAAGTTTCGGTGTATTAGTGGGTGGAGAGTTTGAGACGGGTTTTCGCGTATGTGGGTAACTAACCTGGCGTAGCGGACTCTAGAGCAACGCAGTAGGACACGCTGTCTGAGACGGTGCAGAGGTAGTTGTAGGAGCCAGAGGGACCGGACGCCTTGGAAGGGTCCTGGCCAAGATGAGCACGGAGGTCTTTGTACATTGCCGAGTGTCATTCTATAGGAGCTAATTCGAAGACGTACGCAGTTGTGATGCAATGGTTGGGAAGCTTTGGGCGTTGCTCAGGATAGCATAATGACCCTCCAGGTTGCTGGCACAAATGTCTTTGCCTTCAAGTCTTTGATATTCCTTGGTTTGATTTTGGACGGTAGTCCAAGCACTTTACTTTGTGACTGATTGGCCTGCCAGTAACTCACGAGCACTGTTGGTCGATACCGCGGTCCCAGGAGATTATTTGAGAGATAGTTAGCGTTAGTCCAGCTCATGATGCTAAAGCAGGTATCACCAGCCTGGACAGAGTAGAGCTCACAGTTCTGGGGATCGGCTGCTTGCTTCCAGGCTTGAGACCTAGCGGTCACAGGCGTAACAGCAAGTAGCATAGGCCTTAGCAAGCTGTGAAGATTCACGATGGAGAGAGAAGGAAAATATCAAAGGATGTGTTGTGGGAGCATGTATGAAGGAGTGGGTGTGAATGAGTGAAAGCTCAACAAGTTGAGGAAAGGGGGTGACGAAAATAGCCCAATGAACAACAAGTACTTCGTAGAGGTGTAGCCCTAGATGAAAGAGAAAAAAACTTTAGACACATATACTATAGAGCAAGCGAGGTGCACGTAAAACCATTATTTTTCTAGAAACGAGGCAACGAGTATTAATACAAATGCAACTAACCTGCCCTGTTCATCGTGCATAGCCGTTATCCCAGCTTGCCCAGGTTTTGGAGTAGTACCAAGAGAACAAGTATACCCCGCCGGAAAAAACTGTCTTCCGGCGGGGTTCGCTGACTCACACTTTTCGGCGGGGTTGCAACGAGCTTACTTTGTACCTTATCACAGCAACCACAATCCCAAACCCATATCACCAGCTTGACCACCCACGTCAGTACTACCGATCAACGATAAAAACTGCTTCCTGTCCGTCATACTGCGTACGGAAAACGCCCCAATGGCGGAACCAATTACAGATGGCCTTGCCAAGCTCCAGCTCGACCCGGAGACAGGCGAGATGGTGTCTAAGAGCGAGCTGAAGAAGCGAATGCAGAAGCGAGCCAGGAAGGCGGCCAAGGCGGTTGCTGAACCGAAGACTCCGAGCAAGCCAGATGCCGCCGCCCCTAAACCCTCAGAATCCAACCTCGATCCCGACGCCATGTTCAAGCAGGGCTTCCTCGCCGACGTTTACAATTTGCGGCCTTCGAAACCTGTCAGAACGAGATTTCCTCCCGAGCCAAACGGCTATCTCCATCTCGGCCACGCCAAGGCCATTGCGATCAATTTCGGCTTTGCGCGATACCATGGCGGCGAGACCATTCTTCGCTTCGATGACACAAACCCAGATGCTGAGGAGGAGAAGTACTTTCAAGCAATCGAGGATATCGTTCACTGGCTGGGTAATGTTCACGGGATTGACTTGGCTTGACACATTGTGCTAATTGGTCTACTAGGATTCACTCCCCATAAGACTACCTACTCGAGCGATAACTTCCAGCGCTTGTACGACCTTGCCGAGGAGTTAATTAAACTAGGAAAGGCGTACGTTTGCCACTGCACCGAAGCCGATCTGAAGATGCAACGCGGGGGTGAAGATGGTCGGTCGCCACGCTTTCGTTGCGCGCACGCCGAGCAAGACGTGGATACCAACCTTACCAAGTTCCGCGACATGCATCAAGGGAAATATGAGCCACAGACAGCCTTTTTGAGGATGAAGCAACAACTTCTAGAAAGCGGGAACCCGCAAATGTGGGACATTGTCGCCTATCGCATTCCCAAGAACCGTACACCCCATATTCGCACTGGCACGAAATGGCATATTTACCCATCTTATGACTTCGCTCAGTAAGTGTTGTCGCGTGAAGGTGGTTTCGTAGTACTAACTCCAGAAAGCTGCCTTTGCGATAGCTTCGAAGACATCACCCATAGTCTCTGCACAACTGAGTTTATTACCGCCCGAGAGAGCTACGAATGGCTAAACAAGACACTCGGTGTTTATGAGCCAATGCAGCGCGAGTATGGTGAGTCTCTACTACTGCAACTATGCCAAGCTTTCCATTGATGAAATTCTAGGCCGCCTAAATGTCACTGGAACTATCATGAGCAAGAGGGCCCTGAAACAGCTGGTTGACATGAAGCACGTGCGCGGTTGGGATGACCCGCGCCTCTATACCCTGATTGCCATTCGCCGGCGAGGTGTGCCGTCCGGTGCAATCTTGTCTTTTATCAACGAACTAGGCGTCACGACATCGCAGACGGTCATCCAGATTGCACGATTTGAGCAGTCGGTTCGCCGTTATCTTGAAACATCGGTCCCCCGCCTCTTGCTGGTCTTAGACCCTATCCGCCTAGTGATCCAGGATATCGGCAGTCTTGAGGGTCAAGAGCTCGAGTTGCCCTTTTCCCCAAAGAGGCCCGAATTCGGCTCCTACAAGTTACGAATGACGTCAACCGTCTACATCGACCGATCTGATTTCCGCGAAGTTGCGACGAAAGAGTTCTTCCGCCTGTCTCCAGGCCAAACCGTCGGTCTGCTCCAGGTACCCCACTGCATCCGGGCCGTTTCCTTCTCCAAGGACGCGGCTACTGGCCAGATAACAGAGATTCAAGCCGTCTTGGTAAAGGATGGTCCGAAGCCGAAGGCATACATTCACTGGGTTCCGGAGGGTTCGCGTAAAGTTACAGTTCGAGTTCACAATCAGCTGTTCAAGTCTGATAATCCCATGGCCGCGGAAGGTGGATTTCTCTCCGATATCAATCCCGACAGTGAGACGATTTACCCCGAGGCACTTGTGAACTCCGGATTCGATGAGGTTCGCCGTCGTGCTCCTTGGCCGCAGGCTGAGGGCGAAAAGGCTAGTGCTGGGCCAGAAGGTGTCCGGTTTCAAGGCATGCGGGTTGCATACTTTGTGAGTACCTTGATTCTTATCTATCAAATACCTAAAAAGTGTTCACTAACGTAAAACCATTGCGTAGGCCATGGACTCGGATAGCACTGAAGACTCGATTGTACTCAATCGAATCGTATCGCTCAAGGAAGATAGTGGGAAGGAAGCCTAATTCGGCTGTGCTAAATTTCTTCTTTATTCAAATTAGGATTGAGAGGGGCAGTTGGTGTTGAAATGTAGCCGTGGTACAGGGGAAACGCCATGGACTTGGGACTTTAGACAGATGATGTGTATTGATATCCAAAACTTGGGAGTTCAATCAATTCTTCACTCCCAAAGTATTTCTGTGCAAATTCTAGGAGCATCACAAGTTGTACATCGATGGTCTGCACGCCACCCCTTTTCTAGACTGCTTATTCGTCTATTTCATGCGTTATAGTGAGCTTAAAGCCAGTCACGTCTGCTATATCTGCCATCACAGCACCGTCGAAGCGACCGAGGTCTCGCCCGGTATAGTGCTACCGTCTGCCCCTGAAGCTTTTAGGTCCAAATTCCACCAAAAAGTCCACATAGCAGGTAAAGGACAAGATCGACTATTCCCCCTGAATGCTGCCTTAAGTTAGCGGCTCTCAAATGCTTTGCATGGATCAAAGTGTAGCACGCCATTATTGTCAATTATATCTCTGGGATCTTTCTCGAGCATTTGGGCCATGAGGATGCGAGATTATAGAAGTAACAATATTGTTGTTTAGGTGGTTACAAATAATATGACGGAAATACTTGAGGTATATAATTACGAATGAAAGTATCTTCATATAGATAATAACATTGTCAAGCTCCGACATTCGGATACGACGATGAACATACTCTTACAAAAGATGAGAAGGGTCTTAGAGAGACTGGATGGAGTATTATCTACTGTAAATGCTTGTGTTTAGAACAATAGCTAGGAGGGCTTAACAACATCGAAAACCGCACTCGAAACCATATTATTGCCACTGCTGAATCTGTCACTACTGTAATTGTGTGGCGTCCCAACCCTCTTAAAGTGGCCTGAAGTGGTCTATTCAACTTGTGGTCTTGAATTTGTTACTATAAATGGCAATAATCGTGGAGTAGGCATCTTCATTACCAGGCATAACTATGAGTCTATATTTGACCTCATCCCAGTGCCTCTTTTGTACCTGGTATTCTCATTCATATTACTGCCAATACCGATAGTAAATGCCAAAGTCTTTGATATAGTCACCTACCTACTCAGCATCCTTAGCCTATGTTGTGAGAGAGGCGAAATATAAAGCGGAGCTTATTGTTTGCAACCTTGTAAAGATGAACGCCAACATATACATAGAAACACTGTCGGGAAGCAAACTATTAGGAGACCCGCCAAGGGACCAGCACAACAGCAGGCCACGTAACTAGAAGCCAGTATAAAGCAGGAACTTCACTCTCTTCTAGGGAAACAGACAGGTCAGAGGCCAACACAGTTAACATTTTGCCACTAACTAGCGCCTCTGTGGCAAACTACCTGCTCCTTCTGCGAGACTGTCTGCCCAGATTCCTTCACTCTCCTTTATACCACCTAACGTATGACAGCTATGGAAGGCTCAATGCGCAATACAGGAACCTCAATCAGGATGCTTTAGTATTAATGAAAGTCTGTATTTTCTCCCAATGCTGCCAAAAGACCACAACCATTTTTATTTTTATTTTTATTTTTGTTTTTATTTTTATTACTATTACGACCACTTTATATCTAGGTATAATAGCTTTGTTTAGGCAATAGGTTGGTAGGAGCTAGGGGTCTAGACCCTGTTTGTTATATTTTGCTAGATAAAGGAAAGTTTTAGTGTATTTTTAATCTATATTTTATAGAGGGGGGCTATATAGGTTTACCTTTTTTATTCGCTTTTAAAAAGCTTCACTTTTTTTTAAGTTTTAGTAGGTATATAATTATATTATAACCCGACTATTATAACAACGTGACATAGTATGTACCTGGAGGAACCTTAGATAAATGAACTAATCAGTATTAGATCACTTGGGTTACTATAAAGTATAAAGTAATCCCAGTAAACTAACGGAAAGACTTACTGTAGATTATTAGGAAAATAAATATAATTTAAAGTAATCTATAATTATTCTTTTTATATATATATAATTAGCTTATTATTCATTTAATATAATTACTTAAATAGTTATTAATAAATTGCATTTATTAAAACCGCCTATTCTATAAAATTATAATCATATTACCTTATTTAATATTTATCTTTAACCTCTCTATTAATATAAACCTATAAGCTTTAGTTTATCCTTTAAAAATTAACCTAGATTATTATTGTCACGGCACCGACCATGACGCGATGTTGACGCCCTGTCACGTGAGCCCCGGTCACGTGACCAGGCCCTAACGCGTTCCTAGCTATAGCTTTCCGTAGAGCCTCAGGGCTTTCTCGCTCTCTACGGCACAATAACGATATTTGCCCTAACCTGCCTTTCCGTGCCGTGATAGTTTATGCTGTCCCTTAACTCAGCTGCGCTGTCGCGAGGCATATACCTAACCGATTACGAATTCCGATTATGAATTCCTCTAAAATCCCCCTTTATTCCTAAACCTATAATAACGCCTCTATAGCCTAGCCTTTATCCCTTAAACCCTATATCTGTAGGAAACTAATTATAAGCGAGATAAATATAGATGCCCTAAACCTTGCCCTGCAGCCTAACCTAGCCTAATAGACTATGGTCTTAGCTATAGAGTTTGCGCCTTTCCCTTTTCTCTTTAAAACCCTGTAAAAATCCGGCGTTAATGGCGACTATACACGTTTAATAAATGCGATTGTCGGGGACAACAACCTTTATCACTAATTCCATCTCTTTAGCCAAATAATCGAGAAAGGCTTAGCTTAACGAGAAAAACGAAAATAAACCTTTAAGTGGGAAATCTTAAAGTAGGCAGCTAAAAATCAAAACCTTAAAGTATAAATTAAAGCTTAGGTTAAAGCTTTAAATACAGCTTTACTATTAAGCCCCAGAAATAATAACCTACCTAGCCGCTACTAAATTAAAGACTTTAAGTAATTTAATAGTAAATAAAAAAATATTACTAAATGTTAATAAAACTATATTAACTGGCATTCTTAAATTAATATTACCTTTATAGGCAATTAATTAATCTTTTTAACTAAACTTAAAAAAATTCTATATATTATAGGTCTTTTAAAGGGAAATGTATATTAACTGTAATAAAAAAACTTTAATACTATTATTAAAAGTTTTAATAACCCTGCCTAATAGTATTAAAAGACTAGTGCAGTACTTTTCGCTAATTTTAACAAATAATATAAAACAATTAACCTTTCTTAAAAGGTATTATAGTCTTTTAATAACCTATATATATTAAATAAGCCTTTTTAAAACTTTATAGTAGAGTTATCTATATTAAGCAGTAAATACAGTAAAACCGCTAAGCAGATAGTAAAGGCCTTAAAGATAAAGGTCTTTTAAGAGTTTACCGACACTATAAAGACCTAAATAATCAAGCCAGATAAGTTTAACTTCACTAAGTAATGCCAACTCTACTAGACTATCTATAATAGGCTTTAGGAGGGCGCCTACTATAACGCCCTCTGTGCTGCCTAAATAGGCTGGCGTTAATAAGGCTATTAATAGTAGCAGTATTAGCATTAACAGCAATATTACCAATACCAGCAAAATAACTAAGCCGCTGCCCTAGCGCCAGCCAGCAACTTAATATAATTAGATACTATATATACCCTGCCACCTTACCTTTAAGTCTCTCGCGAGGAATATATTATTAAAGGACTCTGCTTCTACTATAAAAAAGCAGGCTATAGCCTTAATAAATATAATAAAAAAAAGCAGTTTAATATACGCTAAGGCAATCTATACTAGATATAAAATCAAAACCATTAAGTTTAGCTATATTAGCTATGCCTTAACCTAGCAGCATTTTAAGGCTAATAATAAAACAGTTTAGTAAGGTATAATAACTAAACTCTAGTAATACACTAATACTACCTATAACATTTAAGTAACCTATAAATCTAGGCTTTAAATAATACACCCTTTCCAAGTATTAATAACAACAATAATAGTAGCGCTGCCCTATTAACTTTCAATTTACCCTAATTCAGTTAAACCTACTTATTAAAAACCTAAACCTAACTCGCAAACTAGGGAAAAGATTAACCTTTATTAAAAGTTGTAAATAAAGGTTAACTATAAACAGGACTATTATCCTAGAATAAATCTACTGCTATTTTTTTAATTAAAAACCCTTTAAACTTAAATTAATAGACAGTAAATCCCTTTTAATATAAACTATACTATTCCTCGCGTATAATATCTATATTAATATAAAAGCTTTAATAGATAGCGGCTATATACTTTAAGCTTTTACTAGCTGTGCTTTTATTAAGCAATTTAGTATTACTATTTAATAACTACTATTTACTAAGAATCTCTTATTTATTAATAAAAGTATAGCCAATAAAATTTTAGACTTTTTTATTATATAAACTATAATTGGCTCTTATAAAAAACTCTGCCTTTTCTTTATTATAAATATCCTTAATAATATACCTATAATCTTTAGCCTTTTATAGCTAAGAAAATATAACCTTAACATTAATTAGGAGGAGTTAACTATTACCTGTAAATCCTATTACTATTACAACTACTATCTCCTAAAAGGTATAGCCAGCCCTATCTGGGTCTTAATAGTAGTTAAAATAAAAAATAACTTCGCTAAAGTTAATATAAAGAGTATATATTACTAGTAACTAATAGTTAAAGACACTTTAAATAAAGCAGAGCCTAATTTAACTAAATAAAGAACTATAATATACTAGCAACTATTAGTTAAGAATGTTACAGGCTAGGCTATATCTCCCGGAATTATAACTACGCCGAATCCGGAAATACAACCAATACTAGACCGCTTACCTAATTAGGAAACCACCTTAGCCACAACCCTATATACACAACTATATAACGCATATATAGCTAGTATAGAGCTTCCTTCCTTTAGCTATAGATAGATAATATAGAGGTGCCCTAACTGTATACTTTCTAGTTAAGCTATACCCGTTATATATCTATAGCTCAGCTACTACCTAGCCAATAAGTAACAAAACTCTTACTGCAGAAGGAAAATAGCGAATTTCAAAGACTAAGCCTCTAAAGGCGATAATATATAGTCGCGGATCAAGCAAGCTATTCTACCTTTACAGGAATAAATAGCTATATTAATAAAAAAGCTAAACTTTATAGCACTAGCGACTCAGGGGCTAGATAGCTAGGAAAATAAAATATTATTCCTTCCGCAACCTAAGTAAAAACCTGCGCAGGCTATAACTATAAAGCCTGCATTAACCTTTATAATAGAGTTTATATAAACTCCCAGGGTTAAAAGGAAGCCACTCCTTAACCTATTTAAATTCTTAAGAAAGTAAAAGGAGTATACTATATAAGTATAAAATATATGCAAAAAGCTTAAACTTAATAAAAAGTTTTATAATAGCAATAGAGAACAGTAGTACTTTATTAACTCCTGCTTAGACGCTATACTTAAACAGGTAGTTACTACCTTCTATATATTAAAAGGAACTAACAGGAATTATAACCTAGTAGAATTTATATAATACTTAAACTATACCTATAAAGATTAAAGACTTTAAAACCGAGCTGCGTAAAAGCTGTATACTTTTAAGTAAAGAGATAAGACTTTGCTTTTATCTTTCCTTCCCCGTTTTAAATAGAAACTCTCTAAGGCAGGCAGCGATAACTAGGCTAACTAAGCCAAGATTATCTTCCTTAAGGGAGCATTATCTCTAGAACTATAATTCCGCTTAGTAATAGTAGACCTGCCGCTTACCTATAGTAAATGGCTTACTAAGGTCTAGGATATTGCTAGCTGCGTTAAACAATTAAATCTAGACTAATAAAACGCAAAAGCCGCCTTAATAAGCCACTCTTAGCAGAAAAAATATAATAAGCCTTAACTATATTACACTTTAAAGGACTATATATAAGCAGTCGATAAAAAAGGCAATACTTAGATAAAGGGCGTGAACTGCATAAAGAACCAGCGCCGATATAGCTTTTTAGCGAGTAAGGCAAACACTGCCTAGAAAGCTATATATTACTATTGCAGGAAAGAGGGATATATTGCCTGGTTTTATAAAAAAGGCTATAGAGCCTGGGCGCATTAGGTCTAGATCGCTGACTATAAGTCTAATAATAATAACCAGTATACTAATAGCAAAGAAGACAGTAACTTTAGCAATAAGTTAAAAGATTAACTTTAACGTAAAGTTAGGCGTTAAAGCCTATAAAGGAAAAACTAAAGGGATAAAAGGAGTTTAAAGAGCAAATAACTGGCAAATTAGTAATATTATAAGCTAAAATAAAGAATATACTTATTACAGTACTATTCGACACTAGCTATAACCTTTATACTATTATAAACTCCTCCCTTACCTAGAAGTTACACCTCCTGCAGATTAAGATCACTAAAAGGAAAATTAAGACATTTATTAAAATCCATAAAAAGGTAAAAACCAGCCATATCGCTATTATTTACCTAAATCTATATAGCTATATTAAACATTAATACGCCTATATAGTGGATTAACTAGATTATAACCTAATCCTCAGTAAGCTTTAGGCTAAGGCTAACCAGGTAGTATATAATGCAGCCAAAAAGGAAGTTAGCTATAGAAAAGCTAGCCTATAGCTATAATTTGCAGATAAAGAGGAGCCTGGGAATATTAAAGCTATATAAAAAGCCCGGCTTATACTAGCCTTAATATTATAAGCAGAATACCGCTGCATTAAAAGGAACAGCGAAAAGGAAGTATATTTCTTTTAAGCTATCAGTTTATCCAATATTAAAAAAGCACTCTAGCCTAAAAAACCTATAAATCCCCAGGAATATATCCCCCCTAAACTATATAAAGAGTTCTATTCACTATTCTCTATAAAAAAAGCTACTAAACTTTTACTATACTGCCCTAAAGTCAATTTACAGATTCCCTTAAAAGCCGATAAACACAGCAAAGAACTGGAACTCCCTTAAGGCCCCCTTTACAGTATATTACGCAAGGAACTATTAATATTACAGAAAACCCTCCTCAACTTACTCGATAAGGGATTTATTCAAGCTAGCAGCTTAGCCGCCGCAGCCTTTATCCTCTTTATTCAGAAACCTAAAGGAGGAATTCGCTTCTGCGTAAACTACTGCGCCTTAAACGCAATAATACAGTAAGATCGCTACCCCCTCCCCCTTTTTTCCAAAACCTTTAATAGCTTAATAAAAGTAAAGTAGTTTATAAAGTTAGATATAGTAGCTGTATTCTATAAAATCAAGGTCGCGAAAGGAGAAGAATACAAGACTGTATTCTATATACGCTATAGCCTATATAAGTGGCAGGTAGTTTTATTTAGACTTACTGGCGCACCAGCAGTATTCTAACAGTATATTAACCAGGTACTACGCCCCTTTTTAAACAACTTCACATCTATATACTTTAATAATATCCTAATCTATACCGATAGGTTATAAAAGGATTATATAAAAAAAGTCTAGCGAGTTTTATGCGCCTTTGCTAATACTAGGCTATACCTAGATCCTAAAAAGTGCGCGTTTATATAAAAAGATATTAAATACTTTAAGTTTATTATATATACCGGCAAAAGAATTACCTGTAACCTTAAAAAGCAGTAAACTATTAGTAAATAGCAGGCGCCTATAACAGTAACAGGAGTCTAAAGCTTCTTTACCTTTATTAATTACTATTAAATATTTATCCCTAGGTTCTCTCGGATAGCTTACCTGCTTATAAAGCTGACTAAAAAAGGGACCTCCTTTTAGTGGAAAGGTATAAAAGAAATAGCCTTTTAAGAGCTTAAACGCCTCTTTATTAAAGCCCCTATACTATAAGCTTAGGATTTTATAAAATATACCTTTATTAAAGTAAACTATTTAAGATATACTTTAAAAGGAGTCTTCCTATAAAAGAATAAAAAAAAAGAATATTATATTATAGCTTACTACTTATAAAAGCTAAGCCCTACCAAATATAATTATTTTATCTATAATAAAGAAATACTAGTAGTAATTTACTGTCTAAAAAAGTAAAGAGTAAAGCTATATAGCTGCAACCCCTTTACAGTTATTTTAAACTATAAGAATTTATAGTTTTTTATAATATACAGGAAACTTTTTAAACAATAGATGCGCTAGGCAGAGTTCCTTTCCCAGTTCGATTTTATAATCTAATATAGGCTAGGCAGCAAGGCAGCCGCTCTTAATGCATTAAGCCGCAGGGAATAAGACCTTCCATTTAATAAAGGCGACAAGCGCAAACTAAGCCGCTATATATAACTTATCCCAGCTGCATTAGCAATATAGAGATTCAAAGACAGTAATACTAATCTCCCTTTAATATATATATTTAACAGAAACGAGGAACTATAAGACCTATAAAACCTAATAATTTAAAAAGACCTAGTATATTAATAGGTATATACTGCAGTAAAGAAAGAAAAGCGCTCCCTCCCCATAAACCTTTAACTTAAAGTATAGATATTGGAATATATAATCGATAAAGAACAGAGATTAATATTCCAAGACTATATCTAGGTACTGGCTATAACTAAAGAAAAAGGCAAAACGCTGCGCACTCGCATCATGTAAGCAGAATACAATACTGCAGTTTTAGGCCACCCAGGTTATAACGGAACCCTAGCTATTATTTCCTGCAGGTTCTTTTAGCTAAGAATTAGCAGTATAGTCTGATAATTCCTCTATAACTGCAGTATATACAAAAAAGGAAAAGTATAGAAAAGCTATAAGCAAGGACTCCTTAAACTATTACCTATTCCCTAATATATTTACAGTAACCTAGCTATAGACTTTATAGTTAACCTATTACTTATAAAACTAATATAGGCATAATACCTTTAAGTTATTATTAACTGGCTTATTAAAAATATTACCCTTAAAGTAATAGAGAGTATAAAAGTAAAAGTATATATAAAGAGGTTCCTTTAATGCTATTATTAGTTTTATAAGATACCCTAGTCTATAGTTAATAACCAAGGATCTAATTAAACTAGCTGCTTTTAAAGAGCTTTCTATAAACTAGCAGGAACCCAGCAACGCTTAAGTACAGCATATTACCTATAAACTAACAGTAGACTAGAGAGGAGCAACCAAAAAATCCAAGTATACCTTAAAGTATATATAAACTACTCCTAAAGCAATTAGGGAGACCTCCTCCTAGCAGCATAACTAGCTTTAAATAACTGTAAATATACAGCTATTTAAATAAGCCCCTTTTTCCTTAAATACAGCTATTATATAAAACCCCTTTAGCTATATATAAAAGAAAACAAAGCTATTAGATTAAAGGACTTAAAGGAAAAGGCTATAAAAGAAATAGTTAAAAGATTAAAAGGAGTAACCGCCTTTACCTAAACAGCATTTACCGCTATACAATAACGCTATAAAGACTCTATAAACCAGCAGTAAAGCCCCTCTAAAAGATATAAAGTAGGAGATAAAGTCTAGCTATACCTCAGTAACTATAATACTCCCTAGCCTTCCAAGAAGTTTAATACCCTATATTATAAATATACAGTAATAAAAGTTATTAGCCCTTATATAGTGGAACTAAGTGTATTAACTAATATATACCCGCAATTTTATATTAACCTATTAAAAAGAGTGGCCAATAACCCCTTTCTAGGCCAGATTTTAGATAACCCTTAACCACTACCGATATAAATAGATAGTAAAGATAAATAGGAAGTTAAAGAGGTCTTTTGCGTAAGGACTAAGCAGTAAAGTTACAGCTTTTTCTGCAAAGCATTAATACAGTAAAAAAGATATATAAAGCTAACCTAGGAACTAATACATATACTTAAAGATATAGCAGCCCTTAATAACTATATATTTAAATATAGCCTAATTAAATCTAACGACAGGCTATTTAACAGCTATATACCAGCGAAGTAATAGCGCCTAAGGAGAGAGTTACTGTAAAAAGGGGGGGTAATATTATAGGCTAGGCTATATTTCCCGGAATTACAACTACGCTAAATCCGGAAATATAACCAATACTAGACCACTTACTTAATTAAGAAACCACCTCAGCTATAACCCTATATATACAACTATATAACGCATATATAGCTAGTATAAAGCTTCCTTCCTTTAGCTATAGATAGACAATATAGAGGTGCCTTAACTGTATACTTTCCAGTTAGGCTATACCCGTTACAGAGAATACCTTAAAAGAAATAAACTATAACCTAACTAGGGAAAGGGCCCCTAAACTATATATTTTATAAACTTTAATACTAAACTAAGATTATTATATAACCTGCAGGTATAGTAAAACTAATAATAAGGAAATATAAGTATAAATAATCCTAAACTAAATATATATAAAGCTACTGCCTACCTTTATAATCTACAGTTAACAATAAAAAGGGAAACCTTTATTAAAGCTATTACTACTACTTTTTAGTATATTACTTCTATAAAACTAAACTAAACTTTAAGATTAAGAAGTATACTTAAATATAGTGGATATATAGATAATAATAGCTATAAACTTTATTACCTTCTATTAATAATTATATATCTGTGCAATAAAAGTAACTTAAAAGGAGATTAACTAAGCTATTGAAACTAAAAAACTAATACTTATTACTTTATTAAAGCTTTTAAATAAGTTTTTTTAATAAATATTTACAGGATAGGGAGACTGTATTAAGGCAAAAATAGTATTACTTAAAGAAATATATAACTTTATTAATAAATGCCACTCCTTAATATAACTAAAAAAGATTATAGCTGCCAATATTAAGAAATTTATAGTAGGGAAACCTAAGTTTAATAAACTAGATATCCTAAAAAAACTGCTATTTTGGCTATATGATTTATATAACGCTTTCCTGCTAAAGACAGCAAATAAGCTTCCCTTATAATAGGCCTAGGACTATAAAATTAAAATACTGCCAGGAAAAAACCTGCTATATTAAAAAAATAGGCTATTTTTACTTAATAAACTATAGGTAATAAAAAAATAGTTAGATAATAACTTAGTGAAAAGATTTATCTGCAAATCGCAAGTATAATACGCCGCTCCCCTCCTTTTAGCCGCAAAACCAAAAGGCAGTATCTATATCTATTAAAATTACTAAAGGTTAAACAATATTACTATTAAAAATCAATACCTATTACTATTAATCTAGGAAACCCTTAATGCCTTAAGCTATATAAAGGTATATATAAAACTTGATATTATTACTGCATTTAATAACCTTTATATCGCTAAAGGGGATATATAGAAAATAGTATTTATTATAAAGTTTAGCCTTTTTAAAATATTAGTTATACCTTTTAGCCTCTATAATATACCTGTTATATTTTAATATTATATTAACTATACTCTCTATAACCTCTTTAACTATATCTATACAGTATACTTTAATAATATCTTTATATATTTATTATACTGAAAAGAGCATTAAATATATATATATAAAATAATAGCCTGCCTTTAAAACACTAGCCTCTAGATTAATATTATTAAATATAAGTTTAAGACAATAAAAATAAAATACCTTAGCTTAATTATTACCTTAAAGGGACTAGAAATAGATCTTAAGAAAGTTAAGGCTATATTAAACTAGCAATTACTTAAGGGAGTAAAGGACCTATAAAAATTCCTTAACTTTGCAAATTTCTATTGCTATTTTATTTAAAGATACTTTAAAATAGCTGCACTATTAAATAAACTTTTAAAGAAGGATTAACTATATATTTAAAGAGAGAAATAGCAGGAAGCCTTTAATTTAATTAAATATACCTTTAAACTAGCCTTAATCCTAGCCCTTTTTAACTATAATAAGTAAATAGTCTTTAAGATTAATGCCTTTAACTAGGTATTAGGCAGTATCTTATTGCAGTATAATAAAAAGGGCATTTTATGCCTTATTATATTTTTCTCCATAAAGTATAATACCTAAAAATATAACTATAAGATTTATAATAAAAAACTTTTAATTATTATTAAAGTAATAGAGGAGTAGCGCCTAGAATTATAAAGCTTATAAGAGTTTAATATTATTATAGACTATAAAAACCTTAAATACTTTACTTTAATAAAAGCCTTAAACTAGCAGTAAGTTTAATAGTCTAAATTCCTTTTTGGCTTTAACTTTTATATTATCTACTAACCTGGCTTTAAAGCTATAAAGCCTAATACCTGTCACAGGCTAGGCCATGTCTCCCGGAATCACGACTACGCCGAATCCGGAAATACGACCAATACTAGACCGCTTACCTAATTAGGAAACCACCTCGGCCACAACCCTATACGCACAACTATATAACGCATACATAGCTAGTATAGAGCTTCCTTCCTTCAGCTATAGATAGACAATACAGAGGTGCCCTAACTGCGTGCTTTCCAGTTAGGCTACACCCGTTACAATACCTTAAGTAGAAAAGCGGAAGACAGGCCCGCGAAATCAGACCCCTTTAATAACTGAATTAAAAACAGGCAATATATTATCCTCCTATAAAGTTCTTTTAGCTTTAAAGCTTAAGCAATATTCTAAAAAGAAGTCTTATTAGACATTAAACTGTCTGTAAAGGCCGCCCTTATAGCTATAATAATACTGGCAGAAGATAGATTAATCGATAACCTGATTGCAGTGGTATATAAATAAAATACTATAGTAAGAGAAATAGTAACTATACTCTAAAACCCTAATATCTGCTAATAGTTAAAACAGCTTTATAAAGAACTTTAGATTACAATAAATGACTGCCAAGTAATAAATAGCAGAATTTACTACTAAGAGCAGCTCTTTATTCCCTTTAATAATAAGCTTTAAATATAAATCCTATTTAGAAACCACTTAAGCGGCCTAGCCGGATACCTAGGCAGGTTTAAAACTCTAGACTTTATTAGCTAGATATACTAATAGCTATAGATCTTAAAAGACACTAAAGCATTTATATAAGCCTGCAAACTATATATTAAAACAAAAGCCTCGCGATCTTTACTATAAAGCTTCCTTTAACTATTACTAATCCTATTCCGTATATAATTAAATATCTTTATTAACTATATTATACTACTGCCTAAATCCCGCCAATATAATACTACCTATAAGCATTTACTGGTAGTAGTCTACTACTTTATAAAAATATATTATTTTATACCTATTACTTTACTATTAATAAAGGAGCTGGCTAATATATTTATTAATAGAATTTACTGCCTTTATAGTATACCTAATAATATTATATTAGACTGCAGTATATAGTTTATATTAGAATTCTAGGAATAACTCTTAAAGCAATTAAAAGTTATATTAAAATAGTTATTAGCCTTTTACCTTAAAACTAATAGCTAGACTAAGAGAATTAATGCAAGTATAAAATAATACCTGTAAACTTTTATTAACTTTTACTAGGATAACTAGGCTTACTGGCTTTTATTGGCCAAATTTACTATAAATAATATAGTATCTAAAACTACTAGTATATTGCTGTTTTTCGCTAATTATAGTTTTAACCCTCGCTTAAGGATAAAGCCTTTATAGCCCTGCCTGCTAAACCTCTTTACAGTAAAGAAAAGAGAGTTTTTCTGCGCTAATGCTATTGCCAAGCGATTCAAACATATTATTATATAGCTGAAAGCCCTCGCTAAGGCCTTAGGAAAAAGATATAAAGAAAACGCAAACGCGCAGAGAAAGGCATTACTAGTTTACACTATTAGGCAGGAAGTCTTTATTAATATATAAAATATAAAGACTAACTAGCTAATAAAAAAGCTAGATAATAAATAGGCAGGGCCTTATATAATAATAAAGGTATACCTATAAGCCTGCGCTATTAGCCTGCTAGAAGGCATAAAGATTTTCCTAGTCTTATATAACTCCCTCCTGTAACTTAAAATAGCTACCTTACTGTATCCTAGGCAAAAGATAATTAATAAAGCCAAGTTAAAGAATATTTAAGGCAGAATACTGGAAAAAGAAGATAGTATAGATAAAGTATAAGAGAAATGGGAGTTTAAAGCACTTTTAAATTATTATAATAATAACAGATTCCACTACTTTATTAAATAGAAATACTATACCGCTATATAGCAATTAGCTAAGGACCTGTAAAGCTAAGAGAGGGTAATATAAGACTTTTATAGGAGAAACTTAGAAAAGCTGGGCCTACTGCGATAGGCACTGAAAGGAATTATAAAAGAGGAAAAGGAGGAAATGGCTAGAAAGAAACTAATGCCCGCGGAGCGCTAACCGAAGACTATACTGCGCTAAAGCCTACAACTAAACCATACATCACTAACACTAAAAAACTATACAATTTGCCCCATTTACCCTTATATTGGAAGTATTAAGATGGATTACCCGGAATTTCGATTTATGCGAGCAATATAGCTATTCGCGGCCGAATGGCGTAACGAAGAGGGGGGGTACTGTCACGGCACCGACCGTGACGCGATATTGACGCCCTGTCACGTGAGCCCCGGTCACGTGACCAGGCCCTAACGCGTTCCTAGCTATAGCTTTCCGTAGAGCCTCAGGGCTTTCTCGCTCTCCACGGCACAACAACGATATTTGCCCTAACCTGCCTTTCTGTGCCATAATAATTATATATAACGTCTTTTACTTAAAAGTGTAACGGGTATAGCCTAACTGGAAAGCATGCAGTTAAGGCACTTCTATATTGTCTATCTATAGCTAAAGGAAGGAAGCTTTATACTAGCTATATATGCGTTATATAGTTGTATATATAGGGTTATAGCCGAGGTGGTTTCCTAATTAAGTAAGCGGTCTAGTATTGGTTATATTTCTGGATTCAGCATAGTCGTAATTCCAGGAGATATAGCCTAGCCTATAATATTACCCCCCTTTCTTATAGTGGCTCTCTCTTTAGGCGCCGTTACTTCACTGGCGTATAGCTGTTAAGTGGCCCGTTATTAAATTCGATTAGGCTATATTTAGATATATAGTCGTTAAGGGCTGCTATATTTTTAAATATATATATTAGTTCCTAGGTTAGCTTTATATATCCTTTCTACTATATTAATACTTCGCGGAAAAAGCTGCGACCTTACCGCTTAATCCTTGCGCAAAAGACCTCTTTAACTTCCTATTTATCCTCGCCATCTATTTATATCAATAGTAGTTAAGGGTTATCTAAAATCTAGCCTAGAAAAGGGTTATCGGCCGCTCTTTTTAGCAGGTTAATGTAAAATCGCGGGTATATACTAATTAATATACCCAGTTCTACTATATAAAGGCTAATAACCTTTATTACTATATACTTATAATATAAAGCATTAAGCTTTTTAGAAGGCCGGGGAGTATTATAGTTGCTAAAGTATAGCTAGACTTTATCTCCTATTTTATATCTTTTAAAGGGGCCTTACTACTGGTTCGCGGAGTCCTTATAGCGTTATTATATAGCAGTAAATACTATTTAGGTAAAGGCGGTTACTCCTTTTAGTCTTTTAACTATTTCTTTTACAGCCTTCTTTTCTAGGTCCTTTAATCTAATAGCTTCGTTTTCTTTTATATATAGCTAGAGGGGTTTTATATAATAGCTGTATTTAAGGAAAAAGTATTACAGGCTAGGCTATATCTCCCGGAATCATAACTATACTGAATCCAGAAATACAACCAATACTAGACCGCTTACTGTAATAATCCGGTTTGATTCTCAAGGGATAAACCGAGGTTCGTGGGTCTATGTTAATAGGGAGGTCAGGGATAAATACTGAGCAGGGTAACGTAGTCACAATTCTGTAGAACAGGCGGTTCTAGTGAATGCAATTATTAACGACTGTCTAAGTAACTATATTAAATAAATGACAAGCCAGTTGTATATATATAAAGGGAATAATCTTAGATTACCTTAGATTATACTTGTTTTCCTGATGATCTATAGTAAGTCTTTCCATTAACTTACTGGGATTACTTTATAGTTTATAGTAACCCAAGTAATTTAATGCTAATTAGTTCATTTATCTAAGGTTCCTCTAGGTATATACTATATTACGTTTTTATAATGGTCAGGTTATAATATAATATTTCCCTCCTGTTAGTCTTATCTTTAAGACCTGTTAGTTCCTTTATAAATACTGCTGTCCCCTATAGTTTATAGGTATAGTGCCTTTATCTTATATTTTATATTTTCTGCTAATAGAATATCAGGTCGCGTAGCGAAATCTTATTTTTATAAGACTAAATAGCGCCTAGCTCTTTTTTTATTAATTAAGGCTACTGGTAATTCTATTATACCTTGTTTATTCTATTATAGTCGCAATCTTTCTTATAAGATAATTGCAGATAATTTATATTATAGTAAGTGTATATAGCGAGGTCGTTTATGTAATTGTTCCGGCATTATACTATTTATAGGTTTATTTTTCGTTAATTTTTATTGAATTTTTCTGATTTATAGTATAGCTTAATATATAATTTCAGAGAAGTAAAAGATAGAGCGGGAAAAAGAAGAGACTAAGGCTTATTTACTTTACGCTTAATAAAAGGTAAATAAGGCTTTTGCGAAGTTGGCGCGTTTAAGGCAACAGTATTAGTTTATAGTGTTTTATGGTTATAAGATGGTTTAGCGTAGTCTTAAATCTTTAGATAAGTTAAATAAAGTGGAATATTATAAAGCAGAAACTACTATTGATATATATTCCTTTAGGGCTATCGATATAATTGATTAGACTGCCTTTAGGTTACTTAATCTATTATTAATAGGCTAAGATTTTAGTGGAATTGTTATAGAGTTATCTAAAAGTATTTAAAGTATTCTTTAAGTTTTTAAAGGTTATATTCTTCTCTATAATTTTTTTATTTAATTAAATATTAACATTTATTATTTTTTATTTTTATAGCTTTAATTTCTTTAACTTTATATTCTTTTTTAACTAGTAAAACTTTAATTAAATCTATAATTAATTTATTTTTTAATTTATTTTATAATACTTTTTTAAGTAATAAAATATAAAATATTAGGTAAATTTAGATACTGTTTAGTAATATAAATTTATAAGTAACTTTTAAAATAACCTTTTTAACTAGGTAAGGTTTAAGTTTCTTGAAATCCAATTTATTACTTAGTTGCATTGTTTTAATATTTGCAGTCTTTTTCTTTAGTGAATATTAATATAAGTAAACTATATCTCCCTCTTTAAAAGTTAATCCCTTTAATTTATATTTATCAGTATACTTTTTATTTTTTCCTATATAAAGTAAAAGTATACTTACATTTCTTTATATAACTGCTTTATATCTTTAGCTTTAATTTATATTTTATTAATATATAGGCTTTTCTTTAGCGCTTTATATATATTGAACGTAAAGCTATAGTTAATATATATAGGGCTAAGTCCAGTTAACTCTAAAATATTACTATTATAGGATATTTATATAATTAATAGCTTCTTTATTTAATTGTTTTCATTAAAGTTAATGTAACTCTTTAAATAGGCTTTAATAATCTAATTAATGCGTTTTATCTGTCTATCTGTCTATAGGTAGTATATAGTATTAAATTTATAATTTATATTTAACTGATTTATAAATGCTTACTAGAATTTAGATATAAAGGTTAACCCTTAATTAAAAATAATCTTAGCTAGAATTATATAGTTAACTGCAATAAATTGTAAGAATATATAAGTTAATGTTTTTATATCTATTACTTTTTTATATAAAAAGAAGTAAAAGTATTTAATAAATTAGTCTATAATTATTAAAATACTGTTATATTTAATTTTCGATTTTAGTTTAATAGATAGTAGTAGTTTAACGATAAAGTCTAATAAAATTGACTTTTATAGTCGTTTTAGTACTGGTAAAGGTTAAAGTTTACTGTATAGTTTATATTTTAAGGGTTTAACTGTTTTATAAGTTATACAGCAAGAAATAATATTTTGCATTACTTTTTTAAGCCTTTAAAACTTAAAGTACCTTTATACTTATTCGCAGGTTTTGCGAATACTTTTATATCTATATATTAAATATTAATAAACTTTTATAACTATATTTTTCTAGAGTTTATTTAAAATCTAGATCTTTCTATTTTATTATCGGGTTCCTTTATTATTAAACTTTATATCTTTTAAGAATTTATTATTATTTTAAGTAATATAATGCTTTTTAATGCATTAAAGTATAGTATTATTACTAAATACCTTATATATAGCTTAAAGTACTATTTATTAATAATATCTTTTAAAGGTTTATTTTAAAATCTACCTAATATATTTAATCTTTTTTTAATTATAATCGGCTTATCTATTAAGCGCATTTACTTATCTATTCTTAAATCCTTTTTAGTAGATTAGGATATAGTTGAATTTTAATAGGTATTTTATATAGCGGATCTGCCTTTTAAAGAGTTATTAAACTATCGCGAAGTATATAATATTTTTATAGTCAGTATATACTTTAACTTTATACATTCCTTTTAATAAATAGTATTGCTATTCTTTAAATGCAAGAATAATAGTAAAGAATTCTTTATTATATATCAGGTAGTTTAATTCTGTGCTATATAATACTCTAAAGTAAAAGGCAATAAAGTATAGTTTACTATTCTTATCTTTTTAGCTAAGCTAAGCTTTTATAGCGAAGTTAAAAGCATCTGTTTTAACTTTTATTTCTTTAAATAAATCAAATATAATAAATATAGGTTCTGTTAAAATAAACTGTTTAAATTTATTAAATGTGTTTTATATATTTAATGCCTATAGAAACTTTTAATCCTTTTTAATAAGTTTATAAAGAGTTTATACAATACTTTAATAGCCTTTAATAAATTATTGGTAATAATTGGCAAGTTTTAAAAAGCTTTAGACTTCCTTAACTGTTATAGGTATAGGCTAGTCTTTTACTGCTTATACTTTTAATAGATTTATATAAATTTCTTTAAAGGCAATAATATACTTTAAGAAAGTGACTTTTTATATATAGAATTTGCATTTCTTTAGTTTTATAAGTAATTTAGTATTTTATAGTATTTATAATACTTTATAGATATATACTTTATATTCTTTAAAGGTATCTAAAAAGATTAAGATATTATTTAAGTAA
The DNA here is from genome assembly GCA_008477525.1 of Hypomyces perniciosus. Lineage (NCBI taxonomy): Eukaryota > Fungi > Ascomycota > Sordariomycetes > Hypocreales > Hypocreaceae > Hypomyces > Hypomyces perniciosus. Next base: position 6,057,335 of record SPDT01000007.1, read on the forward strand.
ATAACTATAAAGATATCAAGGTACTCTTTTAATATATTATTAATTATCTTTTAGAATATTGCAGGGGCGTTAATAAGGCCGAAAAGTATAATTAAGTATTTAAATAAACTATACTTAGTTTAAAAGGCAGTTATCTATTTATATCTTTCTTTAATTTAGATAAAGTTATAAGCGCCTTTAAGGTCTAGCGCTATAAACTACTTTTTCCTATATAGTCTATCCTATAATTCCATAATTAACAGTAGTAGGGTTCTGTCTTTAATAGTGGCTTTATTAAGCTATTAATAGTTTATAATTAATTATAGTTTACCTCCTTTTTTTAATATAAATATAATAGGATAGCCTACTTTTAATAAAAAAGGTTAAATATACCTTTTAGCTAATATATTATCTAAATAGTTATATAGACTTTTAAGCTTTTTTTCATTTAGATTATAAATCTTATAGAAAGTAGTGCTTACACTATCTTTAAACTTAATTATATAGTCCTATTAATTGTATTCTGGTAGTTTTATATTAAGTGTTTCCTTAAATAGCTTATTATATTTCCGGTATTCTTTAAGGATATTCTGCAGCCATTTTAATAATGCTATTATTTTAAGGCTTTTTATCTTAAGTATTTTATTAATATTATTAAATACTTTTTATAAAAAGGCAATTATTTTTCAGATTCGTTTATCCTTCCCTTTACTTTATTTAAATCTTATTTTTAAGTAAATTGCTTTTATAATTAAATTAAAGGTAACTTTTTTAGTTCCTTTTTTCGGTATACCTAGGGGTTCTATATAGGATTTCTGCCTTACAGCTAAGGCCTTTCTAATAGTTCTAATCGCTAAGGGAGCTTTATTATTACGTTAATAAAGCTAGCTATTCTCTTAATTAATATTAAAGTTATTGCGTTTTAATTAAAGATAACTGAAAATAATATTATACTTATCAATATTCACTATATTGCAAGGAACTACTTTTTTGCATTTAGCGATTTTAAGTTTAAAATAATCAGTCTTTCACTTAATTTATCTATTATTATATATAAAGGCTTCTCTTTTTGCTTAATAAAGTTAATATAGTTTAGTTTTCTCTTTTTAAAGTAACTATAAATAATTTATAGTTATAGGTGCAATAAAATTGCCTATTACTCTATTATCTATTAATATATATAGCCGATATCCTTTAACTATTATCTTTAATTTAAAATATAGTAAATTTTTATTATTACTTTTATTATTTAATATTTCGAGAGATATAATTTATTGATTATTACTTTATAGCCCTTTTATAGGTAATATTAATTATTTCTTGATTTTTCTTTTTTTATATAGATTTTACAGTTAATCGGGGTTTTTTAAAGTAAATACTACCTTTTTTTATTATAGGCGGTTCTTTTATAGGTAATAAAGTTAAACTGATTTTAATATAGTTCTTTTATAATCTGGTTAATCTCTTTATCTTTTAAGGTAGGTTTATACTTTATATACTTTTATATTCGCTACTTTTAGAGTTTTTCCTATAAGTAGGTAGTGTATTTATCCTTTTAACAGTATATATAATCTAGCAATAAATATAGGGTATTATTGGCTTATTATAAATGCTAATTTTATAACTTGTTTCGCTTATATATAATATACCTTAGGCTATTATACTCCAAACAGTATTATTAATTACACTTAAACCTTCTATTATAGTAAAAGTGCTATTTTATTAGTTTCTTTTAGCGGTAAATATAGTATCCTTTAAACTTATATCCTTTAAGTCTTTATAGCTAATAATATTCCTTTAAGGTTTTAGTATTTGGCTTAATAATAATAATCTTGAGGTCTCGATACTATATAGTTATAATCTATTTTTTAAAAGTGTTGTAATCTTATACCTGTTTTATAGGGTAGAATGGGATTTTGATTAGGAATATATTGTGCTTTACTTTCTTTTAAAAGTATATTATGCACCTATATATAATATAAGTAACCCAGGATATAGTATAGTGCTTTTTATAAATAAGGTTATTTATAGCGTAGTCTCTTTATATAGAAAATATATAGGTTCCTTATATATAGTTAAAGTAACTAGGATAGCTTTAACAGCTATCTTATTATTAGCTTTATTTTATATATAGAGCTGTCTATATAGGCATAGGTTTAACCTGTTTTACTATATACTTATAATAACCCTTTTAACTAGGTTTAGGTGATATTTATTTAATTTACCCCTAAAGTTACTGTTTATAAGCAGTATATTTTCTAGTTCTAAAGGTATAGTATTATATAGTAATAGTCTATATTATAAAGGGTTATTTTTATCTTTATTATTAAAGTTACTGCTATTAGTTTATTTTTTATTGCCTGCAGTAATTTAATTAAAATATAAATAATTAATTATAGTAATTATTTATTTATTTAAAATACTATTATCCCTATTTAACTTTATATAATTAAAGTTTAAGTGTTATTTTATTAAACTGTCTAGGTATAGTAAATACCTATTTACTCTATTTTCTTTAAAAATACTTCTAAAAGTTAAAGATTTAAATCTTAACCAGTATCCCTTTCAGTTTATTATAGATATCTCTCTAGGTCGTTTCAGGTACTATCCGCTTTTATCTTTACTAGATTTATAAACAAGGCAGTTATTATTATAGTATATAGTCTAGTTAAGTAATATATAATTAATAGCCTTTAAAACTATATTAACCTTTTATTTAGGTTTTAGCGCAAGCCTTTAAGGTTTATTATTTCTTGGCTTTTATAAAGCTTTATAGTCCCTTAAAAAGTGTCCTAGTTTATTATAGTTATAATAGATAACCTTTGCCTTTCCCTTTTAAATAGTATCTAGATCTATTTAACTAGGTCTTTTATTATTAAAGCTAGCGATATATTCTTATTACTTTTTACCTTAATTTATATATCTTTAATATTTATAAACTTATCTAAATTACTATTATCTTTTCTTTATATTTAAATAAAGTTTATAAAGTAAATTATCTATATTTATATATTTCTTAATAAACTTAATAATGCCTTTATTTTAAAAGAATTTATAGGCTTCCTTTTTAATTTCTAGCTTAAGTCTATTATAAAAGCATTTAATAAAGGCAGAGTTTCTTTATTTAACTTTAAAAGTATAGTTCTTAAAGTATATAGCGTAATCAAAGTATTTTCCTTTTTAAATTAAGTTTATAAGTTTATTTTCTATAATATATTCTTTACTAATATTATTAAAGATATTTTTTAATTTTTCTTTAAAGTAATTATAACTAGCGAATATAGTTTACGTTTACTTATTAGTATTAACTCTATTATTAAAGAAATCCCTTTAAGTAGGTTTAAACTACTTTAAGGCATTCCCTTTAAATTATCTGGCAGCTAAAAAAACTTTATTAATCTCTATATTAAAGCTAGTTAAAAAGTAAGTAAAATAGTTATATAGTTAAATAAGAAATAGTTAAAGTGCTATAATACTTTTATTAAAATGTTTAAAGGGTTGTATCTTAAACGATTCTTTTAAATCCTTTAAAGGTTAGTTTCCTTTAAGGTTTAGTATAGGGTTTAGGTTAAGTATAGGCAGTGCTTGATTTTATAAGTTTATAATAGTCGCTTACTGTTAGTGAATTATTTAATTAAGTTTAGCGTTTTTAGCAATTAAATATTAATAGCGTTACTCCTATTTTATACAGTTAGCTTTTATATATTAAAAGGCTTTTTCTATATAGATGCAGAGTTGTTCCGTTTTATTGACTTTATTTTTATTTTCGCTTCTATTTATATTATTATCTCTATTATTATCTTGCCTTTAGCGAGGGGGTAGAATAGAGGGTAGAGTATTAAGGTTATTAAAAGAGGATACTGTAGTGGATATATTTGCGATATTGCTTAGGATTTTTAGTAGCCTTTCAAATAAAAGTCATTAACATATAACAATCTGGGTTAATTTTTAAAGGATAAACTGAGGTTTATAGGTCTATATTGACAGGGAGGTTAAGGATAAATACTAAATAGGGTAATATAGTTATAATTCTGTAAAATAAGCGGTTCTAGTAAATGCAATTATTAATAACTATTTAAATAACTATATTAAATAAGTGATAAGCTAGTTATATATATATAAAGGGAATAATCTTAAATTACTTTAGATTATACTTATTTTCCTGACAATCTATAGTAAATCCTTTTATTAGCTTACTGGAATTACTTTATAGTTTGTGGTAACCCGAGTGATCCAATACTGATTGGTTTATTTATCTGAGGTTCCTCTAGGTATATACTATGTCACGTTCTTATAATGGTCGGGTCGTGATATATACCTATAAAATCAAATAATAAAAGGGATAGTATAAAGTACTCTGTAAAAGTTATAGGTAATGAAGTATATATTATTAAGCAGTTTTATAACCTTTAGTGTAAGTATTAGACCTATTGTACTGTTATAACTACTTTGTATTATATTATTAGGGCCGCTTTATAAACCGGAATCCGATATTAAACCCTTTATTAGATTCTTTGGGTTAAAAAGCTGGGATTGAGGATTAAAGGCGATAGTTTACTGCATAATTACTTGTAATAGCATGATTTACGATAATAGGCATAGGATAGCGAGTAGTTATCGACGAAATTCCCTAGTTTCCAATCTCAGCACAAATTAGACTATTTAAAGGCTGCTTTATTTATAAGCCACTATATTGTCTTAGTTTCCTAGTTGCTGGATACCTGGTCGATTTTAGGGATTAGGGGTAAATAGCCGAGCAGGTATAGTGTAGGCTATATGTCTTTATTTTTTGCTATACTGTTTTAAAACAGCTTGGCCTATATTGTATTGCCTGGAGAGGGCTAGTTATTGTATAGCTCTCGTGGAGGATATTACTAAAGAGACTGGACGAGATTGCTAGATGCTTAGATCTGGTAGAGTGGCGGGACGTCTGCAGCAAACGCTTTTATCTAAGAGGATAGACTATCGGGAGGCATAAAAGAGCATTTAGACCAGAATAAAAAAGTAGAGGCATACTAGTCCAAGCTAGTAGGTACACGCAATTGTATTTAAAACTCAACCTGCAACTATAAATAACTATTATTTTATTATTTAGACCACTTAAATATAGCAGGGCCTTTAGTAAAATCGCTATCTCTAATACAGTTAAGAAATTGCTTTCCGCAATTTATCCAAGATTTTAACTTTGTTTTTAAGTAGGAGAATAATTATATTTATACTAGATACTATTACTAAGTCTAAACACTCCTTTGGCATAATAGGCCGCAGGTTAGTAAAGAACAATTTTATCTTATAATCTTTTATTAATCCCTATACCGTCTCCGCCACAGTAGTTGGATTGCTCGCATCGGCTTACTTACATTCCTTAAAACGGCCTTCTCGAAATACTTTAAATATAATGTAAATAAAATAGCGCATTACTATTTATACTTAGTTTTCCGATATAGGCATAGTATCTACTAGATTCTCTACTGCCAATTCATAGACTACGACCTTATCATCTTCTATAGTAAAAGATAATACAGAAACAGCTTCTTTAGAGTAGTTCCTTGATCTTATTATACTTTCTCCAAGGTTCAGCGGTCTTGCGGTCTCAGCAGTCTCAGCAGCTTCAACAGCCTCAGCAGCCTCAGCATCAGTATCTGATGATTCATATGCCGATAAGTAATCGGATAGTACTCTAGAGCTCGCGAAGAAGGTAAAGTACTGGGACCTTAGGATAAAAAATGGCGCAATATCTAGACCCTGGATAGAATAGACTGAAATTAAAGTGTAGAATCTCTTTAGTAAGGAATGCCTAGTCCCTTTAATATAACTTATGTTTTAGGCGGCTATATCGTCGCCGCAAGGCCTTAATATACTCCTTGGTAGACTTCTCGGCAGATCCGGTAGAGCTCCTTGTAACTAAAAAGTCCACTAAAGTAGTGCTTTGAAGTAGTCCTGTAGGCAGCTGCTGACTGCTGGTCAGAGACGGGGGGTCAGTACAATATTTGTTATTATAAGCGACTGTCGCCTGCGTTAAATATTTGATTTCAGGAGTCTGGAAGCCTAACTTCTAAGCGAACTTAGCGAATTGCAAGAGTATTTCTTTGTGTGGTTTCTCTATTAAATATATAGCGAGAAGTGTCCTGTATATTCTTTTAGATGGTTGTGGTATTTATTGAAAATTTTGCAAGGACGAAAATCCATGACTCTATAACATTTTCGAAATTAAGGGCTATATCCTATTCCACTTCTAGCTCTACTCGTTGCCTTATCGGCATAAAACTGTCTCTGAGTGCTGTGTAAATAGTCTTGTTGCCAGGTATAATAATATACTTTATATTTGCAGCGTAAGTTTTAAGGAGGTATATATTATGGAAGAATATATATAAAGAAGGGATTACGCAATCTACGGAAAGGATTTTAGCTTTTATTGCAATATGCTCCTTTTAGCTAAATGCTTTGAATATACAACCTTAATTAATTAGCTTTTCAATCTCTACTGTATCCTGAGGGCAGACAAGCTTCCCTCCTACACCTACAGGTACCCCACCTTTTAGGTGCCTACTCACCAAAATTCACAACCTCTTAACTAGCTATTAAGAAAAACAAGCTTAATAACGCTCCCTCGCCCCTCCTAGGCACTTAAAGAAAGATAGCAAATGCTATTAGACTTTAAGCGAACTAGGGATAACTGCACCTTACTGCCGCTAGGCAGGCAGCAATTTAGCGACTTAAAAAGGAAGGTACTCCTTCGCTCTTAAGATAAAGAGGGACTACAGTCCTCCCGCTTATGCCTAAAAAACGCCGCATCTACAATAAACGCATTAAAACTAATATCCCTAGACTCAATTTCGGTTCTAATATAAAACCTAGCGTCTTTCTCTTTTTAAAAAAGACCTAGGAAAACCTCTTTTCCTCCCTTTAAAGCAGGCTAATAGAAGTACTTGCCTTTAATAATAGCAAGCAGTCTACTATAGCTTATAAAATCTTTATTTAAATTAAAGAAATTAATGCAATTTAGAGAGCTAGATAAAAAGTTTTATTCTTAATAGCCTAAACTATCAACAACTATTTAACTAAATACTAAAGAAAACACTATCTCCTGGCTACCCTATAAGTAAATAAGGCGCTTACTGATGCTTTTAAGGGCCTCCTCTCTTTAAAGGCCTTTATAGATTTTAAGAAGTTAAATAGAAATCCCCCTTTAACCTAACTAATAACTATATAGCTAGTTAGTAAAAAGACCTATTAAAATGATAAGTAATAATAAACTAAACCCTACCCTTTAACTTGGATTAACCTAGGCGCCCTGCTAGCGATTAATAGCTTAAAGTAAGTTATATAGGCTATAATTGCAGCTAAAGGCGCAAATAAAAACCTTTTAATAGAAAAAGAAAATAAACTTATTTTGCAGAATAATAAAGGGCTAGCCCCTATTATAAAAAACAACTCAGCTAAATAAGATATAACTTTTAAAAAACCTAATAACAGGATTTTCCTTTAAGTCCCTTTAAACTATAGCTAGAGAAAGATTACTGCTATTAAGGCTAGGCAGGAAATTATTAAAATCGGAAAGCTTAAAAATAAAGATATTATTTACTTTTAAAAGGTAAAGTTAGGTTTTATACTAAGAACTAATAATAAAGAAACTAGACAGAAAATCCTTGCCTTAAGCTTAACTATAAAGGCTAGCGGCTTAAAGATTAAGGAAGTATATATATAGAGGAGTTTTCTTATATAAGGTATTTTTAAATACTATACTAATACTTTAAGCACTTTCTTTACTAATACACTAGTCCTAATTAAGGTTTAAGGGAGTGCTAGGTTTAAAGAACCCCTAGTCTTTTATTAAAAGGCTCCTTTTAGCGAGACTATTAATACCTACTACTATTTTATCTCCTTTAAAGAGGAAATTAAAACAGGCTTTAAACTTTTTAACTGCTTGGCCTTAGCGGAACTCTAGACTTAAAAGGTATAGGTAATTTAATATAATAGGTGCCTTGGCTTTTATAACCTTTAAGGATATACTAGAACTATATAATGCAAGAAGTGCAGTAAGCCTGCCTTTTAATACACTAATAAAGATAGGAACTGCAATAACCCTACTTAATATTGTTAAAAAGGAGGGCTAAAAAGCAATGATTTTAGTGTAATTAGGTAACCTTCCTATTCTGGCTAGACCCGGAATTAGGCCCGACGCTAGGACCGAGTTCCAGAGGAACTTCGGTGTAAGTCAGGAAATTTCTGTTATCTTCAACGATAACAATTGAGCTAGGACCAGCTACCCCGCCTACCCTAGACTCAATACAATAGGCATAATGGCCATTGTGAAAAATCTAACCAAAATGGTTTCCCGTTTGTATGGCCGTGAGTCGATTTGACCGATTTTATATACAAATAAATTTTGCGGAAAATAGGAATGCGGCCATAAACCCAATTCTGCCACCGCACACCTATTATTAGGTCGGAGGACTATTGTAAAAGACAAAGCTATTGTTCATACAATTCACTTCTACACCAGCCGCACATACACTAGATATTCTATAGCTTCTAGCTATTAGATTGTTTACAATTCAATTGTTTATCCATTGTTAACCCAACTAGACTCTCAGTCGTTTCCTTATTGCTGCGTTGGGTGCACCTTCCTAGAAGCTGCACTTAAATGAGGTTCAGTATAACCTTGTTATTTCAACAAGCCTATTTAAATATAAAAGCATATTTCCTTTTCTTATTAGGCCTTCCAGTAAATGCAGCATATACTTTACTGCAATTATTTAAAGGCTAAGTATACCTTTTAAGTCTATAAAGGCACTCTTTACCAATAAAAGGCTTTAAGTATATACTACTACTGCCTAATATATTATCAAAGCAGTTACTAAATATTACATAAAAGCTATAAATATAATTCTCTGTATTCTTTAAAGTATTCAAGAAAAGCCATTTAAATTAATTAAAAGATAAGATTTTATTTATTTTACTGTTTTCGATTAGGCTGTCTATATAGTATAAATAGTAGGCAGTGAAGTTTAAAGTAAAGTATACTTTAATAGCTTTAAAGAAAGCCGTTTAAGAAGCTGTTCCTATAACCTTTAAAAGCTTATACCTTACTGCACTTATATAAATACGCGCCTAATAGGTATACTATACTTCTAGCCTAATATTCCTGCACTCTGCTTTATACAGTATATATTAATAGAATAAATATACTTCCTTATATATTATATCTTCACAAAAAGCTAGTTAATCTTTAAACTTTTTAATAATTTAGTGAATAGTAAATTTAGTATTAAAGTCTATATTATTATTATAGGCTGCTTTAGTAGTAATAGAGGCTAGGGCTGCAGCTTTAAGGTCTACTAAGACTAAAGTATAGATACTAGAGTTAACTATCTTCTAGATCTAATTTAAAATTGTATCACTAGCCTTCCTTTTCTCTTTATTTAAAGTAATATTAAACTAGTGCTCCTAGAGTATACTATTATAGCAAATAGAGATATCTGCCGCAGAGGCATTAAAACCAAACTCTTATACTATATACTCCCTTATTTCTATTAAAGTAGGTGGCCTAATAGCAGGGAAATAGTTATTCAGCTAATTAAGGCGATTAGGATTAATCTTATTCCAGACCTTAGCAGTAATTGTATAGTTAGTTAAAATAGTAATCCACTCAATCCACTAAACCATTAATTCCAGCTTTATAAAAGCAATATCCCCTGCACTATCTATTATAAAAGATAGCTTTAGCAGCTTAAAGGCGAGGGTAAAGGGTATAAAGAGAGATATAATATCGAAGTAAAAGTTTCTAGTAACTTTAATAGTTACTACCTAGGCTTATAACTATAGCGGAGCGCGGCACAGCTATATAGAGTATAGAGAGATAGGAAATAAAGCTTAATTATATAAAAGAGAATATGCTATAGTGGCCTTACTATATATATATATAGCTAACATAAAGAAGAAGCTGTATGCAGCGCTGTAAGCGTCTGCACAGTCTGATATATCGCTTACGCGATATATATATCAGCTTATATCTGCTTTATAAGCAGATAAAAGCTCCCTAGCGCTAACAAGCGGTAGGGCCCCGGCCTACTTAACCCAACAATAGTGCTTTTATATTAAAAATATCTATAACTTTTTATATAACCTTTCCTATAAAAAATAAATATTAAACTTTACTTTAAAGGCAATACTTTATATAATAGTAAAAGGACTAGCGATTATTAAAGTAGCCTAAGCTAAAATTATAGTATTTATAGATACTTTTAAAGGTACCTTTGCCTTTAATTAAATAATACTTTAAACTTTTAGTATTCCTAATAGACTATAAAATTTCTAGCACTTTACCAAAAGATAATAAACTTTTATAAAATTAATCTATTTCTTTAAATACTAATATATTTATATTTTTAATAAATACAGGTACCTCTATTACTTTAACTTTTATAGATATAACTGTAAGTATTAAATGCAGCAGTTTTTTAATTTATAGGCTTATATAGTCAAGAAAGCCGAATTTCTTTATTTATTTAGCTTTTATATAATCCTATATATAAAATAACCTAAAGCTAATAAATATAGCTACTTAAACCTATTTTAGATCCAGTAAACGCTTTATAGACTTATTGGCATTAAATTAAGTTAACTGGTAAAACCTTTAAGCAGGATCTTTATTTCCTTTAACTTTAAAAAGTATAAAACAATTAATGTAAAGGGATTTAAACTTTTACTTTAAAATTAATACTAATACCTATACTTTAAATACTCGGCTAAAAGCTATATAAATATAATTTAAGTTTTATATTAATCTTTAGCAGTAAATAAACTTACTATTATATATTCTAAAATAAATGTTAAAAATATCCTGCCTTTTTCAATTAAATATTATTTAATCGAGTTAAATTAAAGCTAATAGGCTCCCCTTAAAATAATTTATAAAAGGAATATAATAAAGATTAATAGTTAATGCTTAGCTGACCTAGGAATACTAGTAAATAACCCTATAAAAGAAAATAAGTTAATCTATTATAATAATAGTCTTTTTTAATAGTTAGTTACTTTCCTGCCTTTAGGCATTTAAAGAAAATTCTAATAACAGTAGCCAGTACCTAAAATATAACTTTTTATATTAATAATACCTATACCCCTAGCTATATAGCTAAACCAGTTACAGTAAAAGAAAAGAAAAGTATTCTCTTTTACTTTATAAATAATATTAATAGTAAAGAAATAAAATAATACTGCTAGCCTAGTAATATAAGCGGCGTCTTTTATAAAATCAATAGCAGGACCAGCAATTAAAAGTAAATTAATATATTTCTCGGTAATGCTATAACCTATAAGACCCCTGCTAATTATACTACCTATCGCTAATAATACTGAAACCTTAAATATAAAGTCGGTTTCCTTTAAAGAAAGTAATAGCTTTTCTAATACATTAAAGGATAACCAAGACTTAAAGGATAAAAGAGTTTTAAGAGTTACTACGAAACCTAACTAGCAAGCAACTAAAGATAATAAAAAAACTCTTTTAAAATTAAGCGAAAGAGGGTAAGCTATAACAGTAGCCTTTATAGCAGCAATAAGGAAAACTATACTTTAATATTCCTAGGTTTAATGAATTATAGCCTTAGATATATACTGCAGCTTAACGCTACTTAGGCTAATAGATAAATTAACTTAAGACAATATCCGAAAATAAGTCTATACACCTATATAAATAATAGAACAACTAATATAGAATAAGCAGATAGCAGCTTAAAATGCCTAGCGATAAAGAGATTAATAAAAGGGGACTATTTAATTATAACAGTTTTAATAAAAGGGGAATAATTTAATATAAATTAAACAGGAATTAGTAATATAAATAAAGGTAGTTTTACTTTTAATTTTCTTTCCCTTTTTCTTTTAATAATACTTTTTCCGCTACTTTCCTATATTGTTTATATTTTTTTTAAATATTACTATATTAATATTAAAGGGATTTAATAGGAAAAGCATTTTATTAAGATTCGCTATTTTTATTCGCGAATGCTTATAGGGAGGGCTTTATTAAGGGTAATTAATATACTTAACGCACTTACTTTATTTTCTTTCAGCTTACTTAAAAAAGGTTAACTGCTTATTTAAGCAGCTATTAGATTAGGAAAGTATAGGAGTATAAAGATATATAGATAGACCTAGTTTAATAAAGAATAACCTTCTTCCCCTTTTAATATATAACCTTACCTGTAAGAATATAGTCGTTAAAGCGTATAAAGGTAACTGTTAGTTGCTTTTAGCTGCCGGCATTATAATTAAATAATCCGCAGTATCTTTTTAGTCCCTATATTACTTAATCGCCGCTTCATAGTTCTATTAGGAGCGCGGTTCCCGCGCTTAATACTAGTCGTTATATGTAGGTATATATGTATGTTGTGTATGTGTTTTGGAGTGCTAATTTCCCCTCAACAAACTATAAATTAGACTTTAATATACTGCTACCCTAGTTAGCAGGATAATTAGACTTATACTTTTCACTAAAAAGTCCCTATATATTCTCCCTAGTCTTAACCTAAAAGGTATAGGTAAATTAACTGTAGTAAAGAAATACCTGGAAATAGTTGAGTCCCTCCCCCTTTATTTAATTTTAGCTTACTTTAATAAATCTTAGATTAGAGGGAATATAGGCTAAGGAGCAGTTGCTTATTATAAAATAAAAGCAACTATAGATACTAGACGCTTTAATAATATAGAGGTTTATAACGCAGAAGTATAAGCTACTTTAAAGGCTATAGAGCTGGTAGCTAGATATATAGAGGAAGACTATATAATTTAATTAGCCTTCCTTTTTTTAAATAATTTATTAGTTATTAATAGGCTATTAGTAAGCCCCCCCTTTTTATATAAAGGGTATATATATACTTCTAAAAACTAATATAAAGTATTTTACTTTGTAAGACTTTTATTTTATAGGTTTTAAAATATAAAGATATTATAAGAAACAAATAAGTTAACTAGTTAGCTAAATAAGGCGCAGCTTTCCTTACTGTATTATAGAATTAAGCTATAATTATATATATTAGAAAATAAATTAAAGAAAAAGTCGCAGAGGTAAAGGAGTAAAACTAGCTTAATAAAATCCTGGAAGGCAATAAATAATAGGGATTTAAGGCCTTAGCTTCCCCTTTAAAACTTAAACTCTTACGCTTTATCCTTTACAGGCTTCTAGCAGAAAGATCAGGATATAGGGATTTTTAAGAGTATTATAAACGCTTTAAGTATAATAGAGAGTCTGTCTGTAAGTGCAGTGAATTAAAGAGATAAGGCTATTTCGCAGAATGCAGAATAGTTAAGCCTTTCCTCCTAGATATCCCTTTAAAAGAGACCCCCCTCTTTTACTTATTTAAACCTATAGGAAATAAGGCCTTTTAGAAACTAGTAAAGGAAGCGGACCTTTATAGCCCTCCCCTGGCAGAAATAGAATAACACTACCTAAATTAACCCTTTTTTTTTATAAATTAAAACTTAGCGAATAGCGGCATAAGCCGCCAGCTCTTAATATCCTATTGCCTATAAGGGATTTGTGTAACTAGCTTACTTAGTGGATATAAATAATAAAACAAATAAACAAAATAAACGATATTCGCCTAAACGCGTTAATCGTTTACAGCCAGGACAGAAGTACTTAATGACTTTATCTCAGGCATATTCTTAGGCGATAAAATGTTTCTATCCTAATGCAGTATAGTATATAATCAGGTTATATATAGGTAGGCAAGTTAAATGAATACTTGGAAATTCTTTAACGTAATTTGGCATATATGCCGCACTGTAACCAACTAATAGGGATTGGAATACTGATATGCAATTACTATATAATTACAGAGTACTTTATATAAATGTAAAAAAAACAGTCTATTGCAGCTAGTAAATTTAAGACAGGAATTGCTATTAATTAAGGAAAAGGTCCCTAAAACTCTTCTTTTATATAAAAATATTTAGTTTAGTAAATGCTTGCTTAATCCTAGTTGCTGTCACTTAATAATAGCACTGCTATATAAAATATAAATTCTGAATCTTTAGTAAACTTTCGGTCTATTAATGGAAAATGGCCACCTACTTTTAATTATTTATAGAGCAATATTACAACTTTTCTATATACTGCCTTTTAAACGACCCCTTAGATTTTAGCCCGCTTTCACTCTTCTTTAGCGACTCTATATCTTTAATATAGCCTACTAAAGTATAAAAAGCAGGTAAAGTAAAGTTAAAGGAAGTATAGCTAAATATCAGCTCTAGTAGCTACAGTATCTGTAGCTAAGGTAGGGGCGCTGTTAAGGCAAAGATATTATATACCGCAGGAGTGGGGTTCCTATAGCATTACAGGTTATTCTTAAGCGAACTAATTAGGCCCTATAGCCCTTCAATAATACAGTCTTGCGTTTCTCGGCTTGCCGCAATTGTATTCCTTTAACTTTCGATATCTTATATTCTTTATTTTAGCTCATTGCATTTTAACGTCTTTCTTTCTACTAGGCTACGCTAGTGTTTAATAGAAAGGCTATACTTGTGAAAAAATCTAGCGAACTAGCTTGCTATATATAAGTTTAGTGAAGCTATTACAGTTTATGTTTTAAGCTGGCTTGGTACAGCTTATATAGGCAGTCTTACCCAATATATATTTCAAGTGGCCTATAAGCACTATAATAATATAATTACCAAGATAAATAACAGTTCTAGGAGCACTTTAGTATAAAGTTTACAATTATCCTTGCTGGAATAGTATTCTATACTGTATACCTAGCAGCTGTAGAGGGAAACTGGTTTAATTGCCCAAGCATTAATCCTATTCGACGGCTTAAGTGGGTGGGTATAATACTATACCGCATAACTGTATATCTTGGCAAAATTTATACTTGCAAGGCTATAGGCACAGAGCATTAAAGTCTCGACTTTAAGGAAACTGGATTAATAAAATAGATATATGCTTGCAGCAATAGATTAAATAAATTATATCTAGTAGATTAGTATATAACTATAAAACTTCTATCCTGTATCCTGTATTACTGTCTTTATCTTTACTGCTAAATGAAAATCGTTTTCCGGTTCCAATACTTGATTTAATTGCTCAATTCTTATATTACATTATTAAACAGCTAATAATAGCCTATTATAGTGCATTTGGATTAGTGGAACGAGAGATATAAGCACTTTATTAAATAAGTATTAGAAGTGAGTAAGGTCTAATCGAATCTACTTTACTTCTTAAGTTATATTTATAATATAATTCTAAAAGACGCTATCTGTTTGCCTAATTTTCTTTTATTTATTCTTTTAGTAAAAAGGGGAGTGCTTTCTATTAGTTACTGGAGAATTATAATAACTTTAATTTTAATGCCGACTCTTCTCTTATTTTAGCTAAAATAAAATACGCTTTCTTAAACGTGACTTTCTTATACTATTTTATCTTTATAGTCCTGTAGATTATATAATGCATATGCCTACAGGATAAATAGCTTATATTACAGTAGAGGTGCGCGAGGTTTAGCGTCTATACTTTTTAGTAAACTTTATTATAAGTAAAAGGCGGATAACCAGATAGAGATTTGTTAAAAAGGAGGGCTAAAAAGTAAGGATTTTAGTGTATTTGGGTAACCTTCCTATTCTGGCTAGACCCGTAATTAGGCCCGACGCTAGGACCGAGTTCCGGAGGAACTTCGGTATAAGTCAGGAAATTTCTGTTATCTTCAACGATAACAATTGAGCTAGGACCAGCTACCCCGCCTACCCTAGACTCAATACAATGGCCACAATGGCTATTGTGAAAAATCTGACCAAAATGGTTTCCTGTTTGTATGGCCGTGAGTCGATTTGGCCGATTTCCCATACAAATGAATTTTGCGGAAAATAGGAACGGGGCCACGAACCCAATTCTGCCGCCGCATTCCTATTATCTAGTCGGAGGACTATTGTAGAAGACAAAGCTATTGTTTATACAATCACTTCTACACCAGCCGCACATTACTAGATATTCTATAGCTTTCTAGCTATTAGTTCAGTTACAATTCAATTGTTTATCCATTGTTAACCTAATTAAACTCTCAGTCGTTTCCTTATTGCTGCGTTGGGTGCACCTTCCTAGAAGCTGCACTTAAATGAGGTTCAGTATAACCTTGTTATTTTAATAAGATTAGATCTGGACAAAATTACAGCAAAGTAGGAATCTGAGGTAAATTTTCAGAACAGTTATTAATAGCCGCTTGCACGTTAATAGTCTATAAAGTATAGAGGTACTATAGCGCTTAATTAGTTTATTTGTCCTTAATTACGCGCAATTTTAGAAAGGTGCTAGATAAATATAGGTCTCCTATCCTAGTTAGATATATGCTGTAATTAATAAGCACGCTTAAGACCACTCTATACTAGCCAGCCTATATATCGCTACTACAATATTTAATACTAGGGGTCTGGCTGTGTTAAGCGCCTAGAAAAAAAGAAACTGCTATTAAAGGCATAAGGCTTATAGTGGCCTACCCTAAATAGGCGAGGAGTTATAATATCTTCCTAACGTCCAGTTTTTATTCTAACCTTAAATTAAATTTAACTAAAAATCACCTTTTATAGTAATTACTCTATCTTTTAATAAAGTAATTAACCCCGCTTTATCCTATATGAAATCTATTGCCTTAACTAAATAATAATAACTAGTCCTACTAGTCGCTAGCAAAAAAATATAGGTTAGTCTTAGCGCAGCTAAAATAAAGTGCAGTACTAATAACTTTTAAATAAATACGCAAAGATGCTAGAAACTAATAAAGGGGACTTAAGAATATAACTATTATTCTTAATAACCCTTTTATCCTAGCTTTTCTTAAGGAATAATATTTCATTATCTTGGGCGTATACTTATTTCCGCTGGTTATATATTCTAATAATGGCAGGCTTAGCGATAAAGGCTACTGTAAAGTTAACTAAAAGCGCACCAGCCTTTTTATATACTTTTCTCCTTAGCTTTATTTTAATAGCTGCATTTTTATGGATTTTATAGTTCTTGAAATATAACTGTATCTAGATAATTTACTGTATCCTGTTATAGGTAAGGAGTGAGGGTTAGACTGAAGTATATATTAACAGCTTATAGTCTATTGCTATTAAATTTAGTTATTACAATAATTCCAATCAATATTCCTACCATTTATAACGCCCGGTTATCTGCAGCTTTTACTGCCACACTTTTCATTGCCGGATTATTGTTCACGTTCTATATTTATAGGATATTGTCTATTTTAACTTTTTACAAGTTAGTGAAAAGAAGGGAATAATATAATGGATAATTAGGCAGTCTTTAATGAGAGGCGTTTCTGGCGTAAAAGCAATCTAAGCTGCTAGAAATTTTATAGCATTTTACGCGGATTTCCTAAGTGATTATGGCCTACTTATGTTTGTTTGTTTGTTTTAATATTAACGACCATAAGTAAGCTAGTTACATAAATCCTATCTGGGCAATAGGTCGGTAGCCACAGTAATAAATCAGGTCGCATTATTTCCAAGTAGTTTTAGCTATAAACCAAAAGCTATGCCAATTTAAAAATTTAAACTAGACTGGAGTATATATAGTTATATTTAAGTAAAATATGGTGCCTGGCGGGCTGTCCTTAAGTGAAGGTTGTTGTGAGGTCTTTGTAGCCGCGATTGATTATTATGAATCGCGACAAGTAGCTGCCGGGAAGCCTTAAGCTTCTCACCCTTTGGCCTTTCGAGTAACAGTGTAAGCGGCAATCCGGTTCGCAATAGCCACCGGCTAACTAGATGTAAATTAACCGCGGGGATGAACCCGTACACCTTTAACCCACTAACTCACAATACAGCCAACCCAACCTATTCTCATTACCTTATGGCACGAACAGCAGGCAACGCTTCAGTCGCCGAAGATAAAACGCTGAAAAATTGTAAAACCGCCTTTAAGTTAGCTTGCTAATAATATCACTAAGCCACGAGAACGCATAGAAATAAAGAATGCAAGACAGGATAAACAGAAGGATACATACCGCATAGGCTTCAAGGAAACATAACAAATTTAAGAAACGTATATATACAGTAGCTAAAATTGCCCTTCCGACTTAGCCACCAAGCGTTAATAAATTATATTGTGTATTGTACAGTACTGTATATATATATATATAAGCTAGACAGAGGCAAAGCTAAAATCGCATTATATAGCTATGCCTATCTATGGTTTCTCAGCATGTCCGCTCTTAGCCACTGTCCAGTATCTACCCATCTAAAGTCTAATGATTTAGGTATCTGCATAAGAGTATGTTTTTGTTATTGTTGCGATGCCATAAAAGGTACTCCCTTAGCGTCTTTTCTGTCAAGACAGTCTAGCCTTTTCGCCTAAAGCTGCCAATTCCTGCGCTTAAGCCCGCATTATATTAAGCTCTCTAGAAAAGCCAATTATTAGAAATAAAGTTTATATAAGATATCTAACTAGTGTCCGCTTTTTAACTGGGTAACTATAAACATCGCGATAGAATGAGCTACCCGAGATAATATATATTAAGCGTATTCTCATTGCTGCTTATGCTAGTAATACAGGAATCGGCAAAGTATTCTGCACCTTAACGTGCCGTTTAAGTGACCCGAAATAGACCATTATCTTGAGAAGGCTGAGGGAGGTTCACCTTATAATCCAGGAGGGCTCGCCTGGCGTAATAGTATTATTTCTCTCCATATACATGAAAATACTGTGCCTATACTACTATTTAACCAGTATATCCCCCTTAATTATATTAGCAAAGTAATAAGATTGCTAACCACGAGTAAGGAATAGCTTAACCGTATAGCGCAATCATTCAGCGTTATGCTAACTATCTGGCTTAACGTACACTATTATACTGCGATACGGGAATCGATTGGGTGCGTAAGCCTGAATTGAGGCTCGAGAATGCTTCCATTAATAAAAGGCTGTGGCGGAGCGCGGCACAGCTATGTGGAGCATAGAGAGATGGGAAACGAAGCTTGATTCTATAAAAGAGAATATGCCGTAGTGGCCTCGCTATATATACACATGGCTAACACAAAGAAGAAGCTGTGTGCAGGCGCTTATGAAGCGCCTGCATAGTCTGACACATCGCTTATGCGATGTGTGTGTCAGCTTGTATCTGCTTACATAGCAGATAAGAGCTCCCTAGCGCTGACAAGCGGTAGGGCCCCGGCCTACTCAACCCAACAAAGGCTTTTTAAGGGAACAGAGTTAGTCCAGGAACAGCTCTCTGCGCTGGTTGAGTGCAACGTGAGATGCGCTATTGAAGCCCCACAGCTAATTATCGTTACTAACACTTCTACCGCTTTAGATCCTGGAGACAGACCCTAGTAACGAGATTTCGATTGCCGTATTCCGACTGCTTGTCTTGGACCTCCTCGAGTTATTCCAGGCTCTTAACCAGAGACTCATTCATATCCTAGGTGCATAACACTCCCCAGCCTTCCCTTACACACCTATTGTCTCACCTGCTCTCTATTACAGAGCACTTTTTTGAATTGTTAAAGCTAAACGCTAAAAGAGCTGTGGATATCTATAATATGTTTATGGGGCAGATAGAGTGCATTATACAGTATCTCGATATTGCGCGATTGTACGAGTACTATACTGGCGTCGAGATGCCGATGCTTAAGCGCGTCCCTGTGGATCTTGGACGCCTGTTAGAGGACTACCTTATAGAGTCCGACTTTGAGACCTGTCGAAAACGGTATTTGGCAGAGAAGGTGACGGGTTCCAGCAGTATTTTATCCAAGTTAGCCGAGGCGATAAGCCCCGACGTCCCTAAGTCATCTTTAAAGTCCTGTGTGAACAAAGACCCCAAGCCAGATCTAATTGACTTTTCTGAATCGACTGATCCAGCTGGCATAAGCCAGTCGCCGGTATACTATAATCCTATACAAGTGACTCTGCAGGATTACAGCACTAAGTTCGGGAAGCCGCAGCAAAGCCTAATAGTGCAGCTGCAATTGCAACCGCATCAACAATAGCAATTATTTAATCAGCCTCCGTAGCTACAATCAGAAATTGTGGGTGTTTAAGTCAGAATACACCAAGACAGATGAGCAAACTACAGGGCTCCTTCCCTTCCACACTAGATAGACGGGTGATACATATAATATGCTCTCCTAGCGGACAGTCTCTTCACCAGTTTGCAGTATCTAACAAATCTCTGTTTTCAGCTCCTCCTACTGTTCTCCATAAGCTGTTTGAGCGTTTGTGACACCGGATATAGCTTAGAAGAATAGCGAAGGAACAGCATTCAATGGTCAGCCAAGCAGGCCTTATACAGTGTTAATATTGACCCTGCCACTAACACTCGGTCATTCAACTCTCCCCTGTAAAAATTCTCCCACGCTAGCAGCTGTTATAGCTTGTTAATGTGTGGGGTAATTTTTGCAGGCCTACTGGCCTGTCTCTCCGCTTAGGCTTACTGGGCCTTAATAGCGCATAAAGAGGGAGGAATTCGGAGAGATTCACCTCCCTCGAGAGCTGGCGACGACATCTATGCAGCTCTGCTGCTAGTATATTGCCTTGTAAGAGGCAATAGACGACACTCTGCCTCGAAAGAGGCACGGCTACCGCCTCGCAAGAGGTGTTGCCGACGATGATACACTGCCTCCCGCGCGAGAGGCCTCGAAAACTACGTCGCCTCGCAAGAGGTCCCGACAGCTAGCACTCAGGTTTTTCCCCTCTATAAGGAGGGTTTTTCATCCTGGTGCCTGAGGCCCTGGGCCTCGGACAACCCTCTTTCCTTTGTAAATTGAAATGTAGCGAACAGCTATAGGGTCAACACCTCCGGTTATTCTCTAGCAGCTTACTGGCTAGTTAGGCCGGTTCTGAGTTAACAGGACTACGTGGAGGTGGCCCAATATCTCATCTATAGATGCGATAAAGACCTTGGCCGGCTCTTACCGACCTATTGCCCAGATGGGATTTGTGTAACTAGCTTACTTGTGGTCGTTAATATTAAAACAAACAAACAAAACAAACACAGGTTGCAGATCTTTACAACAGAATGAAGCTTGCGAGAAGTAAATTTAATAAGTTATTATTATAGTTCTAGTATAAATATATATCTTTTAATTAATTCTTTAAGTAAAATATAAGTATTTACGTTTTATTTAAGGCGTAATAGTTTCAGACCAACGATCAAAGAGCAGGAGGATAGTGTTATGGACATTAGACTGTGTGCACCACACGTTACACTCATTGTCTCAACGGCAATGGAGTATATTGAATCACTGCAAACGCATTTCGGACTAAATAATTGAACAACAAATGTAGTCTTGGAGAAGAACTATTCAAGCGAAGCGCCCATCTAGCCACACAACCCTTAGACTGTGCCCGAGCATCCAAATGTCACAAGCGCAGCAATAATGCCACCAAGCGGCAAACCAAGGAACGGGATGAACGCAGGAGTCAAAAAGTCCCAGATCAAATCCGTAACACCTGATGCAGCTACGCTGTTGCAGGTACCCGGAACTGGCTCCAGCTCGTTATGAAACGTGAGCTCAAGGTGGGCAATTTGTGCACCACACTTGTCGGTCAGCTTGGCAACCAAGAATGTCGGGGCTTCATATTGCGCCTTGTAGCCAGCATCATGGCGACCAGTATATGGGACATTCGCAGTCTTCTTCTGCGTGCCTCCTGCTGCGGCGCTAAGGGAATCGAGTAGAAGTTTTCGCTGTGTGTCCGTGTTCCACTGGCCCGTCACTAGCAGGCTGATATCGAGTGTTTTGTGGGTCACGGTCCACTATGAGCGTACTGGTGGTCTGGAACGGGGCATTTGTGTTGGGGCCAATGGTGCCGAGGCGGTCATTGGCGAAGTACACGGCATCTGATGGCTTTGAATCGCCAAACTTTGTTGAGTTGATACCCGCCAGTGTGTTTAAAACTAAGGGATAACAGGGTGCGTCGGCAGCGACTGAAGCCGCGAGAACAGAGAGTATAAGAGTGCCAATGACGACCGCCATTTTAAGATGTTTTTTTGCTGTGCTGTCGCAAGTGTATAATTTCACCGATTGAGTTGCAAGTGATGGCAGTCTCTAACTGGCCATGGACCTTTTATAATCTCCCGCATCACATTACTTGTTGAGCGTTTTATTTGGTGCGAAAATGCTGCTGAAGTTTAAAATTATCTTTGCTTAGTCTCGACGGCTGGCTTGCTGACATGTTTCAAGCATCTGGACCTGGCAAAAAATTCCCTCTGCGCTTGAAATAAACATCTCCAGTTTTGATGAGATACATGGAGTAAGTATGGTCCCAGACATATAATATGTCTCTACGCCGGCCCCCCGGTGTACACATTACCTGATGCCAACCGTAGATAGACCCTCCCCCACACCGTGGGGTCGGGATGCATAATCCCTCTGTGGGTACCAGGCCGTGGATCCCAGGGATGTGGTGTTTACGTCACAAACATCATCCAACATATGGTTCGTGGAATTTGACGGTCCCCAGGAGAAAGGGACTTGTCAGATAAGACAAATGGGAAATAAACATCGATGTGGTACGCGCTAGTTTTCGGACACGTGCTGTATGAGATACTTGGTATTCTGTGTGAAAGTATGAGACATTTACATTGTTCCCTCGAGAAGCTATCTCACAGCGATTTTTTTATAGATACTTGAAGTCCCCTCGGACTTCACTTCTCTTTGAGAATCAAAACGAAGTCTTTCTGTATCTAAAAGCCGTTTAACATTACTGGCTGGTTCGTGACAGACAAGCTCAGAAATCTTAGAAATAATTATAATCCTCAAACCTCAACCTCAAATCTTCACCATGCAACTACACATCAGTGCGGCACTGCCGTTCCTTCTTTTCCTCTCAAGCACTTTAGCAAAGGACTGCACAGCAGGAAGCGAAGAAAGCCCTTGCGTCTGGGTGGGAACCGGCTCGTTCGACGACCTTGACATGTCAATCTCCTACCAGCCGGATTGTTCTGGACACTGTTACGTCTATCCCTTCAACGGCATTGGTTTGCGAAACGGTGAAGATGGTCGAGAAACCACCTGCACGACCTACTCGGACAATGCTTGCCAAAACGTCCTGAACCAAACCGTCAAGGCCGATGGATACGTCCCATACGCGGGTTATGTTCTAAACCCGATGCAGCCTCCTCAGCCAATTCCCGGGGGGAACTCGATGCGATGCTACTATGGTTGCACGCATCACTAGCGCTGGTTTAAATGGTCGGACAGAACTGATATGGACGCCCTGCCTTGCGAACCACCTGCCTTGGTATAATGCCCCGCGGCTTTCTTCCCTTTAAATTAGGTCAATTAGTTTGTTAGTCTTGGTCTGCTGTGTTGTACATATAGCATAAACAAGTCGGGATTCGTCTGTATACAATAGTGAAATTTCTGCACTTTCATCGAGAAAATAAGACTCTAACCGCAATTTACTGTGATTGACTGGAAAATTCACCAGAGAGCCTTTGTGCGCCAAACCAGCGACCTAGCCGCGTTAAACTATAGAGAATGCGTGCTACATAGCGAGTCTAAACAAACACATGTTAAATTTCGTAGCTATTAGAGTCGCGCGAAGTATCGGAATAATTGGATGGCTAAAGTAAGAATCTTGCTTGCTCCCCCCTTAGAATGCATCGGTAATACAGTATTACAAAGTACGTCTCACGGAATGAATCCGGTTCCCTTCATTATTTTGACAGCTAGATAATTTCCACCGTGGCTATCAACGGCAGTCGGACTATATTTTTAGGTATAGCGCATGAGGGATTTCCAGGACGCAAATTATCGCGCCGCCATGGCGCGTTAGCCCTATCATGCGGCAAATTTTATGACGTAAATATCGTGAAGCAAATACCATAAGGCAAATATCGGAAAGTAAAATATGCCGACGCCAACTTTTTGAAACAAACATCTATAATTAGGAAGGGGGGCTGGGGGGGGGTGTGCAGACTCATTTTATGGAACTTGCACAAACGCCCCATTTTAAGCTCTAGACCCGGCTCTAGGGCGTTGTTTGGGATATATAAGTATGGAAGCAGCTCGCCTGTCACAATTCATGTTGCACCCAATTATCCTAGCTTCAAATGATCCTACAATGGCAGTACAACTTTCACTCCTTCTACTTTTCGTGGCCGCCTTTCAGACGGCCTCTGCTGATGACAGCTATGTCATGAAAGTAAACTACTACAGGGACCAGTCCTGCACATCATACATCTCATCCCTAAATATTAGCGCTTCTGCGCTGGATAGCTGCCTCTCATACGAAATCGATGGAGCAGGCAGCTTCAACGTTGCGAATTGTTACACCGGAAACGAGTTGACTGGGTGCCATTGCGAATTCTATCCCTTTGCACAATGCCAGGGGAGTGTCTACAAGGCAGGCATGATGTCTGACGGAAAACCACTCAACACCCATCTTTCGAGCGACTCATCATCTGAGCTGTTAATTACCAACTGTGCTAAGACAGCCATCACGATTAATGAACCGTTGTCGGTAATTTGCAGAAGTGGCTGGTACATTTAAAGTCACATGAAGTAGAGCGTGGCTGGAGGAGTGTTTGCTGCGGGAGGATAAACGGGGAGAAGATTCTAGTGCAAGCAGATTTTCTTCTTCTTTTTTATATTTCATCATTTCGAACAGCAATGGATGTATATTCCCTGAATGGAAATTAAATCAGGCAAGTCCTGGTGTAATTTCACCTTCATTGACGTGTCTCGAGACGTTCAGGCGAACTAGCGTTATGTGCGTGTGTGTGTATGTTGTTACGTTTTTATTTTTATTTTTTTTTATTACTATTTACGACCACTCTGTATCTAGGTACAACAGCCTCGTTTAGGCAAACAGGTTAGTAGGAGCCAGGGGTCTAGACCCTGTTCGCTACGTTTCGCTGGACAAAGGAAAGTTTTGGTGTGTTCTTAATCTATATCTTGTAGAGGGGGGCCGTATAGGTTCACCTCCTCCACCAGCTTCTGGAAAGCCTCGCTCCCCTTGGGTCCTAGTAGGTATATAACTGGTCTCTCGCCTCTCGGTGTTTCGGGGAGGAAGCTCCTTGTTATGCGGCATTCGGCAAAGTGCCTTGGTTCTTTAGGGGAGCTGTATCTGTAATGGGATTGCGTATCGTGGCCAAAACAGTTATGGTAGCTTTAAAAGTCTCTGTAACTAGACCTTTCTGCCAGCAGCCTGTATAAGATAGGTTAGGGAAGTTTTAGTTCTGGGGGGTTTAGCGGTGCTTTTAAGTCTTATAGTTAATAGCTTTCTAGGGTGTTTACCTTTTAATATTTCTTTTAGAGGGTTTTTCTTTTTGCTTTTGCCTAGCGCTTAATGTATGCTAGAGTACTCTAGCTTTGCAGGGGGAGGTTAAAGGCTGTCCTTTCCTTTGCTAGTTTATCCGCCATTTCGTTGCTTTATATATCTTTATAGCCTGGCACCTAGGAAATAAATACTTTGCAGGGGTATATTTCTTTTACTGTGCGTTAGAACTGCATAAACTCTTCTTGTAATGAGGTTAAAGCTTTGCCTAGTAAGCCTTTAACTACTGATGTATTGTTAAGAAAGATGTATATTTCGTTAATTCTAGGGTTATTCCTTGTAAGTCTGGCTGCTGTTCTGATTGCTTTAGCAGCTCCTATAGCTTTTGCGTTATAGACCTCTGCGTTAGCGAGTAGCCTGCAGTCTTTATAGACTTTGGCTCTGTAGTATACTGCTGCTCCCTATCCAGTCTTCCTGTCGAGTTAAGAGCCGTCTAAGTAAGCCACTGCCATTAAGGCTGGCAGCGAGTCTATTAGTTTAAGGTGCTTCTGCGTAGCCACCTTCTTCTTAAGTGTTTTAAAGCTTGGGCTGGCTTTAATGAAATGGGGTTTATAGGTAAAGAGAGTAAGTCGGATAGACCTGCCGATAAGTCTGGCTGTCCTTTATAGGCGAGTTGCAGGGAGCCGGACGTTTAGTCTGTTAATCCTGTCAGTTAGCGGATGGGACTGGTCTAGGCCCGCGAGTTGGGCAGTGTTTTTCAGTCTTGCCTGGGCGAGAACTGTAAGTGCAGGCAGGATGCCGGACTCTCTGTAAAGTACCGGGATGGGGGTAGTCTTCTAGACTAGGAGGACAGCGCGGGCTGCAGTTTTAAAGGCCTTGTCTAGTTTTACTGTAAGGTTATTGACGCCTGTGCTTACTATCCTGCCTGGGTTATTCCTGGATTCTCTCTCTAAGCCGGGCCACTACGCCTTTATGCCGTATAGGGCGACTGGTAATACGCAGGCCTTGGCCGCTATGGCCACTGCATTGGGGGGGGAGCCTTTTCGGGTTTTGTTAAGGCTTTTTAGGAAGTTAGCTGTTTTTAGGGCCTTGCCCGCCTGGGCCTCCATGTGTTTTTTAAACGACAACTTGGGGTCGAGAATAATGCTGAGCTATTTCATGTGTTCTTCGGGGTTAACCTGTCTTCCTTCCAGTGTCACTGGGTGTTGAGGATTAGGTCCGCGTCTCTTGTGAAAGTGAAGGAGTTCGGCTTTGTCTGGAGCGAAGGAGATTGCGTTTTCCTGACCCCACCGGACCGCCCGGTATGTTGTTACGTTATGAGTGCTGGAAATGTAGGGAGATTATAGGGGAATTATAAGGGAATTACGATATATTTGATTAAATGCGCTGTATTGCCTATAGGATAATACTGATGATGCCTTGTACGAATGACGGCGCATTTTCTGTGCAGATACGCAGAGGCCATCAAGGTCCTCTCTATGGACCTCAGGGGCTCCGACTGTTCAACATCACCATCAAATTATCGGATGTTCAATACGAGCCATATAGCTAAAAAGAAAAAAAGGTTACAAAGGAAATGCTATTATAAATATTGCGCTACCTGAACCTGAAAATCCTCTTCGGCCTGCTTCCAGATATCTGCTGTACCATGTCGGGTAGTTTCAGGATTATTTTCCATCCGTGATTGTACGTGAGAGCCGATGCGTTTAATGCAAAGTCCCAATTAACATACGCCATTATCTCTTCATTATTCCGATTTCTAATAGGTCGAGATGACTTGAAATACTGGCCTATTTGCTTGAAATATAGACACCAGGTATATAGCTCTTTATTATATCGTTGTGGTAATTCCATTGCCTTACGATGTAATTGATTAGTCTTGATGCTTCCAGCAGGCTGCTTTTCGTACCAAGCAGCCCTTGCTTTGACATACCATTTATATATAACCTCAGGTACATAATATAATAAGTTTTGTGCCAGCGGCTTTGATGTTGTATGTGTATTGGAGTAAAGGGCTCTGGTAGACTTTGCACCACTATAGATCTTGGGCCTGCCTCTGACCAACTAATAGTTCATCGGCCTGGCTAATCAAAGGATCTTGGGCTTGACTGGCTCAGGCAGCTTCAGCTTCTTGAGACCAAACAACCAGTGGCAGAGGGATAGGGAATTTCCTGGCTAGATGTGGCACAGACGACCCTAATAGAGCCTCTTGCTGCCAAAGAGGACATGCCTTTGATCTCCTTGAGTTGCTAACGGTATGACATCTAGGGCATGTTGGCGCCCTAGACTTCAATAGTTTAAATGCACTTCGCTCTCGCTGTGTACTTGACTGTGCAATATATGTCCTGCTCTGAATCCCTGACTTAACTCTGCTTGGATCAGGTACTAGTTGGAGCCGTGTTCCATTTCGAATTAAGTGCCACTGCTGGTGGAAGTCATCTATCTGAAGGTCCTGGTGCTAATTACTTAGACTTGTGAATGCAAGGCGGGCCATGTGAGCGGGTGGAAGTACCAGACCAAACTGAGGAAACAGGCAGATCACTCTTCTCCAATGTCTCCCGCTGTTCTTCAACTTTCTTTATTGCCTCGTGCGAGACCCAGCCATGTAGAGCACTAAACAATCTACTACCTAAATGCTCTTTTGGCTTTCGAGTGTGCTGTCTCGCTTGCGTTGACTGTAGCTCTGTCGATGCATGCAGACCAGATGTTCGACAATGCTTAGCCAATACAGCCGCTAATGAGGAGTAGAACTCTGCTTGCTCCTGAGAGAACTGAAAGCGGGCCTTTGCTCCTGTACAACCGCTTCCTCCCTCCAACTCATCTTGCTCCCGCAGGTGCGCTCTCTCGAGCTTATCTGGACATGGAAATAGATATATCTATATCGCTGTGATATATAAGCGTCGAGTACCGAGTCCGCGGAAGCAGTCGTCCAAAAGATTGGTGACTGCCTCAATTCCTAATACGGTTCATCGATACCGCGGTTGCCATGTGGCTTGGGAAGGCTGCTGAAGTAAGTTTGCGGCTATGTCGCAAAAATATTATACGAGGCATTGTCATCGCTAGCGTCGTAGTGGAGTTCAGGACGAAGAGAGCTGGGGATTCCAGCATCTTTGACGCAGACCGGGCAATATTACTGTCGCTTCTCTTAGTGTAAGTGAATGGGACTGCGTTTTCCTGGGACCCCATGATAACTGCGCATTAACTAATTGATGAAATTGTAAGTGAAAATACAAAATACACCAGCACACCGATGCGAATACTGGTACGCTGCTAATATACAATTAAACCCCTATATAACCTATACTATAATTGCGCTGATTAGTCTAATCTTTTATCTTATATGGCTCCGATTTATCAAATAATAATTAGGAAAGCACTTTCCTTAAATAAATATCGCTCATTATCTAACATTCTACCTGCTGTAGAGTCCGTCTCGGAAATGTGAAAGTCTTGCGGGAAGACAAGTATCTTCTCGATCGTCTTGAATTAGTGTAGGACAGTCCTGATCAGAATTTCAGCCTGTAGATCACCCTGTTGCACAGAAAAGCTGGCGAGTCAGAGTCCTGGAAGTGTATGTAACAGATTAGGGAATCAAGCAATATTGGCAGTGCAAAGTTCTTTGTATAGTCCCATGATGAGGTTGTCATAGATGAAGATGATATGGAGGTAGTCAGGCGACAGTTTAAGGGTGGTGATGATGTTGGGGATGGACTTTGGCCTCGGCTTGCTAGCGACGGGTGCGGTTGAGAACCGTCCCGACGGGTTACAGGACTGGATAATGTCAATGAACTTGGATATGTGATTGAATTCTTCCCTTAATGTATTGTTGGTGCCGTTGCTGGTGATACTACTAGAAGAACTATCCTGCTCTTCTGTGCCGGTAGGTGATTTAAAGCGTTGGTTCTCCCTCAGCGACCTCTCTAGCTGCATGGACAGCTCTATTCCTGGTTTGGAGATGCGTGTGTCGCATTTGAAGTTTAATATATGAGGCTCGCTCTCTATACCTGGGGTTCGCTTTCCATAGCTCGGACTCGCTCTCTATTGCAGATCCTCGTAGAGCGCTTGAATTATGTCATTGCGGGGATCCATAAGCCCGGACTCGCTCTCTATTGCAGATCCCCATCCATATGCTCGCACTTGCTCTTTATTGCAGATTCCTGTCGAGTTATTAGATTATGCCATTACAGGGATCCATAAGCTCGGATACGGGGGAGATGCGAAATGGCGTGAAATAGACACAGTCGTCATACAGGTGGTCTGCCATGCCGTTGACACTGGTGGCCTCGGCGATGCCGTCAAACTGTTCCGAGACGTAGCTGTGGGACCTAAATGTGTCGCATGCGCCGTCTGGCTGTGAGAGACTTAAAGATATATAGTTGTCGCTTGCTGCTGCTTCTGTCATGGACGGAGTTGCCTGTGCACTGTCCAGCGTCGTCCACTGCCGGGTAGGTGGCATTTGTAGCGTATGACGTAGGTGAGGCATCTGAGCTGTTGAACTGGGTATCCCATCCGCGAGAGACGGCGCAAGAAGGTCATTGGAGAGGTGGTCCAAGGGCAGAGTATCACGAGCCGTTTGTGCGGGCGGTGCCTTAAGCCCCTTTTTACGGCTTTTAGCTCCAAGTGCCAACGTTTGTGACCCATTTGATGGAGGAGTTGTACCAAAAGTCGATGTGGATGCTGTCGCAGAGATGCTACCCGATTCGAGTTTGCGTCCAAGCGGTTTCGTGAAGCCGGTGAAGCAGGCTGCACCTGCGCGCTTACACCGACTGCAGGTGTCGGTTGTGTTATTGCGTGGGGGGCAGCGTAGCTTCTGGTTGCGGCACCGGTCACAGGCGGAGCGTCTGGAAGATGGACGAGGGTACCTCGGGAGTATCTGCATGTTTTTGCCACTGGCAGTCATTGTCATTGTGAGTCTTCTGTATGTGTCATTTGTTGTTTTGTATGGTGATCATGTGAAGCTCGGTGTGAGGAGGGCCGATTATGGTGTAAGTTGTAGATTGCACTACACGTAGCGTAAAGTTGAGCAAAAACAAGCCGTAACTAATTCGAGTTTGAGGCCATTCAAAGTGTATACCCGCAGAATGTTAAAAATGACGTCTCGGGAAGAGCAGGAGCCTCTAGTGTGGGTACATGAGTTGAGATGTGAATGAATGAGGTGAGATGATGAGACGATGGCGTCAACATATGCAGGCGAGGGAACGGAACAAGGTAAGCATAAACTACGTCTCAGATGCTGGAGAGCTGTTACTCAAGACCCGCAAACACTTGAATGAAAAATTACAGGATGCCGGTACACCCTAAAACGAAGTAGAATCAAAAGGGTAACTAGAGCCCCAGGATACCTGGAGAAACCCCGAGAAACCCAAGGCGAAAGGGCAAAAGAAGGTCGCTGTAGTCCATGTGGGTGAGTGGGTGGTGCTACTCAAGCAAAGTCCATGACCAAGTCCATCACGTCCTTCCATCCTTTCTGGTGCTATCTAATCTTGTTCTGCTACACTATCTCACTCAATCTGACAGTGGTGCGATGTATGTGTTCTTGTTGGCATGTGCTTCGTCCACTTCTCCTCTCATATACGTTCACATTTCGGGGCATATTACTTTGTAAGTACAACACACCCAATCTCTCACTCTGGCACAGACATAATATACCATTGCCCTGCCATAGAGAACTGGCATATAGGGTACACGCGAGCATATTCCACATTATATTGGAGCCGAATGTGAGCAGTGGAATCACATGTCACCACTCACTGTTACTTCTCATAGTCAGGACGAGGAAACAAGTACAGAAAGTGACTCCAGGCTCTGTACAGGCAGGATAAAAAACCTGGAGAACCAGGTGAATGGACAGGAGATTCAAGTGGGTTAGTTCGGCAAAGATACACGGCTTGACGCAAGAACGGGAGCTAAGTGGGAATGTATGTGGCAGAGTCGCAAGCAGGTCATGTTCCAAAACGTCTCAATACGAGCCAGTTCTCATAGGTACATGACCAAGTACGCAACGAGTCAGTGAGGGGACGAAGGAAGGGAATAGCAAAGAATTGACACTGCAGCAATATACGCAGCGGCACAGTGCAGGGTACAGTACATGCCAGCGCACTGGATCGAAAGGGGAGACAGGGATCCTAGATCGTAGCAGGGGACGAGGAAGAGTCTGAGTGGTTTGTTCGGCTAGCGCGAGGTTGACAACGCTTCTTGGAAGATCCTGCTTGGCATGCCTGATCTCGACTCCATTGTGCCTTGGCATGCAAATCCCAAAGCCTACGTAGTATGTAAGGCAGATGCTAAATATGACCTGCCAGTTTTTTGAAGACTGCCACGTTACGTGGTGCTAGATTCTACGATAGAACATGGACTGGGAAGGAAAGGGCTAGGAAAAACGTTTCATTCGTGGTATCCATTATCCGTTGTGGAGAGAGATTGCATGTTTTAACAGTGAGCTATAAATCCATGCCTATATATGAGTGTGCTAGTCTCCCAGCGGTATACGGAGTAAACTAGTTTTCTTGATCTATAATTCGTGGCTTTTCATAACGGGGTATGCTAGGAGACGGATGAGAAAAGAATGTCACAGCCAAAGTGGACCCGCCACTAAAGTAGACTATCATTTAGCTATAGCTTATTTTCTAATACTCCTTGCGACATGAACTACTATTGGCGCATCCTCCAGTCTGTTCGCTGATCTCTGCCGTCTCTCGGCGCTGCAACTTGCCGAATCAGCAGCCCTGTTGGTAGTGGCTGAGTGGCTGAGTGGCTGAGTGGCTGACATATTCATTTACTACTTGTGGGAGACCGCAGATGACACCGTGACAGATGTACGGAGTAGGAAGCCATTAGTCTATCAATCGACAGGGGAAGCACCCTGGATGGATGCCGACCGCCGTGTTGGCGTTCGTACTCGCTTCCCACTCGGATTCGTAGCTGCGTTGCCGCTAGACATGATTCAAGGGCAAGGCATATGCTTACGTTCGGTCAGAGTACTTCGTAAATGTAAAATGGGTTCTCAGTTAATTAGAACATGGTACAACTAGTCTGATGAGTAATCGAACCAGCACGTACCGAGAGGGCGTAAGCCATTCATGGCAAATATGACGTCGCGGATGACCGGTTCAACGGTCAGTGTTGATCGATAAGCACTACATCTGACTGCTCATTTGTTCAACCCTATTATCGTTACCGGGTACGGCACTGCTTGTCGTTTCATCTTCGTTTCAACCGTGCACAAAGCAGGTTTGGACCACCTGCAACATTGACCAAGCAAGGCGCGACTATTAGGCTTTCACCCACGCACTGTAATCTACGCGATAATATCTACATAGTACTACGCATCGTTTATGATTCCATGCATGGTACGTGCCCTCCCCTACGCTTGAAGTTCATGCCGTTCTCGAGGCTTGCGATGCAGAAGTGTGGTCGCTCGTCCAAGTGGGCTATCTCGGATGCAGAGACGGATGGGCTCGGCGAATGCTCAATTTTCTGAGACGACGGCGACCTTCTTATACTTTCTTCATTGACCACGGTCTCGGCCTGGATCCAGACAAACCCGTCTCCATGGGCATCACACCGTTCAAATGCAAGATGGAAGCGGATCCATTTTTTGGCATCCTGTTGGATGCGCTCAATCTTTTCAAGATTGACATACACGTGATGCTCTTCGTGCTCATCACACAGCCAGCCAAGCTGTCGACAGAGCGCCGTTGAAACCTCGCGACATGCCATCAGCAACTGCAAGTCCTTGGTTTCTTTTTCGTTGAGACTCTGCGGCTGCTGTATGGCATTCTCAGACGGCGACAGCTCCTCCAGCCGACCGTTGAATTTGGCATGAAAGTCTTTAAGATATTGACCACCTTTTGAAATGTTGGCACTGCACCTTTGGACTCGTGATGTGATGGCTTTGGGGGACAGCTTCGTTTTCGATTCGAGCTTCTGAGAGTATCACATCTCGGTAAGCTACATGATTTTGAAGCGTAAACCGAATTGGGTATGTCACTGTGAGGCAACTTACAGAAAGCAGACCCTCCAATTGCTGGATCGCCGCCCCAAGCGGATTTTCTGCCATGTTCAGCGTCCTCAAGAGCTCTTCTGCCCAGTTGGAAGTGGGACTAGATGTCTGGTCGCTGCTGGTGGTAGCATCGACAATAGTGCCAAACAGAAGGAACTCCCGGTCGGTGAGCATGGAAAGCGACCTTTGACGTTTCAATACTACCTGCATCCTCTCGATAGGTTGGGTTCCCTCGCACACTAGCGCCTGGTCATGGGGACTTTTGCCTAGGCTCTTGAGGGACTTCCTCACGTTCCTATGATGGCCCTGGATAACTGCCAATCTGTCTCTGATTCTCAGCATAATGCTGCCCGTTGGCGGGCTGAACTGGCTGAGCATGCGCGAGATGTCCATGACAGAGCGGCGCGACCGCGTGCGCGGTGGGCTGGCGCCGGGCTTGCTGACTTCGCGGATCGCATTGACAACTTTGTAGTTAGTTAGATGTTTGCTTCACGCCCATGAAATGCCCATGAAGTGACACGCTTACTACGAGGCATGTATATTTTCGGACTATAGTAGACATCCCTGCTCCATCCTGTATCGCGCTGATTGTTGAACATTGCCGAGTCGCCATGGGTGGCATTGCCATCAACATTCTGTTTCCTGGCATCGATCGTCTGCTTTCCTCTACCCTGGACTGGCTTGAAGGTATCTGGGCTGTTGGCTTTTGGATGCCTACTGCGTGTTGCTGGTAGTTGCGCGTCCATGATCACGGCGGGATATTAGTCTCGAACGTTTCCGTGGCAAGCACTCTGTTCGTGGTATTAGGCGTGGACGGTGAGTGGTGTGGGTAACAAAACGATGATGATGAAGCCACAGGCAGTGAAATAAGACAGTCGCAAGAATAGAAGATCTTTTGACTCTCTTTGTCTGCTTGCGTATCATCGCGCGTGTCCGTCTGCCGATATTGAGAAGCCTGTCTTCGATCTGGTCTAGCTTTGCAGTCTAGAGCAATATGTCTCAATCGCCGAGACCGAAGGGTGAGGGTCGGAGGCATATCATGGTGCAAATCGCCTGTATGCTGCTCAGATATGCCGCATGCACTCGAAGCGGTGGTGGTGACGGCTGAATGGTCCAAGAGGAGCCACGTATGTCGACGCCATGCTCAGCTCTATGCGATGGTGGGGTGGATTTTCAACGCAGCCTGATCTCAAGAACTGGATGCTCTGCAGCGGGATGTGTATTTGCCGGTCATTGTGTTTCCGAATAAAGCCTGTGTGTGTATCCTATCAGGGCGGGAAACAATAATGAGGCGAGCTCCGTGGGGGAAACGGCTGCTGATATGATGAATCGCAAGCTCGTGTAGCTACCGTGAATGCTTGATGGGCTTCATGCGGATCGGATATAAAGCTGTCTGGCTGAGCTGCTGTGATTCCCCAGAATCCTTTAAGCCCAGTACTTTCGATCAATGTCACCATCCGATAAAAAAAAGCCCAAGGCTATACGTTCCTCTCGAATAAAGCGTCGTTCGCAGAGTCATCCATCTCCCGAAGCCTCCAAGCTCCGCTCAGGCGCATTGCAAGCCACCAAGTCCCGCCGGCGGCTGTATAGCTTGGTCCAAGGTCAGGTTGCCCACAATGAGACGCGTGCCCTCATTCAATACTGTAGCCGCATCCTTCTCCTTGGGAAGAGCTGCTACGTCTTCCTCGGTCAGATTATAAATCTTATAAAAGGTAATACTTATATTATCTTTAAGTTTAATTATATAATCCTATTAACTGTATTTTAATAGCTTAATATTAAATATTTTTTTAAATAGTTTATTATACTTTTAGTATTTTTAGGGATATTCTATAGTTATTTTAATAATACTGCTGTTTTAAGGCTTTTTATTTTAAGTATTTTATTAATATTATTAAATGCTTTCTCTAAAAAAGCAATTATTCTTTAGATTTATTTATTTTTTTCTTTTACTTTATTTAAGTCTTATTTTTAAATACATTATTTCTATAATTAAATTAAAAGTAACTTTTTTAGTTTTTTTCTTTAATATATTTAAGGGTTTTATATAAGATTTCTGCCTTATAATTAAAACCTTTTTAATAGTTCTAATCGCTAAAAGAGCTTTATTATTACATTAATAAAGCTAACTATTTTCCTAGTTAATATTAAAGTTATTACGTTTTAATTAAAAATAATTAAAAATAATATTATATTTATTAATATTTACTATATTATAAAGAACTACTCTTTTATATTTAGTAATTTTAAGTTTAAAGTAATTAGTCTTTCACGTCATTTATTTATTATTATATATAAAAGCTCCTTTCTTTATTTAATAAACTTAATATAATTTAATTTTCTCTTTTTAAAGTAACTGTAAGCGATTTATAGTTATAGGTATAATAAAATTACTTATTACTTTACTGTTTATTAATATATATAACTAATATCCTTTAACTATTATCTTTAATTTAAAATATAGTAAATCTTTATTATTACTTTTATTATTTAATATTTTAAAAGATATAATTTATTAATTATTACTTTATAGCCTTTTTATAAATAATATTAATTATTTCCTGATTTTTCTTTTCTTATATAAATTTTACAGGGAATTAAAGTTTTTTAAAGTAAATATTATTTTCTTTTATTATAAGCAGTTCTTTTATAAATAATAAAGTTAAATTAATTTTAATACAGTTCTTTCATAATTTAATTAATCTCTTTATCTTTTAAAATGGGTTTATACTTTATATATTTATATATTTACTATTTTTAAAGTTTTTCTTATAGGTAAGTAATGCATTTATCTTGTTAATAGTATATATAGTCTAGCGATAAATATAATATATTATTAGCTTATTATAAATACTAATTTTATAACTTATTTTGCTTATATATAATATACTTTAAGCTATTATATTTTAAATAGTATTATTAATTGTATTTAAACCTTTTATTATTGTAAAAGTATTATTTTATTAATTTCTTTTAGTAGTAGATATAGTATGTTTTAAACCTATATCCTTTAAGTCTTTATAGCTAGCAATATTCCTTTAAGGTTTTAATATCTAGTTTAATAATAATAATCTTAAAGTTTTAATACTATATAATTATAATTTATTCTTTAAAAATATTATAATTATATATTTATTTTATAAAGTAAAATAAGATTTTAATTAAAAATATATTATATTTTACTTTCTTTTAAAAGTATACTATATACTTATATATAATATAAATAACTTAAAACATTATATAGTATTGTTTATAAATAAGGTTATTTATCATATAGTCTTTTTATATATAAAAATATATAAGTTTTACTTATATAGTTAAAGCAGTTAAAATAGCTTTAATAGCTATTTTATCATTAACTTTATTTTATATATAAAGTTATTTATATAGGTATAAGTTTAATTTATTTTACTGTATATATATAGTAACTCTTTTAATTAAATTTAAATAGTATTTATTTAATTTACCTTTAAAGTTACTGTTTATAGGTAATATACTTTTTAGTTTTAAAGGTATAGTACTATATAGTAATAGTTTATATTATAAAAGGTTATTTTTATTTTTATTATTAAAGTTATTACTATTAATTTATCCTTTATTGCCTGTAATAATTTAATGAAAATATTAATAGTTAATTATAATAATTATTTATTTATTTAAAATACTATTATTTTTATTTAACTTTATATAATTAAAGTTTAGGTTTTATTTTATTAAATGATTTAAATATAGTAGGTATTTATTTACTTTATTTTCTTTAAAAATATCTTTAAAAGTTAAAGATTTAGATTTTAATTAGTATTTCTTTTAGTTTATTATAAATATCTTTTTAAGTTATATTAAATATTATCTGCTTGTATTTTAATTAAATTTATAAATAAAGCAGCTATTATTATAATATATAGTTTAGTTAAATAATATATAATTAATAGCCTTTAAAACTATATTAACTTCTTATTCTAATTTTAATATAAACTTTTAAAGTGTATTAATTTTTAACTTTTATAAAGCTTTATAGTCTTTTAAAAAGTATTTTAGTTTATTATAATTATAATAAATAACCTTTACTTTTCCTTTTTAAATAATATTTAAATTTATTTAATTAAATCTTTTATTATTAAAGCTAATAATATATTTTTATTGCTGTTTATTTTAATTTATATATTTTTAATATTTATAAATTTATTTAAATAACTATTATCCTTTCTTTATATTTAAATACAGTTTATAAAGTAAATTATCTATATTTATATATTTCTTAATAAATTTAATAATACCTTTATTTTACAAGAATTCATAAGCTTCCCTTTTAATTTTTAGTTTAAATTTATTATAAAAGCATTTAATAAAAGTAGAATTTCCTTATTTAACCTTAAAAGTATAATTCTTAAAGTATATAGTATAATTAATGTATTTTCCTTTTTAAATTAAGTTTATAAATTTATTTTCTGCAGTATATTTTTTATTAATATTATTAAAGATATTTTTTAATTTTTCCTTAAATTAATTATAATTAGTAAATATAATTTATATTTACTTATTAATATTAACTTTATTATTAAAGAAATCCTTTTAAATAAATTTAAACTACTTTAAAGTATTCCCTTTAAATTATTTAATAGTTAAAAAAACTTTACTAGTTTTTATATTAAAGTTAATTAAAAAGTAGGTAAAATAGTTATATAATTAAGTAAAAAATAATTAAAGTCCTATAATAGTTTTATTAAAATGCTTAAAGGGTTATATTTTAAGTAATTCTTTTAAGTCCCTTAAAAGTTAATTCCTTTTAAAGTTTAGTATAAGGTTTAAAGCAGGTATAGGTAATATTTGGTTTTATAAGTCTATAATAGCTGCTTACTATTAGTAAATTACTTATTAAAGTTTAGCGTTTTTAATAGTTAAATATTAATAGTATTATTCCTATTTTATAAAGTTAACTTTTATATATTAAAAGGCTTTTTCTATATAAATATAAAGTTATTTTATTTTATTAACTTAATCTTTATTTTCGCTTTTATTTATATTATTATCTTTATTATAATTTTATTTTTAATAAAAAGGTAAAGTAAAAGGTAAAGTATTAAAATTATTAGAAAAGGATACTGTAATGGATATATTTGCAATATTATTTAAGATTTTTAGTAGCCTTTTTGTTACAGGCTAGGCCATGTCTCCCGGAATTACAACTACGCCGAATCCGGAAATACAACCAATACTAGACCGCTTACCTAATTAGGAAACCACCTCAGCCACAACCCTATACACACAACTATATAATATATACATAGCTAGTATAGAGCTTCCTTCCTTTAGCTATAGATAGACAATACAGAAGTGCCCTAACTGCATGCTTTCCAGTTAAGCTACACCCATTACATATCTATAGCTCAGCTACTACCTAGCCAGTAAATAACAGAACTCTCACTGCAGAAGGAAAATAGCGAATTTCAAAGACTAAGCCTCTAAAGGCAATAATATATAATCGCGGATCAAGCAAGCTATTCTACCTTTATAGGAATAAATAACTGCATTAATAAAAAAGCTAGACTCTATAGCATTAGCGACTTAAGGGCTAGATAGCTAGGAAGATAAGATATTATTCTTTCCGCAACCTAAGTAAAAATCTATTTAGGCTGCAACTATAAAGCCTGCATTGACCTCTATAATAGAGTTTATATAAACTCCTAAGGTTAAAAGGAAGCTACTCTTTAACCTATTTAAATTCTCAGGAAAGTAAAGGGAGTATATTATATAGGCGTAAAATATACGCAAAAAGCTTAAATTTAATAAAAAGTTCTATAATAGTAATAGAGAATAGTAGTACTTTATTAACTCCTACTTAAATGCTATACTTAAATAGGTAGTTATTACCTTTTATATATTAAAAGGAACTAATAGGAATTATAACCTAGCAGAATTTATATAATACCTAAACTATACTTATAAGGATTAAAGACTCTAGAACTAAGCTATATAAAAGCTATATACTTTTAAGTAAAGAGATAAAACTTTACTTTTATTTTTCTTTCCCTGCTTTAAATAAAAACTCTTTAAAGTAGGCAGTAATAACTAGGCTAACTAAGCTAAGATTATTTTCTTTAAAGGAGTATTATCTCTAAAACTATAATTCTATTTAGTAATAATAGACCTACTGCTTAGTTATAGTAAATAGCTTATTAAAGTCTAAGATATTGCTAGCCGCGTTAAATAATTAGATCTAGACTAACAGAATACAGGAGCTGCCTTAATAGGCCACTCTTAGCAGAAAAAATATAATAAACTTTAACTATATTGCACTTTAAAGGACTATATATAAACAGTTAATAAAAAGGGCAATACCTAGATAAGGGGCATAAACTATATAAAAAACCAGCGCCAATATAGCTCTTTAATAAGCGAGGCAGATACTGTCTAAGAGGCTATATATTATTATTGCAGGAAGGAGGGATATATTGCCTAGTTTTATAAAAAAGGCTATAAAGCCTAAGCGCATTAGGTTTAGATCACTAACCGCGAATCTAATAATAATAACCAGTATATTAACGGCAAGGAAAACAGTAACTTTAGCGATAAGTTAAAAGATTAGCTTTAATATAAAGTTAGGCATTAAAGCCTATAAAGGAAAAACTAAAGGGATAAAAGGAGTTTAAAGAGTAAATAACCAGCAAATCAGTAATATTATAAGCCAAAATAGAGAATATACCTATTACAGCACTATTCAATACTAGCTATAACCTTTATACTGTTATAAACTCTTCTTTTACCTAGAAGTTATACCTCCCGCAAATCAAAATTACTAAAAGGAAAATTAGGATATTTACTAAGATTTATAAAAAGGTAGAAACCAGCTATATTGCTGTTATTTACCTAGATCTATATAGCTATATTAAACATTAATACACCTATATAATAGATAAACTAGATTATAACCTAATCCTTAATAAGCCTTAGGCTAAGGCTAACTAGGTAGTATATAATATAGCTAAAAAGGAAGTTAGCTATAGAAAAGCTAGCCTATAGCTATAATTTATAGATAAGGAGGAGCCTGGGAATATTAAAGCTATATAAAGAGCCCGGCTTATACTAGCCTTAATATTATAAGCAGAATACTGCTGTATTGAAAGGAATAGCGAAAAGGAAGTATACTTCCTTTAAGCTATTAGCTTATCCAATATTAAAAAAGCACTCTAGCCTAAAAAACCTATAAATCCCTAAAAATATATCCCCCTTAAACTATATAAAGAGTTCTATTTACTATTCTCTATAAAAAAAGCTACTAAGCTTTTACTATACTGCCTTAAAGTCGATTTACAGATTCCCCTAAAAGCCAATAAATACAGCAAAGAACCGGAACTCCTTTAAGGCCCCTTTTATAGTATTGTTGAAATAACAAGGTTATAATGAGCCTCATTTAAGTGCAGCTTCAAGGAAGGTGCACCCAACGCAGCAATAAGGAAACGACTGAGAGTCTAATTGGGTTAACAATAGATAAACAATTGAATCGTAACTGAACGAATAGCTAGAAAGCTATAGAATATCTAGTGATGTGCGGCTGGTGTAGAAGTGATTGTATAAACAATAGCTTTGTCTTCTACAATAGTCCTCCGACCTAACAATAGGTGTACGGTGGCAGAATTGGGTTCGTGGCCGCATTCCTATTTTCCGCAAAATTCATTTGTATGTAAACTCGGTCAAATCGACTCACGGCTATATAAACAGGATACCATTTTAGTCAGATTTTTCACAATAGCCATTATGGCCATTGTATTGAGTCTAGGGTAGGCGGGGTAGCTGGTCCTAGCTCAATTGTTATCGTTGAAGATAACAGAAATTTCCTGACTTACACCGAAGTTCCTCCGGAACTCGGTCCTAGCGTCGGGCCTAATTCCGGGTCTAGCCAGAATAGGAAGGTTACCCAATTACACAGAAATCCTTACTTTTTAGCCCTCCTTTTTAACAAGTATATTATATAAGGAACTATTAGTGTTATAGAAGACCCTTTTTAACTTACTTAATAAAGGATTTATTTAAGCTAGCAGCTTAGCCGCTACAGCCCTTATCTTTTTTATTTAAAAACCTAAAAAAGGAATTTGCTTTTATATAGACTACTGCGCCTTAAATGCAATAATACAGCAAGATCGCTACCCCCTCCCTTTTTTTTTAAAACCCTTAACAGCTTAATAAAAGTAAAGTAGTTTATAAAGCTAGATATAATAGCTGTATTTTATAAAATTAAAGTTGCGAAAAGAGAAAAATATAAAACTATATTTTATATATACTATAGCCTATATAAGTGGCAGGTAGTTTTATTTAAATTTACTAGCGCACTAGTAGTATTTTAATAGTATATTAACCAGGTATTATACCCCTTTTTAAATAACTTTGCGTCTATATACTTTAATAATATCCTAATCTATATTAATAGGTTATAAAAAGACTATATAAAGAAGGTTTAGTAAATTTTATATGCCTTTACTAATACTAGGCTATACCTAAATCTTAAAAAGTATACGTTTATATAAAAAGAGATTAAATACTTTAGGTTTATTATATATACTAGTAAAGGAATTGCCTATAACCTTAAAAAGCAGTAAGCTATTAGCGAGTAGCAGGCACTTATAATAATAATAGGAGTTTAAAGCTTCTTTAGCTTTATTAATTATTACTGGATATTTATCCCTAAATTCTCTCGGATAGCTTACCTGCTTATAAGGCTAATTAAAAAAAAGACCCTTTTCTAGTAGAAAAGTATAAAAGAAGCAGCTTTCTAAAAGCTTAAACGCCTCTTTATTAAAGCCTTTATACTATAAGCTTAAGATCCTATAAAACATACCTTTATTGAAGCAGACTATTTAAAATACACTTCAAGAAGAGTCCTCCTATAAAAAAATAAAAAAGGAGAATATTATACTATAGCTTACTATTTATAAAAGCTAAACCCTATTAAATACAATTATCCTATCTATAATAAAGAAATACTAATAGTAATTTACTATTTAAAAGAGTAAAAAGTAAAGCTATATAGCTATAACCCTTTTATAGTTATTTTAGACTATAAAAACTTACAGTTCTTTATAATATATAGGAAACTCTTTAGATAATAGACGCGTTAGGCAGAGTTCCTTTCCTAGTTTAATTTTATAATCCAATATAGGCCAGGCAGTAAGGCAGCCGCTTTTAATGCATTAAGCTGCAGGGAATAAAACCTTCCACTTAATAAAGGCAATAAGCGCAAACTAAGCCGCTATATATAACTTATCCTAGCCGCACTAGCAATATAGAGATTTAAAAATAGCAATACTGATCTCCCTTTAATACATGTATTTAATAGAAACAAGGAACTATAAAACCTATAGAACCTAATAATTTAAAAGGACCTAGTATATTGATAGGTATATACTGCAGTTAAAAAAGAAAAGCGCTCCCTCCCTACAGACCTTTAACTTAAAGTATAGATATTGGAATATATAATTAATAAAGAATAAAGATTAACGTTCCAAAACTATATCTAGGTACCGGCTATAACCAAAGAAGAAGGCGAAACGCTGCGCATTTATATTATATAAGCAGAATATAATGCCGCAGTCTTAAGCCACCTAGGTTATAATAGAACCCTAGCTATTATTTCCTGCAGGTTTTTTTAGCTAGGAATTAGCAGTATAGTCTAATAATTCCTCTACAACTGCAGTATATATAGAAAAGGAAAAGTATAAAGAAACTATAAATAAAAACTTTTTAAACTATTACCTATTCCTTAGTATATCTGCAGTAATTTAACTATAGACTTTATAGTTAACCTACTACCTATAAGACTAATATAAGTATAATACTTTTAGGTTATTATTAACTAGCTTATTAAAAATATTACCTTTAAAGTAATAAAGAGTATAAAGGTAAAAGTATATATAAAAAGGTTCCTTTAATACTACTATTAGTTCTATAGGATACCCTAGTCTATAGTCAGTAACTAAAGATCTAATTAGACTAGCCACTTTTAGAGAGCTTTTTATAAACTAGCAGGAACCTAATAATGCCTAAGTATAGCATATTACCTGTAAATTAACAGTAGACTAGAGAGGAGCAACCAAAAGATCTAAGTATACCTTAAAGTATATATAGACTACTCTTAAAGCGATTAGGGAGACCTTTTCCCGGTAGCGCAACTAGCTTTAAATAACCGCGAATATACAGCTATTTAAATAAGCCCCTTTTTGTAACGGGTATAGCCTAACTGGAAAGTATACAGTTAAGGCACCTCTGTATTGTCTATCTATAGCTAAAGGAAGGAAGCTTTATACTAGCTATATATGCATTATATAGTTGTGCGTATAGGGTTATAGCCGAGGTGGTTTCTTAATTAGGTAAGTGTCACGACCCGACCATTATAAGAACGTGACATAGTATATACCCAGAGGAACCTCGGATAAATAAACCAATCAGTATTGGATTACTTGGGTCACTATAAACTATAAAGTAATCCTAGTAAGTTAACAGAAGGACTTATTATAGATTGTCAGGAAAATAAATGTAATTTAAGGTAATCTAAGATTATTCCCTTTATATATATACAATTAGCTTATCACTTATTTAGTATAGTTATTTAGATAGTTATTAATAATTGCATTTACTAGAACCGCCTGTTTTATAGAATTATAACTATATTACCCTGCTTAGTATTTATCCTTAACCTCCCTATCAATATAGACCTATAAACCTCGGTTTATCCCTTAAGAATTAACCCAGATCGTTATACATTAATAACTCTTGTTTAGAAGGCTACTAAGAATCCTGAGCAATATTGTAAGTATATCTACTGCAGTATTCTCTTCTAATAACCCTAATACTCTACCCTTTATTCTACCCCTTTACCAGGGGCAGGACAATAACGGAGACAATAATATAAGTAGAAGCGAAGATAAAGATAAAGTTAATAAAACGGAACAACTCTATATCCGCATAGAAAAAGCCTTCCGATATATAAAAGCTAACCGCGTAAAATAAAAGTAATACTATTAGTACTTGGTTACTGAAAATGCTAGGCTTAATTAAATAATTTACTAATAGTAAGCGATTATTATAAACTTACAGAATTAAACGCTGCCTGCACTTAACTTAAACCCTATACTAAACCTTAAAGGAAATTAACCTTTAAGGGATTTAAGAGAATCGCTTAAGATATAACCCTTGAAGTATTTTAATAGAAGTACTGTAGCACTTTAACTGTTTCTTACTTAACTATATAACTATTTCACCTACTTCTTAACTAGCTTTAATACAGAAATTAATAAAGTTCTCTTAGCTGCCGGATAACTTAAAGGGAATGCCTTAAAGTAGTTTAAACCTACTTAAAGGGATTTCTTTAATAATAAAGCCGATACTAATAAATAAATATAAACTATATTTACTAGTTATAATTACTTTAAGGAAAAATTAAAGAATATCTTTAATAATATTAATAAAGAATATATTACAGAAAATAAACTTATAAACTTAATCTAGAAAGGAAAATACTTTAACTATACTATATACTTTAAAAACTATACTTTTAAAGTTAAATAAAGAAACTCTGCCTTTATTAAATGCTTTTATAATAGATTTAAGCCGGAAATTAAAAGGGAAGCCTATAAATTCTCTTAAAATCAAGGCATTATTAAGTT
This sequence comes from Hypomyces perniciosus, assembly GCA_008477525.1. Taxonomy (NCBI): domain Eukaryota; kingdom Fungi; phylum Ascomycota; class Sordariomycetes; order Hypocreales; family Hypocreaceae; genus Hypomyces; species Hypomyces perniciosus. The sequence continues at coordinate 6,102,198 of SPDT01000007.1, forward strand.
TATTAAAAAATATATAAATGCAGATAATTTACTTTATAAACTTTATTTAAATATAAAGAAAGGATAATAGTAATCCGGATAAGTTTATAAATACCGAGGATATATAAACTAAAGTAAAAAGCAATAAGAATATATTACTAGCTCTAATAATAAAAGACCTAATTAAATAGATTTAAACGCTATTTAAAAGGGAAAGGTAAAAGTTGTTTGTTATAACTATAATAAACTAGAATACTTTTTAAAGGACTATAAAGCTTTATAAAAGCTGAGAAATAATAAACCCTAAAAGCTTACGCTAAAACTTAAATAAAAGGTTAATATAGTTTTAAAGGCTATTAATTATATATTATTTAACTAAACTATATACTATAATAATAGCTGCTTTATTTATAAATCTAGTAAAGATAAAAGTAGATAATACTTAAAATAACCTAAAAAGATATTTATAATAAATTAAAAGGGATACTGGTTAAGACTTAAATCTTTAACTTTTAAAAGTATTTTTAAAGAGGATAGAGTAAATAAGTATTTACTATATTTAAATAGTTTAATAGAATAATACTTAGACTCTAGCTATATAAAGTTAGATAAGGATAATAGTATCTTAGATAAATAAATAATTGCTATAATCGACTACTTATATTTTAACTAAATTACTGCAGGTAATAAAAGATAGACTAATAGCAGTAATTTTAATAATAAAGATAAGAATAACCTTTTACAATATAGACTATTACTATATAGTGTTATACTTTCAGAACTAGAAAATATACTGCCTATAAACAGTAACCTTAAAGGTAAACTAAATAAATATTACTTAAACCTAGTTAAAAGGGTTGCTATAGGTATATAGTAAAATAGGTTAAACCTATGCCTGTATAGACAGCTCTATATATAAAATAAAGCTAATAATAAAATAGCTATTAAAGCTATCTTAATTGCTTTAGCTATATATAAGGAACCTATATATTTCTGTATATAAAGAGACTATACTATAAATAACCTTATTTATAAAAAGCATTATACTATATCCTAGGTTACTTGTATTATATATAGGTATATAGTATACTTTTAAGAGAAAGTGAAGTATAATATATTCCCGATTAAAATCCTATTTTACCCTATAGAATAAGTATAGGATTATAATACTTTTAAAGAATAGATTATAACTATATAGTATTAAGACTTTAAAATTGTTATTATTAAGCTAAATACTGAAACCCTAAAGGAATATTATCAGCTATAAAGACTTAAGGGATATAAGTCTAAAGGATACTATATCTACCGCTAAGAGAAACTGATAAAGTAGTACTTCCGCTATAATAGAAGGTTTAAGTGCAATCGACAATACTACTTAGAGTGCAATAGCCTAAAGTATATTATATATAAGTGAAATAAGTTATAAAATTAATATTTATAATAAACTAATAATACCTTATACTTATCGCTAGACTATATATACTGCTAAAAGGATAAATATACTACTTACCTATAGGAAAAACTTTAAATATAGTAAATATAAAAGTATATAAGGTATAAACCTACTTTAAAAGATAGAGAGATTAACTAGATTATAAAGGAATTATATTAAAATTAATTTAACTTTATTACCTATAAAAGAACTGCCTATAATAGGAGAAGGTAGCATTTACTTTAAAAAACCCCGATTAACTGTAAAATCTATATAAAAAGAAAAGAATTAGGAAATAATTAATATTACCTATAAAAGGGCTATAAAGTAATAATTAATAAATTATATCTTTTAAAATATTAAATAATAAAAGTAATAATAAAAATTTACTATATTTTAAATTAAAGATAATAGTTAAGGGATATCAGTTATATATATTAATAGACAGTAGAGTAATAGGTAATTTTATTGCACCTATAACTATAAATCGCTTACAATTACTTTAAAAGGAGAAAACTAAACTATATTAACTTTATTAAGTAAAAGGAGAAGCTTTTATATATAATAATAGATAGGTTAAGTAAAAGATTAATTATCTTGAACTTAAAATCGCTAAATATAAAGGAGTGGTTCTTTGCAATATAGCGAATATTAATAGGTATAATATTATTTTTGGTTATCTTTGGTTGAAATGCAATAACCTTAATATTAACTGGGAGAACGGCCAGTTTTATTAGCGTAATAATAAAGCTCCCCTAGCAATTAAAACTATTAGAAAGGCTTTAGCTATAGGGCAGAAATCCTATATAAAACCTTTAGGTATACTAAAGAAAGGAACTAAAAAAGTTACCTTTAATTTAATTATAGAAGCAATCTATTTAAAAATAAGACTTAAATAAAGTAAAGGGAAGGATAAATGAATCCGAAAAATAATTACCTTTTTATAGAAAGTATTTAACGATATTAATAAAATGCTTAAAATAAAAAGCCTTGAAATAATAGCGTTACTAAAATAGCTGCAGAATATCCTTAAAGAATACTAGAAGTATAACAAGCTGTTTAAAGAAACACTTAATATAAAACTACCAGAATACAGTCAATAGGACTATATAATTGAGCTTAAGGATAGTGCAAGCACTACCTTCTATAAGATTTACAATCTAAACGAAAAAGAGCTTAAAAGCCTACGCGATTATTTAGACAATATATTAGTTAAAGGGTATATTCGACCCTTTTTATTAGAAGCAGGCTATCCTGTCATATTTATACTAAAAAAAAAGGCAAACTACAGTTAATTATAGACTATTAACAGCTTAATAAAGCCACTATTAAAGATAAAACCCCACTACTATTAATTATAGAATTACAGGATAAACTATATAAAAAAAAGTAGTTTATAGCGCTAGACCTTAAAGGCGCTTATAACTTTATTTAAATTAAGGAAGGATATAAATAGATAACTGCCTTTCGAATTAAATATAGCTTATTCGAATACTTAGTTATAGCTTTTAGCTTTATTAACGCCCCTGCAATATTTTAAAAGATAATTAATAATATATTAAAAGAGTACCTTAATATTTTTATAGTTATTTACCTGGATAATATCTTAATTTTCTCGGATACCTTTAAAGAATATAAGGTATATATCTATAAAGTATTATAAATACTATAAAATACTAAACTACTTATAGAACTAGAGAAATGCGAATTCTATATATAGAAAATCACTTTCTTAAAGTATATTATTGCCCCTAAAGAAATTCATATAGATCTATTAAAAGTATAAGCAGTAAAAGACTAGCCTATATTTATAATAGTTAAAGAAGTCTAAAGCTTTTTAAAATTTACTAACTACTACTAATAATTTATTACAGGCTATAAAAGTATTATATAAACTCTCTATAAATTTATTAAAAAGGATTAAAAATTTCTATAGGCATTAAATATATAAAATACATTTAATAAACTTAAGCAGTTTATTTTAAAAGAACCTATATTTATTATATTCGACTTATTTAAGGAAATAAAAGTTAAAATAAATACTTTTAACTTTACTATAGGAGCTTAGCTTAGCTAGAAGGATAAGAACAGTAAGCTATACCTTATTGCCTTCTACTTTAAAGCATTATACAGCGCAGAATTAAACTACCTAATATACAATAAAGAATTCCTCGCTATTATTCTTGCATTTAAAGAATAGTAATATTACCTATTAAAAGGAATATATAAAGTTAAAGTATATATTAACTATAAGAATATTGCGTATTTTGCGATAGTTTAATAACTCTCTAAAAGGCAGATCCGCTATATAAAATACCTATTAGAATTCGATTATATCCTAATTTACTAAAAAGGATCTAAGAACAGATAAGTAGACGCGCTTAGTAGATAAGCCGATTATAATTAAAGAAAGATTAAGTATATTAGGCAGATTTTAGAATAAACCCTTAAAGGACATTATTAATAAATAGCACTTTAAGCTATATATAAGGTATTTAGTAATAATGCTATACTTTAATGCATTAAAGAGCATTATACTACCTAGGATAATAACAGATTCTTAAAAGATATAAAGTTTAATAATAAAGGAACTTAACAACAAAATAGAAAAATCTAGATCCTAGATAAACTCTAGAAGAACGTGGTTATAGAAGTTTATTAACACCTAGTATATAGATATAAAGGTATTTGCAAAACTTGCAAATAAATATAAAGGTATTTTGAGTTTTAAAGGCTTAAGAAAGTAGTATAAGATATTGTTTCTTACTATATAACTTATAGAACAGTTAAACCCTTAAAACATAAACTATACAGTAAACTCTAACCTTTACTAGTACTAGAATAACTATAGGAGTTAATTTTATTAGACTTTATCGTTAAACTACTATTATCTATTAAACTAGGATTAAAGATTAAGTATAATAGTATTTTAATAATTATAGACTAATTTATTAAATACTTTTACTTTTTTCTATATAAAAAAGTAATAGATATAGAAATATTAGCTTATATATTCTTATAATTTATTGCAGTTAACTATATAAGTCTAGCTAAAATTATTTCTAATCAAAGGTTAACTTTTACATTTAAATTCTAGCAAGTATTTATAAATTAATTAAATATAAATTATAAGCTTAATACTATATACTACCTATAAATAAACGGATAGACAGAATGCATTAACTAGATTATTAAAGCCTATTTAAAGAGTTATATTAACTTTAATTAAAACAATTAAGTAAAGAAGCTACTTATTATATAAATATCCTATAATAGCAATATTTCGGAGTTAACTAGACTTAGCCTTATATACACTAATTACAGCTTTATACTAGATGTATATAGAGCGCTAAAGAAAGGCCTATATATCAATAAAGTATAAATTAAAGCTGAAAATATAAAGCAATTATATAAAGAAATACAGGTATACTTTTACTTTATATAGGAAAAAATAAAGAAGTATGCCGATAAATATAAATTAAAGGGATTAATCTTTAAAGAGGGAGATATAGTCTACCTATACCGATATTTGCCAGGGAAAAAGACTATAAACATTAAAATAACGCGACTAAGCAATAAATTAGATTTTAAGAAACTTAAACCCTACCTAGTTAAAAAGGTTATTTTAGAAGTCACTTATAAATTTATACTATTAAATAGTATTTAAATTTACTTAATATTTTATATTTTACTATTTAAAAAAGTATTATAAAATAAATTAAAAAATAAATTAATTATAGATTTAATTAAAGTTTTACTAGTTAAAGAAAAATATAAAGTTAAAGCTATAAGAATAAAAAATAATAAATGCTAGTATTTAATTAAATAGAAAAACTATAAAGAAGAATATAACTTTTAGGAATTTAAAGAATACTTTAAATACTCCTAGACAACTCTGTAATAATTCTATTAAAATCTTAGCCTATTAATAACAGATCGAGTAACCTAAAAGCAGTCTAATTAATCATATTAACAGCCTTAAAGGAATGCATATTGATAGCAGCTTCTGCTTTATAATGTTTTACCTTATCTAACTTGTCTAGAGATTTAAGACTATGCTAAACTATCTTGTAACTATAAGATACTATAGACTAATGCTGTTGCCTTAAACGCGCCAACTTAGCAAGAGCCTCGTTCACCTTTTATTAAGCGCAGAGTAAATAAGCCTTAGTCTTTTCTTTTTCCTGCTTTATCTTTTACTTTTCTGAAATTATACATTAAGCTATACTATAAATTAGAAAAATTCAATAAAAATTAACGAAAAATAAACCTGCAGACAGTGTAATGCTGGAACTATTGTATAAATAACCTTACTGTATACACTTACTATAATGTGAATTATCTGCAATTATCTTATAAGAAAGATTGCGATTGTGGCAGAATGAATAAGGTATAATAGAATTACTAATAGCCTCGATTAATGAAAAAAGAGCTAGGCGCTGTTTAGTCTTATAAGAATAAGATTTCGCTACGCGACCCGACATTCTATTAGCAGAAAACACAGAATACAAGACAAAGGCACTATACCTATAAACTGTAGGGGATAGCGGTATTTATAGAGGAACTAATAGGTTTTAGGGATAAAACTAATAGGAGGGGGATATTGTATTACGACCTAACTATTATAAAAATATAATATGGTATATACCTGGAGGAACCTTGGATGGATGAACTAATTAGTATTGGATTACTTGGGTTACTATAAACTATAAAGTGATCCCAGTAAGCTAATAAAAGGATTTACTATAAATTGTTAGGAAAATAAGTATAATGTAAGGTGATCTAAGATTATTCTTTTTGTATATATATAACTGGCTTGTTATTCATTTAGTATAGTTACTTAGACAGTCGTTAACAATTGCATTCACCAGAACCGCCTGTTCTACAGAATCGTGACTACGTTACCCTGCTTAGTATTTATCCCTGACCTCCCTGTCAACATAGACCCACGAACCTCGGTTTATCCCTTGAGAATCAACCTGGATCGTTACAGTATGCTCCCTTTAACCTGTTTGTTTTAAGTTTACTTTATAGTTTAATTCTGCTATTTATTGTTTATCCGTTTCTAATAACCAACAGTATCTAAAAGTAGGTAATAAAAATTTCACTTTACCTTAAGCTTAGCGCGCCGCTAATAATTAAATTAGCCAGTTAAGACAAAGTATCTATCCTGTCTATATTATTAAAATTAATCTGGCGCCTAGGGCTTAACTTTGCTGCTATTAAAGGCAGAAAAGGCAATTTTTAGACTAAAAGAATAAACTGCGGGTATAATAGGTATAAGAGCTAAATTTAACACAAAAGAATAAAAAGAATGAAAAGGAATTTATATATATATATATTAACTTAAATATTTTTGCTAGTTCTAAGCATAATAGTTCAGTAAAATAGAGACTAACTAATAGGTACACCTGTTCTTAGTAGTTAAAGTGCCTAATATTTAAGCTCTAGCTAGGGCCTAAATACCACTCTAGCTACTAAGAACAAAAGCAATTATCAGTTAGTCTCTGTTTCATTAAGCCATTATGCCTACCACAACTCGTTATAGTGCTTACTGCAGGTTAGTTGCTTCTTTCCTTCAATACAAAATGTCTATATAACATTTACTGACCTAATTATCACAGCTATACTAAGTCATACACTAGCTATAGTACCTAGTATATTAAGTCTAAATCGCTTTGCACCTTCTCTAGCTTAATTTATATTATAGTAAATGTTAATATTTGCAATGCAATAAGGCCTTTCTTTAGTGGTCAGTATTTAGTTTTTTAAGCGCAGGCGGAAGTAGACTAATAACCTATTTTACTAACCTTTAGCGGTAAATGCACTACGTATAATATCCGCTGTCTATATAATAACAGTAAACTCTCGGATATAGATCGAATAAGTGCAGATAAACCCAATCTCCTATAGACGCCTAAGATCAGGGCAGCTATTAATAGATAGCAGAAAACTAGGGTCTTCCTATTCCCGTTTCTAGAGGCTTATATGCCTTTTATATTATATTTATATTTAGTCAAGGAGTTACAGCTTATCTATCACATTATAACCTTATATTACAAGTTTATCCATACAGGTAAATTTACTTTATTAGTTAATAATATTCCCACGTAAGTTTTATTTATACCAGGTTCCTTACTTAACATTACTACTAACTCCATATACTAGCCTTCTTACTATCGGTGCTATAACGCTATATATTATACATGCGCTGCTTACTCTCTCCGCTATGTATAACGGCCTCTACAATAACTATCCCCGGGTCAGTAGAATAGCCTTCAAGCACAGCAGCGCCGCCATAAGTGGCTTATATGATACATTAGCTCCTTCTCTCGCGATACTTCTAATATTATCCTAGCAGCAGCTCTTATACTCTCCTGGTAGGCGATAGATAGGTGTGCTCTAGATACTGGTAACTGCCAGTAAATGCTAGCTTATAACGTCTATAGTTTAATTAAGGAGTTGCATATACGAGGTGCTTATATAGTAGGAAATACCTTAAAATAAAGCTACCCGGTATGGCGGAATGTAGCTAAAGCAGGCAGGTTTAGATTATTGAGATTATATACAGATAGCGGAACCAATCACGCTTTTATACTTTCCTTCCGCAAAACAACACGAAACCAGATATATCCTTCCCTCTCCTTAATCACCCTTACTTAGAGCTGCTGAGGGTAGAAGAATTATTGCCGCAATAGGATTGTGTAAATAAGGCTTGCGATTGTCGGATCTAAGATACGATAATATAAGTCACGCAACCTATTAAACTAATGCAATCATCTATTTCATATTAACTATGTATTAAATAATAAGGACCAAAACGAAAGGGGCGATTGGTACCTATATAAAAAAGCGCAGGCCTATACAGTAATATATTATCTATTATAGCTTATAGGCTAGGTCATTTCCCTTTTGTATTTGCCTGTTATCAGCATTAACGGCTTTTAAGATAGTTAGCTGTCTCTCCGCCACTAATACCCGATACAAAAATTCCCTCAGTCGGCCGATTTCAGCTTAATATAAATCCCTTAGCTGTCTAAGATACTCAAGATGCTGCAGTACTTATTACAGCTTTTCTTTATTTTCGGCAATCTTATCAAATACCGCTTACCTATTGCAATAATATATTAACACCTTAATATTACGCTATTATTTCTTATCTATTTCCCTTAATGCCTTTAAAAAGTCTATCAGAACCTAAATTAGTACCTTATTTTTGAATAAAAGCATATAAAGATTTTTTATTTCTTTTAATACCTATAGTTAACTATAAAGGTTATTTAGCTAAAAGTTTAGTCTTATTAAAGTAACTGTTTAATCGCGATTTTCAGATATTATTCTTAAAGGTTAATGAATTTTAAAAGGTCTAGTTTATCCTGCTTAATAGTAGTTATAGTAAGGGCAGAAATTTTAAATAGGCTGGATATAGGAGGATTAGCTAAACAGTACAGGTTTACCGATATTTGCAATTAATTGCCTATATACTATATAGTCTAGTGCTATCTATTATAGCATAGGATTAAACAGAGAACTAATCTTTATATTAAAAGTGCTTTTTTTATATTTATATTTATAAAGTATACTTTAACTGCAAAGAGATAAAGTAGAATCTAGCTTTTAAGTGAAAGTTAAACTTAGCTAGGTTATAAATAAGGAAAATAGAAAGTAGCAGGAAGAAATAGAATGAAAGGCAAAGGCTAATATATATTAAAAAACTTTAAAGTGCAGGTATAAACTAGATACAGCTATTTATCTTAGCTTTATTTTTTTATTATTAGCTAGCTTTTAGAGATATAAAAGCAATTGTTACGGCACCGACCGTGACGCGATATTAACGCCCTGTCACGTGAGGCCCGGTCACGTAACCAGGCACTAACGCATTCTTAGCTATAGCTTTCTATAAAGCTTTAAGGCTTTCTCATGTCAGAGACCCTCTTTGGGGCAGACGGATCGGGCGAGGGGCTGCGACCCTAGGGAAGAGTAGAGGAGGTTAAAAAGCAGTCACTTAGAGGAGAGATAAATGCTAACAAGCAGGTAACAAGCCAGAAACTAGTAGTTAGGTGTAGCAGCAGTAGTTTACTGGTCTCTAAAGTTCTATATCTTCGGGGACCATAGTTGCTCTTATATGTGCATTCCGGCCCATATAATATCATGAGAGCTCCGGAGCTTCCGGTCTCCTGACATCTCACTCTCTACAGTACAATAATAATATTTACTTTAACCTGCCTTTCTATACTGTAATAATTTATATTATCCCTTAACTTAGCTGCGCTATTGCAAGGTATATATTTAAGTAATTATAAATTCCTTTAAATCCCCTTTTATTCCTAAACCTATAATAATCCCTTTATAGCCTAGCCTTTATCCTTTAAACCTTATATCTATAAAAAACTAATTATAAATAAAATAAATATAAATACTTTAAACCTTACCTTATAATTTAATTTAGCTTAATAGACTATAATTTAAACTATAAAGCTAATACATTTCCTTTTTTTCTTTAAAACTTTATAAAAATTTAATATTAATAGTAATTATATATATTTAATAAATATAATTATTAAAAATAATAACTTTTATTATTAGTTTTAATTTTTTAATTAAATAATAAAAAAAGCTTAATTTAATAAAAGAAATAAAAAAAAACCTTTAAATAAAAGATTTTAAAGTAACTAATTAAAAATTGAAACTTTAAAATATAAATTAAAGCTTAAATTAAAGCTTTAAATATAATTTTACTATTAAATTTTAAAAATAATAATTTATTTAACTGCTATTAAATTAAAAACTTTAAATAATTTAATAATAAATATAAAGATATTATTAAATATTAATAAAAATATATTAATTAATATTTTTAAATTAATATTACTTTTATAAATAATTAATGAATATTTTTAAGTAAATTTAAAAAAATCCTATATATTATAGGTCTTTTAAAAAGAGATATATATTAACTGTAATCGAGAAACTTTAATACTATTATTAGAGATTTTAATAACTTTACTTAATAGTATTAAAAGATTAATATAATATATTTTTTTAATTTTAATAAATAATATAAAAAAGTTAATTTATTTTAAAAAATATTATAATTTTTAATAACCTATATATATTAAATAAACCTTTTTAAAACTTTATAGTAAAGTTATTTATATTAAACAGTAAATATAATAAAACTATTAAATAATATAAGGCTTTAAAAATAAAGGTTTTTTAAAAGTTTATTAATATTATAAAGACTTAAATAATTAAATTAAATAAATTTAACTTTAAAAAATATTATTAATTTTATTAAACTATTTATAATAAACTTTAAAAAGGCGCCTATTATAATACCTTTTATACTATTTAAATAGGCTAGCGTTAATAAAGCTATTAATAATAATAGTATTAATATTCATAGTAATATTATTAACGCTAATAGAATAACTAAACTACTACTTTAATACTAGCTAGTAATTTAATATAATTAAATACTATATATACTTTATTACTTTACCTTTAAATCTTTTATAAAAAATATATTAAAAGACTTTACTTTTACTATAAAAAAGTAAACTATAACTTTAATAAATATAATAAAAAAAGCAGTTTAATATATATTAAAGAAATCTATATTAAATATAAAATTAAAATTACTAAATCTAGCTATATTAACTATACTTTAACTTAATACTACTTTAAAGTTAATAATAAAATAGCCTAGTAAAGTATAATAATTAAACCTTAATAGCACACTAATATTACCAATAATACTTAATTAATTTATAAATCTAGGCTTTAAATAATATACTTTTTTAAATATTAATAAAAATAATAATAACAGTACTGCTTTATTAACTTTTAAGTTATTTTAATTTAATTAGCTTTATTTATTAAAAACTTAAATTTAATTTATAAATTAAAAAGAATTAACCTTTATTAAAAGTTATAAATAAAAGTTAACTATAAATAAGACTATTATTTTAAAATAGATTTACTATTATTTTTTTAATTAAAGACTTTTTAAATTTAAATTAATAAATAGTAAATCCTTTTTAATATAAATTATATTATACTTTATATATAATATTTATATTAATATAAAAGCTTTAAGAAATAGCAGCTATATACTTTAAGCTTTTATTAACTGCGCTTTTATTTAGCAATTTAGTATTATTATTTAATAATTACTATTTACTAAAAACCTTTTATTTATTAATAAAAATATAGCTAATAAAATTTTAAACTTTTTTATTATATAAACTATAATTAGCTTTTATAAAGAACTTTACTTTTTCTTTATTATAAATATCTTTAATAATATATTTATAATCTTTAGCCTTTTATAATTAAAAAAATATAACTTTAATATTAATTAAAGAAAGTTAACTATTAGTTTTAAATTTTATTATTATTATAATTATTATCTTTTAAAAAATATAATTAATTTTATATAGGTTTTAATAGCAGTCAAAATAAAAAATAATTTTATTAAAGCTAATATAAAGAATATATATTACTAGTAATTAATAATTAATAATACTTTAAATAAAGTAATGTTTAATTTAATTAAATAAAAAATAATACTATATTAGTAATTATTAATTAAAATAGTTTAAAAGAGATAAACTATAATTTAATTAAAAAAAAGCTTTTAAACTATATATTCTATAAACTTTAATATTAAATTAAAATTATTATGTAACTTATAGGTATAATAGAATTAATAATAAAGAAATATAGGCATAAATAATCTTAAATTAAGTATATATAAAGCTACTGCCTACTTTTATACTTTATAGTTAATAATAAAAAAGAAAACCTTTATTAAAGTTATTAATATTACTTTTTAATATACTATTTTTATAAATTAAACTAAACTTTAAAATTAAAAGTATATTTAAATATAGTAAATATATAAATAATAGCAGCTATAAACTTTATTACTTTTATTATTAATTATATATTTAATAAAAGTAATTTAAAAAAAGACTAATTAAACTATTAAAATTAAAAAACTAGCATTTATTACTTTATTAAAGCTTTTAAATAAATTTTGCTAATAAATATTTATAGGATAAAGAGACTATATTAAAGGAAAAATAATACTATTAAAAGAAATATATAACTTTATTAAAGAATATTGCTTTTTAGTATAATTAAAAAAAATTATAGCTGCTAATATAAAGAAATTTATAGTAAAGAAATTTAAGTTTAATAAACTAGATATTTTAAAAAAAAACTGCTATTTTAGCTATATAACTTATATAACACTTTCCTGTTAAAAATAATAAATACACTTTTGTTATAATAGGCCTAAAACTATAAAATTAAAATACTGCTAAAAAAAATCCTTTATATTAAAAAAATTAATTATTTTTATTAAATATATTATAAGTAATAAAAAAATAGTTAAATAATAATTTAGTTAAAGGATATTGGGTTAAGTAGGCTAGGGCCCTACTGCTTGCCGGCGCTAGGGAGCTCTTATCTGCTTTATTAGCAGATACAAGCTAATATATATATCGCGTAGGCGATATGTCAGACTATATAGGCGCTGTAAGTACCTGCATACAGCTTCTTCTTTATATTAGCTATGTATATATATAGCGAGGCCACTATAGCATATTCTCTTTTATAGAATCAAGCTTTATTTCCTATCTCTCTATACTCTATATAGCTGTACCGCGCTCCGCCACAGTTATAAGCCTAGGTAGTAACTATTAAAGTTACTAGAAACTTCTACTTTAATATTATATCTCTCTTTATACCCTTTACCCTCGCCTTTAAGCTGCTAAAGCTATCTTCTATAATAGATAGTGTAGGGGATATCGCTTTTATAAAGCTGGAATTAATAGTCTAGTAAATTAAATGGATTACTATTTTCATTAATTATATAACTACTGCTAAGGTATAGAACAGGATTAATCTAGATCTCCCTAATTAATTGAATAATAGTTTCCCTGCTTTTAAGCTACCTACTTTAATAAAAGTAAAGGAAACTGCAATTAAAGCATTTAGTCTAAACCCCTCTTTAGCTAATATCTCTGTTTACTATAATAGTATACTCTAAAAGCATTAATTCTTCATTAATGGCAATACTAAGAAAAGGAAGGCTAAAGTTATTATTTTAAAGTCGATCTAGAAAATAGGTAACTCTAGCATCTATACTTTAATCCTAGCAGACCTTTAAGCGACAGCCCCAGCCTCTATTATTACTAAAGTAGCCTATAATAATAATAAAGATTCTAATATAAAGTTTACTATTTATTAAATTATTAAGAAGTTTAAAGATTAACTAGCTTTTTATAAAGATATAATATATAAAGAAGTACATTTATTTTATTAATATATACTATATAAAGCAAAGTGCAGGAATATTAAGCTAAAAGTATAGTATACTTATTAAGCATATATCTATATAAGTGCAGTAAAGTATAAGCTTTTAAAGGTTATAGGAACAGCTTCTTAAATAGCTTTCTTTAAAGCTATTAAAGTATACTTTACTTTAAACTTCGCTGCCTACTATTTATATTATATAAATAGCCTAATTAAGAGCAGTAAAATAAATAAAATCTTTTCCTTTAATTAACTTAAATAGCTTTTCTTAAATACTTTAAAGAATACAGAGAATTATATTTATAGCTTTTATATAATATTTAATAACTGCTCTAATAATATATTAAACAATACTAATATATACTTAAAGCCTCCTATTAGTAAAAAGTGCCTTTATAGACTTAAAAGGTATACTTAGCCTTTAAATAACTATAGTAAAATATATACTGCATTTACTGGAAGGCTTAATAAAAAAGGGAAATATACTTTTATACTTAAATAGGCTATAAAGATTCGCGCGCGCCTGTAAGAAAATAAATAGCAGGTTACCTGCAAGAAGTTTAGTAAAAGGGGTATTAACTTTACTGCCTTAATATAAAGAGGAATAGCTTTAACTATTATAGCTGCTTTAATTTCCTTAGATTTAATTAATAAGGAAAATGCGAGCCCTTCAGTATATTTAATGAATATATTGATATATATTAATATATAGGATATACCTTACTGCCTTTTTTAAAGTACTCTCTTTAATATATATAATGCTATTTATTTTATAAATAGCAGGAATTACCTTATTTTTAGTTTTTTTATCTTAAATATAAAAGAGGACTATATTAAAGTAAAAGGAGCTAGCTATTTAATAATTTAAAGAGGTTATTATCTATTAAAGGATACTCTTTATAATCTATATTAAAAGATAATGCACTTTATTAAGCTTTTAGATATAGCTGTAGTTAAAGGATTTTATATTAATATTATATTTTCATTAAAGTTTTAGAAAGTAGGGATTTAGCTAATAAGGTATAATAATATGTTTTGCACTAGTATAGCCAATTCGAATCTTATTATAAGGAAAGTAAAGGATAGGTATAATCTTCTATTTCTTTAATATAAGCCCTTATTACTTTATATTGCCTATATCCTTAAATATACTATATTAAGCAGCTTAACAGCTTTTTTTATTATTTTTAACATAAATTATAGTATTTATATAGCGTTAAAAAGTAAGAGAAGACTAATATATAATCCCTTAATACTATAATATAACTTTAAATAGCTTTAGCATTTATAATTAGGATGTTTAGGCTTAGAAGTGCTTAGAGCGTTTATAAAAAATGCAAGGAATATATATATTAAGGGAATTATATATATAGAATATAAGGCTTATACTTTTATATACGCGAAATAGGTTATCTCTCGCAGACTATCTAATAGACAAGTATTAAAACTATTCTTTAAAGTATACTAGGATTTTTAAAACTATCCTAAAGGCTATAATAGGGATAATTAGCTTTTAGTGCTTACAGAAGAATATACTATATAGCTATATATATGCCTTTTACTAAATAAAGAATAGGAAACTGTTTTTAATACTCTTTTTAACTTTATATATATAGTAAAGACGTAATATAATATCTCTATATACTTCTTTAGGCAAGATAATAAGAAAGCTGTAATTGCGGTTAAAAGCTTATTACGCTTCTAGATCTAGGCTAATATACAGGGTATTATCCTAGAGCTTGCCCTTTCCTATATATATAAGCTAAACAACGCTTTAAAATAGGCAGGACAGGAAGTTATAAATAAATTAATTAAAATATTTAAAGCTGCAGATCCTTTAACCGACTTATAGCTAAAGAGTATAAAAGCTATAGTGTATATTATTAATATAAGTCCTATACGCAGCCTTAATATAATATCACCTATCAATAAATTAAAGTAATAGTTTTACGATTTTACGCCTTTTTTAATAAAAGAGCCTTCTACAGACCTATAGCCAGATTAAAGCAGTCTCTATATATATAGCTACCGCGCCTATATACTTAATAAAGACTGTAAGGCTAGCTGGAAAAAGAGAGAATTTAAGATTAAGCTTAGGGGGTTAATTAGATATTTTATTAGCTATACTATAAATAATATATATTGCATTTAATTACTTTATTTAATAAAGGTAATTATTATAAGGAATATATAGTTTAATAAAACTAGCTTCTTTAATAGTAATAAAGAGATTGCAGATAAACTATCTATAGTTAAATTAAATAAACTGTTTAATAAGGTTAAAGAAAATAAGCTGGAATTTAAACTTTTCTTTATATATATTCCTGCAGTAAAGAATACCTTTATAAGTAATATAGAAAAAGAGAGTATACCTTTAAAGGTAATAGAGATATAGAGTATTAAAAACAGCTTAATAAACGCTTTAAATAAACTACCAGTATATTTAAAAGGACCTTTTAGTCTTTAAATATTAAAGGCTACCTTAAAATAGTTAATCTTTACAGATAATACTAGCGCGCTAATAAAAACTTTAGGTAATACTTTAGCGAGTAACCTACCCCTCTTTACAGAAAGGGATATAGTAAAAGAATAACCTTATATATTAAAGGTATATAACCCAATAAAAGAAAATAGTCTATTAAGGCTAGAAGTAGATTAGTATATAAAAGACTTACCTATTTTTATAAAAGAAAAGCAGACCTTTAAAGAAATGCCAGCTAGTAATCCTTTAAGTAGTAGAGTAGTAGCCAATACTTATAGGAGCTTAAAACTTTAAGGGAAGTAACTTATAAAAAAGGCCAATAAGTATTTCCTAGTGTATAGGATTAAAATATATACTATAAGCACTGCTTTTAAGGATAATAAGCCTAGTATATACTTAATAATTACTAAGCTTTTTAGTTTAATGCTATATTAACTACTGCCTGATTAATAAAAGCTAATAAGTAATACATTAAAAAGCGCGGAAATAGTATTTATTATTTTTAATATAGTAATAGACTATAAATCTTTTTTTTGGAAAAGTATAGCTTTTAATAAATTAACTAGTTACTAAAAGGATTTAATAAAACTACTAAAAGATTAAAAAGAGTTTATAAAATACTTATTTAAAGATAGGTTTAAGTAAACTATATATAATAAAATTAATTCTTTATATATAAAAGGAACCTAGTAAAAGATATTATATTTAAAAGCAATAATAAAGCTATTACTAGTATATTAAGTTTTAACTTATAAATTTAATTAAAATAAAAATCTAAAACGCTATAAAGTTTATTTTATAGTTTATAGGGACTTATAAAAGCGCTCTACTATAGAGAGTATATATACAGCTATATTAATAGCGTGTTTTTTCTATATATTTATTGCTTTTACAGTAAAATTTAACTTTAAGTTAAAGTAGTATAATATTAAAAATACTTTTCTTAATGCCTTAAAGGATAAGAACTTAAAACTAATTATATATAAGCTCTTTAAGGGTTTTAAGCAGCCAAATATCTATTTAAAGCTCGCGAAAGCCTTATATAGCTTAAAGGACTCGCTAAAGCTATAGTTTAATAAACTATCTTTAACTTTAAAGCAATAAAGGTTAATCTTAAACTTTAAAAAGCTTTATCTTTTCTATAATAAAGCTTAGAAAATCTTTATTATATTTTATATAAATAATATTTTAATTATATATTATTGTAATAATAAAGCTCTTTATATTAAATTACTAAACGCTTTAAAAGTAAAATATAAGCTTTATAATAAAAGAGATATACAGTAGTTTTTAAAGATTAAAATTACTTATAACTATATAAAGTATAAGATATACCTTTCCTATAAGATTTATTTTAAGAAAATTGCGAAATAATTTAGGCTTAATAAAAGAATATAGCTTTTTATAATTCTAATACCTATTATAAAGCTCTAGAAAAGTATATTATAAACTTTAAAAGCAACTATTAAAATATATTAAAAGAAAGTAAAATTAATACTTTATACAGCTATTATAATAAAGCTTGATATAGTTTATAGTGCCTTAACTTTATTATAGTTTTTAATTAACCCTAGTAAAAAATACTTTAAAGTAGTTAACTAGCTAATCTGCTATTTATATATATAGCGTTTTTTAGCTTTTTAATATAAAGGGAGAGGAGAAATATAGGTTTTAACTGCTTTAAGTAATACTTCCTTTATTAATAATATAGATATTTAGAGATTATTTTAAGGGTATTTTATTATATTTTTCTTAGGCTTTATCCTATAAAAAATAATGTATTAAAGTACTATCAGTATATTTATAATAAAAGCTAAACTGCTTACCTTTACTTAAATAGTAAAAAAGGCTATAGGTTTATATTGCCTTTTCTAGAAGATAAAATTTAAGCCTAGCGCTAATTAAAATATTAATTATAACAATTAATTAACTATATATCTTATAATTAAAGAAAGTATATAAATTAGTATTTGCCTATATTATATTCATATATAAAATATATAGCTTTAACAGGAATATTAAAGAGGATTATTTTTAATTTTCTATTTTTCTATTAACTTTATACCTATTAATAGGCTTATTAAAGCTTTACTATAACAGTACTTTAAGCACTTTAAAGTATTATTAAACTTAACAGATATATAATTACTAGAATAGAATATATAAAAACACAGGAAACCAGTTAATTTTAGCCTATAGGCCGCTAGCTATAAAGGTATATCCTATTACCGCAATAACTATTCTTTAAAAGCTTTCCAGCCTTTGCATGCCTGCGCGCGAAAGGCGTTATTGTTATTATCGCTGCTGCCTAAAGCAGTAGCCTCTTTAAAGTAAACTAAATTCTCTTCCTTTAATAGGTTAAATTAAAGGCGCAATACCTTTTTATACTAGGTTACTATTTAATTATATAAGCTTATAAGCATATAAAGAAAAGAGAGTATACTTACCTAATTATCCTTTTTACTTATAGCTTAAAAGAGCTAGCATGCAATTAATATAAGCACCGAATAACTATAGAGTATATAATTAGATAAAGCAATACAGGTAAATTAAGGAGGAGCTTATTAAAGGGTATATTAATAATTACTACTGAAGTAAACAGTGCACTGCCAAGAGCGGGCGATAGAAATATACTAGGAGAAGTCTCCCTTGCCAGCAATTACTGACTTTAAATAACCTTTATAAGGAAGGGATAACAGTATGGCAGCAGGGGCAGCGGCGGTAGTAGAGGCAGAAGCAGAGGCAACTGCGGGAGCAGCTACTAGAGCAGCAGTAATAGGGGCAGGGGCCAGAGCAGAAGTAATAACTGCCTTAGCAGTAAGGCGTGCTTCACAAGCAACAGCCAAGCGCGCGTTAAAAGCGGCAAGAGCCGCAACACGCCTTGCAAGAGTAGGAGTAGGAGCCGGAGCAGGAGCCGGCGCAGGAGCAGGAGCAGTAATAAGCGTGGCCGCTCAGCCAGCCAAGCGACTAACGCCACGATAAGCCACCTTTAAGGGGCGACTATAACTACACTTTACTGATAAGGTATTTTTTTTCTGCGATTTCGCTGTCAGCTAATAAACACGCAGCGCGAAGGGAATTAGTCGGAAGTGTAATATTTATAGCAGGGGCTATATTGCTGTTAATGTTGTTGTTAATATTAATAATGATAATGTTAATAACTGAAGAAGAAGAGCGAGGAATAAGGGCCGGGGGGGCAGCTAATATACCCATTCTAGCTGTTTAGGACCGATTCACCTGCTTAAAAGCTTTATTGTTCAATTTCTTATTATTATAGAATAATAATAGCTATAGCGCTTATATTCCTTTGACCTCTATAATAGAATATTGATGCGTGTTTACAACAAGGAGCTTCTAATTAAGCAAAAAAGGCTTTAAAAGCGCGGCCAGTTAATTATAATACTATAGATAGGCTAGAGTAGCAGTTAATAAGGTATTGGGAATAGCCTTATTAACTGGGGGGTGTTTTGGGTTGAGTAGGCTGGGGCCTTACTGCTTGCTGGCGCTAGGGAGCTCTTATCTGCTTTATTAGCAGATACAAGCTAATATATATATCGCGTAAGCGATATGTTAGACTATATAGGCGCTATAAGCGCCTGCATACAGCTTCTTCTTTGTATTAGCTATATGTATATATAGTAAGGCCACTATGGCATATTCTCTTTCATAGAATCAAGCTTCGTTTCCCATCTCTCTATACTCCACATAGCTGTGCCGCGCTCCGCCACAAAGGATTTATTTATAAATTATAAATATAATATACTATTCCCCTCTTTTTAACTGTAAAATTAAAAGGCAGTATCTAGATTTATTAAAACTATTAAAGGTTAAATAATATTACGATTAAAATCAATACCTATTACTATTAATTTAGGAAACCTTTAATACTTTAAACTATATAAAAATATATATAGAATTTAAGATTATTACTGTATTTAATAACCTTTATATTGTTAAAGGGGATATATAAAAAATAATATTTATTATAAAGTTTAGCCTTTTGTAAATATTAATTATACTTTTTAGCTATTATAATATATTTATTATATTTTAATATTATATTAACTATACTCTTTATAACTTTTTTAACTATATTTATATAATATACTTTAATAATCTTTTTATATATTTATTAAGTTAAAAGGAATATTGATAATATATATATAAAATAATAGCCTGCCTTTAAAATGCTAGCCTTTAAATTAATATTATTAAATGCAAGTTTAAAATAATAAAGATAAAATACTTTAATTTTATTATTATTTTAAAGGGATTAGAAATAAACTTTAAAAAAATTAAAGCTATATTAAATTAATAATTACTTAAAAGAATAAAAGATTTATAAAAGTTTTTTAGTTTTGCAAATTCCTATTGCTATTTTATTTAAAAATACTTTAAAATAATTATATTATTAAATAGGCTTTTAAAGAAGGATTAATTATATATTTAAAGAAAAAAATAATAAAAAGCCTTTAATTTAATTAAATATACCTTTAAATTAGTTTTAGTTTTAGCCTTTTTTAATTATAATAAATA
This sequence comes from Hypomyces perniciosus, assembly GCA_008477525.1. Classification (NCBI taxonomy): domain Eukaryota; kingdom Fungi; phylum Ascomycota; class Sordariomycetes; order Hypocreales; family Hypocreaceae; genus Hypomyces; species Hypomyces perniciosus. The sequence continues at coordinate 6,122,951 of SPDT01000007.1, forward strand.
AATAGTCTTTAAAGTTAATGCCTTTAATTAAGTATTGAATAATATCCTATTATAATATAATAAAAAGGGAATTTTATATTTTATTATTTTCTTTGCTATAAAGTATAATACTTAAAAATATAATTATAAAATCTATAATAAAAAACTTTAAACTATTATTAAAGTAATAAAACAATAGTGCTTAGAATTATAAAGCTTATAACAGTTTAATATTATTATAGACTATAAAAACCTTAAATACTTTACTTTAATTAAAGCTTTAAACTAATAGTAAATTTAATAGTTTAAATTCCTTTTTAGCTTTAACTTTTATATTATTTTTTAATTTAGCTTTAAGGCTATAAAGTTTAATACTTTAAATAAAAAGTAGAAAATAAGCCTATAAAATTAAACCCCTTTAATAATTAAATTAAAAATCAGTAATATCTGCATTAGCTGGTCCGGGAGATATAGGGAATTGTGGTGCCGGGCTCGGTATAGCCGAGGTCCTTCCTAATTAGGTCTGACCCGTGACATTTATAATCCTTTAAAAGGTATTTTAATTTATGATAATTATAATAGATAACCTTTACCTTTCCTTTTTAAATAGCGTTTAAATCTATTTAATTAAGTTTCCTATTATTAAAGCTAATAATATATTTTTATTGCTTTTTACTTTAATTTATATATCTTTAATATTTATAAACTTATTTAAATTACTATTATCCTTTCTTTATATTTAAATATAGTTTATCAAGTAAATTATTTATATTTATATATTTTTTAATAAATTTAATAATACCTGTATTATAAAGGAATTTATAGGCTTTTTTTAACTTTTAGCTTAAATCTATTATAAAAGCATTTAATAAAAGTAAACTTTTTTTATTTAACTTTAAAAGTATAATTTTTAAAATATATAAGGGAGTTAAAGTATTTTCTTTTTTAAATTAAGTTTATAAACTTATTTTTTAAAGTATATTTTTTATTAATATTATTAAAAATATTCTTTAACTCTTCTTTAAACTAATTATAACTAGTAAATATAATTTATATTTATTTATTAATATTAGCTTTATTATTAAAAAAATCCCTTAAAGTAAATTTAAACTATTTTAAAGTATTCCTTTTAAATTATCCAGTAATTACAAAAACCTTACTAGTCTTTATATTAAAGCTAATTAAAAAGTAAATAAAATAGTTATATAATTAAGTAAAAAACAGTTAAAGTATTATAGTATTTTTATTAAAATACTTAAAGGGTTATATTTTAAATAACTCTTTTAAATCCTTTAAAGGTTAATTCCTTTTAAAGTTTAGTATAAAGTTTAAAGCAGGTATAGGTAATATTTAATTCTATAAATTTATAATAGCCGCTTACTATTAGTAAATTATTTATTAAAGTCTAGTATTTTTAGCGATTAAATACTAATAGTATTATTCCTATTCTATATAGTTAACTTTTATATATTAAAAGGCTTCCTCTATATAAATATAGAATTATTCTATTTTATTAACTTTATCTTTATTTTCACTTCTACTTATATTATTATTTCTATTATAATCCTGTCTTTAATAAAAAAGTAAAGCGGAACGTAAAGTATTAGGATTATTAAAAGAGGATACTCCAGTAAATATACTTGCAATATTGCTTAAAATTCTTAGTAGCCTTTTAAATAAAAGTTATTAATATATAATAATCTAGGTTAATTCTTAAAAAATAAACCAAGGTTATAGGTTTATATTAATAGAGTGGTTAAAAATAAATATTAAATAGGGTAATATAATCACAATTCTATAAAATAGGTAGTTTTAATAAATGCAATTAATTAATAACTATTTAAGTAACTATATTAAATAAGTAATAAGCCAGTTATATATATATATAAAAGATATATAGTAAGTGTACTTAGATCGTTTAGATTATAGTAATCCTAATAATCTAGGATTATAGTTCTATACAGTAATCCTTCTTATAAGATCGCGCTCATACCCGCGATCCATTAGTAATTAGTTAGAGGTTCCGATATTCTACTATAATCCTATAACCAGGTCTTCGACATAGTCGGGTCGTAACATTAAAGTAGACTTCTTTAATTAAGCGCTTTTTAAATATAATAGGCAGTATAAATAGGTTTATATTGCCTAAAAGAGTTAAAGTAATATTTTTTTAGTTTTAAGGGTTTATTGCTAGCTTAGCAGCAGTAATAGTTTAGGTAGGTTAAGTATCTAAAAGGATAAAGGCAGTTATTATTTTACTTAAAGGGCCTAGGAAAGGTAAAGGGGAATTTAAGGGTATTTTCTTAGTAGCTAGTTAAAAGGTGGTGATTTTTCCTGTAAGTAGGCACCTAAAGGTAGGGGTACCTGTAGATATAGGAGGGAAGCTGACAACCATTTCTATCCTTATAAGATCTCCTTCAAGATAGTATATCATGCGCATCGCTCGTTCTAGGAAAGCCAGGAAAGCCTAGAAATATCAGGCAACTTTAGAAATATGAGTCCATGTCAGAAATATTAGGTAAGTTTAGAAATATTAAGCAATGTTGGAAAGCTGGCTCATTCAGTCAATGTGACGCCGTCGTCTGCATCATGTGCCGGCACCCTCGTCCTCTTCTTTGGGCGATCGCGTTCTTCCTCTTCTTGCTCCTCTAGCCTCCGACGATACCATTGATCAGTGGACATCTCATCAATGGACTCATCCAAGCTATCGAGATCGAGATCATCCACAGACCCACCCCAAAGCTCATGAGTGCTTGCTTCATAATCTACCTCGTCCTCTGCGCCCGGTCGTTTTCTCATAGCAGGACTTGCGCTTCGGCTCTTTCCACCGCCATACAGCCTCTGGAGTTCTGGCCCATCAACCTCCTCAATGACGATTTCAGGACCGGCATCTTCGTTCGCGACTCTGTGTCTTGCGACGCGGCGCTTATATCCGTCAGTTATGAATCCCTTGACGTTCATGAAGATAGCGAGTGCAAAGCGAGCAAAAAGGTATTCACGGGCCACGCCCTGGAGGTCAGGGAGCTGAATATCATGATGGAGCTGAGTGAATAAGGGTTGATCATTCGCAAGGACATGGACCGTGTAAAATAATGAGTTGCCTTCCTGGCGGTTTCTGGGTTCGGTGGCCGCTTGAGGCTTCGGTACGAGAGTGAATATGAACCGATCAAGGCAATCATGAATATCTAGCTTCAGAAACATAAGATTATCATGGCCATCAATGCTCGGGACAGCCGCAGTACAATACTGCCTCATGCTATTCATCTTGAACCACTCAATCTGGGCACTGGGAACAACGTGGGCTTTAGTTACCGCCCAAGGATACTTTGTGATGACACACGGGCTACCTCCAGTTGGGGATTCAGCTGGTGGCAGCTCAGGCCAAAAATCGGGCAGACTTTCATGGGGAAATTTCCAGTCGTGGAAAGACGGAACCACAGGATAGCGATCTAGCAAGTGGAATAAATCTGTTAGCTACTAAAGCACAGCTGTAGCACATAGACTTACTCACCCTCGCCTGGAACAATAAAGTAGTAGTTCCTGTCTGTCAGGACATCATCGATTCCTACCGTCTCATCCACACGGCTGACACCCTTGGCATCTAGGGCCAGATATCCATCAAACGCATTATTGGTGATAATCCAACAAGCCGTGAGGGCTGTGCGATGATGAACTCCCTACGCCGCAGAGTCACTGGATGCGCCGTCTACATTCGATGCATGGTCAACACAGGGGAGAGCGAGGAGCACATTGATTGATGGATTGTAGCCAGGATGACGAAAGATGGTCTTTTTCGCATACAGACGCGGCGCTGGAGCCACCAGTGGCGGTGCAAGAATGGGTATTCGTCTCTCTGTGCCGTCGCGCGCAGGTAAGATGGGTAATGCCATTGGATATATGATATGATGTGAGAGTCTGTCTGTTCTGAGTTCTGAGCAAGTTGGGCTGTGCCAAAAAGGGTCGAGGAGCTGGTGCAACGGGGCGGAATAACTATCTTCCAAGACGAACGGCATCGCGTGAACGATTGTTCCTATGCACTCCATATCTCCCCTTCTTTGTATCTTGGGCTTGGGATATGAGCGAAATCATTGCCCTGGGCGATGTTCATTTTTTCCCCATAATGTTTCGCCCCGCTTTGCAGACATCTACCAATTTAATGCCGCGCTCAGATAACGGCTCAACATGAGCGAGCGACATGCATTTCTGTTCGAGGCCGAGAGGGTGGCTGGTCATTTCGACTAATTGAGTCCCCCGAGTCTCCCTTTCTCACAATCTCCGAGTTGGAAAAGCTGTGACAGAGAATATTGTCAAGTATGAATTAGCGAGTACGTTTTAAATAGTTCATTTTTGTATCTTGTCTTGATTGCACTATAATGCATGCCCATCAACCTCCCCTTCAAGTGCCATGATGGCGGTGTTTAGTCACAGCAATCAAGGTGCACTTGCGGAAAATAGTAAATATGGATTTTCTCATCCGCATATATACAATTCCGTTACAACACAGCACTCTCATTACTATGGACTACTTTTGTGAATCTAGATAGAAGTGTCATTAGCATACACCTTTCGCTGATATGCACGGAAATCAACGGGGAGCCGACCTCCAAGTCTTCAAGTATCAATCAGGCTCCAGGTTTCAGTCACTCCTGTTCAAGCATCCAGCAGGACTCTAGTGATAAACCTGCTTTTCTTTGCTGTTTTCACGGTGCCAAAGCCGTGGTGGTTACATATGATTCTGCAAATTAGATGCTTCTTCTGACATATATTCCTCCTTTATTACATTCATAATATCTAGAACTATGTGTTGGTCTTGATTAACTTATAGCCCCCCGTTCCTTAAGTAGATTTATCATAGAGTCATGACCCTTGTAGCGAGCCCAGCTTAGTGGTGTCCGGCCATTATTATCTTTTCCCTCAATATTCGCGCCTTTCTCTAAGAGCAGCTGTGTAAGAGCTTTATCTTCAGAGAAAACTGCCCGAATAAGAGCTGTGTAACCATCATTATCTTTTGCATCAATATTCGCGCCTTTCTCTAAGAGCATCTGTGTAAGAGCTTTATCTTCAGAGAAAACTGCCCGAATAAGAGGTGTCCAACCTCTATTATATTTTGCCTCGATATTCGCGCCTTTCTCTAAGAGCAGCCGTGTAAGAGCTTTATCTTTAGAGAAAACTGCCTGAATAAGAGGTGTCCAGCCCCACTCATTTCCTGCCTCAATATTCGCGCCTTTCTCTAAGAGCAGCTGCACCATAGCTTCCTGGTTTGAACGAACTGCCCAAATAAGAGCTGTGTAACCGTCATTATCTTTTGCCTCGATATTCGCGCCTTTCTCTAGGAGCAGCTGCACAATAGCTTCCTGGTTTGAATGAACTGCAAAACTAAGAGGTGTCCAGTTTTTGTCGTCCTTTCTGTTGTAGTCTACCTGCTTGGTATCTAAAAGAATTCTGACGATATCCTCACGGCCGGTTAATGCCGCCCAGTGCAGAGGAGAGCGCCTTTGCTTATCCGTAATCTCCATGACAGCGCCCATGTCAATTAATCGTCTGAGCTGTGTCTGGTAGCCCATTTCAGCGCAGTAGGATGCTACTGTTCTACCCTGTTCATCTTGGCTGTTTGGGTTTCCATTCATCTCCAAGATCGCATCTATAACTTCAACCCAGCCGTTTCGACCAGCAAGAGGAAGCGCCTCACGAAGAACGCTGGAAGTAAAATCGCCGTTGATATAGCACAAGTAGTATAATGCATCCGTTCTTCTTCGGTCCTTGATAGCATTGACAAAGTTATTCTCATTATCAGAATTGCCCTTGTCATGGAACTGATTGTTGCTTGCATGATGCTTAATTATTGTCGCGATATTGATGTAGGAAGCAACGATGTCATTAGAGTCACCGTAGGTTTCTTTCATCCACTTAATTCCAGCTTGGCCGAACTTCTGTCTCTCGTTGTTGGTTATTTTAGAAAGAGACCAGCGGTAAAACTCGCCAATCGCCCGAAGAGCTATCATAGGATAGCGCGGATCGGCCTGTTCACCCTGTTCAGAAGGCAATGAGAAATACTTGCAAGCCCATCGCAGCACAACTTCCCCTCGCTCCCACTCGCCATTTTGTCGATATTTTTCTGCCGCTCTCACCAGAGTTGATGACAAACTCTCATCTTGGGGGCGAATCTGAGTTCTGAATGGCGGAACAATACAGCCAATGGCGTGCGAAAGTGTTCCCAGTCCGTTGTCAATAAATGCTCTGGTGAGAATGGTGAGAGCTGGGTTCTCCAGACGGATATTCCCATCAAACTCAGCAACAGTCGTCTTATCCATATTTCGCCAGTTAAAAGCGGACATGGAGCGTATAAGCGTAATGAATAAGTCCTGTGTGCAAACATCGAGTAACGAGTACTCTTTGGAGTCTATTTTAAATGCCTGTACTTGAACGTACTGGTCAGAAGATTGTGCTCGTGGTAGATCATAGACTAGATTCCAACCACAAAATCGTTGGAAATGATGTCGAGATTGATCTAGTTGGGATGCATCTGGGCTTTCCATGTCACTCTCAAGCATGTTTTTGTCCCCGGAAGTGTGTCTCCACTTATCGGAGAGACTGTGTTTGTGGTTGTTCCCAATTTTAAGGATAGTCTTGGGGTATTGAACATGGTCGGAACCAAGCCATAGACTCATCTCTGTGTCGATGTTTGTATGTTCCTCCCAATTTCCTTCATCGTTGCCGGCAGAAATGATTCTCATTGTACCGACATTTGGTTTCTCACTTAGAGAAATTGCATTCTCCCAGCCATTTTCACTGGGGATGTATTCTCCAAAAGAAAGAGATCACAACCACAGTCCCAGGATTGCCTCCAATTGTGCAGAGTCGATGCTCCAACTGATCTGCGCGTGGTCCGCTGGAGGTTTGATCGTCACATGAACAAGCCGGTCATTTTGAGTCGAGCCACCTCCGGGCATGACCGCCTTTACACCCAGCTTGATAGTCTTCTTGTTTATGCGGCCTTATAAAAGACCCGCCGCAGCTTGACAAATCGCCGCAGCTAGCTTCCTGGAATTGGCACGAGCCTTGACCCTCCCATCCTTCCAAGGCTGATAGTCCCCTATTTCCATAGTCTCGAAGAAAAAGTGACCAGTGAGGTGAGCAAGACGCACACGGTCTAGAAATAGCTGATCACAATCTGCCAGATGTTTGCTGGTAGGGTGGTTCGTTGTCACCTCAACTGTGGCACTCGAATCGGACTGCCTTTCTCTGGGACTAACTGCCGAAGACCTTTCATGTTTATACTGGGCATTGTCTTCCTGTTCAAGTTCGATTCCCTCTCCATGTTCACCAGTGACCAGCCAAAGCAACTTCGTTTGCGCTCCTTGATCAGGGCCACTCTGTTGAGAATCTTGACGAGCAATCTCGAAGGCGAGCCAGTCGAGCTCATGGCCTGCAACCAGATCGGGCCACTCTGCCAAGCTGTTGTCGCTTCTATTCAGACGCTGCATACGCAAGGCTCCGCGTAGAATGCTCATCGCCAAAGCAATGCCCAGTTGTGCGATTGAAACCCAGGAATTCAGCCCTCGCAAGCCGATGAACTGCGCAATATAGCCCAACAGCACAAGCGAGACAGTGACAAAGGTATGGACCTGGAAATTGTGCTTGAAATCCTTAGTAGATGACGTCCAGATCATAAGAGGCTCCTTTTCATCAGAATATGCGAAGGGATCAAAGCTTTGGTCCCCAATAACTTGAGGCCCTGGCTGGAGCCAATATAGCCGCGAGGGGGATTCCCTCTTGCGTCGATAATAGATCTCGTTTGTTGTTTGCCCAATAAGGGCAGCACAACCCCACATGCCACATCATAGAGCAATGGTGCCTGCGATATATATTCCCGGCGCGTAGTTTCTGGAAGCTTCACTGTCTGACTCGTCGACATCCCAATGAAATATCCAGACAGTAGCGCCAGCGAAGACCATGACGGCAGCTTGAAGAATGAGCCCAATAAATGCAGCGACGTAGAAGACCCAGTCTGACCGCCTCTTAATTCCGACATTGAGTGAGAGGTTGGGCTTCGGGGCAAATTCGACATGTTTGCTACCATCAGAACGACTCTTTTTGTCAGCGCCCTTCGCGTTACCAGTATTGTCTTTGCCGTTAAGGAAATTGAACTTCGAAATGAATTTTTTGATGTGTGAAGCTTCGATCTTGACCCAGTAACCGTCTTCTGCCACATTGAGGTACCGACGAAACAGTTGGAGTCTTGCTGCCTGGTTGCCATCCCGGGAAGTTATATCAGAACGATATACGAGCTCGAGGATATCTGGTCGTCCCAGCACACGAGTTATTCCACCTTTGTTGAATAGCTCACAAACATCGCGGCTTGTCGATGTGCATAGCTCAGCCTCAATCACTCCCTCGCCTTCCTGGGCCCTGCCGACGAACGCCCGAAGTGAGGAGCTCCCACAAACGCGGATGACGGAGACCATAGCGGTGATGATGCCGATGGGGGCCATGGCGAAGATGAAATAGTCCAAAAAAGACGTACTCTCGCTGAGATATTGTCGGGTCATGGCCTCGCCAAAAAGTGCGAGGAGAGGACCTAGATCTGAGGCTAGGTTGTTGGAGAAATCGGATACGCCGTCGTCGGCTTTGACGCCCATGGTGGCGAGGATGCAGACGAGGAAGAAGCATTTAGCCATGGTTATTGCACAATTTTGTCGTTTTCAGAAGAGAACATTCGCTATCAGAGCTATTGCAAAGTACGTGTAGTTGGGGGATGCCTTGGCCTGAGAAACATCTTGAAGCAGCTTGCAGCCCAAGAACAGCCCAATGTCATACACAACATGCATGTAATCCTGTCTTTTCTGTTGGATGGGGGGACTTGCGTAACCGGACTGTGATGGAGGGACGGTAGCCTATCATTTTATTGAAGCTCTCAGTTATTGGATGACGATACCATGTCACCTACAATAATATGTGGACAAAATCAGTGGGTACGAGAGGCATAATTGGGCCAACCCCATCAGCAGATTCCGTCTTAGAGTCCACGTCAAATAACTACCAAGTGAGAGACGAAAAAATAGAGACGGCAGAAGATATCTTTGTAATTATTCCTCTAGTGTTGCTACTTTTTTGGTATGGGCAAAGCGGCTCTCCAATATGTTATCCAGTATAGTTAATAATTATTTACATAACGAAGGTTTGCTGCATAAATCCTTTTCGTTAATGGGTACTCCGTATGTAAAGAGGTGAATGGCTAAGACATAGGAAATTGCAGGGTGCATCTTGGACGAGCAGGGATAACCACTGAGATGGCCCCGTCTGGATCACGTATAATTAAGCTGAAAAGCTTGACAGTATTATTGCTAACTTAATGCAAGACACTTGCACTTTGTGGTCATGTACAGAAGCACACAATCTCGACGACATTTTTCTGACATTTCATACTACAAACAGCACCCCAACAATTCAACTAGCATCAGCATCAAAATGAGAAAGAGTTGCTTTGTGCTCTCCCCTCTCACTCTCACTAATCAATTCGCACGAACTCGTACGTCTGATGATCAGAATCCGACTCTGACTGGGCTTCAATCAGCTTTCTAAAGTCGGCAATGCGATCCTTGGACTTTAGGCAAGGCGGCAGGTCTTCGCCATGATTGTTCTTGGGGCGGTACGAGGCATCATTTTGTAGTCGCCAAACCAGAGACTCGTGCAGCACTGCATCGCGTGGGATATCGCGGGCAGAGCCCTTGTTGAGCGGAAAGCGGACGTTCACCCATATGGATCCGTTCTGGCTCAACTCCCAGCGGGTGATGAAGGGAAGATATTCTGTTTGAGTCAGCCATGAAACTTGAGATGGGATTGGGAAGCGTGCTGGTTGATCATGGTTGTTCGTCCGAGGGGGTGCTTACCCATGAATTTCCAAAGCAGCACTTTGAAGAAGCCTGTGCCAAAGCCAAACGCGAGTGAGTCGTGCATAACTGCACTCAATGCGTAATTCTTCTTCTCATGGAAACGCCTCTTGAACTTGTTAACGCTGTCGCACCATTTGACTGACGCTGGGGGATCCAGTTGGCCCACGAGCTCAAGCTCGCGGATCATCCATGCCAGCGGGATATCACTCATCTGCAAGCGGTCAGAGTCGATGTCCTTGCTGGCCTCAGTGGGCTTGCGGGATGTCCAGAAATTCTTGATCTTTTGCCAAACGGTCATGTTCTTTTTGGTATCGAGAGGGTTGTCGGCGACAGAGGGCCAGCCACCACCGACATCTCCATGACAGCCTGGGAACCAGACCTCCTTGATGTCTTCACTGTCATCGTTGGAGGTGGCGCGGATGTCCTGGGCGAGCAAAGCTGGCTTGAACTTGACACGGCGCTCGTCGACAGCAACAGCGTGTCGGACAAACTTTGCGGTCCCAGCCACTGGTACTGGCAAGGGTGACTTCTGCTCCAAGACTGCCACGGAGTTCACGCAGTCCCAGATACCAAGGAAGTAGACTTTGATGTTGCGCTCCCTGCCCTTTCCACCCTCCTTTCGGCAGAAGGTTTGACTGAAGGCTGTAATCTCATTGAGAGCCAGCTCGGTTTCGTGGCTGTGTTCCACTTCGATCCCGCCGTCCTCTCCGTGTAGCAGCGACTCCATCTCAGGTCCGCAATCAGTGTCCTCGCATAGCTTATCTTGCGCATCTATGCGATCCTGAATATAGCCTGATAGGTAGCGCTGGTAGAGGCGGAATGCGAAGGGAACCATTTCCTCGTTGCCCTTGCAAAGCAGACCGACCTTGTTAATCATGCGTGCCAGAAACTTGGCCGTGAAGGCGCCACGACTGAATCCAAACATGTATATCTTAGCATTCTTAACAGTTGCTTGTTAGTGACGCGACCCGATGTGAAGTTGGAAGCATTGCTTACAGATTCGTAGTAGCGCATGAGAAATCGATACCCGGCTATGACATGCGCGTCAAACGTGGTGCCGAATCCCTGGTCGATGGTCTGCGAAACGGAGCTCCGCATCTCTCCAATCCATGACTTGTTCACAGATGTCTCGCCGATATCATATGTGCCAATGCCGGCTGATGGGGAGGTCAGTAACGAAAGTTTTAGAAAGCGAAAGGAGACTCACACTGATAGTAGTGGTATTGTTTAGGGTGATTACGGTCCAGCTTGCTCAATAGTTTGACGACGTTGGTGTCGGCATTGGATCCGCTGAAGACGTTGCCAGTACCATCGAAGCAGAGAATGAGCTTCGTACACTCCTGGCTCGGGGAGGCATCATTGCCTTCCAAGGATGGCATTTTGGCGGGAAATGCAAACAAAATGTGCGTTGGTTGAGAAAAGAAGCAGACTGAGGTCACTTCTTGGTCACAATGTGGTCAGCTCCTGGAGATATCCTTTGGAGGGTCCCGGAGCTCCATTTATCAGATGCTTTGTATGATATGAAAAAAGCATCGTTACCTTTCAGCATTTTTGTCCTTGCCAACACATCCAATGGCATTCGGACATACCCGGACCAATCCTACCATGATAACAGTGTATCTGCCGTTGCTTCAGGGGCTATGCTGCTCTCTGTCGTGGCGCTCCCGGCGCACCTATCGCAGACCGCAGCGTAACAATCACAAGGAAAACTGATAGGAGCCCAATCTTCTCACTCGAGTGGTGTGGTCTTGGCTGCCCTCGCTAAATTCCACAGTTGATGAGTATTGGTGCACTGCCGGGACCTCCGATCCAAGCTGACGCCAAGTCCGAGTGAAGACCTGCACTTACTAAATGATGGACACCCTCTCCATCCTGCTAGCCAATCTATTGTCTCATAATTGTAAGAAAACTCTGTGCGGAGTAACCGGAGTGCAACATACCCCTCTGTCGGTTAGACCGTACATATGATGGGCTTGGACGAAGGGACAAGGGACAAGATGACCAGGGCTCAGGAGGAGGAGTACGGAATCCGGAGAGGAGGAGACGAGACGTTGCCGAGAGGATGCAGCAAACTAAGGGCCACTAATGCAACCTAAGCATAGAGTTGTATTTTGATGAGGTTTAGTACTGGTACTAGTATGAGTGGTGATCCGCAGTATTAGTTCCATTGTCCAAGGCTAAGATCGGACCGTACCGAGACTACCAAGGCGTTAATCATTAATACTCCGTAGGCCGCCATGACCCAAAGCTTGTGTCATCATGACAAAAGAGAAGGTTTGACAGGCAAGATGCTCTTAAACCTACCTCAAAACGGCTGGCAAATGAGGTATCAACAAGAGACTCCATTAAGAAACAGAGACTTTACTGAGGGGATCAAAGCACAGTGGCAAATTCCAGCTTGCTATTGTTGCACACCTGATTGGATAGGACTTCCTTGGCTTGTCGGCATACATACTTCGTACATGTACTACTTCATATGCTGCGGGGTAGCGGCGACTTTCCTGTCTAGATCGAATGTTGAAGTTCAGCTGCGGAGTAATGCGTACATATATTGCATTCCACAACAGGAAGCTCACCCTTCTTACTGGTCGAGAAATATCAAACCAACCTACCATTCCAGGTGGTAACATTGATAAGACTACATAGACTGCATCCTCATGGTCTATATTCTCTTCTCTGTCGCCTCGGTAACTTCTTTCAGAAAGCGGGTACCTCATCCGTTATAACATGTTTCCGACTTTGCGACTCGTCATTTTCTGACCCTAGTTCAGCTCGCCACAATACCTTGCAGTTCGGAGGAATAGTAATATCAAACTCAAACCATACAAGGGTATACCCCGCAAACATGCAGCATCAACCAGGGTTTGAGCTCAAGCGGGCTGCCTTCTCTATGGCCAACATCAGGGGTGTTGTGGGGCGATAGGGACAATGTCTTGACTGGAATTGCCGAGTCGATAACGCGGTAGCTTATTGGGGTCTGGAGCCAAACGACCGAGTCAGTTAGGCTCGGGACGTGGGAGCCTGACGAGCCCTATCATCAGATATCAAAAGGCCCTCCCTCTCTGCATATATACTTTTGGCCATAGCTTCCATGCAACGTCATTAGCGTAATTTTTCGTGTTGTTTGACTGTTTCCAACGTAATCGACTGGTCCTTCATCGTGTTATCTTCATGTCTCAGCTTCTTGGTCCCCTCGGCTGCGACCTTCGGCATGTTGTCTCTGAAATGTTGGGCTCTATCTTCTGGACTAGAGTGTCGACTGATCATTTTCTGCCTCTCCAAAATGTGACAGGACACAGCTACCCCGCAAGTTAATGGACAGGCAGCGGCCATTTCGGTGAGCTCCTTACCGAGGTACTACAGCATGTTATATAGTTCTTTCACTGTCGCGCCGCCGCGGCATCACATCTAGAACTAGTCGGCCCGGCCGAGAACTTACGTGATCTTGACAGATGGCTTTAACTCTGTTGGTCGACAACACTTTGTGATGAACTGGTGGCGACTTGAGTATCCAGCTGCAACGTACCACCTGCATTAGTTCATGTAGTAGTGCAGTGAGGTGGGCTCTTCTCTTTACGATTGGTACGAAGGTTCCAACTTGAACGAATCAGAAGGTTTGTATATCAAAGAGTCATTGGTAAGTGTCTCCTAACCCTCTTTCACTGCCAAGGTAGTTCGTATTCAGCTCTGGTAACATTGGTCGCTACAGTCGAGTACATGCATGTGAACAGCTACATTGTGCTCCCTTTCACGTAGACAGACCCAAAGTCACGATGATTACTCGTTTTGTCCGCTAATGCATGTGAACTGCAAGTTGAAAGAAGAGGGGAATGTTGTCTCTCTCCTCTGTCATCTGATGGTCTGATAGGTCAACGGAGATGGACGACAGTAAACATCATCCACTATATAAATGGAGGGGCCGAAGTGGTAATGTCAGGATAAGAATCAGACTCCCACGCTTGTCTCTACATCTCAATTTGCAAACAAGACAAGTTCTGAGACTCAATCATGTCCTTCGACGAGAAGTTTCAGGCGGGTGAGGCCTATGGAGACTCTCGAGGTGACTCATCCAACACCATTACCGACCCTGTCAAGCTTGCCACAGAGCTCTTGAAAGAGTATGCTGGCGTCCGGAGCCAGGTCTCTGTCGCAGAGCTTGCAGGTCTTCTTAAGGAATTGGGATCGAAGGGAGAGCCCCTTGATGACAAGAAGGGGTGAGTAGACATCAAGCTCTAAGATCAAGCAGTTCTAATCATAGGCAGCACGACCGAGCTCTTGATTGGCGTTCTTACTGCTCTGCCATCTACCTCAAACGTTAGAACTAAGCTCACCAACAAGCTCATTGACACACTTTGGGGCAATCTCCAGCATCCGCCCCTGAGCTATGTTGGTGGTGATGTCAAGTATGATGTCGTTGACTCCCAGGAGTCGGGCAACAAGCCTCCCCACAAGCCCTACGATGTCATAGAGTTCAAGGCTCCAGACAGCGACATTATTCTGCGTGAGCAGATCCCAAAGGCACCTGATGGTTTCCATCAATACCGTATGCCTGACGGGAGCTTCAACAATATCCTTGAGCCCAACTTGGGAAGAGCTGGTACGCCCTATGCTAAGTCAGTCAGACCCGTCAAGCGTCTTCACGGTGTCAAGCCTGATCCAGGTCTGCTTTTTGACCTGTTGATGGCTCGCGGTGACAATACCTTCAAGGAGAACCCTGCTGGCATCTCGTCCATGCTCTTCTACCATGCCTCTATCATCATCCATGACATCTTCCGTACCAACCGCACAGACATGAACAAGTCTGATACATCCTCATATCTTGACCTGGCACCCCTCTATGGCTCATCCCTCAGGGATCAATTGGAGATCCGTACCATGAAAGAGGGCAAGTTGAAGCCCGATACCTTTCATGAGAAGCGTCTCCTTGGACAGCCTGCCGGTGTCAACGTCATGCTCGTTCTCTACAGCCGATTCCATAACTACGTTGCCGATATCTTGCTGAAGATCAACGAGAATGGCCGCTTCACACTGGCATGCACTCCCGATGCCAGCCCTGAGGACAAGGCCAAGGCTGTGGCCAAGCAGGACCATGACCTCTTCAACACTGCTCGTTTGATCGTTGGTGGACTGTACATCAACATTTGCTTGCATGACTACTTGCGTGCCATCACCAACACTCATCACTCCAAGAGTGATTGGACCCTTGACCCTCGCGTCGAGATCAAGCAGTTTGACAGCGAAGGTGTGCCGCGCGGCATTGGCAATCAGGTCAGCGTTGAGTTCAACTTGTTGTACCGATTCCACTCGTGTATTTCCAAGAAGGATGAGCACTGGCTCAACAACTTCTTCCTGAAGCTGTTCCCAGGCCGCAACGTGGACGATTTGGAGAATGTGAGCTGGGCCGAGCTTGGCAAGGCCCTGCTCACCTTTGAGCAGAGCATCCCCAAGGACCCTAGCGTCCGAACGTTTGACGGCTTGGAGCGTCAAGGAGACGGAACGTTCAAGGACGAGGACCTTGTGCGCATTCTCAAGGAAGCCATGGATGATCCTGCCGGTACTTTTGGTGCCCGCATGGTCCCCAAGGCACTCAAGGTTGTCGAGATTCTCGGCATCAACCAAGCTCGCAAGTGGCAGGTTGCGTCATTGAACGAGTTCCGCCAGTTCTTCGGACTCAAGCGATATGACAAGTTCAGCGAGATCAACTCCAACACTGAGATCGCGAACCTCCTGGAGAAGCTGTACACTGACCCCGATATGGTGGAGCTTTACCCAGGTCTCATGATTGAGGACATCAAACCCGCCCGCAACCCGGGCAGCGGCATCTGCCCAACGTACTCCGTCGGTCGGGCTGTGCTCTCTGACGCCGTCACGCTCGTGCGCTCAGACAGGTTCAATACCATCGACTACACAGTCGCAAACCTGACAAGCTGGGGCTACAATGAGGTGCAGCAGGATTACAAGACGCTCGGTGGATCCATGCTGTACAAGCTCATCCAGCGAGGTGTTCCTAACTGGTTCCCCTACAACTCAGTGGCCGTCATGCAACCCATGTACACCAAGCAGGCCAATGAGAAGATCGCCAAAGAGCTCGGAACCATGGACCAGTTCACCGTGAACGACCCAAAGCCACCCCCAAAGCCCACCGTCATCTTCACAAGCGCGGCCATTAAGCAGGCACTTGGCAATCCCAAGCAATTCGTTGTGCCCTGGCTCCAGCCGCTCAACTCTCTGTTCCCAGGAAAGAAGGACGTCAGCTGGTTCATGCTGGCAGGTGACGAACCTCGCAACGTCGCCCATCGCGAGAGTTGGACCAAGGTTATGGGCAAGGTCCCGAACCTGCATAAAGCGGTGCACGAGTTCATTGAGCGTGTCGGTACCCAGCTGATCGAGAAGGAGACCTTCACACTCAAGCAAGGCCTTGACCAGATTGATCTCATCCGCGATATTGCCATCCCACTGAATGCTCGACTGCTTGCTGACCTCTTCTACTTTGACTTGCGCTCTGACGAGAACCCGAACGGCACTCTCAGCACTGCTGAGCTCTATCAGCATCTGCTCAACATCCGCATCTGGGGCGTAAACAACAATGACCCCGCCCAGGCCTGGAACCGCCGCCGCCGTGCTCAGGAGGGCGCCAAGGTGATCATCGACTCAACCCGCAAGCTGGTTGACGAGGTCGTCCTCGGCCGCGGTTTGGGACTTGGCATCGCCTCAGCCATCTCCAGCAAGCTCTCCCGCAAGGCCTACCTCAAGAAAGACTCCCTGCGTTCCTGCGGTTACAAGATCGTTGAGGAGCTTCTGGCCCAGGGCAACTCGGCCGAGCGTGTTGTTGACGATCTGTGGCTAACTTCGTTTGGCGGTGTCGGCGTCCCCGTCACATCGGTAAGTGCTTGTTCTTAGAGAATGAATAGTTTGACTTGCTAACCCCCTAGTAGTTTTATGAAGTCATGGAGTTCTTCTTGCGCCCCCAGAATGCAGCCATCTGGGCCGAAGTTCAAAGCATCGCTCAGAAGGGTGATGATAGCGCACTCCATGCCTATGTCATCGAGGCTCAGCGTCTCACGAGCTCGCAGCGCAACGTGCGCGTCGCAACACAGCCGGTTGAGCTCGAGGGCCACAAGGTTCAGCCCGGTGGTGTTGTCGTCATGATGCTTGTAGGTTTACGCCCTCTCCCTGCTGTCTTATACATGACCAGGGAATTCTAACCGTATTATAGGGTGAGGCCGGACGCAACCCATCAGAAGTGCCCGACGCAGGCAAGTTTGATCCGAAGCGCCAGACAGATGCTGTTCGTGCCTTCAGTTATGGCCAGCATGAGTGTATCGCCAAGGATGTGGCACTCGCCTTCATTACTGGACTCGTGAAGCTGTCAGCCGATCTCAAGCAGCTCCGTCCTGCGCCAGGCCAGATGGGCCAGGTCAAGACTATCCGTGTCGGTACCGAGAAGGCATATCTCAACGACAGCTGGTCTTACCTTGGCTTCGATGCTAGCAGTAAGTTTCCACTCTTCTTGACTTAAAGCTCGATCGTATTTGAGGTGCTAACTTTTTGATAGCCTGGAAGGTCCATTTCGACGGTCACGGAAAGGGTAACTTCCAGGGCGAGAGGGCGCCTACGAAGCTCATGGATATGCAGCGATATTACTATTTGCTTCAGAAGCAGGAGGATGGTGCGAAGAAGTAGGTAGTTTGCCGTGAATCAAGGTCTCAGAAGACCATTCAAATGTAATTGAATTGTTGTTCATATACTACCGGCTAATTTTGTGTCTGGTGATGTGCTATCTGTACGATTCGAGAAGTTGCTCAAGTCTGTATGGAGAAGCTGAAAAGCCTGGCATAAATGATGATGCATAGTAACGCACACCCACTGAAATAATGATGGTAGCAGGGCCTTGGGAATAAATAAATGGACTTGAAAGGTTATGATGAATGATTAGATGGCTCAAGGACACCTAATGATCAATCAGAGTAAAAAGCTTCGAAAGATGGAAAATCAAAGATGAAGAAGAGAAAAATAAACAAACAGACTCAGGGTACGGAGTAAAGTTTAGCGCATAGATGATAGCGCACTTGGTGCTTAAAATATAGCGCATTCAGCGCCTGAAGTCGGCTGCGTTGATTGAAGCCACAGCCACCAAACACACTCACTGTAACACTCCAATGGACAGTAACATCAAAATTAGCAAAACAAAGCATGAAAGCAATGCATGAAAACAAAGCTGAAGATGCCATCGCCAGCTCAATAATCTATAAATATCCAAGCTGCTAATTTTCTAATTTTTTCAAGCTTGACATATGCCCGTTTTTTGAAGATATAACCCTTTGTAGTCGCTCCCATTTCACTATCCACTTAGGAGAGTTGAGAGACACGAGTCCGAGCTGGACAAGAATCTCGAAACCAGAATGAAATGGAGCGCTCGTTCTTACGTGTCATGTTACACCAAATCATGCACCCATGATGTGATAGTTCACGTGATCCTCATTATGACACGTATATATATGTGACCACATCAGTCAATCTGCAGACGGATCTTCTGCATCTTTCATCTTCCATCTTCATCACACACACATAACATGATTGCTTCGCAGACTCCGCGACCTAAGCAACTATGGTGTTATCGTCTTTCTCCCCTTCGCTCTGACTCCATCGTACGTTCTATGACACGTAGGCTGTCTTTTGTTTCGAGACACTTCGAAATGGCCTCAATTCCCCTTGGTCACCAAGGGCCGCGCCTTGTACACTGAGCTTCTCCGCAGTGTACAGCAACATGAGGACGCATTTCGACCTCTGCCTTAGATAGCCCCCAACTATCTATCTCACTACCCTAACGGGACCCAACATATCTGCGATTTCCCCAAGCACAGAAAGTTGCTTGAAAGATGATGGTCACCCAACAAACCGTTACATCTACGGAGATACAAACCCCCACTTAACTCACAATCGTGAACGAGGTGAGAGAAACCTCGGAATTACATGCTATACTAATAACTGACATTATCACAGACTACACAGAATGTTATTCTCACCATCTGCGGGGAGGATAACTTTTTTGGTCTTCTTGCCACCGACCATGGTGCGAGTTTTCCCCAGACGGACCATCCCACAAAACATGTATATTAACTATAGCTATGGAACGACCCTATGCGCTATATAAGTCTTTCATTTCTGTGTATAACTCTTATGCAGCAGTCGTTTACTCTGTACACCATTCCAGAGTAGAGTACGACAGTAAGAGCTCTAAGAGTTATCTATAGTCATGAGAATCATCCATAGGCATGAGAGTCGTATATGGTGCATATGGTTGCTACATAGCTATGCGAGCTATCCATAGGTATGAGACCTACCTCTACGAGAAAGAGTAATATTGTGATTAGACTTGACTATGACAATACACATGATTTGTGATCCTTATTTTATTTATCGTCAGCTGCTTGCTATGGAATCTTCATGTAATACTGCTTGTTTCTCTATTTACCAGAGAAATATTTACGATTAAACTCATCCACCACCGCTCGTGTCTCCCGAACCACATCGACACATCCCGGTACGTCGGAATGACAGCAAATCGAAATGGGATAATCTTTGACTGGTAGATGGCATATCTTGCCGTCAATAGATGTCACAGATGACGTCTTGACCTGTTCAGTAACGTGTTTCCGTACATCGCTCGTCTTCCATGGTCTGTTGGCCATAAACAAGTATCAGCATTCATTCCTGAACTACAACAAGAGGTGCAGGCACTAAGATGGACGGACCCTTTCTTTCTCTCAATGACGAGAGACCCATCCGAATTGTACTTCACATCTCCGTAAAGCTCTGCCACAAAGGGGATCTCCAAGCCAAGTGCTGCTGTTTCCATGAACGTTCCAGGGAGGCCGAATACTGGGATTCCCGGAGGTATACCCAGCATGACAGCCCGAGCGACTTCGAGATCTCGACACATCATCCCATAGAGCATTCCATGAGGCTTCACATGGTTAAGTGGAATTCCTTCTCGAGCAAGGAACCCCTGAAGAGCGCCTATCTGATAGATGGTGTTCGCGGTGTGTTCCTCTGGCGAGAGTTTCATTTCCCGACGACCAAAGCCTTGGAGATCGGGGAGGCCTACATGAGCCCCGACTTTCACGCCGTGTTTTTTGCAGTTCTTCACTGCCTCCATCATAATGATGGGGTCACTTCTCTTGCATCAGTACAACATAAATAATACAAGGAAAAGGTCACCTTACGAAGCATGGAAGCCACAGGCAACATTGGCATGGTCAATGAGTGGTAATAATTCTGCATCAGGGCCACATATCCAGTTGCCGTACCCCTCGGCGAGGTCGACGTTGATATCCACTCTTTGGCCAACTGGAGACATGATCTTGAAGCGGGAAATTGAGTTGTATTGGCTTAACAGAATACCTTTCCCAGTGCAGTGTTTTCATGGGAGTTATATAACCACCACCACCGCCACCATTTACATAAGGTAACCGACTTCTCTGCCATGTTCCACCTCCCCGTTCGGAGATGGCCGCATGGAGTGGGGTGCCAAGTCATCGTGGAGAGGCAAACAAGGTCATCGTATTTTCGGCATAACACATGCATTAACGGAACAGTACACCCCACACATTGTTGAGCTGTAGCACCTCGTAGTCAGTAATTGTGAGCCGAGAATAAGACCTTATTTACAAGTAGTCAACATCAGCAAGGAGACAGATCTATAGTGCATGGTTGACTGTGTTGATGTGTACCCGGCAGTCTTTTCGCTGGGCATTCATGGTTCTATCAATGGAACACTGGAATACAATGAACATATCAACCACCACATAAACTCCACTTATAGCTCTCGGGACTTGGATCCCCTCATTTCCAAGCATTGATAGCATCATTGGTGCCCGCTTTCAACCGGAAATGGTCGGGAACTCCTCGTCGGAGATCGTCGTATTCCACCATCTTCAAATCTCCACGCATCCCACAGACGTCACTGGCGGTTTCCAGTAGCGGGCTGGGATACGATGCCCAAGCACTCCCCATGGGGTATGGCATGAGGAGTGAGAGATTGCGGGGGAATTACTGTGGGGAGAGTGATGCTGTAGCATAAAATCCTGTCTCTTAGCTGATCATTGTCTGTTGTATCATGTATCATTTTGTGCTTTGTGTTATGATACTATCGCCATGGAGGAAGTGAAGTGTTTGTTGGTCGCCAATCGTGGTGAGATCGCTGTCCGTATCGTCAAGACTGCAAAGTGAGATTGTTCCTGTCGCGTTTAACGAACGCCTATACTTATAGGATATTTTTGCAGACGCTTTGGTATTCGCACAATTGCCATTTATACAGCGGCCGATGCGACATCTCAACATGTTTCTGTTGCAGATGAAGCATTTCTCCTCCCTGGCGATGACTCAACCGCTTATACAAATGGGTATAAATGTTTCCTCATCTCATTCTTCTTCAGTATCTCCAATTGACTCTGAGTAGAACTGCGATAATTGAGATCGCACGCTTCAATCATGCTGATGCCATTATCCCCGGATATGGGTTCTTGTCAGAGAACACTGAGTTCGCAAAGGAGGTCGCCAATTCTGGCATGGTCTTTGTCGGACCAAAGCCAGATGCTATTGAAGCGTTCGGACTGAAGCACCGAGCCCGTGAGATGGCTGTGGAAGCCGGAGTTCCGGTTGTGCCTGGAACACAGGCACTTCTTACCACTGACGAAGAAGCGACCCAAGCTGCGGATAAATTGGGCTACCCCGTAAGCATTCAGCGATTGTCTTTACCCCCAAGTCACTAAATAGTTATGAACAGGTTATGTTGAAAGCCACGGCTGGAGGTGGTGGTATGGGCCTCATGATTTGCCATTCTGCCGACGAAGTGGCCCAATCTTTCGCACAAGTACGCTCACGGGGTCAAGCATTGTTCAAAAATGACGGCGTCTTCCTTGAGAGGTATTACCCCAAAAGTCACCATATCGAGGTGCAGGTATTTGGAAACGGTCTTGGAGAAGCCATTCATATCGGAGAGCGCGAGTGCTCCATACAGCGGCGCCATCAAAAAGTGGTAGAAGAGTGTCCGAGTCCATTTGCTGAGCGACATGCTGGTAAGTTCTTTTCAGTAAAATGCATCGTAATGCTTTTCTGACGGTGTCGAAGGTCTTCGAGAGAAACTCACCTCTGCCGCCGTTGCTCTCGCTGAATCCGTACGGTACGGATCAGCTGGAACTGTAGAATACCTCGTCGATGACCTCACGAGTGACTTCTTCTTTCTGGAAATGAACACCCGTCTTCAAGTCGAGCACGGTATCACTGAGCTTTGTTACAACTTGGATCTGGTGGAGTTGATGCTCCGACAGGCAGACAGGGAACTCTCCGGTCATGGTGGCTTAGATGGGAAGTATTTGAAGTCTCTTCAACCAGAGAAGCCATCCGGGGCAGCAATCGAAGTGCGTGTCTATGCGGAGAATCCAGTGCGAAACTTCCAACCTTCGCCTGGCTTGCTCCAACATGTTCAATGGGCAGAGCTTCCGGGAACACGAATCGACACCTGGGTCATGACAGGATCTAAGATTTCCACCTTCTACGGTTTTTAGACATCTTTATTTTCTAGGAGAAAACATGCTAACCTAGTATTAGATCCCATGATTGCTAAAATTATGGTGCACGCTTCTGATCGGAACAAAGCGACCGTGAAAATATGTCAGGTTTTGTCCAAGTCCAAGCTCTGCGGACCACCAACCAATCTTGACTTTTTACACGCCATCATGCAATCAAGCATTTTTGCTAGCGGTCACACGTTGACAAATTTCCTTGGGACGTTCGAGTTCAATCCTACCGCGATTGAAGTTGTTTCGCCAGGTGTATATACGACTGTTCAGGACCTTGGAAGACCTCGTGCCGGATATGGTATACCCCAGGCTGGGCCCATGGTAAGTCAATACCAATATGCTAAAGTGGCATGTAATGTTTGAAACTAATTGATACGCCATTATTTTCTAGGATCCCCTCGCATTCCAAGGTGTGTCTGCCTCGTCCGATTTGCTTTCTCGCAACACTGACACGGACTACTCACATAGTTGCCAATTTCATCGCTGGAAACCCACGCACGACTGAAGGGCTCGAAATTACATTAAAAGGTCCTGAACTGCGCTTTTGGGCACCCGCTGTCGTCTCAGTTTGCGGCACACCTATGGAAATGACAATTGACGGCGCCAAAGTGCCCATGTGGACACGCCTGCATATTAAACGAGGCCAAACATTGTCAATTGGCAAACTGAGTGAGAAGGGAGGATGCCGAGGTATTTATCTGACTACATCAATACCTTTCCAGGACCAAATGTTAACATAATCTGTAGCATATATGGCTGTGTTGGGTGGCTTCCCTGCGATGTAAGTGACCCATATGCCTAGTTCTCATAATGGTGATGCCAACTGAATACTACAACAGAGCTCCCTATTTTAACTCAAAGTCAACTTCTCCTCTCCTTGCGATTGGCGGCTACCAAGGACGAGCCCTTGCGCCAGGAGATATGTTGGTAATTCAGGAAGTTGAGCTGCCCACTACTGATCCCGCAATATCACTGCCAACGCACCTACGTCCTGGGTACTCTACACACTGGGATATTTTTGCCATGGTTGGGCCATACGACGAAGGCTACATCCTGTCGGAGGACATTGCAATGATCTACGATACGACTTGGTATGCCCTTGACTACCCTACCACACACTGAAGTCTAATTTTTTTTTCATGATGCTGATGTTTCGTAGGAAGGTTTCACATAATGCTACAAGAGGGGGTATTCGGCTTATAGGTCCAACACCTAGATGGGCAAGAAAAGACGGGGGTGAGGGTGGACAACATCCGAGTAACGTGATTGAGTACGGATATCCTTTAGGGACATTGAATTGGACCGGAGAGAGGTAAGATTATCCCGCATCTACTCCAAAATATGAATGAGAATAATGACTAGACCAGCCCCTGCGTTTTCCCTATTGACGCGCCTGATTTGGGAGGGTTCATTTCGACAACTACCATAGTCACAGGAAGTCTGTGGCGCTTGGGACAGGTCAAGTCTGGTGACACACTCCAGTATCACAGAGTGTCTTTGGATGAAGCCGTGAAGATCAGAGCTCAGTTGGACAATTTTTTGGACAACGTTGCCGCATATGTGGCGGGTGAGATCGGGTCAGAGGATATACAGCCTCTGAAGTACTCAGTGTCGCCCAAACTTCCAACAGGAGACGGCGCGCAGGCTATTGTGCATCAAACAACAATAAATGAATCGAGGACGGAAGTTTCTATGACATTCAGACAGGTACGAAGAGTTCATTTCTTATACAACCATCTATACTAATAGCTTGGCAGGGCGGAGACGATTTTCTTCTGATTGAGTACGGCGAGGGCAAGTTCGATCTCAATCACCGCTGTCGAGTAACAGCCTTGGAGAAGGCAATTAGAGAATACCAGAAATCGGACGAAATCTGGTCTAATAGCATATACAAGATGATTGGCTGCTGTAACTGTAAGTCTCTGCCCTCATGGTTCGTTTGAGGAAACAAGTTCGCCTAATGTGTGAATGTGTATTACAGCACTGTTGGTCCACTACGATGGCTCCAAACTGCGACGGCAGAATCTCGTTGAGAAGCTCCTGGCTCTCCAGCAGAACATTGGGGATCAAAGTACATCAAAAGTTCCCAGTCGTCGATTCCGTTTGCCCATCTGCTTCGAGAGTCCCGCTCAAGAGGAAGCCATCCAGCGGTACATAGAGACTCAACGACCGCACGCCCCATTCCTGCCCAGCAATATGGATTTTGTAGCTCGGATCAATGGCATCACACGAGAGGAACTGATCAAGATCTTTATCACGGCAGATTTCATGGCAATATGTGTTGGCTTCTTCTGTGCTGACACGGTTTGTCTGCCAATCGACCCTCGATATAGACTTAAATGTCCGAAACAGAACCCGAGTCGTGTATATACACCAGAAGGAAGCGTGAGCTGGGGAGGATCATGCATGAAGTATGTTTCTTCAATTTTGGTGTAGCTGATGCGCTGACCTGATGTTAGCATCTATCCCGCCGATTCACCCGGAGGCTACCAAATGACAGGCCAAACCATCCCATGCTTCGATCAGTTGGGCGTAAAGCCCGGATTTCAACCTTCTCAGCCTGGTCTATTCCAGCCCTTTGATCAAGTTACGTTCTATCGGGTCGACAAAAAAGAGTTCGAGCGTGACATGGCGCTGTTCAAGTCCGGTCGGTATAAATTCCAGTTCGACGACACTATTTTCGACATGGAAGCGCATAATCGTCTACTCGAAGAGACCCGAGATGAAGTAGAAACTTTTCATCGCCAGCAAGACATTGCAGAGGTTGAAATATTGGCTCTTGAAAAGGAGTCTTTGGAGAGGTGGAATGCAGAGAAGGCCCAGAATGAGCTGCCTCAAGAAACGCTGATGAAGCTTCAGAGTGGTTAGTCCTTCGGTTCAAGTTTTTGTAAACGATCAACATCTCATTATAGAATGCTACAGATCCGGATATTCTCTGTCTTGAGGCACCACTCGATGCCAACGTGTGGAAGGTCAACGGGGCCGACGGCGACATCATATCCGCAGGCCAAGTTGTGATTATTCTAGAGGCGATGAAGATGGAAATTTCGCTCCACTATGGGGATAGAAAAGAAGGCGACAAGAAGAGATTCCGAGTTGAAAAGGTATTGGTTAGTCCTGGTGGTACGGTGAAGGCTGGTGATTTACTCCTGTTTTTGAAGGAAGCTTGAGGTCCATGATATGTGTCGCAGAGCAGTTATGTGAAGACAAGATACTAGGATCCATGCCAATTGTCAGAGGCAATCTCAATAAACCTTGGTCTTGCTTGTAAACATGTGCTGATTTGCCAATGTGCACCCGTCTCTCATGGTGCTTCCTGCAAAATGCCGCGAATTCGGTGGATATCACGATCAATATTTCCTGTCCGACAACCCCCATCATTCCGTAATACTAGCATAAAACCCAGGGGTTCCGTCCGATAGAATGTGGCGATACCGACGAGTATATGACGACAGCGCGGCATCCAGGATCCATTTCTCATCAATTTACGAAGTATTAACCATAGATTGAAGCTTCTAGAACAGCAAATGTGACATCTTGCAACTATCAAATAATTAATACAACATTCAGTCATACAACAATAACAGACTGACCCAGGTAAAGAAGTCAACAAGCCCCGCGTTTTTGACGAGCAAGGTAGCGTTGGTAAACAGTTCACAGGCATTTTCATCTCCAGAAAGTAGTGTGAAAGATGTACGAGCGACTAACAATAATCTCAGAACAAGGAGCTATTGGTGGAATAGCCCAAAAGTTGGAGGGCCATTGGATAAGACCGGTTTGGTGGGCAAGGAGTTTACCAAGAGGGCATGATTGGGGGGCACTGTTCAATCGGCCATGGGTGGCGGAAAAAAGAAGTCATCTCAAGTGCAATGAAGAACGTGGAAGAGATGAGGTGTTACCCACATGTTCATGAAGGCTGAGGCCGAAGTATTAAATAAAGTAGCTATGGCTAAGATTGAGCCGCTTTCGATAACTTCATTCCTATGAAGTAGACAAGATCCCATTTAATTTCCATTCAGTGCAGCCATTCGCAAGAAAGTCTGCGGAGCAAATGCTCCTCTGAAGAAGTTAGTGGATCAGCCTCGTCTCGTCTCGTGTCTGTATATGGTCATGATTTACGTCCACCTACGCAATCTTGAGAGCCTTGAGGCTGCACTAATGGCTGGCCAAAGGGGTATAGGAAACGTTTGACTATGCGCGAGGCGCTTGATCGCTGCCACAAGGCGGATCCAGTTCCGATCCGACCTCATAGGCCAGCCTCAAACCGCCAGGCTCACGCTCGCCCTCCCATCATACATATTTGTGTAATTATAGGAGGCTGCTACATACCTCCCCCAGCTTCATTCATATCGCTCATCCTCAGAAGTCTGTAGTTTGTGGGTCCGTTATACCCTGCAGTGCTATTAAAGAATATTATTCCTTTGTGATTTCTTGACATTTGTTGTAATGGAGCCAGCCGTACCTGAGATACCCTCACACCAGTAAGCAGTGGGTATGTTGAGTGAGCAATGAGAGACGACATATCTATGTGAGAATGACGACGCTTATTATTATTATCATGTATATGCAAACCACCCCAGCGCTTGGCTAACATTTTAGTCCGTCTTAGCCCAACTTGCTGTGTTTCCGTCTTTCTTTACCATTAGTATTGTGGTTCTATCATTGTGTCTGCCCAAAGTCCTCTCACTCAAATTCGACCTCCACCCTCTATAGGCGCTAAAACATCATTTCCTCTCCATTTGTCTCTTTATTTCGACATTGTCGCGTTCTCTCGCATTGCTGTTTCTGCCTGAGGCACCGTTAATGTCCAGCTGACCAGTGTTCACGCAATCTGCTGGGCAATTCCGATCATGTCTGTCCCGAGCATTCATCCATGGCCAGGCTGTAAGAGATCAGAGACATGCAGTTCCATGCATTCCAGACCCAGAGCACTCCGTACGTGTTCACGTGTTTACTGCATGTATGAAGTACCTGGCGTCCAGCTCACGCACATCGTCCGCAGCCACAATTCTTTCTTGCCTATGGAATTCAATTGAATCAACCACCCCCTTGCCTATTAATAATCGGGAGCTCAAACAAATTTATCAGTCAGTCAAAATAATACGGAGCACCCTATCCCGACTCATTGCTATGTCACGCGTCCCGGGCCCCTCCCGCCATAGGCCCCGGCCCATTCTCCCACGACCAACAGGAGGTTCCTCCGAGCCCGAGCCAAGTTCGGCGCGTCGCTCAGGCCCCCCGGGCCGAAAGGCTATTCTTGCAGCTTGTGAATCGTGCAGGAAGCGGAAAGGCAAAGTACTTCTTCTCCTTTGCCATCGGAGGTCCTCATCGTGCAGTGCTATGAGTGAGAGTGAGACTGACCTGTTCCTCCCGGGATAGTGTGATGGTCGGCGGCCTAGGTGCTCCGCATGCCTATCGGGAGGACGCGAGTGCGTCTATGAGACTCAGCCGTCCGAAACAAGGGCGGCAGCTCTGAAAAGAAACTACGATGGCCTGCGACGGAGACACAATGAGCTTCGAAGCTCGCATGACACATTGGAAAAGCTTGTGCGTGCCATTCAATCCCAGGACAGTGTCCACGCAAATGCCATCTTCCAGAAGATCCGCGAGGGTGTCAGCCCAGAATCCATCATCCGACAGATCAGCGCAGGCGATGTCCTTCTCCAACTCCATGTCTCGCCTGAAACGAGATATCGCTTCCAATTCCCGTATAAGTCGGAGATGCCACGGCATCTACTAACTCCAGACAACCCTTACCTCCAGTCACTCGTCTACGAGGCCACCTTTATACCCGACACTGCTTCGGCGTCTAATGCGTTGACAGCAGGCTCCTCCGTTGCTGATCGATACAGGCCGCAGTACCTCAAGCCTTACGTAGCAGCCAGGATTATCGATCCCAGGCTGCGTTCGGTAAAGCCATCGAGGTGGACCAGTGTGTCAACTGATGACGGCTTGATGAAAGAGCTGCTTCATCTCTTTTTCCTCCATGAGTACGCATGGTTCCCTTGCTTCCACAAAGATCACTTCCTCGACGACATGTTGTCGGGTTCGACAGAATGTTGCTCTCCGCTCCTCGTTAACATAGTTCTTGCCATCGCATGCGTGAGTGCTTTTACATCATTCTTGGTCTTCATCTTTTCTGTCAATAATCGCATGGTACTCACATCCTTCATTCTGCAGGGCTGCAATCGTGCTTTGGCAGATAGGTCAGAGTATTGGAATCCTCAGAGCCTTGGATACAAATTCTTCGCCGAAACGAAGAGGCTCTGGGAACTGGAGAAGGGCGAGAAGAGCTCGCTTACGACTATACAAACCGGCGCCTTGATGAACATCATGTACAATCTGCAATCCATGGACAATCTTGGCATGGCATACACCTCACAGACCATGCCCATGGGAAATGATTTGAACATCTTCGGACCGGTTAATCCCATGCTCTCCAGGCGCACACAGATCTCTTATGGTTTCACCGCATGGTGTCTATATGCCTGGGTAAGGTAATGGTCTCATCAACGAATCGAAGAGTAATACTTCTCGGAAACGCTAATATAGATTGACCGGTAGTCAGCAGTATTATCATTACTTGATGCCTACACCCGTCAAGGAAGCTCCCAGAACACCACTTCCAGATCCCGAAGAGAGTCCTTCATGGTATGGGGAGTTTTGGCTTCTCTATCCGTCAAGCCAATCCACCTGTCCCATGAAGTTCGGCCATCTATTCAAGGCCAGAGGTGAGCTCGCAGGTATCATGAATCGCATTTCACTTGCGCTTTGGGACAAGGATGGCAATGCAACCCATCACTCCCCCGATATGATTGACGAATTCACAGCTCAGCTGGACGTGTGGTACTCATCTCTTTCGGTATATCTGTCGCCAGCTGAAATAGTTTTTCCAGGCCAGCTAAAGCTTCAGTACGTCGCAACATATTCCAGAATACCCTGCCAGTCAACTTGTCTTACATCAGGGTATCATAAGAAGGCATTTGAGCTAACATTAATAAGCATGCTATATCACAATATTGTCTTCAATCTCCACGAACTAAAAACAGTCAATGCTGGCAATCTTGTCCCCGACCCCCGCAGGGAGAATTCTCGCCGCATTTCAACCTATGCAAAGTCGTGCCTTGAGACACTTGTGCGTCTCTATTTCCTTCGCCACGGCTATGAGAGCGCAGACTCCTATCTCGCACACCCACTCGCCGTGATGGCATTCATGGCCCTAGAGCAGTTGAAGCAAGCCGTTGCTACCTCACCTTCACCATTCCCCCACGAAGTTGACGAGATCCGAAGCACGCTCTTTCTTGCTGCCAAAGGGCTCAGCGACCACGGCAAGAATTACTTCGTGGGCGATTCACTCTTTCAGGCTGTTCAGCTCGCCATGGACCCAGAGGATGTAGAAAAGTTGTTCACTTTTGTGAACTTACCGAGGGAGGACCATGTATCGAGTTGGCGACGGGCGAAGCACGCCCAAGCGCAATACCCCGTTAACATTGTTGACATGAGCGACCATCCCGAGGAGTGGAGACTAGGGACTATTCTTCGAGAATTTGAGGATATAAGCATTGAGGATCAAGGGTCGGGGTCAGGATCGACATCGGGGTGGACGTCGGGCCAGGGTGACGACTGAGAGGCATCTGCGAGCTGAAGCAGCTCATGGCGTTGTTGGCACGTTCTAGCGACGTAGAATGAAAAGCTTTGTTTTTATAAATAGGGTTCTAAAATATGACGTTATATATCACAAAGAGATGATGGGGAATCATGTGTAAAGATGTTAAGGGTCCATAGATGTCGACCAATCATCCTAAGCTGCTACTAGGTGAAAACATCCCTGGGGGAAACCAGACTCTTTGAGTGGTGTAATATTTTGCGATAATAGTCAGCAGTATGGTCTTCTCCTTGGTTGGTTCGCCTCCCTCATTCCAGCAAGCTCATACATCAAAATCCCACGACACACAACCGTGCTACAAGCATACCATGTCACAATAACCACAGCATCAAACACACTCAAAAAGACCAAACTAGAAAGCACCATAGTGCCATACAATATCTGCACAGGAATCGCAATGTAGAGCAGCGAATCCAACAGATGGAACAGATAGCCTGGTTCTCCAGCACGTTTCTTCAGCAGAATCTTGTCACCCCAAGCCGCTGGCCTCACCTCGGAATGAATCCAGGCTTCCCATGGCTTTCTATAGGCCGTATAAAAAGGAGACTTAAACAGCGCCAACATGGCGAACCATCCAAGAAAGTGGATTGCTAGAGCACTGCAGTGCCACACTGCTGGAAGAAAGTCGTGCTGCGGAGCAAACACGCACACAGACCAGACGCAGAGCTGATATGTCCGATACGCGCTGTTCCCTGCCGCCGCGCCAGCGATCAAATACTCAACGATGGACACAACGGCGGGTGTCCATGAAGCTTCCCCCTTGGATTTCAGAAGCGTGAAAGGGAATCGAGCACTCATTTGGTGGGACAATGGTTTCACCAGCTTTTCCACGCCCTCAACAACCTGCCCCCACGCGTAGGGCTTACAGCTGCTGTCGAGGCAGAAAGTAAAATCGCCAGCACAGGCCGTCTATTCGCAAGCAGTGCTGTATCTGCAGACGAAGGACTAAGCATCTGGAGGATGGTCGGAGTGAGGCCGAGCACAACGGCAGAGGCGGCTAATTCGGCCTTGCGGAATTCGTCGAATTGTCTAAGGAGACAGTCTAGGACGGTGTAGCTGACCCTCTGGTCCTCGAATGTGCGGTTTGAATAGTCGTGCCATGGTTTGCGGCATGGGGCTCCGAGATATTCTGAGAGGAGGTGTGACCATGCTGGGAAGAAGTGGGTGTATTGGATGTGAGAGCGCTCAATGGCTGCTATTGGAATGACATGGTAGGCCAGAATAAAGATGGCGACGATTATAATGTTCTTGATTCCCATGATGAAGATCTCCTCTTCGATGAAATACCGCTTGCTCTTCAGTCATACCTCTCCACTTGAGGAACAGATCGACGGGGCTTCCTCGCAAGTTTATATCAACCCACTGAGCCGCAATTCCCAGCCTGGTTTCTAGCCGCAATGTCTCACAAACATGTTGATAGCCGCCGTTGATGGTTATTTTTGGTATTTTCGATATTTTTGGCACACATGTGCAAGGCTGTCCGCTTTATTGGCCTGTTGGTTCAGCAGCTCCTGTCAACACATCGAAGTCATTCGCCGGTTTCCGAACGTGGAACTCTGTGTAACACACCGTTATATTTTCCAATGCTGCGTAGCCTCGGCGATTCGAGTTTGAAGCAAAGTATTGGCTTGGCTGTGGCTATTTGGCTGTTACATAGCCCGCGCGGCGAGAAGTGTGGGATCACAACAGGAGCTATTTTGTCGATCTTCACACATTATCTGATATATGCCTATTGTGACCAGGCAAGGTAGAGAAATCTTAGGAAATGTCAGCAACTTGTGTAACTACCAACAATTCCAGCACCATAGTCAACAAGGCAGAGCAATGGCAAGCACTCCTTATTTCCCTCTGTATCTAGTGCAAGATATCCATCAAGCACGTCATTGGCGACAATCTGAGAGGTAGTGAGTGCCGTTCGATGATGAACGCCGCATGTTCGTATCCAACACGCGGTCAAATCACAGCAGAGAGAAGAGCAGTTGGTCAGAGGCTTGTACACAGGATGGAAGCAAAACGCGATGGCTTGCCGGCAATTCCTGGCAACTTGGGAAAAAATAGCTGTTCCTGGAAGCCGTGGCGACTAGGTTAGGATTCACCTATGCATCCAGTATCACACCATCAACCATTTCATGCACCAACGTCTTCACTCTTTTTTTCTTGAGCGGCCGCGCTCCTCTTCTTCCATAGAACGATGGCATCGTTCTGTTGATGTCTCCCTCTCAGAAACAGACTCATCCATGCTATCAACGTCACTCCAAAGGTCGGGGGTTTCTGCTTCCTCGTAACCCGCTTCGACATCGGTTGCGCCAGGCCGTTTTCTCTTAGAAGGGCTCGCGCTTCGGCTCTTCCCGCCACCATATTGCCGCTGAAGTTCCAGTCCATCCATTTCCTCAAAGACTAATCATCTTGCCTTGCCCGGGTTCGGGACCATATACCTTACGATTCGGCGGACGCATTTCATGTTGATGAATGGCTTGAGAGCCATGAAGATGGCAAGCGCAAAGCGAGCGAAAAGGTATTCACGCGCTACGCCGCGAAGGTGAGGGAGCTGAACATCATGGTAATAGCTGGCGAACACGGCTTGACTCCCATCGAGCACATGAACCGTGTAGGTCCCTGTCGCCTCTGTCGCCTCCGCTGATACTTGAGGCTTTGGTACCAGAGTGAACATGAATCGATCGAAGCATTTATGCATATCTGATTTGAGACTAAGAAGGTTTGCGTCCATGTCGATGTTGGGTACTATTAATGCATCAACATATTTCGACATCGCATTAGTATCGAACCAATCAGCTTGGGCACTGGGAACAATATGTGCGTTTTCCAGTGCCCAGGGAAATCTTGTAATGAGGCAGACATCCTGAGGAGTGCCTGGCGGCAGGTCGGGCCAAAAATCAGGGATATTTTCGTGAGGAAATTGCCAATCGCGGAAAGACGGAACAATGGGATACTGGGCTATATGAGTGACGAAAACAGAGCCAATGTGTTAGCTAAATAAGAGTGACGGCAATATGGATGCTGAATACGAAGGTTCTCACCATTACCAGGTACAATAAAGTAGTACTTGCTCCCCGTTAACACGTCGTCAGTTCCCACAGTCTCATCAACACGCTTATTTTCCTTCTGCATCTAGTGCAAGATATCCATTAAACGCGTTGTTAGCGACAATCTGACAAGCAGTGAGCGCCGTTCGATGATGAACGCCGTATATGTCCGTATCCAACACGCGGTCAAAGCGGGGGAGAAAGAAGAGCTCATTGAGCGGAGGGGCGTATTCAGGATCAGGATGAAGGAAGAATATGCGATGTCGCTAACGTGAGAGACTGTAGGGGGCGCAAGAAGAGGTATCCTCCTCTCTGAGCCGTCGCGGGTTGCCAAAACAGGCAATGCCATTTGATACAGGACAGGGAAATTAGAGTAATTCAGAGCGATCGCGGTGAGAACAAGAAAAATAGTAATTATGGGGATATATAGGGGATATCACGAACTGAAAACAAAATTAATCGAACATCGAAGTCGCTGTCATTCACTCATTGTTTTTCTTTGTGGTATTATAAGTTGATGGTGATGACACTTGCCAGCCGAGTTGATGAAGGACGCGGCGCCGGCAAAACAATTCGCCGAGGATACCAAAAATTCCCACCTTTGAACATGGGCTTCATCACCAGTGGGATAGATGGTAGGCGAACCACTCGACAAAGTACAATCCTGTAAGTAATCCCGCCTGAAGCTCCTCAATTCTCATCACTAACCCAGGATAGCACATCCACCACCATGGGCGGCCGCCAAATCCGTCCGGCAGGCGTCTACAAAGCCGTCAGCCAAGAACTCAAGCACCAAATCCTCCCCGGCTACACAGTCCCCGAACCACCATGGTTTCAGGTCATGAACTCCGTCCCGCCCTCCGAATCGCTCGTCCGGACCGTGACGCCCAGACATCGCATGCCGAACCCTAAAGCAACGAAGCCGAAGAAGCTGTTCAGACCGCAGAGCATCGGGTACCAGGAGGACGCACTGCGTACGAGCTTTTATAAAGACCATCCCTGGGAATTGGCCAGGCCGAGGGTGGTATTGGAGTTGGACGGTAAAGATCATCAGTATTGCGATTGGAGCAAGGGTTTGAGGCAACCGGGTATTCCTCTGACTGGTGAATGGTGCGTCAATGGCCGACTCTGTCCCTATAAAAGCTCACTAAGCTAACATCTACGTCTACAGCGTCGTGCAACGCCAATTATGGTTAATGCAAAGCGAAAAACTCAGCAAGCGCAAAGCATACGACATTGTCCGCCGCGAATTCTACCGCCTGCGCCAGGAAGAAGAAATCGAGAAGAGGATAGCTGTTGAGGAGGCGCGCCACGTAGGCGCATACTTTGGCAAGACAAGGCTGGATATTGGTATGCAGCTTGAAGACCAGGAGTTTGAGAATTGGAAGATCTGGGCGGGCAAGGAGACAGCGAACCGGGAGGCAAGGGCAAGTTCTGATATTGAGACGTTTGGGTCGGAGGATGAGGCTGTCGTGGATGAGGCGGAGGCGCAACCTGTGCCGGCAACTGCGTAAAATAGAGGGTTGGGCATTGACGATACTACCCGTGTGTATACACCGTGTAACACCACCACATGTAAGAGAAAAAGAAAGAAACGTCACGTTTAATGAGTCTATGCTATATGCTATATGCCTTCGGAGCGGCGGGAATTGAAGACTATTTCCCCGGCGTTTTGCACCCCATATCTCGCCGCCACTTCTTCATGCTGCGTCAAAAAGACGTCTGCTATACCAGTACGATGGAGCAGCTTTCCCGTTAAGCTTAGTGTCGAGATACGAGCCCAGGACTCGATGTATATGAACTTCATGCTATCCTCGGGAACAAGGTAAAACATCTTGAGGATGTGTACAGTGAGGGCAACGAAGAAGCCGGTAGCCGGACCGTTGGAGAATATGTGACTAGGGTAGTGAAGCCTTCTCCCAACTGCGTTCTTTGGCGGGTTGAGCAGCGCGGGGAAGATATCCACGATGCTGAGCAAGGAAGTGAAGGGAGTTGACCAAAGCGGTTGGTACACACGTCGGGCTCGGGTAACGACATACTTATCATAAGTGCCAGGGGAGGTCTTCTTCCACTTGCACAAGCGCTCCAGGTTCTTTTCGTAGTCCTCCAGGTGGTTCTCCGACATGGTATCGCCGCTTGAGATGAGATATCGACGGTGGAACTGGTCGAAATCGCAGAAGCCATCATCCATCATCATAAGCATTTCCTTGGTGTGACCACCAGAACCCAGGACGAAGAGGTAATATTCCCATGGCTGTCGATGAATAGACTTGCTTCCGAATGTGACTGGTTTAGCGTGTCGTCCTGGGCTGCGGTGAGAGAGGAGTTGAACATGTCTTGTCTAAAACCTTCCATTAGAGGAATTCCCAGACCTTTGAGGAGGGATCGGCGTACCGTCGCAAAGATGATCAGGCTTATGGTAGCTGCAACACATGTAAGAAGGAGGCGCTTCCATGAGAGCGATAGCAGGACAATGGTTGTGAGTCCGGCGCCAATGACAGAGGCGGAAAGGCCAAACAAAACGGCCAATGCGCTGTTCATAGTGAGAAGCAGTCTGATGAACTCATGCGTATTGACAAGTTGTGCTCCGTTTGTCTGCTTGGAGCTGACGGTCTCGTGTCAGAGACCTATGTGTTCACTTCAGCCTCGTACTGAGGATTGCGGGGGCACGAACTCTCACCTTGACGGCATAGAGCAGCCAGGCCTAGCAGGGGATATAATCTTGATTAAAATTTAAAAGTCTGGATGTTTGCCGTTTCTTCATAGTTTATTACCCTGAACTCCGTATTTGAGTGAGATTTCCAAGTTGGATTTGAGTCGAAGGTTGCGAGTTAAGCCTTGACGCACGGGCCACTCCTCGATTATCACGACTTCCTCCCACATATCACAACCCTCACCATTATTTGATGCCTCCTAGGTAGTTATTACTTCGCACTTCCACGATAGTTTCATGAATCCCATTTGTTTCTGACTAGGGATTCCATTGTTGAATGATCAACATGAGAACCGTATTGAAATATAAACTCCCTGACTTGATACAGTCAATTGACTGACGGAACAGTCCGGCGACAATGCCATTCCCTCAACTCTGCCTCAAAGCATGAACAGACTTCACAGCTTCAGAGCAATCGTCTCTTCCCAGGAACCATCCTCCCCTCCTCAAGGGCCCTCTTCACAGCCCTCTTAGTCGCCTCCTGGCCCGCCTCCTCAAGCAACACCTCCATGCCTTCACCCGTGAGCGCCGAGCACTCGAGATATCGATGCGCGCCGATGCGCTTCGCGTGCCAGGCCGCCTAAATCCCATTAGTTTCTGGTCCATGAACGACTTCAAGTGCGATACGGCATACGTCTGACGGGCGTACGCAGCATGTCGGGAATGCCATCAAGGCCCGCGGATCATAAGGCCCTACAAGTCTGTGATCCTCCAGAAGGCAAGTCTCACGGCGATCCTTCTTCATGCCTACGAGGTGAAGAAGGGGCTCGAAGTTCTGCTGCTTGGTAAAACCAGCCTCCACGGCACAGCGCCACTGATGCAATTTAGCTGGCCATCACGAATAACTGTCAAGGACACTTACCCAGTTCATGATGGTATACATAGTCGTCTTCTCCTTGATGTCAAAGCACAGAAACACAGCATCCCAGTGCATATACGACAACCTCTCCACGGTGGTCAGATCCGGCGCGCCAGAGGTATCCTACATCTCGACGCGGACGGGCTGAGAATCATACACACGCTCATTGGTGTACGTCTCGTAGCACGTCCGTGCTATCGCGCTGGACTACTCAAATCAGCACTCTTTCATCTCTCCTCCCATAGGAATGAAGTACTCACATCCGTGAAGTAGCCGTAGCGGGCGCGACTTGCTCAACGTAAGTATCTGAGTGAACACATCAAGGCTTCCTTGGAAAAGGGCTCACAAGAGGAGAGACGTCTGTCCAGAACCCCGAACTCCGACAAACAGAAAGCTGAGGCGGATAGGCTCCGCGACTACTGGCGGAGCAGGCGGCGGAGACGGACTGCGGTGTTTTCTCTTGCGACTGAACAGGCCGAAAAGCCGTTTGCGCTTCGGGTTCTTCACCTCAGGCTCTTCCGCGTCATCGTCTCGTATTCCAAGCGCCGTCTCCGGGCGTTGAAGAAATGATGCGGGAGGTGCATCCGTGACATTCGATTGTCGTCTGCCGAAGAGAGGCGTAGCGACTCGCAGGAAGCTCAGGCGAGTGCCTGGGCGGCGCGTTGGCGGTCTCTCAGGCTCACGGAAGGTCTAAGCACATATTCACGTTAATAATACATCAATCTGAGAATGAAAGAGAGTCAAAAGGTTGACCAACAAGTCGGGTATTGGGACGCGTGCCGAAGCCATCGCCCGCAAAGGGGTCTTCACGCTCCATGCGGCTGGGCACAGAGAGCCGCCACGAGTCGATGGAGGCGACGCGCTCCTCAGGCGTCATGTCGCCCGAAATGTCCTCCATGGCTGATTCTCAGTGGTGATGCAATCAATAGTCACTATTGCAGAGCGAGGCCGTTGCAATATGTTGTGTTGGCGAGGGCATTCACAAGCAACCACTGTTGTTGTGGGTTGAACCTGTGATGCGGAAATAGAAGAGTGAAGGAGAAATTTCTTTCAGATGAAAGGAAAGCAGGATTTTTAATCTTATAGACCGCTTAGTAAATCACACGAAAAAGTGAGCAGATGGTGAATGACATCTGAGTCCAACAAACGCACACCTAGACTAGTAGTATCCAAGTGGCATCACGCATCCCCTCTCCAACTCTCACTTCTCGTTCACATGTTCCCTTACATAACCTCGCCAGCCAAATTCTTCAAATCCGCCCTCTTCAATCTAGCCTCATCGACTCGAACCTCCTCCCTTGGAAACCACTCCTCCAACTTGCCCCCTGGGCGTCCAACCCCCTTCTGTAAATCCTCCTCCTCCCTGCCCAGCATCATTATTGCCACAGCCGTGCCGCTCAACCAAGCCCACACCATGCCCTCTCCATTAAATCCCGCCGCAATCCACTGTCCGGAGCTATTCGTCCCTCCTCTAGTCTGCGTAGGTCCGCCAGGCACGCCCTTCATCCGAGGAAGAGGCCCAACAAGGGGCATCATATCCCCCGTGAAGCCCATGATTCCACTCCACGATTTCTTCAATCCCCCCTCGACACCCCATTTCGGCTCGAAAATCGTCGCCATACTGCCCCTCAGATGCATCACCGGAAAAGGGTCAGTCTTGCTATCATCCCATACGCCAATTTGATCCATTCCTTCATCCTTACTCCTGAATAGTCCGCCTCCTAGCATGACATCCCCTGGCGATCCATCCTCTCCATCGGGTCGTTGTGTAACATAGTCAAAGCCGGGGAGATACATCACAGACCAGGATCTCTGGCCATGACATGGTGGGAAGTCCTGTCCGGGACGTTGAGCGGTCATATGTCCGATGACGCCGGTGAGACGACCTCGTAGAGCAGGAATAAGATGCGCTGCGTATCCGTTCGTGGCGTGGAGGATATGGCGCGCTTTGATGATTCCTCTCGATGTGTGAACTTTGTAAGGGTGTGTTGATGAAGAGTCATTTGTAGTGATGTCCTCAACGGGCGTGTGTGTGCTTATAGCAAGGCTTGGATATCGTTTGATTAAATCGTTCCACACGCCTGTGATGAGTCGATATGGCCATAACGCCCCAGCCTTATACGACAACGCTCCAACAACATGCTGATTCGCCCCAAACTTCTCCCGTTAGCCTCGCTCATCATCTCGCTCATCGTCCCACAAGGCATGGTATACTACTCACCTTCTCTCTCGCCTTCTCGCCCCCCCAAAACTCAACTTCCACCTCCGGCATCCACTCCCTCATCCCCTCCACACTCTTCTTCCCTTCCTCAAAATCCTCCTCTTGGAGATACAAATCCACCGTCTCAACCTCCCTCACCTCCCCACACGGAATCTCCTCTCCAACCTCCTTCAGCGCTTCCAAATGTCTCATCTGCAGTCTCACGACTTTCCTCGCCTTCTCCTCACCCAGGTGTTTCCGCAACCGTGAAAATTCGTCATGGGGTGAGCATTTGATATGCCCGCCATTCCTAGCCGTCGCTCCGCTACACAATTGCCTAGCTTCCAAAACAACAATCTTCACTCCTCCCCCATGCTCAAGTTCGCAGAGCGTTTTCGCAGCCGCCGCAGCGGTGATGCCGCTCCCGATAATCACCACGTCAGCTTCCTCCGGTACGTCATTCTGTATGTCACAGATCTCCGGAAAGGGGGCATCTTGCATCCAATACGACGCCGTGGGATTTGCGACGGGCAGACCCGGGTCTGACGAAAGGCGCTGAAGGAGGGATTGATACTTGGCGTTGAGGGCGGACAGCGTACTCAGAATGGTGCTTATGGCGGAGATGCCATCTTGGAGGTGTGAAATTACAGCACCCATTGTTTTTCTTTCTTCATAAAATAATATGTGATAATGGAGAGGGTGTGTTTGGTGGTTTGCATTGGTATTAAAGCCCTAGGCCTAAGATGTTGGAGATGGAATGTGAGAGGGGTTCGTTCGGGCGCAGCGAAGCAACAATATTGGCATCGGCCCGCCACAGACAGATAGATATTACTACTCGTATATAAGAGGCGTATCAACATCACCACAGAAGCGTCAGATTTAATGACAACCGTCTAACAGAATTTTCTCTAATACTCTAATTACATAGCCTATTCCCATTCCGAAAAACCCAAAGCTCCGTTACTTATGCCATCCCACCATCCATCCATCCCGACAAACAGAACAAGCAAAACAAGCCGCAGCTGACATTCTGATTCCTTCTGGCACACCCACGCCACATTATACATGTAAGTCTCGTCCTGATTTCGGTTCAAAAGCCTTCGAGCGGTCAACGCTGTGTTAATGAGACATCCATTGAAACAAAAATGACAAAGCAAGAAAAACAATCGCTTCAACACATCTCCCCCTAGACTAGTCATAGAACATCCGTCCAATTCGGTCCTCTGGACCAAGAGTCCTTCACCCATATACGCGTAAAGAAATGATGCAGGCTGATATCCGATGTCATGAGACCCGTCCAAACGCCTTGCTATTGTCCGGATTTCGTTCGTTTCGAAAAGCAGCCCATGAAGCAAAACGGAAAGCGAAGAGAAGTCGTAAAATGCGGCAGTAAGTTCGTAAAGGTCAAGGTTGGGATTTACCATCCTTAGTCGTCAAGTGAAAAGTAGTATCATTATACGCTGATCATCCCATAGTCTTCTTCCTCCTCATCCATTGCGGAGAGGACGTCCACCCCATGCGCTGAACTCCATCCACGAGGATCGAGACCCAGTTCGACTCTCGTATCTTGTTGAATCTGCAAAAAGTATTTTCTGAGACTTCGCAACCCCTTGAGAAAGCCTCCATCTGGTTGGTCCGGATGCTGCGGCGGACAAGGCTTATCCTGCACCTTGTCCAGTGGGGTGAGGCTGTTGGCAAAGTCCGCCACCTTGAAATCAATCTCTCGTTTGTTCTTCTTCCTCCGCACCGTTTCCTCGGTATCGGTGGCAATGTCCGTCATAGAGTCGTACGCCGTATCATAGCCACCATTATCATCAGATGAGTCTCCATCGTAGAACATGAGCAAGCTAGCAGCATAGAAGCGGTATCCACGCAGGCCGCATACAATCTGTTCCAGTTGCGCAAGCTTCCTCAAAATAACCGGAATGTGGCGAAGAATGCTTTGCAAGTCGACACCGTTGTAAAGAAATTTCGTTAAAGCATCCTGGAACTCCTTGCCCGCCTTCAGTTTCCGACCAAAGTATTTGTCCTGGAAATCATAGCTCTGAGTTTGCACATTCCAAACTTGCAATCCACAGATTCGCACCCCAAGCTCCGCCGAGGTAGTAGTCCTGCACTTCTCCTGCTGCGACTTCTGCTTGCTCGGTGAAGCCTCAACTCCATATTGGCGGGTCCCCATCTTGAGGTCCATCATGCATGGCCGCTTCATGCCGGCTGTCAAATCTTCCAACAACAAGAAATATTCTACCCTGTCACCTTGAGTCTTTGCTTCCTTTGGATTGTTGGGTCGAAGGATCTTTTGGAATTCTGCCGGTAGATCTGATGGCGTCAATGGAATCGTCACATCGCCATCGGAAGGCACAGATACATCAGCCGTTGCAGATTGTTCCACGGTTCCATTAGTAGCCACGGGATGATGGTCATTGTGGTCCGTCGCCTTGTTGACATTTCCAGAAGACACCTCCTTTTCCTCTCTGCCCTGCTTGTAGTCCGCATCGTCGGCTTGCTCGAAATATTTGAGATCACCTCGTGAGTCACTCACATCTTGTGGTTTGCGCCGGAGACCACCCGCAGAGTATCTGCGCTTCTTCTTCGTCAGCGGGCTGTTCCTCAGCATTTCTGGCTCGGGAGCGCTAGTCCCAGTAATATCTTTGACTTCAGCAGGTTCGGTTTGTAAATAGTTTTCCTCAGGTCCAAGATCACTAGTTGTTTGCTGAAGCGGAGATGGCATTGCCTTGACAGAAGTGTGCTCATCGCCATGAGTTTTCTGGTGCTTCTCGGTGCTTTGAATTAGAGCAGGGTCGGAATTGCTCGTCCGAAGTAGTCGCTGCAAGGTTGGCAATGGAACAGAGCGCTGATGAGGGCGTCGATGCTTCTGGACCTCAACTGGCTGTTTCAAGAATGCATCGTTGAAGACCTCGTTACGTAATCTTTTATTGACGGTGGTAGCCCCCCAGCTATTAGGCCTCTCTTCCATGGTTGGCCGGGGCTGTGATGGCCTTGGGGAAGTCGATACTTTAGGTGTCGAAACGCTCCGCCGGTGGAAATACTCCGGTGGCGGTGTTGGTTGAAGGAGGTTGCGAGGAAGGATATGCTTATTGTCATTGAATGTGACTGTCGGGATCGGGATGTTGGCATTGGCTAGGGATTGACTGATGATCCTTGCGGGGGGCACAATAGTCTTCTTTGTACCTTTGGCATCAGTTGATACAGCGTCGTGGCCCTTGGATTGACCCTCGGTAATGGCTGTTTCCTCCTTTTTCACAACGCTTTTCCTGCGAGGCTTCTTCTGAAAGGTCACATTGAGAACACCAATGTATCTAAGAGGAACTTATTAGTGACGGGAAAATAAACATTTGAGAGCAAAATGTGTTCAAGAGAGCGGCATGCATAGGCAGTAACTGATGTGAAATGGCTAATACATACCGAGGCAGGAATGGGAGTAGGTCACGATGATATCTCTCAATCGTCTCGTAAAACTCATTTTCCCTATTGCTGAGTTGCTTACAGACAGCTCGACGAGAGAACCGCCACAGCGTATTATGGCCACCGACTTGATGTTTATATGGGATAAGTTCAATAGCCTCAAGGGGCCGACGAGTTTGGTGCTGGTGGTCATGGACATGGTCTTCGTAATGGGTCACGGCTCGAGGCAACTTCGCAGGGACAACATGGTTAACATGGTTCACCTCAACCTCACCGTCCACGGCAAACTCGTCAGGGAGGTCCGCTGTGGGCTCAGCACGGCGAGAAACAAGGCTCTCACGGGATGGAGAGTGCGACAGTTCGTAGGGTACTTCTTCCTTTTCACGAATCTCGGGCTCGGGCTCATCAGCTTTGACAAGCCATGGGTGGCGGGTTTTGCTCTGTGAGGGCGACCTCGGCCGCCGCATCGTATCGGCGTCACTCCCATCACTCACGCTTGCACGGCCGTCGTCCAGCTCTTGGTGAGGTAAAAAGACAGCAGATGATATCTTTTCCTCTCCTGACTCATCAGCGTCGACATCTCCCACTCCCTCGACGTCTGCATCTCCCTCCTCTTTGTCCGTCTCTGCCTCCGCATCTGTCTCCGCACGGACATGCGGCGAAGCTCCGACTTCGGGCTTATCAGGTGACCGCCGCCGCTCCTCCACTACTTCGGTTTCTTGGGCCGACTCCGGCCCCACTTCTGTACGAGGCGGCACCGGCTTGGCCTCCTCATGACCTTTCGTGTCAGATAGCGCTGTTTGCAACGGTGCAGCCTCCTCGGTGCTGGCATGACTCGTTTGTCGGCTAGAAATAATTGTGTCGTGTGGTTTTGTGACTTGTGGCCGGGCATCCAAGACTTGAACTGGAAGAGATTGGGCTCTGGTCTTGGCGGGTACCATTGCATCATCTGGCAATGCATGCTTCGGCGGCTGTATATTCTCCAAAAGTGCTCCCTCGGGTTGAGTTGTGTCTTCATCCACTGTCGGCACCTGCTTCTCCCGTGATGCCTTGGCCTCCTTTCGGCGTGCCTTGTCCTCCGGAGGTAACCCCTCTTTGAAGAATCGTAGACTGTAGCTCGCCTTGCGACTTCGTGCGTTATGTTCCATGCCGGCCATTGCCTCTGCAACCGACTGTTCAACCAAGCCATCTTCCTCACTGCCATCGCCTGCTCCGATGGACCATATCTTTTCAGTCTTTTCAGATGTGACGAGCGGTCGGTGAGGATGTCGTGACTCCTGTGCCATGTCATCTCTCGTTTGTGGAGGCAATTCTGAG
Organism: Hypomyces perniciosus; assembly: GCA_008477525.1. Lineage (NCBI taxonomy): Eukaryota > Fungi > Ascomycota > Sordariomycetes > Hypocreales > Hypocreaceae > Hypomyces > Hypomyces perniciosus. Next base: position 6,166,632 of record SPDT01000007.1, read on the forward strand.
GCTACGGAGTCGACGTAGCTGCCATTGGTAGGTGTGGAGTCGTCGGGGCTCGTCGAGCGGGAGAAGGGATGGGTCGAGTGAAATCCAAATGCCTTTCGGTCTATTTCAAGCGACGTCGATACTCTACCTCGGGCTCTTTCTAGAAACTCGCGGTGCTCGATGAGCATATCCTTGGCATGAGTCAGGACTTGGGGGTTGAACGAGGACGGGTCGCTAGCAAGGTTCCGCCCAGGGATGGTAGTTGTCATCATCGGAATGGTAGCGGTGGCGGCCATTGTGGCAGAGTGTGGTAAGCCTCGTACTACGGGACTGTCGTCGTCTCTTTGTTCTAGGGCATCTCGCAGCTCAGTAGGTGTAACGGGTGTTGAGCGAGCCTCTCGTGCGACCTGGCCAGAGGCCGACGACGTAGGTGTCGACCTCGAGGGCCGAGGGATCTCGTTCTGCGGTGCCTGCGGCTGTGGTGGGTGGGACGACTGAGGCCGCTGGCGGAGGATGCCTCGAGCAGACGCCAGAGCCTGAGAAAGCAATGACGGACCCATCTGCTGCCTCTGCCGGGCTGGGGCGCCAGGGGCCTTTATAGAGGTGTTGCTGCTATTGCTGCTGCTGCTGCTGCTGCTGCTGCTGCCGCTACTACTTCCATCTGCCTGCATTGGGTCGCAGGGCGGTACCGATGCGTTGGAGGTGGTAGCAGTGATGGTGGTGGTGGTGGCCAGGTTCAGGTTCAGGTCCAGGTCCAGGTCCAGGGTTGGGGGTGCATCGACAACGCGAGCCTCCTGCTGCTGGCCAGACGCCTGAGGGTGCGGCTTCTTCTGCTGCTGCGCCCGGCCATCAATACACACGGAGCGGCTCACCAGTGCAGCGGGTGCGGCATTTTCAAACTGGGGATGCGGACTCGACATGGGGACAACATCTGGCGCGGCAGAAGCGTCGGCGTGGCAGGATTGATTCGTGGCAGACGCAGGTTAGTCAACTGAGGGAGTGAGGTGTTGCGGAGATGATGGAGGGAGACTTGGGGATAGATTGCCTTTCCTTTGCAAGGTTTCGGTGGGAAAAAGGATTGGAACGCAGAGGCCAAGGGCTGGAGTGGCTGCCGAATGGACCCCTCCCCACCAGACCGCTCCAGCACAGGGGCACTTGGGGCCCATCAGTGGGAGGAGATCGCTGTGGCACAAGGCGCTTTCGCGGGGTTTTAGTGGCTGGCGAGGCTGGGTTTGGCGCGCTCGCCAGGGGGAGGGGGGCCCGTTCATCGTTCAGTGCACCAGAGGGTGCGATTAGCGGAGGTTCAGTGAGGGTTGAGTGCTTGCAGGACAGGCAGCGTGGGCAGCGTGGGCAGCGTGGGAAGGCTGCAGCGGAAGATTAGCAGCTGGAGCCCTGGCTGGCCTGCCTGATAGGGGCTTTGGGCTCTGGATGCTAGTGCTGGAAATTGCTGGTCAGTGGTGCCGGAAGTGGGGCTCATGTTCCGTATCATGATAAAGAAAGGCCCGTATCGCTCCGTACGAGTACGGAGTACCTAATCTCCATCAAACTGATCCCTTGGCTTGGTCTTATCAAGATAACAGACATCCTCCGAAGCAACGCAACGCAACACGAAAGCGAGACAGGCAAACACTGCAAACACGGCCAGAGTCCGTCTTATCCCGTGTCACTCCCCGACTAATCGTCCCCCGGAGTGTTTGCCATGCTAGTAATAGCAAGATTGCAGGATGCTGGGATTGATGACGTCCGGGACCAATGACGCGGCGGCTCGCCGTCAAATTCGTCAATCCCTCGTCATCAAACCACTGAACTAATCGAAACTAATGCCAGAATCAGGCATAGAAACAATGGCTAGCATGGCAAGGAAGCCACCATGATAATGCCCGAGTGGCCTTTCTCGAAGCTTTTAGCGGCTTTCTTCCATTCACGCTTACGAGCACGAAGTACTCCGTACGTGCTTCCCTGATCATGATTTTTTATTCGGATTTCGGATTCTCTCCCGGCCGCCATCAATCGGTCAGCTTGAAAACGGCATGAGTTTTGAAGACGGATAAATCAATCAATCGATCAATCAATGACCCACGTTGTCGACTACGGACGGCACTCGCCAGGCAACTAAAACCATTGCCCCAAATCTCGAAAGGGGCTTCGTTCGGATCAGCCTTCCGTCAGATTCAACATCCCTGCCGAATGGTACTTAATCTACCGAGTTTCTCTTCGGTTTCTATTGCTGGAAGTTCTCCGGACGTCATCGTGTCCCACGTGGAAGATCTGGAGGCATCCGGCAGATGGGACAAGGATAGCTCAAGGAAGGACAACAATCACGTTCCTAGCCAACTATGACGGATTGACTCACCGAGCTCCGACACAAACTGTTGGCGACATCAGCCAAGCGGATCCTTGGGATCCAGGTTCCGCCAGGGTGGAATTGAAATGGCAATTGAGCAAGCTGTTTGATTGCTTCAGCCACAGACAGACCTGAAGCGAGCTTTGTTGGCCAACACTCACTCCAAAAAAAAATGCAGCCCTCCATGCAGGTCAGATCTGTGTCCTGGTCAATTGCTTGCAGCGCCCAAATAGCCGGGTCAAACTCAATTCTCACACTCTGCTGCCGACTTGACCTCCTCCAGTTTACCAATCCACAAATTGGACGACGCTTTGGCCACAGGTCTTTTCCCGTGTGTGAGAAATCCAAGATTTTCTCTCCAAAGAACATGTCACACGGGAGTAAGCCGTGAAGTCTAACGTTTGCTGACGCTCCCACGTGTGTTCTGCTGACATCTAACTGGTGTGTCCTGACGGCAGCTGCCCGCCAACCACTCATACCGCTCTGGCTATTATGAGCCTATTTGGCCAATACTTGTGTCGCAAACGAGGCTCAACGGCTCCAGTATCATCTCGATTTCAAGATTTGCGGTGAGGCCGGTCTCTTGAACCTGAGCAGGGATCTCAGTTCCACCTTGATGGTCACATGTTTGGTATCCCTTGGCTCAACTAGACAGCCAGGAACGGTTTTGATTCCACCGGATGTCTGCCCGGTTAGGCCTGACACAATGACTGGATCTTTTCTGGCCCAGATTAGCGATCGATCCACACGGGGAAGCGAGTACCCTGCTCATCCTCGACGGCGCAAGGCGGTCTGTGGCTGTACAGACTCTGCAATGTGACGAGGCGCATTCCATTCATCTCGTTAGCTGATTACATATGGATGATGTGAGTAGTGTTCGCTTAGACATCCCATGCAGAATTTATTAACACACCACAGGAACGACAGCGTGCTCAGGCGAGAGAGGGAACGTTCCAGTACGAATTACGAGTACGACGCTGATTGAGATGCCGTGATTGAGGAGACTGTCAATGGAGACAAGGTTTAATGTTCCCTCGAGGAAACGGCTTGCAAACGAGAACGAGGCAAGGGCCGAATTTAGCCAATTACCCCTAATGGTTGGCATCTCTATTGTGCAAGCGGATAGTTCCCACTTGTTCCCCGCGTCTCTCCACACCTGCCCTGCATCAGCAACGTCGTTGCCTTCCGGTTTGGTGGTTTTTTGATCCCATACACATGCAAAACCCCTCTTGACTCGATCACATCTCGCCTCAAGACGTGGTGTGATTATGCACAATATCCAATCATACATACAGACAGTCACACTCAGTCTCGCAATCTCGTCGCTCAGCTCACTCCCTCCATCACAGAAACTAGGCCCGTCCCGCCCAGCCCAAATACAAGCAAGAGGGGGTGGCTGCATCTATGAGGTAAGTGGTGGTAAATGTGCAAAAAGGGGAGGGGAAGAGAGAGACAAGTGTCTCTTTTTAACTCCTAACGCTTCGCTCACCGGAGAAGCGCACCACGTTGTCCATTCTGCGACGTCAATTGGACCAGAGGGGTTCACTGAGGCGTCATCTTACGAACCGGGGTCTCCACCAGGGGATCGATGGGTCTAGGGCAATCATTGAAAACATACGAGACACAGGTACATTTACAAGGCAAGGGGTATGTAAAGTTCGAGACTCGAAGGGAGACATCGTAACCGAGACATACTTCGTACACATCGTGAGTATTGGGTTCGGTGCTGTCCTGGTGGCTTGTGGACAAAGGTGCTTACCCTGTATTAGATTGGTGATTTTGGAGGATTGGCTTGAATTTCCGAAGTCGCGATGTTGTTGCTATAAATTGCGGAGTTAATTAAAGTGCAGGTGGGCTCATCTGGGTTCCGTTTCATTCGTGATATAGGGTATCATTGAATCTCAATTGGACAATGGTGGTTGCTTGAGGGCCATATGATGTGTGGTGTTGCTTACACGTGGGGGGAGCAGTTTCTAAGATTGGCGGCTACTTAATTATCATTGCTAATTGTTTACCGGACATTCCGAAACAATAAGAAACAATAAGAAACAGTATTCATATGGCATCAAGTCACCCTCTCTACAATTGCAGCTGTATGGTCGTCGCGCGCCCCTCTCACCAAGAAGATACACACATGTCCCCAGTCCACATCTCAGTCTAATACGCACAATTTGGAACTGATTGATCATCGATATAGCGTAACATACGAAGTGCTCCGTACATAATACTGATTTTGAGCGCCAATGCCGCCCGAATATCAACGTGTAGCACATAGAAAACTGGCGTGACAATCTATTCCCCACGCCCTTCAGCCATCTCAACAAATCTGTCGACACACGGCCATCCCATCGTTCCCTCTCAACAATAGCGTATATCATGTTGTGACCAAATCTTAAACAAACACCCCTAACAGGCATGCTCGTAAACACGGGGTTAAACAAAACCTAGCCGTACTCAGAGACCTTCAAACAGTCCAACTCGCAGCGCCACGCTTAAACCAATAAAAATCAACGACAATCACACAAAATTCCATAGCTCTCTCAGAGACGAGCTTGCTCACCAAGGGCTCTGTTGAGCATTAACTCCTGTACGAGCTGTAGTGCTGCCCTGCTGTAACTGATCTGCCCTCCGCGCCTCGTCCAACTCGGCATCGACATCCCATGTTTGTAGGAAATCGCCCATGTCGTTGAACATCTCCTCGACAATATCCATTGGATCCTGTGTATCTTCACCTTCTGGTTGTGCCAGATCATTCTCCCTTTGCTCATCTACTTGCATCACATCTGTAGTCTCGGGTTTCCCGATGTCGTCTGCCGCTAGGAACTTCTCCGCCATTGCAAGCGGTTCAGGACGGTAGAGTGTTTGTTGTGATGAAGTAGGTAGAATACGATGCCGTGTACCATCCGTTCGGTTGGCTATAGCGGTAAAATGGTTTCGGAACCTCAAGTCCTCAGATGCTGGCAGCTCTGAAAGAGACGTCATCGGCGGCGGAGAACCGGGACGTTCTCTCTCACGTTTGAAAGACGGTGTTGTGTTGAGTCTTGGGGAATCGCTCACATTCTCTTGCCCGTTTGGTAAGGGTGCCCACGAGACACGCCGATTGATAGAACTTCTCCAGGGGTTCTTCATGGCGGAAGCCAGGATGCTTTGGGTGCTAGGCAGACCAAAGTCCGAGGTTCTCCAAGCTGAGTGATTGGTTCGACGAGAGCGACGCTCAGGAGAAGGAGTCATGAAGGATGCAAATGATGCAAATGCAAACTGTGGCTCTGGCGTAGACGACCGCGCTGGGCCCGAGTGTGTCGAATGCTGGGAAGCGTTGTCCACAGCTTCCACAGGGCATGGCTGCGCTGTATTCTCCCGACTTCCCCATGATGAAATATTGTCTACTTTATTGAAGGACAGAGGAGTCTGATTTTGCCGCATCAGATGATTCTCTGTGTCTCGAACCCAAGGGCTTTGGGCATCGACAGGAATCGAAGGAACCAAATCGCCGACCTTCTCCGGTGTATTACACGCGGCCTCTTCTCCGGACAGCGCCTGGTCCATGAGATTCACCTGCCTGGGCATCTGAGACCCAGCCCAAGGGCTTTGTTGCGAGGAACTTGGTGGTGCTTTTTGCGGGGTCTCTTGCATCGTACTCTTATCGGGGACTGCCATCGCTCCAGGTGAAACTGCTTCGGCTGTCGTGGAACCTGGTTCACGCGAAGAACCCGTGTCATGACTAGAAGTGGCGCACTCATTGCCCTCGTCCGCATCGGCGATGAGAGATTCGGCATCTGAGCACGTGCTTGTTTCATCTGACCCGCACTGTGACCGTTGTTGATCCAGATCCATCACCCCTTGGGAATGGAATGTGCTGTCAGCCGCGTCGACATCAGCCACTTTCTTCATCGTGGTATCCTGCTGTGAACTTGGGCTTGAGTGGACACCCAGCCCAGAGAGCATGCGCAAGGGAGAAACATATCGGTTGAGTATACTCTTCAGAGAGAACTGCGAGAACCTTCTGTCTTGGGAAGCACTTGGTGTTTCAACGGGGGAATCATCAAGATTTCCAGTCGTTGAGCCTCTTCTAATTGGCTGTCGGATATCCGATGGTGTTGCACATGCAAGCATACCTGAGCTTTGTGTACAAATTGTTTTGTCGCCGGATGGAGAGTCAGCAGACAAGATACTGCCACTGCTGTTCTCTGCCCCAATAGCATCAACCGGGCGCTGGTCATCATCAGGGCTACTGGGTTGATGCGCTTCTTCCACAGCTTCGGTTTGAGCGACACGTTGGTCCGCTTCCTCCACGTCCTGCACCATAGACACATGGCTCTCGTCGAGGCTGCTTTCTAAACTGCCTTCACATTTGCTATCAACCACCTTGGCGGAATCAGGAATAACTTCACTATCCTGCGTGGGCGGAATAAAGGTAGTGCTGCCACAATCGCTTGCGACAATCTCTGGAGGGGCGCTTCTCTTTGGTTCGTCCACTGCCTCACGTGTCTCCTCAACAGACCGCTGTGATACGTGATCATCCATCGTTTGGATTTCATCCATATCATCGAGCGAACTCAGTGATGACGTTGTATCGCTCATGTCGTCGTTTTCTCGCGACATCGGAGCTGAGCCCACTTCTGCCATATGTTCGCCGAGATCGCCTGTCTTGGATTTCAGTACTTTGAAGCAGAAACTTTGGTCCTCCTGTGTTTCGAGAACGTGTGACTCCTCTTCACTAGATGTTTCCTCCAATGGATCTATCAAGGGGGCGTCTGAGAGACTTGATATACTGCTTCGGGCCTCAGAGAGTGGAGATGAGCTGCTTAAAGTTTCCTCGTGCCGGGACGATTTTGTGGTCGCAATGTGAGTTAAGTTTGCCTGAACATCTAAAGCTTGCGATTGGGATGCGCTATGAAGTTTACCCTTTTGAGACACAGGTGACGATAAAGTTGCGGCAGCCATCCTGTCTCGACTGAGCTCATCATCGGAATATTTGCCCTGGTAGCCAGCAACCTTACTGGGCTTCCGTCTGGGCGATATTCGCTTAGGCGGCGAGGCCAATCGTGCCGAGGCGCTGCTGAATGATGCTCCTAGCGTAGAAACGAGCTCATCGTCACCATTAGTCTCTCCATCCGCGTCTCGTTTCCGCCTCTGGATCGATTTCTGTGCTGATGTGTTCAAATATTCGGGTGCGCTGTGGAACGATTCATTGGGTGGGGGTTGTCTGTTGCTGATGTTGCTGCTCGGGACATCCAGGCCTGTGGTTCGGCTTCTCTGCAATATCGGTGTTTTGACAGAGCCCTCCTCCATCAGCTCTGTCTTTCTCCGCTTGCTTGCGATTCTCTTGAGCCAACTGGACTCATTTGACCTCCTCCTCTTAGAAGATCTTGGGAGTGGACTGGCTGCCCAAAAGTCATCCTTAGCCGCCGCTGAAGGCATGATGTTATTCCTCCACTTCTGCACAAGTACCAGCTCTTCCTCTTCGAGATATGGATGCGCTTCCGTAAATGGGACCTGCTTAAGACTCTCCGGGCTCGGAAGATGGCACTCGAGACTGTCTTGCGTCTCTGCCAGCTGATCCTCCTCAGCGGCTGGGGAAATGCGGCTGCGATTTTGCTGATGTATTACCAAAGGACGAGAGGCCAATGTGGGCTGAAGTGCTTTGGACGTGCGTGTCTTTGATCGCCATGGGTTGACCCAGCCTGACTCTTTATTAAATGGACCACGCAATGAAGCGGAGAGCAGTAGTGGGACGCTTCCATCCAAATATCGCTGACCAGCAGCTTCGTATCTTCTCTTGCGAATCGCAGGATCATCGTAGTCCCCATCATCAGACCCTTCGTAGTAAACATCATCTGGTTCGCAGGTCGCCTCGCAATAGATGGTGTCTTCGTGCCAGTCAGGCGTCATGGTGTCTGGTATTGCATCAACGGTCGACATCGTGATATTCGTATGGATTACAGGCAAGAAAAACAACAGGTATTATCACAGTAGACTGGTCCCGTTGATGCTTGGATGGCGGCAAACACAGCCCCTGGCATAGAGGGCCAATCCACTGTCTGGGGCAATTTCAAGGTAACCAGGGTCCGTTCACGAAGCTGAGCTTGGGAGGTATCGCGCATCGCGTCTTCACGTGACTGCGTGTAAAGAGACTGTTTGGAATGACATTTACCACAATGTTTATCCAACGACACGAAATGCAGCAAAGATATTACGGATATGATGACACAACCAGTTATTACAGGAAATGAAATACTTTTACTGCTTCAATCTATAACACTGCTGCCTTATTCTAACATGATCTTCAGACTTTCGCCCTGTTGAATCTCTGCCAGAGCCCATATACGCACGTGACGGGGCATCGTGCATATGGTCGGCACAGCAACCATGCCGGTCCAATCGTGACCCCTGCTTTGTTTGTATCTTTTTTACGTTTCAACCGCGCAAACGCGCATCAGGGTCTCGTGTGGTCATAACTTGCCTGTTTTTGGCTTCTTTTCAGCTTCATGTCTAAATTGTTAACCACGATATCTTGTGTCTCTTTGTTCCCCTTTTGCCGCACTGATTGATCGAATCCGGCGCGACCTACGCGACCATTGTGCATAAAAAATAACGACGACAAAGCAAATTCGCGACCCCGCACACCACCCCTTGCAGAGCAAACATTCTTCCTTTACTCCGTATGGCGTGAGAGTATCATTGACATTCTTTTGCTTCCATCATCCTACCTCCAGGCCTCACAATGGATCACGCCTGGCTGGACTCGCTTTCCGAGGACTGGGTCTCCCAGCCCGGAGCTGACAGCTCCGCAGCACAATTGCCCCCTCTGAACCTATCACCAACGAACGAAGCAGAGTCGCCTTCGCTAAGGCCTCCTAGTCGGATACCGCGCTGGACGCAGGGTGGCAAATCGTTCCCATCACCGACCGACAAAAACATGACCATTTTGAGCGAGCGCAGCACGAACGACATCAATATTTCACGGCAGCGATTATCCTCCAGAGTACCACATGAGCGCAAAGTATCGCGAGGCGGAATTTCTGGCCGCTCTGTTTCCACCGGCACCATTGGATCGGTTGTCCATAACACGGTAGAGCAGCGAAATTCTCCAACGAGTGGAAAGTCGCAGACACCTGAATGGAAGCGACGCTTGGTTTATGGGGATGTTCAGTATGGGGAGCAGCGCGACCTTTTCTGCTCAGCCGCAGTTGGATTGCAGGATATGTTCAAGCCACCACCGCCAACTGAGGGCGGTGCAAACCGCGATGATGTCAGCGAATTGCACGAAACAACCATGCCATCAAGTCCACCGCTGCATCGCAATCTCCCAGACCTTGGCATTGACGAACATCTACATTTGGATTCGGAGGAAGAAGTCGAGTACCCCGACCAAGTAACGCCGAGTCCCAGTCCTAGGAGATTACAGAGAGAGGTCAAGTACAAGCGGAATATCGACGATTCATTCAATTCATCTATGATTAGTAACGGCAGCATACGACAATATGTGGCGCCAGCGCAGCCGCATAATGACAGCATATATCGAGACACAAGCTGTTTGAGTGTTCCTTCTCAAGCGGGCGATACGACGAGAAAAGTCAGCGGACAGAGCGATACCAGGAACGAGGATTTCAGCCCCATCCTGATTGGGAAGCACAGCGATGGCACTGGAAAGGTAGGCTTTGCGCCACTTGAGATGCCTGCGGATCAGTTGCGACAACGACTTGAAAGGTTGCGTATCAATCAAATGCTCTTGGATTCGGAGATTGATTCACAGACTTGTTTTGAAAATATTGCTGATGAGGCATCGTTCAACATCGAGACAACGGACGACTACGCACGAAATGGCGGATTTATCAACGTGCGCCGAGGAGGGAGGTCAGATGAAGGATCCTTTCGCCACAGGGTATTGAGTCCCGACTCAGGTGTCGACTCATCTGAAATGTTGCCGGAGGAATCCTTGCAAGCTAGCACGCCCAAGCAATTCCCTACAGTAAGGACGGTACAGACGAATCCATATCAGGGCAACAGCCTCCAAAGCCCAGCGATGCCTCGAGCCCCCTTCCCAAGTCCTGACAGGCGCCAAATTCGAAATACTGCGTCTGGCCAATCTAATGGCAGTCCGCTGAAGCTGTTTGGTCCGTACGACACCTTTACCAACCAAACATTGCTTCGACGTATCAGCCAATTTGAGGAGGGAATGTCTGGCAGAACCTCACGGCAATCGTCAGTTCCCATTACCCAGGGGGAATTGGGTCGTCACATGTCACGGCAACACTCCCCGATGCCTATGTCGAGGTCCGTTAGTCAGTTTGGCATTGGTGAGTTGGAAGGTTTCGAGTTTACGGGCGACTTGTCACAGGCGTCAGTTGACGACTCTGTTTTCCCTGGCAAGGAAAACTTATCTCCCAAACCCCGCTCGACTGGCTTTTCTGCCCTCAAATTGCTGCCTCGCGAGCCATTTGCAGATCAAGAGTCTGAACTGCACGTCCGGAGAAGTCGCACCAAACCTCGTCCTGACTATACTGAAGATGTATCCACATCCAGCGAGATGTCTACCAGTTCTCTGAAACATGGGCTTCACAAGTCTGGGACACCAAAACGGGACAGCGGATCTGAGGGAAAACGACTAAGAAACTCTCCATCAAAGGACCCGACACCAAAGCGTCGGCGGACGCTTCATCGGTCTGACATTGCGTTTATGAATCAAGATCGGCTAGCTGCTATCGATTCTGCGCACCAACAAATCCAAAATGCCATTGCAAAAAATAAGGATGGCCCATCAGGCTCTATCAACCAGGCAAAACCCGAAGCCTTGGCCCGACGACCAATGCTACAACCTCAGAGCCCATCTTTTACTATGACATCATCGCCCCTGCGCGAAGAGTACCCCATTACACAAACACAGCGGAGATCCTCTTATGGCGAATTAAGCACATCACCAACAAGCACTCCACAGAGTGAGGACAAGCTTACTCTCCCAACCGAGGCAGAGCGAAAGCCCTCAATGCGCACTCAAGATTTTGTTGATCAAGCTGCCCAGATCATGGCTATGATTCGCAACCAGGTAAGCCAGCCCGGGTTGGCGAGCCTCGAGGAATCCGAAGCAGAAAGAACCGCGGACCAAGGTGATCCCACGGATGATGCGTCGGATGGATCAACCGCCGAGCCCCTTTCCCGACCACCCAGTCGGGAGGGAAAGCCTGTGCCAAAGTTCCCACAGCGCCAGGAAGACCCTGAGCTTGTGAAACGGCTCAGGAAATACCAGGAACTGAGTGATATGGGCGACATTATCTCTTCGTCTGTGCGATCAATGGGTCTTGCAAAGGATGCGATTCGAGCAGCGCAGGAAGTTGAGCGAATGATTGAGGAAAGCACACGGCTTCGATCAGATGGGCCGATGGCCACAGATGGTGAGGTCATCAGCGACATTCCTAATGTGCGCATCTCAATGAACCCTGAATCAACTGCCACGTTGGGCAGCCCTATGCAGGACTTCCCTAGCAGCTCATCTAGCAGATCTACCAGTCAGACATATCCAACTGGATCATCCAGAGGCTCAGAATCGCGCAAAATCATCGTGCCCGAGAGCGTTTCGCACTTGATTCCTGACAGAATAGGGGGAATGTTCCTGGACAAGCAAAACAATATTTGGATCAAGAAGAAGGATGCGAGACCAGATACGGCATCCCATGTGGCGCCGTCTGATGATAGCGAAGATGATCCTTTTGCTAGCATCCCGGACCTGACGGTTGATATGACGAGGGAACTCCAACAGTTGAAGCTCAGCGTCGCCAATCATGAGGCTGCGGCTGATGATGACGAGCTCAGCTTTTTTGTGAGCCCAGTACAGACGCCGTTGCATAGGGGTTACACAACTTTGCCTGCTGACGAAGAGGCTCACCTTGACATGGCGGCGGAAGTAATCAGACAGATGGAGAAGCCAGAGTCTCGTTACCCTGTTATTGCAAAGGAGGAGGTGGAATCTAATGCGAATGTTCCTGATGATAGGGCCAGCAATCCCACGTCAACAACTCGGCGACGAAACATGACTATCTCGTTCTCTTCACCAATCGCCTCGTTTATCCATGATGTTGTCCCAGAAGACTTGGATAGTCTTGAAGACGACCCTGACCTTGGTGAAGCGATGAGGAGCGTTGGTGTCACGCCATCTGGCTCACCCTCGCAAACTCCTACCGCTCAGCCCAGTCTGAGGAACAACGGTCAGATGCCGGTGCGGAGCAATCGTGGTGCACCACCCCTTGGCTCTGTACGTGGTTCAACCTTCATTCCTAGACCGGTATCGCGCATCGACGAACAAGATGAGGAGAGCACCGTCGAGATCCCTGTCTCGCATGAAAACGATCGTCAACTCAGCATCATTGGCGATAACACTCTCCTGAGCCACAAGTCGCCAGAGGGTCATACAAGTCTGGGATTCATCATAAACCAAACCCCAGGACGCAATACTATTGCCATGAGAGCGGATGATAGCCTGCTCATTGGTCGCAATGTTGGAAGGCTTTCTCTGAGCCCACTTTCAGAGTTCACACTTCACAACGCGGACCAGTCATTTGGGTTTGAAGTAAGCTATGTCATGAGTCACAGGCATATGGCTACGGGCGATGGCTCGAAGAAGGTGCTGTCCATGACGATACGAGACCTTGTGGATAAACTTGCCGAGGTTGAGCCACTGGAATCATACTGGGAGGATATGACAGAACTAGACTTGCATGACAAGCGGTTGACGAGTCTGCACATGCTGGACGAATTTTGCGGCAAGGTTGTCACCTTGGATGCGTCGAAGAATGCGCTGGGACATCTTGAAGGCGTTCCCTCCTGCGTACGGCAACTCAAGGTGTCAAACAACATGCTGACAGAGCTTACGTCGTGGGATCATCTCATGAATCTGCAATATGTGGACATTTCCGGCAATGAGGTTAAGAGCCTATCGGCACTGAAGAATCTGGTGCATTTGAGAAGTATCAGGGCAGACAATAATCAACTTACGAGCTTGGATGGATTGGATTCCCACGATGGTCTGCTCACGCTGAGAGCTCGGGATAATCTCATTGAAGAGCTGGATTGTACCGTGATTAAGTTGGAAAGATTGACGGAGCTTGACTTGGCGGGCAACAAGATTAGCTCAGTTCGAAACCTGGAAGTCCTACCTGTCCTGACCCGGCTAAACATCTCAAAGAATCAACTCCAAACCGTTACATTTAGCAAAGTTAACAAGACATTGCGGCAACTGGACGTTAGCGATAATGACCTCATGTCACTGGACATTCGACATCTGCCCAACTTGCAGACTCTCCACGCGGATAGGAACCGAATCCAAGAGTTGTCTGGTTTCCGCCACGCTCGAAGGATGGATAGCCTTTCGTTGCGAGAGCAACGAGGCGAGACACCTTTTGACCTCGACTTCTTGACGAGTGCATGTGAGATTCGAAAGTTGTTTCTGTCTGGTAACTATTTGGGTTCATTCAAGCCGCGAGCGGATTTTCTCAACCTGCAGCTTCTGGAGCTTGCAAACTGTGGGTTGCAGAATCTGCCTGATGAACTGGGGCAGTTGATGCCAAACCTCCGGGCATTGAATCTTAACTTCAATGCGATATCCAACCTGTCACCGCTGCGCTTCATTCCACGGCTGAAGAAGCTACTCGTGGCTGGGAATAGACTTGCAGACTCGACCTCGGTGACTGAGCTTCTGACCGAGTTCCCTCACCTCACCCAGCTAGATCTAAGGGATAACCCAATAACACAAGGGTTTTATCCTCCTGTGCAGTTGCTGGTCACTGCAGATAGAGTTGGGTGTGCAGATCCATTCACATTGCCGGATGCTGAGACGGAGAGAGACGTGACATTTGCGAAGCGACTAGACGAGGCGACCAAGCTACGGCGCCGCCTTCATGAGGTCGTTTTTGTTGCTAGTTGCAAACGCCTTCGAAAACTGGACGGCCTATCCATCAACCGTAACGACGTGCTTGCCCGAGACTCCCTGTTACAGACTCTTATTGACGAGGGACTTGTTCCAGAGCTTGAGGATACTTTGGTGGCAGAATCGGAATCGATGCCGCAGCCTAAGGTGGCGACGCCAGAAGCCGACGCAGCCAGGGGGACGACAGACCACGAGGACGAGGAGCCGCAAAGCAGCCGTTGGTATGCCGAAGACAGCTTTGCTTAAGGGGCAAAGTGCAGAAGAGAATGAATGATGTTAATGTGTTTGTTGTATTGGCGTTAAAAAATTACAGTAATGACTTGTCTTGGATCAAATGCATGGCATGCATGGCTTCTAGGTGGAAGCTCAGGTGGGACGGAGTTTTTGGAATGTTGGTATATCAAGGGCAGGAATTTGGTGCTGCGGGCTTGCACTTTTCGCTTCTCTGAGTTTAGTTTTCGGACGCAATAGGGTGTATGAGTAGGGTGTAGATTGTATCAATTCCAAGGTCATCGTCAGCCGTGAAGGCTGTATTTTACGTTGAAGTCTCGACCTTTGATCCAAGTGATGACTGTGTGCTGCATGATCTACTATCTCCTAGCTACTCTACACATGTTACAGGAGAATCACGGGGTGACACGGGGTCTCGGACTATGAATCATATCGAGGGCACGACTCAGGAACAGGGAGAGTAAAAGGGATATGCAAGTTTAAGGGCAAGTTGCATCTGTACAAGAGCCCACTTTAGCAATGAGGAGCATGAGGGAACACAAGACATAGAGACGGGATTTCAGGCGAAGATGCGGAGTATTGTCTAACTGATTCGATGAATCTGAAACCATGGACTCAAATTCTGTGACAGGTCTTCAGTGAAGGGAGGGAGGGCCTGTGGGCTGCTTCAGCTTTCCAACAAGCTCATACATAGTACTAAAATGACTAGTAGTTGTATTTCGTGATTTGTTACTTCGCTCAGTGTAAGAATCATGTCAGGTTTCTGGCCGCCTGACGTGCATCCAGCGTTAGCGTCCATAAGAGAAGTGCCAACACACCATCTGACAAGTACAAGTCTAATATATATATATATATATAGTATATGGTTAATTGGCAGACGCGAAAGAGGCGCCCGAGCTGCATGCCAGTCAGGCAAGCAGCTGCGCGACATCGCTAGCTGTATGGACTCATGGAGTAACGATGACGCCGACATGAGCGCGTTCGTTTGTTGCCACTCGAGTCTCGACCCAAGTGTGGCTTTTGCTTTTGCTATTGTATTGTTTACATAGAGTAATCCATAGTAATGAGGGTTATCTGCGGTAATCATAATAGTTAGCTGTGGTAATATATGCATCCTTCATCCGCCCATCTTTTGGAGCGCATCTGACAAAGCCGAGGAGATTTGACGCCGTCCTCAGCCCGAACGGCGCTTCCATACATTCCATCAGGAAGGGCGCTTTCTGATTCTTATCCCATGTGATGCCAGCTTGTCAATATACACCCCTGTCTCGGCTTACTGGGATAAGGGGATATGGACTGGGAACTCGTTGAAATGAGGTGGTCATAAGGCTCCCTTCTAAACGACCCATAGTAGTAGTACTACTATTTGACGAGTCCAAGAACACAAGAGCCCGCTTCCCTGTGTCTTGAGCTCGGCGGACTCTGATATGTTGCCGTTCCCTAGCGTAGGTAGAGTCTGTAAGACATCTCCCCATCTCACCTTCAAACCAGTACGTGCATATTACAATATTCCCCGCCTTATGAGGCAGCTTGGCGACCTCGGTATTGTTACGATCATGACCTCTGCAATCGAAATCCCTAGGGCTCGAAAGTGGCTTTTGATAATGTGAAAGAGAGGTTCCAACATACTTTCCAGCACGTCTCCGTTTCCTGGCTCGTAGAAGGCATCCGGGTCGGCTCAAAGGTCAAAGGTCAAAACCATGTGTTGAGGAGGTGTATTAACTGGGGACACCATGTTGGGATATTTGTGAAGCTATTGAAAGAAGGGTGTCAGTCCGTTGAAGGAGCTAGCTTGAAAATTTAGTTAAATGTTAATATAAGAAAAAAGCCAATAGTACTGCATAGTATATCATATTATGTCTTTCTTTTAATGAGCCGCTGCTAATGGATGCTATTATTACTACCTACCTTTACGAAGTAGGTAGCAGGTTGCCGATTTGCGGAGTGGCATCACCAGTACTCCGTATGTAATCCCAGCTTAGGGCCAGATGACAGATGACAGCAGATCAATATCCCAACATCTGGGACAACACAGATACCTAGATATCCTACGGACCAGAACGTACTAGCCCCCATTCTAGCTGTGGCAGCCTGGAATCTGGGCATCTGGAAATCTGGCCTTGGTATGTACTCCGTATACCACTACTATATGTACGAAGTACTAATACTATGGATTAATCCCTGACGATGCGCCCTTGTCGCACACACCCACACCCACTGTAACCCTCTGTAACCCTCTGGTGACATCCCTTGTATTCAACCCTGCTACTTCTTCTTCCTCCTTCATACTGCAACACAACAAAGCCATCGCAACACCACACGCAAACACTCAGTTAGAAACCGCGTCCATTCCTTCGCCACGATAAGCAAAATTAACATCGGCTTGCGGGCGCGGCGCGGAGACAACAGGCAAACCCACGCTCTCTGCTCTGTCTCTGTCTCCCGCTATGCCCCTCCGCTGCTCTTACTGCTGCTCCAAATAGGGCCCATTTCTTCGTCTCCCCTCTCTCTCTCCCTCTCCCTCTCTCTCCCTCTCTCTCTCTTCTCTTGAGAGCCAGGCGGCCATCTCAACAAAGACTCAACGCCACGGGCCGTATTCGACGACGATCCAACAGACATCCTCCCGCCTGCGCGACAAGACAGCGAGAGAATGGACTTCTCCGACACCGCATCTCTCCCGCTTGAACGAACCATCTCCCAACAGAGCGCCAACTCGTTCCGCTCCCATCGCAGCGCCACCGTCCGCGCCGGCAAGGGCCGCAAGATCCTCAGAGAGACGAGCAGCTCTGCAAGCAGCATCGCCGCCAGCGACAAGTCCCTTACCAGCTTCCCCAGCTTCTCCCCCGACCAGTCTGGCATCACCAAGTTCGAGGAGACCGACCATCGCCGTAAGACAGCCACGCACGACGCGAGCGGCAGGGCGTCCTCCATCGTCGATAACTTGACGTGGCGTACCTCTGCAAGGGAAGCTCTCTTCGAGGATGCGCCACTGTCACGGACGGTGCCGGGGGCGTTGCACAAGGCCGATGACGGCCATGTTGAGCGGTTAATAGCGAGGCATGGCGCTGTGGCGCTGGTGAGGCAAATAGCCGGCGATCTGGCCCAGCGGGATGCCCAGATCTCATCGCTACGACGTCGCGCCGACGAACGCGAGCGCGCGCTGCGGAGGATAATACGCGAGTGTGGGCTGTCCAACCTGGACCTGGAGACGAGGTTAAGGGCGGTCGAGAGCGAGCTGAGGGAGAATGACATGTCTCAAAGGAATGGCGGTGGGCTGAGCGATCTGATGAGCGACGCCATGCAGGATAATACCATGGTCGAGAATGCGTATGGAGAGACAGTTGCGACGGGTACCACGAGTGCGACGATACGAGCGAGCAGCACGTCTCTAAGCAACAGCAAAGGCAACCACAATAATAATAACCAGGAGGGTGGAAAGGGCACCTTCAGGTGGAAGGACTACATTTGGGGTGCTGGCACCTCCAAGAAATCGAGCGTGAATGGCGATGCATCCAGCCAGACCGCCGTGGTCAGGTCTCATTCGAGTTTGGATCGACGGCCCTTGCAGGAAGACTTGTTCGTCCCGCCGACTGAGACCGGATCTGTCAAGAGCTCTAGTCGAGCTTCTAGCATCCATTCGGTCAATCCCACAGACCGCAAAGCGTCTGCTTCACTGGCGAGTCTTGCGTTGAGGCTGGTAGCTGGTGGCGCCGTGGAATCTAGGGGCCGCGCCGTCAGTAGTACGACCCGCGCGGAATCAGCGAGAGCGGGCTCAGTCGCGAGCAACAACACTGTCCGGTCGAGTCGTGCTGTGTCCGTTGCTGGTGGTCCAAAGGCCTTGATGGCTATGCGACGATCCACGCCTGCGCCATCGGCACCAGCCAGCACCAAGACCCTTGCCCAGGGGAACGTGACGCCAAGCGACTCGGTTTCACGGCAAGAGACTTACGGACCTGTTGAGATGGATGCCATTCTACCTCCCGAGCTGCAACCACCGACGCTCACTCAGATGTACAATAATTACCCCAACTGCGAGTATCTTACCGATCGTTACGGCTTCATTTACGATCAGCGGCGCAAGAAGAGGCAGCGGGAGGCAGAGAACATGCGAAACGGAAGTCGCACTGAGATGCTGACGAATGGCAGATCGGGTATCTCACCGAGCTTGCTGGAAGATTTGCCGAGTCCCATCAGTGGTATCATGAATGACCCTTTCCGACCAGAGAGCCCGAGCAGTCTGGAGGAGAGAGCTCCAGAGGAGGGCAAGGCAAAGCGCTGGCAGGACTACCTCAAGATTGCGACGTTCCCTACCGAACTTCTCAGCCATACACCTGGAATCAGCGCATCAGCAGTGGTGGTGACGGAGGGTGAAGTGCACCATGCCCGATCACCGGCGATAACACCCACTGAATCTGGCCTTGTCCCCCTGGCGAGTACTACGACGGCCCTCGACAGCGAAACGACCCAGCCATCCGAGCAGGATCCGACCCTGGGAATGCTTGTTAAAGAGGATGCGGAGCCAGTGAAGCTTCTCCTTCGGCAATTGAGTGATGTGCACGATTCGCTGCAGCGGGAGAAGACGGTTCGGTGGAACGATTTTCTGCGCAAGGTCCGGGCGGAGCGACGTCGCGAGGGCGAGGCTGCCATCGCAGCAGCAGCTGCGGTTGCTGAAGCTCGATATGAGCGCCCTGCCGTCATTTTGCCAGAGACTCGCGTTGCGGACGGGGAAATGATTGGCATCTCGAATCTGGGCAACAAAGGCAAGGTCGGACGCGCCAAGTGGAACGAGTTCAAGGGCTTGGTTCTGGCAGGAATCCCTGTGGTGTTTCGTGCTAAGATATGGTCAGAGTGTTCTGGGGCTGCAGCGCTGCGCGTCCCCGGATATTACGAAGACCTTGTCTCCCAAAGTGGCGAAAACGACGACCCTGCGGTGGTCAGCCAGATACAGATGGATATTCATCGGACGTTGACGGACAACATTTTCTTCAGGAAGGGCCCTGGCGTTCAGAAGCTGAGTGAGGTGTTGTTGGCGTACTCGCGGCGGAACAAGGATGTGGGATATTGCCAGGGAATGAATCTCATTACGGCGAATCTCCTTCTCATCATGCCGTCGGCGGAAGATGCCTTCTGGATTTTGGCTTCAATTGTTGAGAACATCCTACCACACGGTTACTACGA
The DNA here is from genome assembly GCA_008477525.1 of Hypomyces perniciosus. Taxonomy (NCBI): domain Eukaryota; kingdom Fungi; phylum Ascomycota; class Sordariomycetes; order Hypocreales; family Hypocreaceae; genus Hypomyces; species Hypomyces perniciosus. The sequence continues at coordinate 6,186,284 of SPDT01000007.1, forward strand.
TCACTCTCTGATATCCTCTCGAGCGGATCAACAAGTGCTGCGGCAATACGTCAGAACAGTGCTGCCCAAGCTATCGGCTCACTTGGACTCGCTCTCCATTGAACTCGAGGCACTAACGTTCCAATGGTTCCTTTCTGTATTTACGGATTGCCTTTGCGCCGAGGCCTTGTTCCGTGTATGGGATGTGGTGTTGTGTACCAATGATGGGAGCACGTTCCTGTTCCAGGTGGCGCTGGCGCTGCTGAAACTCAATGAGAGCAACTTGCTGCAGTGCGATACTCCGGCAGGCGTATACACGTACATCAATCACCACATGACGGAGCATGCCATTAGTATCGATGGCCTGATTCAAGCCAGCGAGGGGTTGAGACGGGTAGTCCGCAGGGAAGACGTGGAGCAACGACGAGACAAGGCGGTTCAGGCCGAGAAGGACATGCTGGCGGAGCGAGATGGCAACGCAAGGAAAACGAAGAAGGGTAAACAAACAGGTGGCACTGCCCCTGAGGATACAGATGATGGAGAGAATGGAGAATTAACTACAGTGGAACCGCGGCCGGAAGCATAAACTGGACATAGCAAAACCCGGATGCATACATCATGGAGGGAATACCGGTGTTGGAAAGGGGGCATTAGAAATAGGGTTGGGGGACACTAGGGACATGATACCCCCCTCGTTTATTATTTTATTTTATTTTATTTTTCTTCTTTGTTAATCATTTGTTTGGTGGTCATGGATGGACGCACTGCCTTTGACGGCATTAGGGTGGAAGGTATTGGCATTCAGATGTACATGTCGAGTCTGGTTGCTTGCACACCCCTTTTTTCTCATAGCTGCATACCCATTTCTTTAGAGTAGTCTAGATACCAACGGGATATTTGATACAGGAAATAACACACTCGGCATTTGCATGAATCAACACATTCTAGCCCTCTTTGAATCCGAGAACTTACAGTTTCGCCTTATTCTCCTTCTGCCACGTCTCAAACCATACCTTTCCAAACTCCTTCCTCTCCGCCTCCCTCGCATCATCCTCATCATATCTCTTCTTCTCAGCATCCAACCCCTGCCCCCTCAACTCCAGGATCAAATCCTTATACATCTCCATCTTAATCTTCCCATACACACCCGACTTGGGCTTCTCCACCAGCCCCCTCTCCTCCACAAACTTCAGCGCATCATCCAGCCCTCCCGCCAGCGCATCCGCTAGCCCGAAGCTCACGGCCTCGGCACCCGTGAAACGCTTCGCTTCCAGCGCGACGAGGCGGTACACCGCGGGACTGGGGAGCTTGTGCCGGAAGATGCTCGCCATGGCGGGCAGGAGGGGCGCGCCGAAGAGTAGCTCGTTGAGGCAGAGGAAGCCCTTTCCGGAGGGGGCGAGGCGGTAGTCGTGGGACATGGAGAGCATGAGGCCGCCGGCGAAGGTGTGGCCGTTGAGGAGGGCCACGGTTGGCATAGGGAAGCTGAGCATAGCATTATCAGTATTGTTTTGTTTTTTTCTTCTCCTTTCTTCAAAAAGCTGAGGTCTGCTTGTTAGAAGGATATGAATGAAGATGAAACGCACGTTAGGAAACGGATCCAAAGAGAGAAAAACAGCGCGAAGAAGCCCTCCGTCTGGATGGCATGTTCCAGATCCAAGCCATTGGAATAAAACTTGGGAATTGCGCTGGTCGTGATGAGCACGCCTGGGGGATGGCCGCCGAATTCAAGGAGATCAAGCGCAGTGAGGATGGCCTTGCAGACGGGGGTGGTGAGGCGGTTATCAGGAGGTGAGAAGAGCGTAAGGAGGTAGATATTTGGCTGGGGGTTTGTGAGGGTGACGGAGCCGCCGGGATGAGGGCCAAAGGGAGGAATGGGGACTTTGAAAAGAACAGGAGAAGACATTTTGAGCGGTTGGTTTGGAGGCGTTTGTTTGCGATTGGTGAGAGAGAGACAGTGAGCCTTGAAGATGAGAATATGTTGTTTTATGTACTCGGTAAGGGACAAGAAGGCTGGGCGGACCTCGGCTTGTGGTGGATAAGGCTGAGTATGGGGTATTACGGGGAAGCCGAATTTAAGTTGGTAGTGCTACTACTACTTCGTTGTCAGTTACAACTACTCCGTACATACCTATTTACTGACTTATATATGGATGGGATAGTCACTGAAAATATATTATAATTCCTTTCCATCCGAGCTTCTCACTTCTCCGCAGTTGCACGATATTTATTCATGCCGTTGTGCACATTATCCCTTTCTACGGAGTACTCTCTGGCCGCCATATCATCCATCACATGCCGAGGCTGCGCCCCACTACGGACGCCAAGAGCTGGAGGATCCGGATTTGATTTCAGTGTACGAAGTATACGAAGTATGTACATATGTATGCTCGGGAATAGTGCCCAATGGGTAATTTATGATTATCTGATCGAAATACTGCCTACTACGGAAAGGTGAAGGGTGATGAGTACATAATTCCCAGCTTTTATGTATACTGGACAGAAAAGGTGGGTTCACAAGGATATACAACGCCAAGCTGTCATTTTAAGCTTAAACGATAAGAAGAAAAACATCATCTTGCTAACTAGTATACATACTATATATTGTATTAACTGTAGCAGTTTTAGCTGTTGTTTTCATACTTTGATCCTGCCATAGGCATTTGTTGCACCTCTTTTTTATTACCTGGCTGCTACCCATTTAGAAGATGAGATATATTGACTAGTTCAGAGCGCATTCAAAAGTATTGTTTATTTGCTATTTTTTGCAGATATTGGTCGCTTGGTCCCATGACGTCATTCGAAATGGCTCTGTCATCTCTGAAGTACTACTTCCTACGAAGGTACCTAATCTCTCATGCTACAAATCTTACAAAAAGCAATATTCCCATCTCGAATCATAGATGTAATTACTCAATAGTTTTATAGAATAAACAATAACAATACCCCTCTTCTATCCTGTGTATTATTGGCTTTGTTCCATGTCTGTTTGTGTGGGGTTGCGCCACTATTATATGCGAAGGCCTCCCAACACGTGCCAATCAGAATGCATGATGAATACCAGCGTCCATGGCCTGAATTAGGTACTGATGTTATAAATGCTGAAGAGTGCCCGCAAGCCATTCTCCGTGTTGTTATTTTCTTCTTTATCCATTTTTTGACATCGTCTTCCCTTCAACAACCCTCATCACCCTCTCCCCCACTCGCGTGACGCCTGGAAGCAAAGTCATTGCTCTCATCTCCGACTTCTCTCATCTGTGACTTTGCTTCCAGGCGTCACGGAGTCATCATTAACCTGTTTCGAGACGCTCCATCTCCCCACTCACGTGACGCCTGGAAGCAAAGTCATTGCTATCATCTCCGACTTCTCTCATCTGTGACTTGGCTTCCAGGCGTCACGGAGTCATCATCAACCTGTTTCGAGACGCTCCATCTCTCTGAGTATCCTGTGCACTTAATCACAACGTTCGTCCTATCCTGCACTTGGACCGACAGTGCGATATCGAGACTGACGATCATATAGCTCCGCGCTCGAGGTTGTCCAGGCCGCGACATGGACCAAACTGCTCACGAGTTTGACCCCAGAAGATGCTTCCACCGATGGCCATTCTGGTTGCTAAAGTTGCAACGGGCTATTCGCGACCCGAATAGCCCCTTGTGGTTTTATCCTCCTACTTTGGTTACATCGACGGCCACATCGGTGAGGGGTGTCCCAAATACACCCTGTCGCGGTGGTTTATTGCACAGGCTTCTTGGCACGGAACCTTTCCACAGCAGAGATGGAGCTCTCGTTATATATATATATTTATAGTTTCTTGGTTTCTTTTTCGCCAGGTATGTTTGCTTTCATCGCATTGGCCTACAAACGCTGACATGTAAGAAGAACCAGATTCAAGGACCCGGATCACGTCGTTAAAAGGTGTCCTGTTGCGAGACTGCAACACTCAATTACAACAAGCTTACACAAACTCAAAATTAACCGTTTTTACTCGGGCCATCTTGGCTCGGCCATACTCTCGGATTGTATCCAACAACAATGGATCTTCAGCAGGCGAAACTGGAACACCCCTCTGTTCTAGAGGAGGTCCATCCTTTTTTGGATAGTGCATGTATAGATCCCAGCGATTGTTTTTTCAATGGGCTTCTTGATGCACAGTTCGCATCTCAAGATAACTTGCAATTCCCCACCTTTACTGACGAGAGCTTACCTGATGAGAGTGGAAGCAATGGTGGCCAGTCGGACCCCCAATTTGATGCTGACCCATTTCAATTGGGTACCTCGCTGGATGATAGTAGTTTCTATGACGACACGCTTAATACGAATAACGAAGACTATCTGTCACTCTTGGATACAACGCCTCTTAGTCAAGATGCTGAAGTTTGCCTCTTGTTTTCACCCACGGAGCATTCTCATTCATCTTCATCTTCGAGTCCACCAATAACTATTCCAGCAGCTGGCGAAGATATTACGTGTCCTCAGAACATGGAGATGTACGTCTCCTTGTCGTCACCAACTACTGTAAGTCAGGGGCCAGAATCGCAGAGCTCGCGGATGCGAAAAGCCAAGAAACCACAGACTTCAAAGTAAGTTGTTGCACGGCTGTTGCCTCCTGGTCCGTGGTAATTCTCCAAAAGCTAACTCATCATTTCAGAAGAGAAGAAAGAAAGAAAGAAAAGCCAGAGAAGTGCAGCATATGCGGCAAAGGACATGACTTCAAACGGGATTTGACCAGGCATTATAAAACCAACCATCCAAAAACGGCGGAGGGCATGGGAATTGACATGTCAAGATTTCATTGCAAGTATTGTGGGATTTCAAAGTCATTTAGCAGAAGGGATCACCTTACCAGACATCTTAATAGGAAACACGGACGATGACTGAGGTTTGAGAGTGAGGTGCATGATAATAGTGCATGAAATGCATGAAGTGCGTGCATGAGTGACTTGAGAGGTTAACCCCACGTTTCACCCCACGTGTACTTCGCAACCCCCAAGTTACCCCGCCTTATCTTATCGGCTTATCTTAGCGGCTGCCCCACCATTAATTCACTGAAGCCCAAACAGTTCGTTCAACCGCGCAAGCTGTCATCTCCAAGAAGCATTATTGATCGCATCAGCGCCTCAGTTGCGCCAGCTCATATCAATGCCTCCGCAAACAGACGCGCAGACCGGCCAGAGCGCTGCTGACTCCTCCAAAGGGACAATCGTCTTCTTTCATCCTGACCTCGGCATCGGTGGCGCTGAGCGTCTGGTTGTCGACGCCGCAGTTGGGCTTCAGAGTCGCGGCCATCGCGTCGTCATCTTCACCAACCACTGCGATCTGAGCCACTGCTTTGACGAGTGTCGCGATGGTATTTTCTCTTACTCCGGACTAGCCAATACTCGCCAATGATCTTAACTTGAGTGTTCAATAGGCACCCTCGATGTCCGCGTCCGCGGCGCATGGCTCGTCCCCATGTCCATTCTCAACCGCCTCACGATCCTCTGCGCTATCCTCCGCCACCTCCATCTCCTCGTCCATATTGCGCTGTCCGGTGAACTACAATCTCTTCGGCCTCGTGCTTTCATGGTTGACCAGCTTTCCGCCGGCTTGCCATTACTACGAATCCTCGCTCCCGACACGCCGATCCTCTTCTACTGCCATTTCCCCGACTTACTCCTTGCCCAGGGCCGCCAATCGGCCCTGAAACGCCTGTACCGACTTCCTTTTGACTGGCTAGAGGAGTGGTCAATGGGCTTTGCGCAAGCTGTGGCAGTCAATTCCGAGTTTACCAAGGGTGTTGTTGCAAGGACGTGGCCGCGCTTGAAGGAGAAGGTTGAGACCAAGGTGGTTTATCCTTGTGTCGACACAACCACTGGGGACGATGAGTTTGGCAACCGCCAGGAGGAAGATTTATTTGGAAATGAACGGTACAAGATTATTCTAAGCATCAATCGCTTCGAGAGGAAAAAGGATATTGGGCTGGCCATCAAGGCATTTGCCGCCATCCCAGAGACGGAGCGCAAAGGCGTTCGCCTCGTCCTCGCAGGTACGAAGCCTCTATTAATCTTTTCTTTTTTCTTTTCTTCTTTCTTTTTCTGTTTCATTTTCAAACAACTCTAACAATATATAGGCGGGTACGATCACCGTGTTGCCGAAAACGTCCAATATCACACCGAACTCCAACTTCTCGCCTCCTCCCTATCACTTAACTACCACACCGTCACGCCATCTGACTCTTCCCTCTCCTCCACTCACAGCAACGCCGCTGTTATCTTCCTCCTTTCTGTTCCCAACTCTCTGAAAACATCTCTCCTCCGTGCCGCCAGCCTACTAGTTTATACCCCCTCAAATGAACACTTCGGCATCGTACCCCTCGAAGCCATGCTCGCACGCCTGCCCGTCCTCGCTGCCAACACAGGCGGTCCCGTCGAGACCATCCGCGACTCTCAGACGGGCTGGCTACGCGACCCGGATGACGTAGACGCTTGGTCTGCGGTCATGCGCAGCGTGTTGCGCATGTCAGACGCCGAGCTGCGTCAAATGGGCGACGACGGAGCCGAGCGTGTGAAGAGCATGTTCGGTCGTGATAAAATGGCTTTACGTCTTGAGACTTCTGTGGACGAGATTGTCGAACAGGAGCATCCTGGTCCGTCTCTGCTCGTTCCGATTGGTATTCTCTTTGCGTTGGGGCTGGCGGCTGTGGCTGTGTTTTTACAACTTGCATGAGGTTTTCATTTTTACAGTCGATTTCGGATGATACCAGGAAAAGATCATAGAGTACCCTTTTCAAGGATTGATAGATATAGGGATAGAGCTATTGAGATGTATATTAATGTTCTGAACACATCATGTCTATGTCTTCAATCAGTTCTCGATCAGCTTGCATATGGGGGACAGGCTGCCCGGACAACATCCGTCTTGGCTTTGACGATAGTACTTTCTAACCGTTATATCAGTCAGCAAAAGCAAAGCACAGCTGAGCAAATGTAGCCTAGTGTAGCTTATGTTTGCTGTGTGACAAATTCTCCATCTTAGTTCGAGGCATCACCGCAAAAAAGACTCAATGTCGATCCCCTAGTGGCCCCCGCTTGCGGTCATCATTATGGAGTACAGCATGCTGGCTTGAAGTGTTTGCGGTCCCTCTCTTTCTGTCCCCCGGTAGGAACCCCAGGCCGTGTCCGTAAAGTTATACAGCACTGCCTGGGGCGAAGCCAGGAACTCACCAATAGTATCTACGGAGTGCCTGGGGTAGATACAGGGGTGCTTTCAAAGGCGAAGGGCCAAAGAATCAGAATCTGGTTCCGAATAGGATAGCGTTATCGGAGAATTTAAAAAAGAACCATGGGTTAGGCATCTCGGGTACTCCGTATATCTCAATGGAGGACTGCGCTTACTAGGACTCACTACGGATAGTTACGTGTTTAATACTCTGGCGACTGCTGAAGGATTTGTATTGTTGGGCCATTGCGATTATTAATCCACAGATACCCCTATCAATTGACAAAAGGGCGCGCCGCTGCTCTTCGTATTAACCATCCGTTACTATTAATATCCACAATTGATGCTTTCTATAAAGTACATGCGGAGTAATACTCAACTTGAGTTCACACTATTCAATTCTAGCCAGCTATCGTCAATCCAACGCGATCGCACTCACCATGGCGAGATCTTCAGATGCCGAGGCTCCTCAGATACTATTGATGAACCAACTCGATCCTACCCCCGCAACTTCTTCTCCCATCTTGGATGAGGCGTCAGATGAGGGACGAGGAGTCTCGCTGCCGCCTGTTGATACAGGCAAAGATGCCTGGCTCTTCTTGACAGCGTGCTTCATTATTGAGGCTCTTGTATGGGGTGAGTAGATTCTCGCACATGCGGTTCGGGAATATGCCTCAGTGTTCTGACTTTGCTTCCAGGCTTTCCATTCGCCTTTGGTGTCTTCCAGGACTTCTACCGCACCCATGAGCCATTCAAAGACTCACCTGGTATTGCTATCATTGGTACTTGCGCAATGGTAAGCCCAATATTCAACTTCCACTCAATGACAATTGATACTTACAATTGTGAAGGGAATCATGTACCTCTCCGCTCCTTTCACCGTTCCTCTCTTTAGAGTATACCCCAAACAAACGAAATTCAGCCCAGCAATCGGCCTCATCATCATGTGCACCGCTCTCGCAGCGAGCTCTTTCTCCCAGGCTGTCTGGCATCTTATCCTAACCCAAGGTGTTCTCTTCGCTATCGGCGGCTCGATCTGCTATACTCCTTGCATTGTCTACATGGATGAATGGTTCGTCAAGCGCAAAGGACTCGCTTATGGCGTCATGTGGTCCGGCACGGGCCTCGGCGGCTTCACTATCCCTATTCTTCTCGAGTTTTTCCTCGGGAAATACGGATTACAGACTACGCTGCGCATTTGGGCTACAGCTCTCTTCGCTTTGACTATTCCGGTCGTGTACTTTGTGAAGCCTCGACTTCCGGCATCAGCTACCGCGCATATTAAGCCGTATAAGCTAGGCTTCGTCCTCGACCGCACGTTTATGCTTTTCCAGATGGCCAACATCATCGAAGCTTTGGGGTTCTTTCTCCCAGGCATTTATCTGCCCTCCTATGCTCGCTCCGTCCTCGGCGCTGGTTCGTTCCCCGCAGCTCTGACGATTTTGGCTGTCAACGTTGCCTCAGTGTTTGGCTGTGTCTTCATGGGATTTTTTATCGATCGACTGCAAGTTACGACCTGCATCATGATTTCAACGGTTGGCACTGTTCTCGGAACATTCTTGCTATGGGGCTTCGCGACAAACATGGCAGTGCTGTACGTTTTCTGTGTTGTCTATGGTCTCTTTGCCGGAGCGTACACTTCCACCTGGACGGGCATGATCAAACAGGTAATGTCGAGGCCAAACCGGGCAAGCAATGGAGGCGTCTCCTTTGATCCGATGATGGTCTTTGGTTTTCTGGCAGCTGGCCGGGGCATTGGAAATGTCGTCTCGGGACCTTTGAGTGAGGCTTTGCTTGTGGGCATGCCGTGGTATGGGAAAGCTATGGCGGGATATGGGAGTGGATATGGTTCGCTTATTGCGTTTACGGGAGTGACTGCTTGCTGGGTGGTTCAACCTTCTTGTGGCGGCGTATAGGATGGATGTGAGTTAAGAAGATAAACTCGGGCTGGCTTCAAGATATTTCTACGTATGAGCACTTTAATGCCATTGGACAACTCTAAGGCTTGGTGGTTTAATCTGTCTGTGTCAAGGAAATGGGTAGTATTGAAGGAAGTGAGGGAGAGAGGTGCTGAGGATGGCACTGAAGCCGTCACCGGTTCTCAACATAGCAGCAAGCAAAGTGACTTTACTGATTTCTAAGGAGGAAGGGATCCCTCCTTCCCACGAGCGGGGACAAAGACCCTCTTTATACATCGTCGTAGACCCCTGTCAGTTATCGTGGATCTGTTATCCCTTATGTCACCTGATAGTCTAGCTCGTATGCTTTTGCAGCGTTTGTTTCAGACTGCTTCTTGTCACACAAAGACTTCTTCCATAGAATATATTTACCGACACTCCATCGGAATAGTACTCTGTACTAATACGAATGTCATGAGCGCGTTAGCCTATTCCATGACTACTGCATGCATGGATGTGCGAGACTAACTATATCAGGTTGTTGTCGCGGACAATTCATCAGAGTTCACCATGTAAAGATAATGAGACCAGCTTTTAATGCCATCTCTTATTCTTCCCAATACTTCAATCCCAGCCAGACAACTTGATTTTTCTGCCCCATGTCCAGAGTAAACGAGAAGATGTACCCTCCCTTGATACCCACGGTCCCGCGTGAAGACATACAATTGGCATGTTACATCCAGTTTTCCATCTAACCTTCGACAGAAGAGAAATCCGCCACTATAATGTGAAAAACGAGACCCCATACAACCAAATATCCACCAACTGCAAGTCTGTATAGATCATACATTGATAACCCGCTTTCTCGCTCACCCAACGACATTGACAGTAAGCTCTCCCTTAACACTAACGTCGTTGATCTGTGGGAAGTCGATAGGCACGCTTCCGCAACCCCTGCTGTGCAGTTGCTTTTCTCACGGACCAGGCCATCTTTTGCCGCCATTGCCACATAAACAGAGTCCCGGCAATTGCGGCTGAGTGGTACATAGTAGACTTCGGGCTTCAGATAGCTATCTGTTGGTTTGGGTTGTTGCCGCGGATTCTAAGTAGAAGGCTTCCATCTCATCAGACTAGCTTCTCGGTTATAATTCATTCATTTATTCATTAACATGGTCTCTGCAACGATCTATTACCCTTAACCTTTGCTTTTGCGAACACGAGCTACCTTGCTCAGATACTAATTACGCTCGAGATATTCAAAGCGATTGGCTAGAAGAAAGCCACATATCTATCTCCACTATCAAATTTTCGATTTCGTATCTATACGAGTACTAATTCTAGTGCCTTTGAGTCTTAGCGAAATTCGTCTTCTAGTTATTATAATTTTACACTATGCATACAGAGCACACAGCACAGGATAGAAGCCTAGTAGGTCAAAGATGAAGGAGATGGCTGAGTGGCGGGCAGGTTAGGAACGGATAGATGGATAAATGCAGGCATAATGATGCAGTTTCAATTTTTCTAATGGAGTATAATGATCCTAATATAAAGAAATATACCTCAACTTTAACCCTGGATATATAGGCAAAAAGCGTATTAGATTTTTATAGCATATCAAAACTTTTGTGGCTAATTGTTCGGGCTTCGCTAAGCCGTTATTTAGCCTTAAAAAGTCCTAATATCTGGCTGTTGTGTGGGCTCTTTTGTGGCTCGTCAGCGTCAAAGGGACCAACCAAGTCGGATATCAACAGAGCTGTCACTTCTATGACCCCAAGAGGCCTCTGACATTTGGCTGAAAATAAGTACTAATGGGCTTGCTGGTAGACTTGTTGAAAGGCTCGCTATTCAGCTTAATCAGCAGCAGGGCCGGTGGTGGTAGTGATGATAGGAGGCATAATGCCTTTACCTAGTTGTTGTGTCGGCCCTTGTGTTGTGCTTTTCTGCGTGCTATTGGTGCTGTTGAGCTTGTTGTATGCTAAATTAAGTGGCAGCAGCATAGAAAGAAACAAGGGATTTTTCTAATGCTAGGACGAGGATGTCGGTTATGGTTGCCGAGGATGGCTATCGTGGCTTCGAATATAGCCGTGTTGGTAGTTCTTTTTTTAATGTAGTCAGTGGTGATAGTTGAAAGGATAGGTGTTGTTGTTTTGGCTACATACAAATTTATGTGTAGCTAGAACAAATGCAGGTAGGTAATAACTAAGTGTGTCGGACTTTTGCAAGACGTGCCACGGAATGCTTTGCAATGTGGGAAATGTCGCACACAACACTACACCACAACACAGGAGAGAAGCCCAGCAGATCAAGATGAACGGTAGCGCCTCAACAATAGTCTAGTCTTCCATGTCCACATCGTCCTCACTATCATCCCTGTTCAGACCAGTTTCCACCGCATCATCAACCAAGCTAACCAGGGCCAACATGTGACGCACAAAGTACTTGCGGCCGACCGAGTCCGTCATATCCCACCAGCCCGTAGAGTCAACCTTCAAGTAGGTATTCCTGGTATCAGGGGAGAGCGTGCTGAAGCTGGTAAGAAAGCTTTCCGTGATGTTGAAGTGAAACAACTTGACATAGTGCTTGACTGCGACTATGGTGATAATGCTGGGATTGGCTTCAGGTTAGCTCAATATCAATCCAAATGAAAGAAAAGGCAGGACCTACTCGTCTTTCGAGATAACCTGCTTCGAATCATCACTCCTGCGTGCAAGGGCTTCTCCGACTAGTTGGGCGAGGAACTCATTAGAGACGGTTGGACTGTTCCCATTGAGCTCCTGGAAGGTGCGCTTGGCCTCCAACATTGCGATGTGGTAAGTTCTGTATGTGATTCTGTCTCTGAGCTGCACACCACCATCATCAATCGCCCGAAATCGCTTGGAGTCTTGTCCCTGCTGTGGCGGCTCCTTGTAGTCATAGGCAACTCGCTCATCGCGGTACTCAAGAGGTCGTGATTTGTCCAGTGGCTGGCAGTAGTTGAGAATGGTTCGGATTAGAGAGCTGGCAAAGCGGACGGTGTACTCTTCCACGAGGGGTGCCTGTTCCTTTTCCATGTACCCAACGGACGAGGGCTTTGAGGACTCTGTGGCTGGTCCGTCCGGCAGGGTGCCGGTAACGATCTGATCAGACGGTACAAAGTCTCCAAAAATAATTGTCTGGGTCTGGTCTCGGGCTGGCCTGTTTGAAGACATGGTTTGGTGATGGCTCTGGCCTTGGTGCAGCAGGGCAGCCAAGGCTGACCAGAGGCTTCCGAGGCCATCTGGGTCGTAGGCGCGAACGATTCGATGTTCTGGCATTTTTCTCAGAGTTGACAGATCCTCTGTTGGGCCATCAAGCAGCTTTTTGATGCAAGGATCGGCGTTATCTTCCATGCCTGATTTGATCCTGTTGGCTAAGAGAGGGAGGGTCTCAGTTGGCTGCCTGCATAGGACTCGGCATGCCAACAACTGCAGAAGACCCCAGCGACTGGCAGCGGTCTCCCAATATCTAGATTTTTGCAAGTCTTCAAAGTTCATGCCTACGTCGGCCCAGGTGTTGGCGAAGTCGTCGTGCGTGTGGACAGAGTCGTAGTACGCCATGATTATGGCGATGGTGACAATCAAAAGGCCGAACAAAAGGGCAGAAGGAAAGGTGATTGAGAGAAAACCAGAGATGAGTGGTGTCGGGAGCACGAGCACAAGAAAGGTTGCCGGAGAAGAGTTGAGAAAAGTGAATTGAGGGAAAGGTGAGTTGAAAGGTGAATTCACAGTTGTGCGTACTTGAGCTCGCTTAAACAGTCCGTACAATTGGCATCTATTTCTGCCTGGCGGTTGGGCACAGCGAGGGGGTACAGGTCTCGACCCCAAGATGCATGATGAGCCAAATCCATTGGCTGAGTCCCCTTCTCGACAGTGTGGCAGATTCACAAGATACGACCAACATGTATGAGATGCAACGAGGCTCACAAGACATCATGGATCAAAACGTCAAAATGGAGAAGATGCATAAAGCGTTATTATGATTTCGTAGCGGCAATGTAGCTAAATTATGGTGAGGGTATCGCCTCTTTTTATTCAGACTATGGTCGCGTCTCGCAGTTTAAAAATCGGATAGGACACTACGAAATAGTCATTATTGCGGCCCCAGTCCCTGGCCAGAATTCTGACTACTTTGATCTTTGAAGAATGTATTACGGGCATCCCTCGTCCATTCCAGGAGCGATAAAACCCGTCTGCGAAAAGTTTTGTAAGGTCTTACAGAGATTTTCGTATGTTTAATCGACACAGGCGGGAGAGCCGACGCCGGCGGAATAGAGGGATACTGGAGCTTTTCGAGAAAGGTAGAGGTGATATCAGCAGTGAAGAGATGAACGAACACGAGCTCGTTGGCTTCGCATGTTTCTTTCCTTGGGTCGGCATCAGCGAAGAGTACTTGTGCCTAGAAAGAGTATGTTATTACCAAAGAAGTAGAATTGAATATACGCAGCCAAGAAGTCATACCAGATAGGTAGATGGAAGAGTCTGGTTATTGCGTAGAAGCGCACTTCGTTGTCGTTGCACCAGGCCTATCATGACGGCTATGATGTATGGGTCGCGCAGGGGGGATTTGGGAGTGACCTTGTTCAACTTGAGTCCGCATATGGCGTTGACAGGCTTGTTGGGCCGACGGCCCAGATAGGGCCACAACTTGTCCACGCGCATCCGATGGATATGTGCATAGTCGAGATATGCGGCGACAGGAGGCACGTCTCCTGAAGCTGCGGCATCCCAATCACCGCCAAGATAGAATACCATGCATTCCAAAATTCTGATGTGCCGTTCGTCATCGAACCAAAAGGGGAGTTTATCTCTGCAACGCGCTTGGGGTTAGAGGGGAACGATCAAAGCAAGCAAAGCAAGAGGTGGATTCTGGAGACTAACGTAGCTATGAATGGACACTCATATGGGAACGTAGGGTTTGCCAGAATCTCTGCGATGGCCCCCTCGCGATCAGCAAAGTAGCGAGGTCCTGAGGTTCTCAGATGACGAGCCCAGCCAGCGGCAGACTGGCGAGGGGGCGGTGCTTCTACGACTGGACGCGGCTGTTGCGGTTGTTGAAATGAGAACTGTAGTAGCTCAACATGGCGCTGCGTCCAAAGCAGCGGTTCAACAATGAGCGACTCTCGGCAATAGAGGCGAATGAGTTGGTAGATGGACAACGCTGCGAGAGAGGGAGCGGAGGAGGTGGGGGGGGAAGGCGAAGACGGTGGTGATGATGGTGCTGATTGTGAGGATGAGGACGATGGTGGCGATGGTGGCAGTGAATTCATAATGAATTGGTGGAAAGAGAATGGGGGGAGAGATAGAGGGAGCGAGAGGATGAAGCAGTTTGTGATAATCGGAGGTTGAATGAAGCTTCACGCAAGACGGTGGTTTCGTCATATAGTAGTACTTAGTAGTACTGAGTAGTAGTAGTACGAAGTACCTACGAAGTGCTATTACCGTAGTACTAGTACTACTATACTATCAGAACCTTTAGGTACGTACCCTGCGGACTAAACTTGAGCCGCCAGCCTATTTTTTTGTTTAGCACCATCATGCCTAAAACTACGGTACCGGAAGGAGTACGAAGTACAGACTCCAATCATTTAATACCCTTAAAACCATGGAAACCAAGATATTCCAACCCACTGACGAGGAGGAAGCCAGGTGAAGTCATGCATCAATATATCGAATTATCCTCGATATTCTGTTGAGCCATAGGAAGATGTGTCAAGATTTCTCCCTCCTGTACCGGAATCTCTCACAAAACTGCGCGGCTATGCAGGTCACAATGCATACTGGATAGTACTTCTGCGGAGTCGTACTATTATAAGTGACAAGTCCCTTACGGGAGCGCCAATTGAAGCAACGTTCTCGATACGCCCAGGCGCAGGCCACTAACTTATCTCGTCTTGGTATTTTGCTATTGTCAAGTTCATTTCAACTGTCGAGGATTCCGCACCAAAAACCGATGTACAATTGAGGGTAGAAACATAAACATGGACATAATCATCGGGGCCTACCCTATCCTCTCGCAATAGGTACCTTCACGGATCCAGAGCACACCAATCGAATCCTCTGCGAGTGGATGCATAGCCAATCAGGCAAACAACCAGCCTTTAGGAGGTGAAATCCCGTCTTTGTAGTATGAATACGGAGTATGCGTAGCTGACTTTATTTCGCCAAAAGTTAGTGTTTCCGTTCAGCAGGTCTTGACGTGTTGTTCTTCACGACCGAGCTTCTGGCTCGCGACATTCCCATCCTCGAGAGCCAAAAAAAAGTATGGAATGAAGACACTGCCGAAACAATTTCGCGTATGTTCGCAACCACCCTTTGTTAATTCCTCCGCCATGAAGGGAGTACTTGTTGCCACTCACATGAATTAAAAGCAGTTCATAAAAAATGCGATAGTCAAGCCGTCATAGCTCAATGCCTGGCTGGAATGGTGGCTTCTCCTTTATCGATTCTAGATTCATCCTGCCCTTTCACTTGTACTCGGACTGCCCTCCTATCGGACCGAGCAGCCTCAACTAAGAGAGCATTTTTATCACTATTCAGTCATCGACAGGAAACCTGTTTTTATTTTTATTTTTAGCAGGTGCAGTGAGGGCTTACAAATGACTAATTTGTTTGCATTGGTAAAAAATTTTGCTCATCACCACGAAAAAAACAAGAATTTTAGGTTCATCTCCATGTTTGCAGGCCTAGTGCTGCCTGCGCTATGAGTGATCTTAGTAGATTCTCATACTTGAGCTGGCCAAATTTTAATTTTTTAACCTTGCAGCCGAAGATTCCAGGTTAGGTTACGATATTAGCAGATCTTATGGAAATCTCCGAGCGGATTGCCTCTTTGGGAGTTGTTGTGACTTAGACCAGCTGCAAACGACAAGCATGGTCTAAGCGGGGATGCTCTGGTCAGGGCGCGACAAATAACTCCCGAGGAAACGCAAGTTTCTCTTCATTCTTGACTATTACACGTTTATTTTGCTAAAAGCAAGATCATAGTAGAAGTGATGTATGTAGTATCCTGTCATGCCCACTGTCCTTGATCAAGTGTGTAATCATCTAGTTGCAGGAAGCTATTACGATTGTATTATGTCCCCCCTATCGTCTTTCATCTAAGACAAATACGCTGAAGAAAGAAATGTCATGTTAAAAAATGAAAACAAACGTAGGTAGGAGGGGCCGATACTATCGACATTTCTCAAAGTTTGCTTCCATAGCGCCATCGAATTTCCCGTCGTTTTTTTCGCATGCATGTCTCATACTCGGAGTTCTGATATGCTTCTCAAAAATCCGGTTGAGTCTTAGTGAGATGTGGCATTTTGTGAAGGGTTTAACCTTTCTCGGCGTTTCTTGTTATGATTTAGGCTTTCGTGGTAGATCGTCGAGATCGTTTGCAGACGTTGCACTAGGTTGCTGTTATGACGCAGGCTGAGTGGTATCATCGTCGCGATGCTATAAGAGGGCCTCCTCGCTGCAGTAGGCTACAACTCCTCACCCTTTTTGCCATTCGCTCTACTCTCACACATTCGCTTATTCAACCACCAACGGTGCTCTGAGACGTCTGACAGCATGAATAACTTGCGTCTTTTGGCTTATGCCACGGCCCTGAGCAGCCTTACAGGACTCACTGAAGCCTGTGCCGCTCATTATGAACACTGCGCAGTCGTTATCGAGCACCAGCCCGTTGAGTTGGTCTGCTGTGGCGGTACAACTCAGTCGATGATCACCAGGTAAGTAATCATGCATCTTGGCTGTCCTCCTAACTCGAACCATGTGCTGACCGTCAACACAGGACTGCGGTTGAGTGTACTACCGCCACTAAGCCGCCGTACGTGACTACGGCTGTTCCATGGACCGGCACGACCACGTGTACGGATACGGTTCATCCTACTGGCACCAGTCCTGGAACTGTGATTATCTCGACGCCCTCGGGCAGCCCTCCTTGTTACATAACCCAGACAATCCCAGGATGTGGACTTGGCCCGTATACAACTACGATCCCTCCCAAGGGCGATACTCCTGGTACTGTTCTTTGTGTGACACCCACGGACACTGATCCCGGCTACATAACTGCGACGATCCCAGGCTCCGGACCGATCGTGTATACAACGACGATTCCTCCTAAGGGCACCCATCCTGGTACTGTTTTCGTTGTTACACCAACAGCCCACGATCCCAACTATGTGACCGCAACAAGCCCGGGTCCTGGACCAACAGCCTATACGACTATAATCCCTCCTAATGGCAACAATCCTGGTACTGTTCTTGTTGTGACACCAACCGACCCCGGCTATGTGACTCGCACAACCGCGTGGACTGGAACAGCCACTGCTACGTTTACTGTTCCTCCTAGTGGCACCCATCCCGGCACCGTTATTATCAAGACACCCGGAGGTAGCACACCTGACTACATCACCACAACTAGCCCATGGACTGGATCAACCACTCGAACAGTTACTGTTCCTCCCAGTGGTACCGCTCCTGGTACTGTCATCATTGAAACACCTAGCACATATGTCACTAGGACGGTTCCATGGGCTGGTACGACCACCCATACAATTACCATTCCTCCAAGTGGTACAGCTCCCGGCACTATCATCGTTGAGACGCCGGCCGGCTATGTCACCACGACTGAGGCATGGACTGGGACAGCCACTCGTACGGTTACTGTTCCTCCTAGCGGTACTGCTCCTGGAACTGTCATCATTGAGACACCTGGAGGCAGCACGCCTGACTATGTGACGACAACCGTCGCATGGACTGGCTTGACCACTCAAACGGTTACCGTTCCTCCCAGCGGCACCGCCCCCGGCACTGTGATCATTGAGACTCCCGCTGGTGGTCCTGGCTATGTCACTACGACTGTCGCATGGACTGGCTCGGCCACTCAAACGGCTACTGTTCCTCCCAGCGGAACTGTCCCCGGCACTATTATCATTGAGACGCCTGCGGGTAGTCCTGGTTATGTGACAACAACAGTTGCATGGACTGGTTCAACCGTGACCACGGCGACAATCCCTCCTAGTGGTACTGTTCCTGGCACCATCATCATTGAGACGCCTGCTGGCAGCACTCCTGGCTATGTGACTACGACTGTCGCATGGACTGGTTCAACCGTGAGCACAGTTACCGTCCCCCCTAGTGGAACGAATCCAGGAACTGTGATTGTCGAAACACCTGCTGGCAGTCCCGGCTATGTGACCACAACAGCCGCTTGGACTGGCTCAACCACCAACACTGTTACCATCCCTCCTAGTGGCACCGTTTCTGGCACCGTTATCATTGAGACACCTGCCGGCAGCACTCCTGGCTATGTCACCACGACAGCTGCTTGGACTGGCACAACCGTAACTACCGTTACGATCCCTCCCAGTGGTACCAATCCGGGAACTATTATTATTGAGACGCCAGGAGGAGGCCCCCCTGATTACGTGACTACCACAGTTACATGGACTGGAGCGGTCACCAGCACAGTCACAGTCCCCCCTAGTGGAACCAACCCCGGTACTATTATCGTTGAGGTTCCTGGTCAGGCTTCGAGCTCACCTGTTGACACTACTGCTGCTCCTCCTGCCACTACATCTGCGGCTCCGCCTGATAGCAGTTCCACTCCTCCTCCTGATAGCAGTTCTGCGGCCCCCCCTGATTCCACCACCGCTGCTCCTCCCGACACCAGTACTGCAGCACCTCCTGACACCAGCTATGCAGCTCCTCCGGACACCAGCTCTGCAGCTCCCCCTGACACCACTACTGCAGCTCCTCCTGACACCAGCTCTGCTGCTCCTCCTGACACAACCACTGCAGCCCCCCCTGATTCCACCACCGCTGCTCCCCCTGACACCACTACTGCAGCTCCTCCTGATACCACTACTGCAGCTCCTCCTGACACCAGCTCTGCTGCTCCTCCTGACACAACCACTGCAGCCCCCCCTGATTCCACCACCGCTGCTCCCCCTGACACCACTACTGCAGCTCCTCCTGATACCACTACTGCAGCTCCTCCTGACACCAGCTCTGCTGCTCCTCCTGACACAACCACTGCAGCCCCCCCTGATACCACCACCGCAGCTCCTCCTGACACCACTACCACTGCCGCTCCTGGCACTACTACTTCCGGCCCCCCAGCAGCTTGCACCCCTGGTGTTAAATGGGCATACTACGGTCTCTCCAAAGCACCCACCGACGAAGCCAGCGAGCCCGGCAAAATCCCTTTCCACGGACTCGACGAGAATGGCCAGAAGAACTGGGCAACACAGTACTTCGACGTCGCAACCGTCCTGCAAGGCCAGAAGCCTACTAACACGGGCACCACCCTCACCATCTCCCTCGACTCCCAATGCAATAACGAAACCCGCACAGCCTACGGCACCACCACCGACGGCGTCGCAAGCTACCTCGTCGTCCAGCACATTGCCTACTTCCACCCTGCCAAGTCAGGCCTGTACAACTTCACCGTCCCAAGCGTCGACGACACAGTGTACCTCTGGCTCGGCGACAATGCCATATCTGGCTTCACAAACGCCAACGCCAACAACATCTACGATGTCGCCGGTCCCCCCGAGAAGGGTACTTACCAATACCAAGCCACTGCTGGTGAATATGTCCCCTTCAGACTGCTGTTTGCCCAGGCCCAGGACTGCGGTGGCTTCGGCTTCTGGATTCGCGATCCTGATGGTGCTACTATCGTGGCTGGACAGGAAGGTGTGCACGATGACCAGCTCGGCTTTGGTTGCGGCAATGAGACTCCCTTTGACTTTTAGTAAACGAGTGAGAGACCGATAACTGCATGCTAGATGCTAGACAGAAGCAACAAAGCGGGAACTAGCATTCATTCCACTCTTTAATAATAATATTCCATTGAGTAATTAATAGGTAGTTTTCCGAAAAGAATGTATTACCACGAGAATTGTTTGCCCGAATCGACCACCGTGAATGTTGAAGCCATGATAGTATGTATATGAATGAAGAGAATAAAGTAACAAAAAGACTACCCGAAATCTTATTACATGGGGCACCGAGTGATCAAGGAGGACAAAAAAAGAAACAAAGACAGGACCGAACGATAATCGAAATCGTGACCTGGAGATGTTTGCCGCATAAGCTGCAATCTCTCACTCTACCACTGAGCTACCAGTCCTTATCCTATGCCCTGGTACTTTTTATCTTAGATTATACTCCTAGCTTTGCTACCCCGCGCCATCAGTTTTCGCACCTTGTGGGTACTTCGTACTCCATACATTTCAGATCTACATAAGATGCTTCATCCTTTATTATTGTAGGAGCCGAAATCGTGTCGGCGTTGTTTCACTGAGCAGTGTCTTACTACATCACTTTGACGAGCGTGGCTTACTTAGGACATTGTACATATATAAACCTCGCCGTTATGAGGATCTCATACAATATAATAAACAGATCCTATGCCTGTGAGGGGCAACCAGGATCAATATCTCCGTCGTGTTCAAATGTCGTAATCGGAATCCTTCTCGTCTGCCACCAAATCTCCGATGAGGTAGAAGCAATGCTGTACGGAGGAAATACATTCACAATCAGCGTTCACGGGAGTGTCAATCGAATCTCACAAGGCTGTTCAGTCCCGAGACAAGGAAGAAAATGCGCAAGATAATCCTAGTCCTGCAGCTGCCCATGTGAGTTCTCTACCAGCCTGATTTCCGCATAGACCCGAAAATTTGGAACGGTATGCTCCGTGGCCTCTCGATACTAGGGGCCATCGCAGAACAGCCGGAGCTTCGATCTCAGAACACACGACCCCGAGTTGAACTGGAGGACGTCTTCGCGGAATGGATGGCGTGGTTAACGCCAATCTTCAAGTACATAGTCCATGCTCTGCCCAAGGCAGCTGAGATTGTGGTGGATGCGAACAAGAAGGAAGATACAGTGCAGATTTTGAAGAAAGTGATGCCACAACGCTGTCACTTTCGGCGCTTGCGAACAGTCGACTTCATATTCAGAAGAGGAGGAGTTCTCTCTGGAGGCAGGATATTGGGATACTGACTGTGATGACGGGCAGCGGCAAGAACATCATCGACGATTATGACGACTATTCTAACTGAGCCGTGTGTATTGTATCTCAGCGCCTCAATCTAGGAAGTTGGGCAGATGACTTAGAGAGACGAGTGTTCTCTTCCTTTTTAATACTACGATGCCAATTCACAATCGTGAGCAGAGAAAATCCCCAAGAAAATCGTACATTTGTCAAGGGAGCTTCCCACAAGATATCTTATCGTAACACCCTTTCACCCAAGCGATACTATATACTTATATATTCCACCACCCATTCAGGTGCAAAGACCCTCTCCCTGGTCCCCAGCCACTCCCAGATATGCCCCCCTTCATCCAGTTCATTCATGCATTCCATCCCATTCATCATTCCCATGCTGTACTGTCCCATGTCATGCAAAATTAAGAAAAAAAAAGAAAACAATCTGCACTGCTGTGCAGATTCTCGAACAAGACAAGAGCAAAGAAACCCCCAAAAAGCCGGTATGCATCTCCAGCTAACCGCCAACCATCTGATCAGACCTCTCCAGCAAGTGATATGGCCCAACACTGCGCCAACCAAACATGCGGCCCGTGCCAGCCCATTCCCCATGTCACGGCTCAATCTTCGGTTCACTGTTCCAGGTCTTCCCGCTTAACAAAAATTTCTCATCCCACATCTTCTCATCATCGTGTCCCTAACCCATTATCATATCATCGGTCCCCTGGGGACCTCCAACCGGTACACATATGGAGAGGTGATATCCACATATTACGGCGCTGTCAAAACGCCAAAGTATAGAGCAACAAAATTGGTGTCTGTCTAATCCAGTTTGGCCCAGAAATGTTGTGGATTGGTAGAGGCTTGGTCTACAAGCCAGGACTTCCCATGGTGGGTGCCCAAGCGACAGCGCCAGCTCTGTCGTAGTAGGTCGAAAATACAAGTAGATCCTAGAGGCAATAGCTGTGTTGAAGTGTAATCAGAAAATGGCGTTATGGTTCCAAGAGCGGCATTCACTGTAGAGGACGACCTTTGGCTGTCTCGTCACTGGCGGTGCTAATGTTGGTGTCGCGTCGCCTAGCCTCAAAAGGTCGACCCTTTGATACAACGGGAGGTCGCTTCTTTGATTTTGCCATCATAAAAAATCCGTCATCGCTTCCGTCGTCCTCGTCAGCATCATCCCCTCTGTGATCTGACTCCCATGAATGCGAGGCAGAAGGGTGGCCTGCAGTGATGTGGACGTCAATCGGGCCGCTTGCCATGGCCGGAACATTTCCAAACACTTGATCCATGGGAAAGCCACCAGTAGGTTCCTTGGACAAAGCAGGAGGGGTGAGCGAGTCCGTCGTTTGAAGCAGAGATGGTTGGGCGCTTACAACGCCGGGCTTGGTGAGTAATTCCCCTTCTAGGTCGGCAGAGATAGAGCTGGCGCCACTCAGCAGTGCAGGTAATGAAGGATCAGATTGGAAAGCCAGCATTTGCTGTGACGCGCTCCTATTCGGTGGACAAGGGGCCACAGGACTTGCCATCTCACTAGGACTGGTGAGTGGTGTGCTCAGCCGATCGATAGAATCCGTACTGGCAGTCTTGGTCGTAGTCGCGGTGTCCCCTCTTGAAGGCGCCTCAGGGTGTTCGCGAGGCCACTCTTCCTCAACGGGGACAGGCGAAGACGGACATGGAATATCCGCCGGGCTGGCCACAACTTCCTCGGTCTGCTCAGGGCCCGCCGTAACGGAATGGAGAGTTAAAGGTGATCTGCCATCAGGTATGTTGTCCACGCGATGGGCAGTGAGCGGCCGTTCTCGGCTAAAAAAGTTTGGGTCGGATTGGGGTTGCTTGTGTTGGTAGGCTGACTGCGGTGATGATGACAAGGGCGACGATGAGAGACCATAGGTGTATTTGCTCCTCCCGAGGTCGACTGAGCGCATTGACCTCGGGTTTCTCGGTCTATGAATGCATCCCGGTGCGACAGTGGTGTTGACCGAGACTTGTGGAGTCGCCCGCTTATCCGCATTGACGAACAGGCCGCGATCCGATGATTGGGATCGCAGTATCTCCCCGTTGGTGGTGTTGGCGCTGTACTCCTGGCCTTTGCCTAGCATTCCGATGCTGCCGTCCCAGTAGGGATCATGGTGTCCATCATAAAAGGGCGTGCCTGGCATGGTATGGGGCCCAGAGAGGTGGGGCGACAAATGCAAGAAGTGTTGGCTACGCTTGGCACGCACAGTTGCGTGGCGATGGGGCAACTGGGCGGATCCCGCCTGGTAGTTGTGTTTGGCTGGCTCACCCAGCTCACTGTGAGATCGCCTTCGGGCCATATGTTCAGAGGAGTTGAGCGGTGGAAGCACCGTGGCCATGGGATCATAGGCGACTGGTTCTGGTTGAGTGCTGGTGGTTAGAGAGCTGGCAGGATGTGCGTCCGCACCCGAGGAAGTCTGCTCGGGTCGATAGGGGAAAGGATCGTCCGGATGGAGGCTAGGACGTCTATCGTTATGGAACTGAGGAGTGGCAGGGGCGTTCTTTAACATACTGTCGCCTGCTGAGCTGGCAGCACTACTGGTGGCTCGCCGTCGCGACCGATTGTCGCTTCGATCGACCAGGGGATGCATGACCTTGCCAACAGCCTTCTTGACAACAGAACGAGCTCGCTCCAAAAAGGTGAGGGGGACGACAGCAGACGACATTTCCCTCTCGTCGACCTGGATCTTCCTGCCGCTTGATGGTCTTGCAGGATCGGTCTCCTCAAGCCATGTGATGGGGTTGGAAATTCCCTGAAGTACCCAAGGATGGCGCTTAATGTCCCTCAGTCGAATTCGCTTCTCCGGGTTCTTGGTAAGCATCTGGCGCAGCAGGTCATATAATAGGTTATCGACTTCTTCGTACTCGAGGTCGTTGTCGTCACGGTAGGGGTGGCTGTTCTGTCGCTTGTAGAGAGATGATACAGCCGGAGATGTCGATGGGTCTACGGGTCGTAATCGTCGGCGTGGGATGTGAACTTCCTCGGTCGCGATTTTTCTAAACATTTGGAACTCGTCCTCGGCAAGGAAAGGAATGCGAGCGTAAATCAGGCAGTACAGCGTCACACCTAGTGACCACACATCGATCTGCTCGGAAACCCTTGGCTGTGCCTTATCTGGGTCAGTGTAACAGAGCTCCGGAGCGAAGAAGGCCGGTGTGCCGACGGTCTTGGAGAGCTCAAGGTCGTCGTCAAAATCCTTGGCCTCTGATTCTGACACTAGATCATCCGGCTCGCCATCCCGAATGGGGCGACCAAAGTATGACACACCAAAATCGGAAATTTTGACCCGGTGATCCTTACTCCACAACAGGTTGGCAGGCTTGATATCACGGTGGACAACACCTTGATAATGAAGATATTCCAGGCCTAATACGGTATCGCGGAAGGCAGATCGTGCCTGGTCAAAGGTAAAGCACGGTACGTAGGAGAAGTCGTCGGCGAAGGGATCATGGACTCGCGGGTTGTAATCGATGGAGGACATGTGGGAAATGATGGAGTCGGCCATGCTAGGTGAACGCCCTCGCAGACTGAAGCCATCCTCAGCACGAGCACCAAACATGGTTCCGTCCAGTGCACTTGTGGTGAGGGGAGTAAGCCCAGGGGTCACCATGTCCTCATTCCCGTCATTCCTGTAATCATCAAGCGGCCCAGAGAAACCGGGAGACGAGGACATGGAGTAGGGCGCCAACGACGACCGGCGAGAGAGCGACTGGGACGCTGAGCCATCGGTGGCGGCAAAGTCTTCCCTGGATGAGATACGAGACCAATGCCCTACGCTGCTAACATCATCAGCAGCACCGACCTCAACGCTCCAGTAATCTGTTGGACTGGCATAGTTTTGCGCCATCTTGGCTCGTTTGAGTTCCCGAATGGCCTGCCGCCGCTCCAGCATCTGATCATAGAGCTCCTCCTCGGCAGTAGGTGCCTCTTCACGCATCTCACGCTCGACCTGTCTTCGCTCATACTGGGAGACGTGGGGCAATCCCTTCTTCCGCCAGACGATCTCGCCCAATTCCATGTGCTCCAGAACCATGTAGATCTTCTTCAGTTCCGGATCGTCGATGACTTCGAGAAGGGCAACCACGTTGGGGTGACGAATCTTTTTCAGAATGGCAATCTCCTTCTTGGTCTTGTCCTGGGGCGACATGGCGGTGACCTTGCCGAATCGGCGCTTCTTGGAGAAGCGCGGGATGATTTTGATGGCTACGTTTTCACCGTTCTCGAGGTTCCGGGCGAGTTTAACCTTGCCGTGCATACCACGACCAATCTCCTCAATGACTTCATACTGATTGATCGACTTACGGCCAGTGATGATGTCTGAGTCGATGAGGGCCTTGTGCGTCCTAGAAGCGGCCAAGTCAGCAATTGGACCCCATGGGAGGGGAGGCAATTCAGGGCTCTTCCCCTGCGGCGCCTCCCCCACAACAAACAATGAGACACACGATAGTACTACAAGACAGGGACGGGAATGGAGGGGTGAAGGGGTTGGGCGTGGACCCTCACGTACTCTCGAACTCGATACGTCTGCAGCGGATGCAAATACGGACTTTCGAAAGCGGGAGCGGGAGTATTGCTCTCGGAGACAGAGCCGGTTTGTAGGTGATTGCTGTGCCGGATGGGGGAGGGATTGAACAAGCCAGGCGAGGATGTTGGCGTGCTGTTGGCAGTCCTCGACGGTACAGACGACAACTGAGGGAAATGTGTGTACAGCGCTGATCTGGACGGTGGGTGCTGTTGAGATTGATGCTGCTGCTGCTGCAGCTCATGATTCTGTGAGGACTCCATGCTTAGGAATTCCGAAGGGTCGAGATGAGTCGCGTCGACATTCTCGGCGGGAGTATTCACGGCTCGCAAAGGACAGCCTCGA
Organism: Hypomyces perniciosus; assembly: GCA_008477525.1. Taxonomy (NCBI): domain Eukaryota; kingdom Fungi; phylum Ascomycota; class Sordariomycetes; order Hypocreales; family Hypocreaceae; genus Hypomyces; species Hypomyces perniciosus. Next base: position 6,212,245 of record SPDT01000007.1, read on the forward strand.
GGCGGCGGAGTGACGGCGGTCGAGGCGGGACGTCTAGGGCGACATCGTTGGCGAAGCGGGAAAACAGGGGGCGGCGGGTCGAAATAGATCTCTGCCTCGCGATAAGAGAGATAGCGGAACAGCGTGCGTGTCTGACACGACAAGCAGACGGCGACGTCAAGCTGCAGCAAAGGAAAGACGAAAAAAACAATAACACACAACGTCGAAAAGGGCAGCGAGCGAAAATGTGTCGTCAGTCAGAGTGGTTTTGTCGGAACTTGGCTCTCTCGCTGGTTTGGTGTGGGTTGGCAGGTTGCAAGTTGGGTATGGCGATGGCAAAGTGAGCGGATTTGGTTGGATTGCAAATGATGAAAATGGGGCTGCGGATACAGAAGAGAGAGGAAGCGACAGCGACAGCGCGTTGGTTGGTTGGCCTAAAAAAGAGAGAGTGGGCCGCGACCGGGACTGCAGGAGGTACGGAGTACATATGTACTGTACGTACCGGTACGTACCCTCCGATGGCAGCGATGGTCGGCGGTGGCTTCGCTGCTTTGGGGGGGGTGGGAGGTGGGGCAGCAGAGGGAGGAGTGGGAGGAACCCCGTCCAGAGGTACCACTCGGCCAGCCAGCTCGCACAGTGGAGCCACAAGCCGCCGCAGCACACCAGCACACCAGCACACCAGCTGGCTCCTCAACTCCTATAGGTACCCTACATGCATACCTAGGTATGGCAGGCGGTGGGCGCACACAGTGTCAGAGTCCAGACCGCAACTGTGGGGGAGCAGCCCAGGTCTAATGCAGCGCCAAGGCCCAGAAGCGGTGCGTCGTCGGTGGGGAAGGTGGGGCCGAGCGCCGCTTGGGCCAGCGCAGGGGGGGCTTATCGGCGTGGCCTCAGTGGACTGAGAGCTCCAGCGGCCCCTGCGGGCTGTCGTCCAGTGGCCACTACCGCTAATGAGGCCACTGAGATGCGCCAAAGCGAACGCCCAGCGAGCGATTTCGCCGTCCTCTTGTGCGCCAAGCCCAGCAGGCGGACCTGCTTCTTTTTTAGGGACTTGATCGACGTGCCCACCAAGTGCCCAGTGGCTTCAGAGTTTATCACCCAGCAGGGAAAATATCTCGAAGAAAAAAATTAATGACGCTGCTGTTCTTTTGCCTCATGCCGCGTGGATGTTTGCGTTGTTGTGCGAAAGTGATATGTTCTTTTTTTCTTTTTTGGGGGCTGCGGAAATCTGCTGGGGATGCGACGAATGCTATGTAGCACATACCAAACCAACAGCCTACTCGTACATACATACAAGGAAGAGGCGGAAAAAAAAAGGTAAAATAGTGAACACGGAACTGAACTGATAAGCACAGCAAAGCAGAGCAGGCAACCTCCCGCGGAGCCCACGAACCACGCCACTGGCTCCTCAACAGTTCGGGCCTCATGCTGGCTCGGAGCATTTTTGCTAGTTTGGATGTATGGTATGTGCATACGGAGTACATAGATAGTACCCAAAAGCACGGGCGCGGTTGTACGGAGACTCGTTCCGTCCCTTTATCGTCAGTCATCAATCAGTCAGGCTCCAGCAGCCCAGACACGTCAAGACACGGCTGTGGGCAGTCATGTCATCGACCAGCGGCTTCGTGTGTCCATCACGGTCTCAGCCTTCCCAACAGGCTGTATATAATTACTCGAACAACACAGCACAGCCTTGTCCATTCAATCAATTCCTTATCAGTATGCATTAGCACACAGATACAGTCAGGGGCTGGTTAGAGTTCACGCCATGGCGTCGCTGTTCCAAGACATGCAAGATGAAGTGATGCTCAGGTTCAGCATGGGAAGCATCATAGAAATCCATCAGTCCGCCACCAGCCATCCAGTTCCGGCCCCGAATGTCTGAGAAACCGGGCATTTCCTCCGTAATTCTCCTTGACCTCTGTGTCTTTCTTGTCTTTCTTGTCTTTCTTCTTTCTTGTCTTGTCTTGTCTTGTCTTGTCTTGTTCACCGTCCATCAGATCAGAGCAAACAAACAATGGTACCGATCGATCGTCTAAACAAGGCGGTGGTGGTGCCCAAGCTGCAGACCCAGCTGACCTGTATCGCATTATGCAATGCACACGCCGTCCTGTTCCGCCACCTTTTTCATGGTGCATATGGAGTACTTCGTACGGAGTTCGAATACTACGCTGTACTGCTACGCTGCTGCTTCTGCTCGTACTTCGTGCTTATTACTACGAGTACTACTGCATTGTGCGAGTCGCTCGCCCTCCCGCAGCCACGTCCCGAGGTAACGAGCGCCCTATGACAACAAAGGCGAATGTCGCTGGGGAAAAGAACGGCGCATCAACACCAGACTTAAAGCTGTGATGGCCCAATTCCATTTTAATAGTATTAGAGATAGTGCATTGACTAGGACTTAGTCAGTGGTACAGAGTAGGCTACGAAGTACTCGTACATGCGTCCTGAGCAGTGCTCTGTGCTGTCGCATTCGTGGTTCGAGTGCGGCTTACCATAGTTATCTGGTGTATACATGCATGCATGCGTGCATGCGTGCATCTATCTGATCCCTCGCGGGTCCTGACAAGGATATCGGCCAGTCGTGAATGAGAAAACATCTGCGGCTGTTGTCGCTGCGAGATTACGTGCCAAATAACTTCACATGCTATCTATCCTATGCTCTCTGTGTTGTTGTGTCTGCTCTCGTCACTGATCTGATGCTGCAGACTGCAATTAATTAATATGAACGCTCCATTCATAGCGCTTCACGATTCATGCTTATCTTTGCACGTTCAATGGCTCTCACTCATTCTTATCAATTAACTCCAGTTCTAGAGCATCCAATGTGCTGTATCTCAAAATTCAAAGCTTCGAACAAAGGGAGTATTGCATTCTATCGGAGATAACCGGAGAGCGACATCGGCCTTCACCCCACTATGCGGCGCGGCGCCCTCTCCGATAGCTGTTCGATCCAACAACATGGACATGATACTGCTACGCGTACGCTACACAAACACACAAGGATGCTATAGTAATTAGCATGGAGTACTTCGTACGGAGGACGGAGTAGATATGCAATCTCTCCTTACTCTTTTATGCCTATCTCGCATCATATGTTAATCGCATGGATTCATCATAAACATTCCCCATTAATCATCCCTGCTCGTAGTACCCGGAACAGCGCCCGCATCTCGCTCGGCCAACCCTGAAGGGTCCAGAGAAAAAGCCACGCCTTTTGCCTGACGACATCCTCAAGCAGGAGGAGGATGCTCTATCCGTAGCGCCCAATCTACCACTAAAGACGGATGCCCGATAACCCCCCAACTCCCGCTGTCAAGCTTCAAGTCAAAAAAACAAAAACAGAGTCCAGACCTTATTAGCCCCTGGAACTGACCGGTCTGCCGCCAACGCACCCCAAGTATACGAAGCGTGTACGAGAGAGAGTACTTGGTGGATTTGTCTCCCGCGAGTATCCACGATATACGAATCACTGCATCCCGCTACATGTACGGTACGCTTTTTCTTTTTCATTCCGTCTTCTCTTTCGTCTTGCTTCCCGTCGGCAACTATCTAAGTGGGCTCTCCTTGTCTGGCTTTGGTAAGGTATTGTTAGTTCAATGCTTGGTTCAGATGCTTGGCGAAAATGTCCACCAACCCGACCAACCGCACAAAAAGAGAGCATTTTCTTTCTCATGTGTTTTTTTTCCCAATTCCTTGTAGCATTGAAAACGGAGTTTATATATGCAGGGGAAACCTGTAACGAACCTATGCTCCATTCAATACAACCGTAGCGGTTATACAAAACGGAGAAAGAAAAAACTCTGCAATACCTAAAGAAACGGAATGCGACTCTGCTGTGGTAGGTTACATTTGTTCCCGCTGTTGTACGAGTACGGAGTATGGAACACTTGTTCTCTCCTCCGTATTTTCTCTTCCCGCCTCCGCAAAGACATTTGAGATGGCATCCCCGCCCTGGGGAAGATGCTACGCTGCGCACAAACCACTATGGACTCCGTCCAAAGAGGGAGAGACGCCCTGTTCCAACTGTCGAAATACATAATAACGAATCTGCATAACGCGCTCACCGGCACCAGCAACGGCAATATGTATCGAGTACGAAGTACATGCCAGGTCCGAGCCTGAACCCAACCTCGCCAAGGCCACCATGTTGGTGCAGCTGCAGATGCCCCCCTGCTGATTGACAAGGGCATCAGATAGTAAGTGGAAAACAGATGAACAAGGGTTCCCGTCCGCGTCTGTGGTTGAACACCGGGGAATCACAACCGCTTATCTGATTCTGTGGAGGCCATTCTAGCCTCCTTTTGCTGGGCTTGTCAAGAGCCCGTCCGTCTGGAACCAGATCCGGGCCACGGACCACCTCTTGTTCTGGATCTCATCCAGTGACATTGCACTGATAGATGCTACGTTTTGTCATCCTTACTAATGTGCATCTCCGTGTTCGTAAAAGGTTGCGATCGAGTTGTGGCGCTGAAGTCTTCTATGCTTCATTAAGCCTTGCATAGATATACATATTGAAACATATCACATTGCACAGACCAACCGGAAAAGATATCACATCCAAAACGCATATTGATGTGAATGGAAACGACGGTATCAGCACTGCCCTATATTAGCATAGCCCTTAAGGACTGGGGTCAATTTATTCCAGCGTAAGCAAACCCTGCTCGGTTTGGGTAAAGGTGCAGACAATGCAGCTAGGGCCTGTAGTACCAAGTCCTCCTTCCTTGTTCAATAGAACGGATTCGACGCCAGGATTTTTGCCTTTCCGGGCGCTCAACAACACCTTCAGCCCTCAACACCACAATTTGAGAAGTGTAACATCACCAGATCTAAATGTGACAATTCTACTCCCGATACGAAGCTATTCTGGGGGAATACTCCGTTCTAATCATAGAAGGTACAAGGTGTTCGGTTGTGTCGGTATGTTCCAACGCGGAATTGCCGCCGTCCCGTTCCCTACTTAGTAGAATACGATAATATCTGGCTTCTGACGTTTGAGGGTAGGGCAACCTAGCGCGCGCGTCGACCACATTTTTGTCCCCCATGCATATCAGTCATATCAGTCATATCAGTCAGCCCATCCTTCGCTCTTTTGACTGAAAGATGTCATTCTGTGTGTGTGTGACGAGACGCGTGCCGCATCTTGGCCCAAAACAGTTTCTTCCTAATCTCTAGGTACTATTCCGTGCGCTGGATATTATCTGCTTCGCGTAGCAAAAGAAGCGCCGAGTCTAACAACCTCCAACTTTCTTTAGAGCACTCCATACTGAGACCAACAACAGTTGCTGTGCGCCATGATTCGATTCGTCAACTTTTGCAAGGAACCATGTGCCTACTCGTGCGCAGGATGATGACTCTGTAGCATCTCCGTTGATCCCGGGCCGGATAACGACGGCTGTCTACTAGGTATTATTATACTGATTATCACGTTGCAGTACTTCGTACTTCGTACTATCTACTCCCTCCCGTACTCCGTATATGCTCGTGGATTCACAGCATCTGCCGCTATCACAGTGACGACGACACCCGAGACAAATGACTACCTATCGCTCCCGTCCCTGATGAACGAAAGCCTGCATGTTCATCCCGTCCAACAGGGTCTGGCCTGGTCCATTTATCCCCTCTCTTCCCGTCGAATATCCGGGGTGAAATTACCCGCATGGAAGCCCATCATGGTGCCCAATCAGACCACCGGCTTGCCTCTCCTTGTCATTTACCCCAACTCTTGTCCCAGCCGCTTGCTCCTCTCATCCATTCCGTTTCTTGCTCGTGAGGAGCCCGCCGCCTCCACCATCCTTTCCCCCTCCTGAACGCTGCTAACGATGGTTGGTGTGTTCGCTCCTCCACAAAATGTGACAGATCATATTTGTCGTGTGCCGAGTCCAAGTCCATAACGGCCCTCGGCGGTGCGGTGCGCAGTTTCTGGGCGCGCTCCGTTGGCTGATTTATTAGCACCGTCACCCTATCTATCTATCATGTATCACATACATGGCCAAGGAAACGGTCGGGCTTGCGCTCTTGGCTTCCCCAAGGGATGATGCGCCGTTTATCATGCCATCTGCCTTGGCAAAACTTATTCCTTGTTGTCCTACGAAGTACATACTATATACAACGGTCGATGGCTTTTCAGGGTCTTTGCTTGCTGCTGTGTTACTAAGACAAGACCCTGACTGAGCTTATGCGAGAGGCGAGATCAGCAAAGGCTAGCAGCCACAATGCATATATATCCCAAATTGATCCTCCTGCAATAACCTTGTAAATTCCTCGCAGCTTTCAGTGCCAGCCGCGATGGCCGCCACATGGTAGAAAATCGCTATTACACACACGGAATCGATGGACCAACCAAATTACCAAGCTCAGAAAGGGGGGGAAAAAAGTAGGCACAGCAGCAACACAGTGGTGATACATGTGGCTGAGGTACCCCCGGGGATTCTCGTCCTACCCACCTCTTCGGGCACTTTTCATTCAGCCTTGTTGTGAGGGAAGACAATGGGATGGGTCATAGCTTTTTGGCTTTATTCCGCAACTGGCCCTGGTTACCTATCAAACATCAATAGCATTCGGCGGCGGTGCGGCTGATGGGTTGACACAATGACGGGCCGGAGAGCTCACGGGAGCATTGTTAGAGAACTTTGTTTCTTGGAAGCTATTCCGGGGAGAGTATGTCGACTCGTAGCAATGGGAAGGGCTAACATAGCTTCATGAATGCTCCGTACTCCATACTGTATCCTTTGATAGGATGACAGCTACAGACAGACTCGCTTCGTGATTATCTTCAGCCGCAGCATTTCATACATTTGGAAACTTGGAAATGATACATACACCCAAGGCGCCCCCCTGCCCTGGCATTTCACACATCGACCAGGTGGCGCTCCTGTCCTATCACAAGAGATCAACACCATCACCACCATTTCAAGATAACTCCGAAGTACGCGACATTATCAGGCGAAAAAAATATTCTGGGGAAAAAAATGGCTCGGCGGGGACTCGGCAGCCACACCGATTTGGCCCCTCCTACTTTGTCTTAACCTGTCTACACCATGCCCTCCGGTGTTTTATTGAAACGACAAGCTGTTCTATCACCAAGCCTACAGAACGCCACCACCACCCAACCATCACCAGCTTTCTTTGGTTCACCTTCACACCATACCATCTATGGCTTAGGAATATTTCCGGCGCTTTTGGTCGCCGCAGAACCAGTTCGGTTACTCGAGGCATTGCAGTCGTATCCAATAGAAGGATCAGGAGACCTCCCATGTGGGAGGGTTGGTCTTTGTAAGTCTCACTTACCACCCATTGGTTCCCTGTTTGTAGGGTCGAGTTCGGGGTAATGGAACGGTTGGGGATAATGCATGGAGGCTAAAGGGAGCTGTTGCGACGCTTCGTTACCACCCCGCGATGAAGGGCAAAGATCGAGATGGTGCGGCCACTCATCGGCATTTGGGTTCTTTTCGGGTGTAACAATGGAAATCCAGTCATCGATAACCTGATGCCTGGAGCTGAAGTGACGAGGTTTGTTGACTCGATAGACTCCGCGTTACTGTTTACGTTGGTGGTGAGCATCGGCTGCACCTCATCCTACCCTACAAATCCGTCATGCCTTGGCGTTCATTCTCTGCACATACACGATATGCCAGCTCCTATTTGCGTCAAAAATGAGGGATATCTGACGCCTGCTTGCCTATAAATATACGGATTTATACGAATACATACTATATACATGCACGATTACGTCGCTACCTTCGGTTCCATGCATAGCATTCTGACGACTCACGGGTCGATCCAGACGCTGCCGTACTTGCATACGCGATCACTCAAGGTGTGGTAGTAACTCGCCGGAAATTTTGAACTCTCCACATCCAATGGTAAGAAACGTGAACGTAGTTGTCAGCAGATGACCATCGAGACACCACCACGCTTGATTGACATGTCAGGTCGTATTACGGACAACGGGCCTCCGAGAGGGGTCTATCTACATGTAGGTCAGGACCATTTACTGTGCAACACTGTGTTACCCCAAACCACGCCTCCATCTTCTCTGTACGTGCCGTTGCAGTTGATACCCCAAAGGTTGAGCTGATGGACTCTTGCTGGCCCTTGATGACATACTGTAGTCTCGTATTTTTTGGGCCAGGATGAAGGGTGCGGTAGGAAATCGGGAGATCGACAGTCAGCCAACCATCGGTTGGGTGATACACGTACCAATCATTTCATGTAATAGTATTCGGACTCGGACTCCTCACCATGGCCACTCGGCCGATGAGGCTACTGTGGCCTCTTGGAAGCACAAATTTGAGGCTTGACACCTTACATGCTGGGAGTTGTCGGACCCGATCGCTGTGTCGCATCGGTGATTAGCAACGGTTTTTACTCATGTGTATCCATTGCAACGAGGCCTCGAGTGTGACGATCCAAAACAATTTCGAATCGTGGCACTCCGTATTCCGGCCGCTGGCTTGACTCGTTCTTGTCATGTGAAAACCAATGCCTTTGTTAACCTGATTTGGACAGTTCACCACGTGTTAGTGTAGCAAGAGGGTTGAACCAGGTAACGCATGATGTTGTGTTGCCCCAGCGCGCATAATGACGGCTCTCCCAAGCTCGGGACATCACTTTGATGAACCCGAGCGATGCTTAGCCCCAGTGACTGCGGCCATGAGAAACGTGCATTTTGGAGCCTCTCGCTCAGTCTTGAAACAGAGTGGAACTCGCCCTAGTAGTGAAAGTCAGCAAAGAACCACTTGATATTGTCTGAGGCCTAACAAGCAAGTATCGCTCTCTCAGAATAAGCATCGAAATGTCCTATGACAGGATACTATTAGTCGCTGCATAATTGTGATGATAGAAAAGCTAGGGGTTCGGGTTGGGTCATAGCTCTGCTATCTTGAAAACGCGCTTCTGGCGGCACGTTCCCGAAACCACGGCATCGGTAAGATCGGAATCCGTTAATATATCTCGCACTAGAAGGTAAGCCCTAAGATAGGTGAACAAACGATCAGGTCCTATCTGCGGTCCGTTATCAATGCTCATCGATAGTACGGAATGTGTGGGGCGTAAGCATTCGAACACTTCCAGGGGTAGGTAGTTTATTCGCGGGGACCTTGACATTTGCGAGACTACTTGGTGCTGTTTAGAATGAGAGCTCAGTATCATGGAGAGACGGCTTGATGCAATGTTTGGACGGATGGAGATATATTTGTGGAAGTTCTCTTGTATGTGTAGGCCATAAATTCGCATGATAACATCCCGCCGCGCCTTCAAGGCCGGGGCATGGATGATGAGATTAAGCGCCACCACGGAGTACACATCCCTGTAATGCGTTGACAAGGGTAATTTTAATATGGATGGTCCGGGCATCGCGGAGGCCCGTGGATAAAAACAGTCTTTGGATCGTGGGAAGGGGCACGTTGAATCAGATCTTGAAGATGAAAGCAAAGGTAAGTGGGCTTGACCCGGCGAATTGGTCAATACTTCCTATTTTGAGGCTTAGCATTGTGAGAAAGTCGTTACTATCATATTTGGCATATCAATCAATCACTTCTGGATTGAACTGTTAAGCAAACTCCGAGATAACCCTTAGAACCTGCGTGGAAACACTCGACCGAATACCCTTGAGTGCCATTCCAAAGTGCAACACGTTCAGCCGCAACCCATTCATTTACTCTCCCTTCGACTTTACCTTCATCAGATCGATGGCCCAACTCAGCGCAGCTTGTGTACGAAGACTGCGCAGATCCGACCCAGAATACCCTTCGGTCTGCTTAGCTGGATCATTGATGTCAACCAACAGACCCAGGTCCTCTTTTCATGGATAGTTAAATTATTTTTCTCGTGAATCCATATAGGAAATCTTAAAATAGATCTTCTGAGGTAGTCGGTGGTAAACGTCTCGTCCATATCCTGGGGATGGTTCGTCCCGACCACTATAAACGGAGACTTTGTTCTCGGTCAGTCCGTGTATTTCGGAGAGGAACTGGGCGAGGGCAGTTCGCTGCTAGCACTTATCACAGGAAGACTGACGGTAGAAAGGTGATTCCAGAGGCGACATAACAATTCCAACATCCTAAATCTCTACACGGGGATTTCCAAGGATATCACCGGTGATCTGAGTAAAAGCTCGTTAGAAGTCTGCTCACAGCTATGGTGTTGATCTCAGCGATTCGCATATCTATCGAAATCTCGTACGGGTTAGGTAGAGAAATGCTGGAGAATTCTCACTTGTTGTGACACTGAAACAATGCCCTGCTATTCCGGTAGGCGAGTTTCAATCGGGCTTTCCCTTTGACTTTGACTCTGCTGGTCCACCCTACTGCCCTGATGATCGGACTCGTATCCCAAACTCTCAAGGTCTCCCGAGTCTTCAGGCATGAGAGTTACCTGTAGATCTTTCCCTAGATGTAGATGTCTTCCGTCGATAAATGCGATGTCATTGTGTGTTGACGAATGAAGCAGAACACTTGGATATGATGGTAATAGCCGTCCTTCCTGTTCATTAGCAAAAGCTACAACAGTGACATCTCACAGCTCGGAGAAGTTGTCATACAAGGCTTCGTATTCAAGTGTGTCGACTTTGTTGTAAAATTTGGCGCTCCTGTCGGATTTTTTCCTTGGAGTCTCGAAGCTGTGGAGGATTCGTACTTATTGTTATTGACAGCCTTTTCTAAACTTGCTCTGGAGATTCTCTTTCTGCAGATTTAGAGACATCACTCTTAGTGTCGGAGAATACATAAATCGCCCACTTTTTAGGCGGAGCTATTGGAATCAAATGCCATTATAGGTAGTAGCGTATCTATAGGAGTAGCAATACAGTTTTCAATGTTGAATCCAATTAAGATCGAAGGAGTGCCTGCAACGAGTGTGCTGGTTCGGGGACATGATGCGCTTTTCATTCTTGTCAGCCACACCTTTTCTCAGGTACCCTCTTAAGTAATGAATAATATGGTGCTTTCTAGTTCAATAAGCATATCGGACGCTTGGTTTGGAACCATGGACCACACTTGATGGTTGGCGATCCATATTTGCCACTTTTCAGACATTCATCAACCCCTCGCCGGGTACACATCCATAATTGATGAGATTGAATGGTAACAGCGAATCATTGCCGTTTCACCGAGAGCTATGACCAAGTAATATATCAGATCTTGAGGAATTAGCCGATGGAGGGCTTTCAAAAGGAACAACTCGCTCTATCAAAGGCCTTTTGAGATTGAAGAAGAGATACAGATCTGTTGTCTTGAATCTGATAACTAACAAAACCGGAAGGAACCGCTGCCTAAATAGATACATGCACAACAACTGATCGAGATAAGTACCATCAGTAAAAGCGTTCTCATTAACACATCGACGGTATTGTAACAGTGGCTGTTTGGAACCATCAAACTAGTTAGGTTGGTCTTTGTACCAGCTAAGCCTGAGAAACATGCCGATGCAATATGCGACTCTAGACCAATAAGTTAACAATTCAGGGGACTCTGTGCGCCACAGCCCAATCAACCAGCTTGTCCCACTTGCGACATCGATGCCAGGTTTCGAAGTCAAAGGAAGCTCCATTTGGACTCTCTGGGTCGTTATAAAGCAGGATAGTCGTCGTGTCTGCTGAGCACATGAGTGTCACGCGAAGTGCATCGATACAGTGATCCACGTGGTGGCGTAGCATCTTCGGTCCTTGCGTCCACTCCTCATTGCTCGAGTAGTCCCAGGTGTCCTGGTAGGTAAACTTTCGGATAAGGTTCTAAGAACAACTCGCATATAAGTATATCCACGGATTTGCCCGCAATTACATGCCATTTGATAGGGTGATTTGTCGTACCAGGCAGTGGATTTGATGCCACATCTCCAGGCCCGCATTAATACCGTGGGCCTCATCCTCGTAAACTTCGAACCAAGTGTGGTCGTTATAGGTAGAATTCTTACCCAGGTCGGCTAACCTTTGTCGTGGAATGTTGATATACCGAGCTGTATCATGCGGCGAGTTTAGCACAGACAGCAACCGGCATTAAACTTCTGTTGCAATCGAACATACGCTTCTCAAGTTTCTCCCATGCCTCCTCGAGCTCGGATGTAGGTTTTCCTCGGTACTGGGACTTTTGTGAGAATTTATTTGGCCATTGCACCCATTCGTATTCGACTCCATCGAGTGCCGGCACTGCTTCCCCGTCAGTAAATCATCACTAGAAACCCTAACAAGTATTGATGGTTCTCCGTACAGTATGTCGAAAGCCGTGCTGCACATGCTTTATCGTCAATTTCACAAGTCTTGCATTTCGTTGTCAAGGCAGCTGTAAACAAAACGATGGAAAATATGGTGAGAAGCACCGACGCAATGAAGAAACCTAAAGCAACAGGGCGACTTGGTCGTAGTGCTTCTCGTTGAGGAAGAAGGAATTGTTTAGAACTGAGTCGGTCGTCCTCTGTAGAAATCCTCTCATCTTCATCGAGAGATTTTCTAGAGTCATGTTGTTGAATCATCGCGATTACATCAGTCATTATAGGAAGATGGTGAGAGGCTTGAGTGTTGGAACCAATTTCTTGGGTAGTACTATTAACCCCTGGTCCCATGTTATGAACATTTTCTTTCTTTCTCAAGCTAAGCCTAAACGTCATGTCAACTTTTCCAACATCTCACATCAGCCTCTATGCCCCATGCAGTATACGTTGCAGCTTAATTCAAGTGGATACTATATCCTTCCTAGGTTTATCTATAGCAATTTCGCGGATGCTCAGTACACCCACCCCACAAGGGTCAAATAACTAATCAGCAGAGTCCGTCTCTATAGGCTAATTAATATAACCTACTGGACCTGTGATTTATAAGCCCGGTAAATCTTTAAGTACTACTACATATTTGATCCTTGGAGGCTGTAGAGTGATTTTTACCCGTGGACATGACACATTGGAAGGTAGTAATTACGAGAATGAATTAGCCGAAGGATTTCATCCCCTGTTTTGTCGGCGCTGATGAGTTTGAGTCGGGGATGATCGGCAAGACTGAGTAGATTGTCCAACTTCGCCGTGCGGCTGGGCCCGCTAGATATCATTAACAGGAAGAAGAGTCTTTATTTGGGCTGGCCCATTGTGCAACGGTACGCTGACGTACACCCGAAATGTACGGAGTGTGTAGTGTGCACGAGCTTACCGATTTGAATAGAATACAAGACCTTGATTTCCTTCCGTTCCCTGGACCATCTGATCCGAGGACTCAAGCGACCTTGCTTGGCACAGAGCCCTGTATTCAAAGTGTCGATCCCGAACCCTTGTCGGTAATACATACTACTAGGATTGGAATTCCGACATCTCAGCGTTGTAAGGGTCTAGCTGAATGAGTGCACGTGAGTTTCCTGTCTAAGTGGGTAAAACGACTCGTCCAAGTAGCAAGACTCTTCACATCATAGAATGGTCTATGCTTTGTCGCCGTGATCCTCTCCTTTGTGCTTGCTTCTCTTGAGTACCGGTCTCGTTGCTCTCTTAGGTGCTCACGCGAAGTATGTTTCGGCAAGCCTACAGAGAACTGTCAACTTCGGAAGATGCCGAAATCCCACACAATAAGACCACTACGAAATGGGGAAGAATCCTAGCTCTGGTTTGCGTGCTTGAGACACTCGTCTTGGTCTTCCTCATAGCGATCCTTTGGAATGGGGCGACAAGAAAGACGGAATCACAAAATGGATCTTGGGAAGAGGGTTTACTAACAGACTACTGTCAGTTCCACCAGCCTTATGTTCATCTACTTCACTATTGACAAACGTTAGGGGAGCTCCAAGGTCTGTTTTCTCTCGAACAAAAAGAATTTCGTAACCATCCCCGGTTGCGGCCAAACAAAACCGCCCAGGTATGGGAGTGGCAGGTTGAATGGGAGAATGACACAAGGCGGTACGCTGGATCGCCAGACCCGGAGATGGACGAAGCCTGGGATGAAATGCTAGCAGGCAAGATACTTTCCCTCAAGTACCAAAACTAGGCGTGAGTAACATGACTGACAAACCATAGCAATCAACCTGAACCGAACTGGAGAGACTGCCAAGCCTATCATGAACAAAACATACGGCTACCCTGACGGAAACTACATGATGGGGTTGGAAGTATTCCATGCCTTACACTGCCTTGTATGGTCATTTCATCATATCATGTGTGAATACTTTATTGACTATCATTTAGAACATGATCCGCCGGACGCTTTATCCCCGGTACTACCCAGAGTATGATTTGAATGATAGGAGCTTTGCAGCACACATCAGTAAGCATTTTCTTAAATCCTCTTGTTTCTTCCTTCTCCATACTAACTCGCTATCGACAGGCCACTGTGTTGACTACCTGCGGCAGTATGTGCAGTGTAATGCTGACCTTGCGCCAATGTATTTTGAGTATCATGGACCTCGCGAGGGCTTAGTTCTGGCTGAGCACACAAAACATACTTGCCGCAACTTTGACCAGATACGGCAGTGGATTATGGACCAGAATCCGATCTGGTTTTCGACGAAGAACGTCTCTCAGAGAGTGGAATGGGGAACTAGCGTACCTATGAAACAGGAACCAACATCCAAGGCTAATCTGGATGTGTAAATAATAGAATACCTGTAATAATCTCACTGATAAAGTATAAGTTGTGCATAAAGACGGCCTGGAGTGAGAAGAAAAGCCAGGCAAGAAGTACAATGCTGTTACCATGGACTTTCCAGAATCACCCATACACTGACGTACGATGCTCCTTCGGAATTGAGAAGAACATACATACTTGCGGGCGTTCCGGAGTACTAGCACTAGTGTCAGAAGTTAGGAATTCCTCGGAGATATTTTGTCTAGGTCGAGACACACGACAAGGGGTCATTCCCTACGACGGCGTGACTTGCCACTTCTAGTAAACATGTCCATGTCTATTGACCCTGCTAATATGCGTACGGGACTATAATGGAATCCAGAATAGGAAGCAAAGGGCGGTGAACCTAGGCATCGAGGATATAGCTGCAGGTGTACATTATTATAGAGTGTAAAATAAAGAAATGACGCGTCCACCTTGTGTAAGTAGGACTGGGACTATGTGGGTAGTGTAATTCATATTACTGATCAGATACGAGTAATATCAAGGTGATGTATCGTTTTATGCCCGACCCACTAATAGGACTACCATCCGAAATCAATCCTTTCATTTCTGACATGGTTGAACATTAACTTGGAGGTTATGCTTATGCCTTATTCTTGGCTTAGCATCAAGAGATTTACCAGAATGATACCCCTAATTTCTTGTGCGAGAGAGGCCAATACTGCCCAATATACACTCTCTAATAGATTATAATGCTAATACTACTACTAACTACGAAGTATTCGACTAGCATGTTAGCAGAGCCACCCCCACAACGTCGTCTGGATTTGCCCCTGATTCATAAGTCGATCTGTCTCTTCTTTCCGTTGGCCTAATAGATACTCTGCGTTGACACAAGACACATACGGTTAGCCTCAAAGACCCCTACTCAGATCAAACCAGCATTCCTAGGTACTATTTGGTTTACGGAGCAATAGGCCGTTGTCGCCTGTAATATCTTCTGGCTTTGTTGCTGACAGTATTTGCACAACTTTGTCATAGTGTTTTCTGTTCAGCCGTCACACCAGGCCCCTTTTCTAAAGACACAGATCAACCAAAGCACAATGCCTGTCAGTTCCACAAGATCCATTACCCGCTCTTGGATGATTCATGGAGTCTTAGTCCTCGCATTTTCTTTTGGCTATCGCTTCTTTGTTAGGAGAGAGCCACTCGTCGCTTCCCACCACCCGATTTACTGGCGCATTCTCCAAGCAGAATATGAGTTTCAGCATCTGATTTCCAGCCAGACTCACTCCTACGAAGATTCTGTCGCAGCATATGTAGCGCGTCGCCGGAGAGACCCTCCCCCTGGCTACACCGCGTGGTACAACCTAGCCAGGAAATATGACGCGATTGTGATTGAACAGTTCTGGGACCCAATCTATGAGGATCTGGAGCCGTTCTGGGCTCTTTCGCCTCGCGCTTTGCGCCAAATTGTTCAGGCCGTTACTGCGACGTCGGAGCAAAATGATGTCGATGCCTTTTGGATTAGGGATGGGAAACCGGGTACTGGATGTCTAAACGACGATTTCTGCAACCTGTTCCTCGAAATGTTGAATGTTGCTGTGCAGGAAGGTGCAGGGATATTACCGGACGTGAATATCGCTTTCAATGCTTTCATCTCCCCAAGAATATGGACTCCGTGGGAGGATGTGGAGATCCTCCGACAGGCGGCAAAGACAGGTAGTATTCTTGAAAAGGACAATGACATCATGTGGAAACAAGGTAGGACCTCTGGAACGCTTCAAACCGTGCCTTTGGAACGCCAGTGTTAAGTGAAAATAGGACCAGCTCTGGTCCAAGCTGCATGCTCCCCAGAGTCCTCAGCGAGTCGTCAGTCACTTCCTTCTGGGCAGGTATCCGTTCATACACATGCCAATACTTTCGCTCACATGAAAGACGGCATCGTGTCGGATTTCCAACAATCAAAAAGCCCATGTCACCAACCTGACCTCCTTCACCTCCACGGTACATTCGTTGCGCCCAACTATCAGCTAACCACAAAGAACTTATTTCCCCTCTTCTCCGTTCAGAGAGTCAGCCAAGTTAATCACGAGATTCGCATACCATCCTTGCTATATTGGTCCTTGGATGAGCGATTCTACGCGCCAGATATTTACGGCAATTGGAGCCAGAAGGAGAATAATGTTTTTTGGCGAGGAGGAAACAGTGGAGGGCGTGTGAATGAATCAAACTGGCAAAGCTTCCATCGCCATCGGCTCGTTACAATGACGAACAGCACCGTGATTGAGAAAATCATGCATGGGGGAAGTTGTCTCGTCCCATGGGCCATTTCGGATCGGCTATGTCAGACTTTGCAAAATGCTAGCATTGCCGATGCTAATGCGTTCTTAAAATTTGTGCAAGACAAGCTGGATATCGGATTTGACGCCTTTGGCTGCGTGGAGCAAAAGCCCCCTCGAACTGATGGGATATCGGGCTGTGCTTATCTTGACGAGACGTACCATTTTTTGAGAACGGTTCCATTGAAACGCGGGCAGAGAAATAAATTCCTAGTTGACGTAGATGGGAACGGATATAGTGGTAAATATGGAACCCTTGCTTTTTCCTGGCCTGATCGCATCGCTGACCTGACTCAGGGAGATTCCACAGTTTCATGTTCTCCAATTCGGTACCGATCAAGGCAACGATTTATGATGAGTGGCACGAGTCTCGTCTTGTTCCTTGGAAGCATTTCGTTCCGATGGACAACCGCTTCGATGACCTGTGGCTAATCTTGGAATACTTCTTTGGGGACTGCATGCAGAATACTAACAATACTTCCTGTATCCAAAATGACGAAGAAGCTATGAGGATTGGTGTTGGAGGCGCTGAATGGGCAAAAAGAGTCTTGAGAAAAGAGGACATGACGTTGTATGTTTTGAGACTGCTGTTGGAATACGCGAGGATTCTACGAGACGATCGAGACTTTGCGGCAGAGAGCAAGTGTGTCAAGGATAATAAAGATATTTAGTTGATCTATTATCCATGGTTAAAAATCGTGTCTAGGCGTACTTTGAAGTCACATTGTAATAATTGGCATCACAGAAATCACGTGTACTCAAATGCCGCTGCATGTCTCACATGCATAATATTCGCCCATTGGGCTCCAACGGCCTCTGCCTCCAACAACTACTAATCTTCACCTTGTCTTGGTTCAAGTCCTCATTAAATACCTGATCCTCAAAAACCACAGATATGTCTACACTAGGGGATTGCCGGCCGGTGAACGAACAACTTACACAAGATGGAACCAAACTCCCCGCTTCTGTCGTCACCCAAACCCCAATTCTAGCTGGGAACAAGAGTCTAGCTGTTAGACCGGAAAGAATCCATCAGATGGAAAGCTCTATTGACAGCTACAAAATGTTCGTATCACTGGTCTTCAGCGTTTCTATCTTTGGCGCCTCGACGTTTGCAGTCATGGCTGGACAAATGCAAGACCCAGCCGACCTCTGGAAACCCGACCCGCCACCGTTCACGATGGCAACCGTCCGCAATTTTCTGGGAATTGCATGGCTCTGTTTCATCTTGACTATAGCTGTGGCAGGCTACAGCTCTAGCATGCTTACGATCTTTCAGCAAGATAAAGACTCTGCTGAAGAAGCCTGGTTTAACAAATGGGAGCCCTTGGGTATTCTGGCCTCCACAGCACAATATTTGCTGCTTATTACGGCATTCCTGTTCCTGTCCCTGGCGATGGTATCGTATGCATACATCCCTGGATGGGTAGCTGTTGGATTCGTTTGTCTTGCTGGACTGTTTCCTATTATTTTGTCCATGTACCAGATTCGGTAAGATGCGAGACAATCACATACGCTGTTGCTGAGGAAGATGCTAACAAGAGCTTTCCAGAACACACTTGCGCAAAAGGCGTGAATGGAGTTGAATGGCGCGTTTGTCGCTTTCTTTTTCTCTCTGTGGGAAGTGTGTTTAATATCTCAATGCGTGCTGGAGGAAGCGGATTGACTTCAGTTCTGGATAGCTGAGGAGGACCTGGGTGATATATTACTTCCTCTTTACGGAGTACTATCGTTGGTTTTAGTTTCGGTGGCGCCATAAGCATCTTTTGGGATCGCGGACCATAGTGTGTAGCCTAGCCACTGGGCTCTATGCAAGAGAACAGAGTTTGCGAGACACGGCCCCTCTACAAGACGCCGTGCCGTGTCCGTCCTGAATCGTAGATATCTTAGCTTCCTTGGTGGAGCAAGGCACTAAATTTAGGCTGTGGAGATGCGGACACGGAGCACACACTTTCATAGTTGCTCCGGACAAGAGTATGCCCCTTTCTCTGGCAAACATCGATCTCCACCACAACGTCCAGTCTGAGAATGTCGACATTTTGCAATGAATTGACACCAGTGAGAGTAGTCCCCCGCATTCTGAACTACCATGACGTTTCGATGTGCATTGCTGGAGAGCTGGTCTTGGATTCCTACAACGTGCCACGCGTCGGCCGCGTTAGCTGCTCTCATGTCTTGACTTCCACATCTTGACGCTTACCAGAAGTAAGACCTAGAGATTTGTGTCCCGCAGTCAAAGTCTCTGGCTGCAGCTGGGTTGCTATGCTCAACGGGACTTTTCGAGCCCTGTCAGTCAACAGACGACTTCAACAATTACACTGACTATAAGCGTGGTTGCCCTTGTGTCAGGACCACCTGTGCAGCCGTTGAGGCGCCCATGGATATTTCTCGCTAAATCTCTCGCTAAGATACAAAAAAAGTCATAAATTCATCGCTTTTATATAACGCATCAAGAGAGGCCAGCCCTCTACTGGTGTTTCAAGCCTACCTTGCCTGTTCTCCGCAGAGTGAGGGCTCCCAGAGCACCACAGACCAGCATGAAACTAAACATAGCCCACCAACTCGCTCTTAAACCCTGCATATATGCGTCAGGATTTCCCTCCTGCTTCTTGGCAACTATTGTGGATATGACCTGCATAATAGCTGGGCCAAGAGCCCCTCCAAATTGAGCTGCGGTATTAAATACTGCGCCAGCTAGAGCTTGAGTGTCATCTGGGAATACCTCTGTAATGACGATAAGGGCAACAGTGAAGACTGCGTCAGTGCTGAGTGGCTGCAGCAGCTGTGCCACGAATGCATTCGCCCAGTATGATGACTGCGGATCTATCACTGCCATCAACAGCGGGGAGCCAGCACATAATGCAGACGAGATGATGACGATCCATAGTGCAGGCATCTTATGGACAAATAGGCCCATAACAACGTTAAGAGCCACGCCAACAACTAGACTGGGAACGATACGTATTGAAGCTTCGAGTGCGGATAAATGCTGAACATTTTGGAAACTGGAAAGCTATTAGGAATGTCAAAAGAAGTGCAGCGTTTAACTTACAATAAGCTGGCGAATAGCTCTAGAGTGTTGACGACGGCAAGGGAGAAAGCGATGATCGCACACATGCCGGCGAATGATGTATTCTTCCAGAGAGAGTTTGGTATAAGAGCTGGCTTTCCGATGCGTACTTGTCGTTGAACCCATAGAGCGAATGACGGTAAGGCGATTACACTAAGACATAACAGTATAATAGTCTCTACATTTCGAATCTTGTATATATCGGTACTGAGGACACTTTACTCTATTGTTAGCACTAGTGTAACCATTCTGAACGAGGAGGAGGCACTCACGCAAGCAGATAAGATAGCATAGCCATAAACATAGATATTAGAAGAACGCCCACCCAGTCAACTTTCTGCGTAAGCCCATTTAGGACGCCGCGGACAGTCTTGATTTGTGAACTCCTTGGTATTGCCCACAGCCCTGTTGTCGCAAGCGCAAATGTTAGGCCACCGAAGATATAGAAGCCAGCACGCCATCCGATGGTATTCTCCAGAACGCCACCGAGCACAAGGCCAAATGAGAAGCCTAACGGCTGACTCAGTCCCAAGCATGAAAAGGCAACATTTCGACCTCGGCCACTGGGTAATAACTGGGTGACGATTGCGACTGAGGACGATAAATGCATTGCGTAACCAATGCCCTGGACAGCACGTAGCGCCACGAGCTCACGTCCATCTCGAGCGGCTCCAGCACCCAGTATAAGTGCTCCATTAATAAAACAACCGGCAAGGTTAACGCTTCGGGAGCCAATACAGTCGGCGATAGCTCCAGAGAGTAGGAGAGTTGATGCGGTCGTCAAACTAAAGACGGAGAGTGGCCAGAAGGAGAGCGATAGAGGTAACTGGAGGTCGTCTGTGATCATCGGCAGGCCCACGGTAATGATTCCATTAACGGCACTTGAAGCAAAATTAATGCCTGAAAGCTGTATTGTAACAAGGATTTTCCGAAATCGGTTGGGGTGGATTGCAGTGCTGGGTGACACTTCCAGGATATCGCTGGCAAGTTCTAATGAGCTGCTGTCTGCACTCATTTTGGACTCCAGTGGTTACAGCTCAAGTTATTTGCACTTCTTTTTTCTATAGTAAAAAATTGGAGCCTCCCACAACCTATATAGCCTATTTTCACCATCTTGATCGTAATTGTGTACTACGTGATCGAGCTCTGCTCTGCTTACCCCCTGAGACATCACGGGCATCAAGGCAAACCGAATGCCGCTTTGCGAAACCGCCCGATGAGTGTTATGCCGGGCTTCCCGCAGCCCCCTAGACTCCACTTAGGCACTAGAAGCCATCTAGAATCTTTTAGCGCATATGACCGACCCGATTAACTCGGACTAGAGTATGTATGTTTTCGGGCTAATTGAAGGTGGATTATGGCTTTCAAGATGGTTGACAGCTTGGTACGTAATATGGTGTGACCTTTGTCGCTATTGCTACAGATCGCACATCATCTATCTTACTACGAGCTGTTAAGCCATTTGATGTCCTTGACTCTCCCCATCTCTATGACACACACACACACACATCTATGCATATACGTATATATATATACAATAGAATAGGAAAAGATACCCTTCGGCAATAGCTCTACTAAATTAATTCTCAAGTAAAGTAGTATTGGATACGTAAGATGTATATGGAGTACTCCGCAGAGATATTCATGTTTGTCGGATCACAAATCCTGCAAAAGTGAAGCTCCACACAATCTGCGTGGATAAGTGACCTTATATGTTATGTGACAATGTTGTAAGCCTTTCAATGGGGAATGTCTGGGGTTGTCAGTAGGTAGTACTGCTAGTATAAACCGCAAAATCCGCTTTCCATTTCCTATACAGTACTAGTTAGAGTTATTTATTTAATAATCATACTTATATGCGGAGTAGTTCCCGAAAATTCCGTATGAAATAAACATTAACTTGATATACTCCGTAGTCTTTCTTTTATTACTCGTAGTATATGCTTTCACTAACAGTTGTGGTCTTACTCATTCAGCTTTAGTGGCTGTTTTGGAAGGCGCAACGAACATTCTAGTATAGAACTTTTCGTGGCTCTAGAAGGATTCGTAAGCTTTGTATAGTCCAATTTTCGTGATCCTAGTCTACCTTTGACTACGGGTCAACCTGGTGACAGGTTAGTGAGTGAAACAACTCCCTTTGGGCTGCGATACATTATACGAGTACGATGCGCCCGTTTATCAGTAATTATAGAGTCACAATTGGATCTCAACGGAACCAACTGGTGCTATTATGTATTTTGCTTACTAGGATGGCTTGACTATGCTGGCCCGAGTGTCTTTCGTCAGCACCGAGGCTAGGAGTTAATTCCTCATAGTCTGACAAGCCAGCATCCGAAAGAGAATACTAGCAATTGGTCGCATATGTTAGTAGTATTTGATTACTGTGACCTTCGCATCGAGAACGCTACTCAAGAACTGCTGCCCCAACAGTTTCACCGAAGTCCACTCAGTGAGCGAAGCTTCATCATGTCCTTGTACTGAAGATGGTCTTTATGATTTCTAATCAGAGCAATATTATATATACGGAGTACTCAGAGCTCAGACCAAGCCGTGTAATACAGAGTGACAATCTGTGCACGCTTGACCCCGCGATCACGCCACCGGCATATGTGGAAGACCTGGGACATTACTCCGTAAATGGATCCGAAAAACAGACTTTTACTAGTATGTAGCTAATATGAAGGCCCTTGCTCAAGTGGACATACGGAGTACTTCGTACTCCGTACTAGTAGTGGAAACAGATGCAGGATGCGCCCGTTTTCGGCACATGGTCATTTCTGAGGGATCCCTGAGATCCGTTCTTTAACATGATAAAAGGGCACAGGATCGCCACGAAAAAAGCTTCCTGTTCAAGCAGACTTCAATTCATCAGAAATGGGGAGGCAGATGTGCTGTATTTCTTGTGTGAGGACTATGGTCGATTAGAACCTGTTACAAGACACATAATGCAATTCCATAAGGTAAACTAGGTCACAATTTAGCCTAAATGACAGACAGGGATATCAGCACTACCCCCTGCATCTTACATCTTACATCAGATGACGAATTGAACAACTTTATGCTCTTATGACACTCTATACCAGTGTTCCCCAATGGAACCTCTCAAGTGACACCGAGATGTTGCCACAAGACTCGATCACCATCACGATGAAGCCAAAAACGCTCCCTCAGATATCAAAGAACACACCCAGCAGCTTTCGCATTCTCCAGGCGATGTCGACGACGACATCCCATCAGCACTTTTGCCTATACTGTCATCAGATCCCATTCAACCATCAGCAACAGATCCGCCTTCGACATCAACAGAGACAAGAGACAAGATGTACAGACCCATTGTCAGAATGACAGAGATCAGGGACGAAGGGCAAAGAATAGCAGAATTGGTGCTCTCTCCATCTCCCTGAGACGCAGTCGCCTACTTGATCCTAAAACGTTGAAAAGCCTGTGCTCCATGCGCGCTATGTTGCTCGACAAGTTGGGCATCCATAACGCCAGACACATACACTGACCCAACCATATTATAACATCCCGATCCTACCGGTCGCAAAATGTACGGGAAATTCGCTCCACAAAGGATAACCAGTTGATCACCTCGCCGAACTTGCTGCCGGCTGTAGGCGAAGCCAACGAAACCCTTCGCCGTGCAAAAGAGGGTACTGCCCTCCAAGTTGTCGCATTGTTGTCTAACACGGGTGATCTTGGATTTAATCGTCGCATCTCCATTATTGGATAAAATGTAGTTTGCCATTAGTTGAGTAATTGGCGCAGATTGCTGGTTCGGAGGAATGGCTGCTGACCGAGGATCCAAGACCTCAACCACTTCCCACAACTCGCAAAGCAAGACCATTAACTTACACGGTTTTTGTACAGAAATCGATTCATTCGCCACAGTTGCAGTCATTTCTCCTGTCGCTGCCGTTGACTTCCAGGATCCACTTGTTCGTCTGACAGCTTCTGCACATCGCCATGTCATTTCACAGCACTTTTCCAGCCCACAATTGGCGGGCATGTCAAACAGATTGTCCACAATGTCGATATCCAGGCCATTTGCGTTCAAAATTTTCCGCTCATCTTCAAAGATGACATCGGCAACGTAATTCCCGCTAGCCTTTGGCGCGGTAGGCATAAAGTCGAAAATCCTCTCCATGCAGTACCACCAGTGCTCAAAACATTGCTGCGCATCCTTCATATTGGGTGTCCAGGAGGGATAAGGTTCTCCTGGTGATGGCGCAAGCCAATCGTAGATGGTCATCGTTTTATCGACAGAGATGGCGCGGATAACGACGTCCCTTGCTATCACATCCACAGGAGCTGTGTAGTCTGGCGCTGGTAGGTCGTAACGTTGTTGAACCATGGAGTACAAGGCATACACTTTGTCGCGAGGATCACCGGATTGCAGCCCGTAGGTGTTGATAAGGAGCCACGACAAGGTCCCGTTGCGGGACTGTCGCACATTTCGTATGCTAAGGTGCAGACCAGAACCAAAACCATTCATAGGATTCATCTGCTCTTTCATGGATTGGATTTCCTTTTGAGCATCAAGAATCTCCTCAGTG
The DNA here is from genome assembly GCA_008477525.1 of Hypomyces perniciosus. Classification (NCBI taxonomy): domain Eukaryota; kingdom Fungi; phylum Ascomycota; class Sordariomycetes; order Hypocreales; family Hypocreaceae; genus Hypomyces; species Hypomyces perniciosus. The sequence continues at coordinate 6,236,731 of SPDT01000007.1, forward strand.
CTGAGATGTCGGGATCCCATTTTGAAACCCTCCTCGAGTGGTCGTGCCATTCTGTCGAGCAACCCAAGATTGTAACGGCCCCAGAATGAAGCTTTGAGGAATTCATCAGCCAAGATGGTACTTCCGTAAATCAACACCGGCAGCCGATGCGCAAGAGAAAATTCTTGCAGAATCCACATTCTTGTCCAGTAGGGATGCTTGTCGAATCGCGAAAGGGCTCCATTGATTTGTTTCATTAGGCGATACTCTTTGGCTTTGAGATGCATGCGTATAACTTCCACCGGAATGCACATCATAGCCAAGTGGATAAATTTCTTCAATACACTTCGAGTCGACCAGTTTGGTGAAGTCAAATATAGCGAGGCAAAGTTCTTATTGTGGTACAAGCCTACGAGCCAGTGGCATGCCCATCTAAGCACCCTCTCACTCCCTGGTGACGTAGGTTCTCCTAACCAAGCGACGACGCGTCGCGCAGTGGAGTAGATCTTGCCCATGAGGAGGACCTGACTGCTTCGTTCTGCTAGATCGTCTTGGTTGATACACACTTGATCGATCCAAATGACTCGGCTGCGCCATTTTTTACGAAGGCGACGGAGTGCTTGGTCTAGGCTCTTGGTGATTTTGCGTTCATGCCCGTCGATGAGGACTGTCTCTGTGAAGTCAGGGCTGCCCCAGACATATGACAGGGCCTCGAAGCTAGGCGGAGGATCAGAATTGAGTGAGATGATAGAGAGGCGACAGAGGATGGGCGAGGTCGTGAACTTGGCGGGTAGAATGTTGAGCAGCCTGATTGAGTCGCTGACTTTGTCGAGGTGTCCATACAGAGTTAGGTTGAGCGGGACGGCCCGAGCCATGCCTAGGCAACCTTAGCGAGAAATACCCGGCGATCCGGATCCAGCGTGTTAGTACTACTACTAGGTAGTAATGACTCCCAGGCACAAAACAACGAGCGGCATTTAATGGGCATTGGGGAGGAGAAAGAGGGAGAGGGGCAGATTTGGTGGAGTGCCGCGACGGTGTTTTGGGGCCCGATATGCGTTTCTCTCAGCTCAGCTGAGCCGGCTGCCTCTTGCGGCTTGGAAGACATACCGTATACACTCAGTAAATCCTCCGGCCGCTAAAAAGAATAGCCAATATAAGTCCCACTTCTCTCTACTCTGCTAACTTTCTATATACTAGCGTAAATCAAAGATAGGAAAAGTTTGGTGCGATTAAAGAGCTTCAGTTTATATATGAATGACACTAGGGCTTATATGGGCCAGTGGCACTGTTTAGCGGCCAGCGAATTTACTGAGTGTATACGGTATGGTCATATCCCTCCAAACAAGGAACAGAAAACGTCAGAACGGGGAGCAACAAGGGCCACATGTTTAAAAACCAATTGGATTACTTTTCTAACTACGAGATGCTCGCGGCTATTCACGACTGCTTCGCGCACATCCTTCCCAAGTCAGGGTAATTTCCCCTAGTGCTTGAAGCCCCTGCAAACTTCGAGCAATGTCACCGTCATAACATCATCTCTCTAAATACAAAGTAGAGCGATCTGTACCGAGGTTAAGGCGCACCGTCGCGAATACATTGAGGCAGAAGCCTTGGAAGCGCCTGTTAATTAGCGTCGCCTTGCAGTATTTTCTCGTTCCTAGAAGCACTCAAAAACACGACTAGGTGATGCCGACAAGGGTACTAGTCACCTATCACGGCACCTCAACCAACAGAGGCATATCCACTGTAATAAAACTGCACCTCTTGCCTTGCGAGGCTGCGTTTATAAGTAGCTGCCCAACCTAGATTTACTTTATACCTGAGCAAGATGAGAACCTATTAAATTCTCATCCAGACGCCGTGAAATTGTAAGAGACTTCACCACAGCAAGACAAGTAGGTCGTCCGTAACTTCGTAATGTACTCTATCAAGCGACTTAACCAGAGATAATAAACTTGACAGCAGGCTTGTTTCTACGCCACTAATTCCATCAGATTACTCCTTAACAACAATGATGAAATATATCCATATATAGTCGAGGTAGTAACAATGTTGCCGTCTTTCAAGATCTGTACTGTTCAGCTACCCCGCTGTCCCTTTTACCTGCGGCTTTCTATCTTTTCGCTCCTCTATCCAGGAGCATTTGTTCAATCTCGTTGTGTCTACTAAATGCAATCGCTCGAAGAGCATCGCTCTGCGCAGTACTATCTGCTCCTCCATCTAGGAGTAGTTGCACAATCTCTTTATGGCCTCTTACTGCTGCAGCCGGGAGTGCATTGGTAAAGCCATCTTTTGGATTAATTTCCGCTCCTCTAGCAAGGAGTAGTTGCACAACCTCTTTGTGGCCTTCATTTGCAGCGGCTTCGAGCGCATTTTCAAACTGGCCACCACTTGCATTAATGTCTGCTCCTTTGTCTAGGAGCAGGTGCACAACCTCATTATGACCGTCTGCTGCAGCCGCCTGGAGGGCATTCCCAAAAATACCACCTTGTTCATTAACATCTGCACCCAAATCTAGGAGCATCTGCACAATATCTTTGTTGCCTCCATATGCAGCGGCCTGTAGAGGGTTATTAAGACCCTTTGACCTTGCATTGATGTCCGCTCCTTTGTCTAGGAGTAGTTGCACAACCTCTTTGTGGCCTTTTTCTGTAGCGGCCTGGAGTGCATTGCCATACACACCACCTTGTGCATTGACGTCTGCTCCTAAATCCAGGAGTATCTGCACAATATCTTTATTCCCTCCATATGCTGCAGCATCGAGAGCACTTCCAAAATAGCCATATTGTGCATTAATATCTGCTCCCCAATCTAGGAGCATTTGCACAATATCTTTATAGCCTCCATATATAGCACCATGTAGAGGGTTGCCATATTTACCACAGCTTGCATTGATATCTGACTCAGTTGTTAACAGTATTCTTGTTATCTCTAATAGGCCTGCTTCGCATGTGTGATATATGGCCTTGGGTGTGTCACTTGAATTATGGTATTGAGTCGATAATTTGAACCATAGTGAAAACGTGGTTTCGTTTTGCAAGAAGCCTACTGCTGCTGCGACGACATCTTCTGAGACTTCGGCGGGTCTAGCATGATCCATCCAAATGTTTGCCGCATACCTTGCCAGAGGAAATTCCGCGGTTATTTTGTCATAGTGGCATTCCCGAACACTACCAAGGTAGGATAAGCATGTGAGTGTAATATTGATGCTGGCTTCTTCGTCATGAAATCCCTCGGCGTCGTGATGTAGGAGGTACTCTTTGATAGACAAATGAGCTAATTGCAGCACGTGTTTTGCTCGATAACTTTTTGAGGTTTTAGAAAGCAAGACCAAGCTTGGACAATATTTTGTGATATCTGTTGGCCGAGGCAGCCGATCTTCTGCGTTGAAGCTACGTGTGTTGTCCAGACGAACAGCCATCACATCCACGGCTTCGGAGAGAGTCAATGGGCGTTCGGAGTGGGCAAGAAATTGGAGCAGCCGTATTGCCTTCTTCTTTCGTTCCTGTGGAATATTCTGAATCATACGAGCGTAGGTAGTATTCAGGTCTCGTGGCAAACTGTTGAGAGTGTTCTCAACCGCCTCGCGATCAAGACATGCCTCGAAGCTGTCCAATTGGCATGCTGCCCACCGGAACCTGGGTGTGGTTGTTAATCAAATTCGATCTTTCATTGTGACATGCATCAAGAACTTACATGCCATCGGCCTTCCCGCTGACTTCGTCCTCGATCTGTTTGAGTACAGACGGTGATGAGGCCCATTTCTGCAGCTCTGGACTTTGTTCAATTCTAGCTTTGATGTATGAGCAAATATCTGCATTGACGGACTCTTTGTCAAAAGGGACGCAGTTTCCTGGGGTCAGGGGTCCACGGAGGGACTGCTCAAACTCCGCTTCTGGCCGTCCGGTGACAATGACCTGAACATGAGCAGGCTCGCGATTAGCCAAAAGGCTTTCCATCCACACCAGTAGCTTGGTCCTCATGGTACACTCATCTAAAGCATCCAGAACGATGTAAACACCCCCAGAGACTCGAATCATCGCCTGAAGGGATTCAGAGAGTGTTTTAATTGCGGGCTGTGTATTCCCATTACTGTGAGCCTTGAACAGATCATCGATTTCACCTCTCGATTTGGTCTGCCGTTGGTATAGTTGGAAGATGAGTGAGCGCAACACGTCGGATACACTCTGCTTCCTGGTGTCGCTGAAGTCGAAGAAGAAATTTAGGGTGGGGCGATTGTTGAGTTCAATGAGATGGTCGAGAATGGTAGTGCTGAGAACGGTTTTGCCACATCCCGAGAGCCCGTAGAGCCATAGATGCTGCCGTGATCCTTCTTTCCATTCGGCAAACACAGGGCTATTCAAGAACCATGTACCTGTCCCTTGGTGCTGAAGCTCTCTTGCATTGGCAGCATTTGTCGAAGGGTCAGATGGCGAAAGCCAACGTTTGATGCTCAAGGTATGGCTATCTGATCTCATCGCGTCAATGCCAGTCTTGATTGTGTTCGACACAGACCCGATACGATGCAAATCTTCTTGCACTTGTTATAGTCAGAAATGCAGTTTATTAACAGGAGGTGATTCAGAAGACTAACTAGATTCCAGTACGTCGCTGATCCTGCCCTCCGCTTCGATCCTATTGGGAGCAATTCGACGGAGAAGGTCCGTAGCATATGCAGCTGCTGTCATTGCCGCGTATCCCTGCCACTCCTTATTCTTATGCGAATCTGAGTAGTCGCATATACCACGAATGACAAGACAGGGAAAATGGTTCATCAAGCCTGCCGCCTCCATTTCAAAACAGAGTATGCCATGTTCGGCCGCCAGTTTGTCTCGAAGAATGGCATCTTTCATCAACTGGTTGGCCGATGCGATAATGCCGTAATGTATTGCTGGGTTATCATCCTCCTCAGTACGATCGTCTCGTTCGATCAAGGCCAGCGGGTCATCAGAACAGACTGCTGCACAGCTTGCGCCCTCGGTCGTCGGATGAACTGCACTGCTCTCAAACAACCTATCACTGGCTGGATCCGGTCGCTTATACTTCTTTCGCAGTCGAGTTTTCTTCTCAAGAATGATGTTTATAGCATCTTCAATACCATGGCCATCAGACTCATATTGGGCTTTGAGCCCACTGACGGCTGTCCGCAACACTCTTGGCGGTTGATTCAAGAAGCCGGTGGTTTGGAAGCTCTGTTCCTGGATGGTCTTGCCAAAGTCGTACTGGAAAACACTGCTTTTGCCGTCACGGACAGTGCTGACAACAATGTCGCCTAAGCGGATATCGTGCTTCGCACTTGGTGCACCGCCGCCAATGCCGACCATCAGGCCGATCCTCACATTGGGAAAGCTATGGAGCATGTCCTTAGCAACTCCTGCGGCTGAGGCTGTACCGTACTCCCCTTCTGGCAAGACAGCAATGACGACGTTGTGCTGCCCAATTCGGCCCAATGTGTAATCGTTCTCATCATGTTTGGCGACTTCGTCGGGCCCGTCGTGCTTGTCATCAAGAAAGGCTTCGGCGGCGACGCGTTCAGTACTGAGGGCGCAGATCCAGCCCACAGTGTAGTCGTTTGCGTGAGGCATCTTCTGCGTAGAAGTCCACAGGTCTAAAGCAGCGCAATAATCCTATACTCGGCGTGATTTTGAGTCTTTATGACTGCGGGGTGAAAGACATGGTCAGGCTTTATATATGTAGGACAGTATTGGTTCCCCTTGGCGAGAGCCTTGTGCGGCTGAGATCGGGCTGTCTATGATTGCTTCGTGACAGTCTCATGATTGGATCAATTTGATTGCCCTGATGTCCTCCCTTGTCACTTTTGTTGCCTACCCATACCAGGCGCTTATGAGGCGCTCGCCATTGGGTGGTGTAGTGTTGCATCAGTACGGAGTATGGGGCACGGTTTGTTCCTTAGCACGATCAGGTGGCCTTTGCATTACAAACTGCATGCGGACACATGGCGGATAGTAGACCATAGTGCTTCGTAGACCCAACAAGAGAGCTGCTTGGCGCACGGAGACAACCTTTGCTGGGTCTGCTTGTTTCTTCGCGAAGTACGAAGTACATACCGAGTACTCCGTACTACGAGTAAGCATTTATTAGGTACGGATTACGGAGTACAAGTACTAATTAACGGCTAACCGAGGCAATTAGAATTGCATGGAACCCAATGGGCAATGCAACCGTTGCTTACAGCGTGAGATCTCATAGATGATAGATCCACGTAGTCAAATGTCCGGAGTATTCCGCATTTTTATTGCACTACCACTTCGTACTACCACTACTACTTTCTAGGAGGCTTGCTCTTTTGTTTGATGAGATATGAATTGTTATATTACACGGATCGAATTGCTGCCTCTATTGGAAGCATCTCGTTTCATCACAGGCAGTTGGCACTTGCAAGGTTGTGAACCGATATTATAGATTACTACTCCTTCAGTGGCGGATGAACTTGTTATTATTAGCATATCCTATCTTCCACAGCCTGTCATGCTTGTTCACATGGCATTCCTCGGAAGGCATGTATCCGTCTGTATTGATAAGCCGGCGTCTCCACAGGAGCTGCTTGCTTGACGAGCTGCTCCAGTTCCCGGTCCCTCTTTTGGACTGGGATATCTAGTTCGTGCATCGCTCGCAGCGCAGCCCAACTCCGTGCAGGACGCCACCATTATAGCCATGCCAATAACAGTCCAAAAGCAGGGTGGGCAAGAGAATAACACCAAGAGGGCTTCGATGGCCAAGACATGTCATAGCCTCCATTCGACGCAGGCAAGTTGATAGCCAGTGGCCTGAATTAGCCGACTAGGCGTTTTGGTTGGGCTATGCTTTAGGTATATCCATCAATAGCCTTGAATCAATAATCCACTGAATCTCTCCAATATCTTGTTTGTGGCACTTGGGTGGTTTTTACCACAACTCGCTTCTAGTCTATATTCTTGTAAATTCAATCCCCAGGACTCGATTTATCCACGCCCCGATCTCGGCTGAGTCGGTACTGCCGAGGCCGGCCTGAGCCAGCAGCACGGTCCAGTCGTCTATGTTGTGAAGAGAGCGCCCGCGAAGCCCCGATGTGGTCCATTTGTTCACTGTTGTGCCGTCTTTGAGGATCATTTCCTCTATGATACCATGTCTAGACGAGAGATAGAGATCCAACTTGTATGAGTCAGCTATGTGAGCATTGGATTAGTAGAGTGAGGTGAGACTTACATCAAATGGTAGTCGTGGACGTGGGCGAGGATCATCCTCAGTTGGATATGTGCTGAAGGTGAAACGTGGCGTTTGTCCATAGATCCAACTTCTCGACTGTAATTCCTCATAGCCACGGGTGATTTTCTGCGCTTCCAGGGCTGTATCGTCAAACTCATCATATATATGAAAATCTCCGTACATGTTCCTAAACTCCTCCACCACGGCGGCCTCAAAATCAGCATTGTCGACATCCACATTGCTGACCGGACTGCGCACACTGTCTACGCCACGGGCCTTGATGAAACTCTCTGCTGGGGAGCGCAAAAGACCAGAGATATTTGACAAATTCGGGCTGCGAAGGAGACATGTGCCATGGTGCAAAGAGCGCAGACGAGTCAGTTTGTACGCCGAGCCCGAAACCTTGAATGTGCTTGGCTCGGTGGCTGAGGACACATCCATGACAATATCATGTCGCTCATTGACACGCATTTTGGGTTTCCCCAAGGCTTTCAACGCTCGAACGACCATCTCGGCGTGTTTGTTGCGATCAAAGTCAGCGGACGGACAAATGACGCTGAAGTTGACATTGCCAATGTCATGAAACACACTTCCTCCACCAGAGCGTCGCCGCACCAGTTGCACTGATGAGTCGGTCCATCCAAGGCTATCTGGGTCCTGAGAAATCTGAGCGAGGCGAGGGAGGTTGACTTCGAGCCAGGGGTTCTGGTTCCGGCCAAAGATGATGCTGGGAGCGTTGACGTAGAGAGTGAGAATGACAGAGTCTGGAGGAGTATTTTGGAGGAGGTGATGCTCGACAGAGAGATTGAGAAATGGGTCCCTGGACTTGGAGATGTAGACCTGGACTTTGTTTGACGGATGTGAGGCTGCCTCAGTGGAGAATCGAGATCGAGACGGCGAGCAGAGGCCTGAGCTGGCGGCGCATCGGAGATTGGTCCATTGTGGTCGTGGGATAATGGCCCTGGCCCTGACTCCGCAGCGTATTGGCGAGGCCAGCATTGATTGAAAGACGAATTCGGGTCTGTCTATAGTAGTTATGGCATCTTGTGGAGGTGTGTGAGGTGAGATCTGGAGTTTGGTCAGCCTTGCATATTCGTTTTGGTCATCTCAACTCCGAGCCCCACCAATTCTGTAGCTCGGAGGTACGTACTTTATCCGCTAAAAGAAATATCCGGTGATCTCATCAATTGCTCGGGTGTCTCTCTACCTAGGGTATTTATAACAACATTCCTCCTCCAGGTCATGAATTGAATCTTGCTTATTATCCAATTGGTTAAATGCGAATAACTGGATTTTAAAGGCCTATTTTCTTGCTATTTCTACAAATATATCTGTAGTATTACATATTGCCCCTCCCCCGCTATCGCTACTATTACCCCACCACCTGAATTTTTGTCCAGTCACCTCTCCTCCGACCGAAATCGGCTTACTATTATATCAGATCGGCACATCTCGTCAGATCCCATCATCTTCATCTTACTCTTTACTCTTCATCCTCTACTTCTACTTGCTGGCCCTTCAATCTCCTCGGCTGTCACCGCCCTCGACCGCCACGATGTCGACCTTTGGCCATTTCTTCCGCGTTACCACGTACGTCTCACTTCCATCTCCTCCAGTCCTATGGCGCATCATCATCTTCCACCTCAGCCAGCCATCAGATAACCAGGACTACTGGTGGCAAGACAGCTATCCGAGATGATGGGATACCGACATCCATCCATCTAGAGAAGAGAATACAGCCTCCGCTAACACCTGCTTCTACAGCGCCGGTGAATCTCACGGCAAATCCGTCTCCTGCATCATCGAAAACTGCCCTCCCAACCTCGCGCTCACCGAAGAAGACATCCAACCTCAACTCAGCCGCCGTCGCCCCGGCCAATCCTCCATCACAACCCCCCGTAACGAGAAAGACCGCGTCACCATTCACTCCGGCACCGAATTCGGCCTCACCCTCGGCACGCCGATCCTCCTCACTGTCCCCAACGAGGACCAGCGCCCTAAAGACTATGGCAACAAGACCATCGACCTCTACCCTCGCCCCTCCCACGCCGATTGGACCTATCTCGAAAAGTACGCCATTAAGGCCTCCTCTGGCGGTGGCCGCTCCAGCGCCCGCGAAACCATTGGCCGTGTCGCTGCCGGTGCTGTAGCCGAGAAATGGCTGCGCGAAGCCTATGGCGTTGAAATCATCGCCTTCGTCTCATCCGTCGGCAACATCAAACTCTTCAGCGACACCGATGCCATGAGCGCAGACCCCGTTTTCCTCAGCCTCGCAGAGAGCATCACCCGCGAACAAGTCGACACCTTCCTCCCCGTGCGCTGTCCCCACGCCGAAACCAACAAGCTCATGGAGCAGCGCATCGCCGAGCTCAAAGACCAGGAGGACAGCACCGGCGGCAGCGTCACCTGCGTCATCCGCAACGCGCCCGCAGGTCTGGGAGAGCCCTGCTTCGACAAACTCCAGGCCACGCTCGGCCACGCCATGATGTCCATCCCCGCCGTCAAGGGCTTCGAAATCGGCTCCGGCTTTCTCGGCACCGAAATGAACGGCTCTAGACACAACGACCCCTTCGCCCCTGCTCCCGAGCAGGCCGTCTCCGCAGCGGAGCAAAAACTCGGCATCCCGCGTTCGCGACTCGTCACCAAGACAAATCACTCCGGCGGTATCCAGGGCGGTATTTCCAACGGCATGCCCATCTTCTTCCGCGTGGCATTCAAGCCCCCCGCTACCATCGGCCAGGACCAAACGACCGCTCTGTACGATGCCACCGGCGAGGGCGTTCTTGCAGCCAAGGGCCGTCACGACCCATGCGTTGTACCCCGTGCCGTGCCCATCGTGGAGGGCATGGCAGCGCTAGCTATTGCCGATGCAGTTATGGCGCAGCACTCAAGACAGGTAGCTATTCAAATAGCCAAGGGACCTAGCCAGAACTAAAGATCCATAACGGGAGTTTGGATGACCTAAGAGGGAGGGAAAAGGGGGGAGTTATGGATTTTTCAACAAAATAAGGGACCAGGTTTGAAGGAAATGATATATGGATACAGAGCCATAGATGATGATTTGCACATGTCAAAGTCAAAAAGCGTATAGATACACACATCTCTCTTTCAATATGCTCCAAACAGCGCGGAAGTTCATGAGATATAAGAGATCATATCCAACAGACTCCACCCACTGGTGGTGAAATGAAATGTATTTTGAGTCTTCGTCCCTTGTGTCCCATGCCCCCATGCCCCCATGTCCGTGAATTCCCCCTGTCTTATTCCGTCCATACAAGAAACGCCGCCCATAGTACTCCGTAGATTATTAACTAGATACAAGATGCACATGATTCCCAAACCCGCATGCGCTAAAATCCAATGTCACACCGGAACACCTCGACCGTAAGAGCCGGTCATATAGTAGAGGAACCCCATTCGCCCCCCCAACGCAGAGAAAAAAAACTCCTCCGTCATGAAGCGTCCTAGACCCCTGGCCCCAACTCCTGGTTTTCATCAAACAACCCTAGGACGTCATTGGGGATATACTCCAGCCACCCGCTCATCAAATCGGGTTGATGCAGTCCCAGGGCACCAATGTCAATATCCTGGCTGTCAAACGTGATAGAGTCCATGTTGCCCATCATAGGGCCCCATGCTGTCGGGTAGGTCATACCCTGATCGTAATATACATGGTTTTGTGTGCTTCCGGCGCTTGTAATAATGGCTGACCTGGCATTCGAGTCGCCCGCCATGCCACCAACGGGGGATACATTATAGGCATCATAGCCGCCTGAGTTTTGGCTTGTGGGAGTGCAGCCAGTAGGCATAAACATCTTTGCCTCGTCCGTATCCTCGGAGATGCCCTCGTACTTCAGTTCAGTCTGGCTGCGGGCATTCGAGCCCGACAGGTTTGTACTATGCTGCTGTGGCCGGGGAGAGTTTCTGATCGCTGAAGTATTTGGCTGGGGGATAGCTGGGGGAAACATGCTCGCAGCGTCTGGAATACTCTGCCGAATGGGATCATAGGCCATGCTCCCTGGTGACGCACTAGATGTTCGTGGCATCACTGATAGGCTACCAGTCAAGCCGGGTGGCGCGCTGTCAGGGTTGAAATTTTGGTACATCAGTGTCAAGCTTGAGTTTGGCGAGTTTGCAGTCCCAGACAGACTCCATGCAATTGGCGGGCCGCCAATCTTGGGTGAAACCATGCAGTCAAATCTTGCAAACTGCCCTCCTATGTTGGCCCGCAGTGGCGGCAGCTTGGTGCTCTCATACTCTTCCGATGTGTATGTCTCGCAGTCCCATTTACCCTTGGATTTCTGGTCCAGGACGTTTAGAATATACTTGACACCTCCCCAGTACGCGTGGATTTGCTGGAGGGAGTTGTAACATCGTTGATAGTTCTGGTTGGCCGCCGAGGCGAGAAGAGAATGCCTTGACTGCTTCCCGTTGGAGGACTTGCTTGGATTTACGAGACCATTCTCGGGGACTGGCGGAGGTGAGCCCTCCCTGGACGGGCCTTCCGAGGCATTTGCGCTTGATTCCATCAAGAAAGCACATGCCGCGATGTAAATCGGCTGGTTAGTAAAGGGATTGCCAATAAAGCTTTTGGGGTCAATCAAATCCGCAAAGGCAAGGATATCGCAAATGGTTTTAGCACTGCTCATGCTCAATTCACGGCTATCTGAAAGCAGCTGCAGTTCGCTCCGGAGTTCGCCAAAAGGAGTCAGAAGCGTCGGTTGGTGCAAAATAATGAAGAGAGCGTGGAACCAGAAGTGTAGAAGGATGAATGTGGTGCCTTGACCAATGCCGAGGTAGGCCTTGAAGTTGCTAACATTAAATTGAAGTCGCGCATCCCAACTTTTATACATCCTAGTCAATTGATGCTCCATCTTGGAGAGCTTATTCCATTTGTCCTGAGTCAAGTCTTGAGCATCGTGGATGTTGTTCAATACGTCACACACACGGCCATAGAGGTGGATGATCTCCAAGAAGATAGGAAATGGAGCAGGCCAGCCAGTCGCGGGATCAATCATAGGCTCGGGAAAGGGGAGCTCGAAGTCTTCCTCACGGATGGTGACGGGTCGACCAGTGCCGGAGGAAACGAAGCGGTCCAGCACAAAGACAGACCAGAAAGTATCAATGCGTTCTTGTTCAACTTCCTTCTGCTCCTGCGGACTTAGGGTGTCGACAGCATCTGCTTCTTGCTCCTCAGGGCTGGCTTCGTCGTTCGCATGACTTCGATGTCGAGTGTACCAAGGATCCTTTTCGCCCTGATATTGGATGCCAACACATTTCTGCAGGCCAAGATCAACGGCCATACGAATGGCTAGTCCAAGATACATCCACAAGGCGCTGTCTTGGTTTGCGCCAAATCCTTCGTATGCCATGAGCAGGCAAGCCTGGACGGCTCCCACAGACGGACATGGAAAAGTGTCCACGGTGGCATGTCTGGCCCTCTGTGCGAAGACCTGTCCCCTTTCCGTCCTGGGCATCTTGTCATTGCCGCCTGTTAAGGCGGGGAGGTCCGAGAATCGTGCCGCGATTGCGCACACTGCATCGACCAAGATGGGCTCCAGGTGCTTCTCTTTGACATGGCGCAGGAATTTGGACTGGTTGAGAAAAGGGTAGTTGCATCCCACGTGGAGGAAAAAGGTGTTGACAAGTTGAATTACCAAAGGGTGGACGGGAGCAGGGTTGTTAGGATCGTAGACGGGTAGATCTTCAACGACCACATCGCTTCCCGCGGCAGAGCTGCTTGCGACAAGGCCGCTGAGAGTTGACAAGTGAGACGTGCCTGAGAGGGAACCGCCAGTCGACCGGCGCCGATTACGAACAGACACAACCATCTGCTTGAAGCCGGGGACAATGGCCGTAGGACCAAAGTAGCGGAAGTAGGGAATACTATGTCGACTCGGAGCGGCGCGCCTCAGAGTCGGAGAGCTAGGTGTGTCGTCTGACGTAATTGAGGCGTGATGTTGGTGATGGGAGATGGCAGGAGAATGCGGCGCTTCAAAGTCTTTGCGGTTGCGCTCAGCGTCGGCTTCGCTCTTGGGCTTGATTTCGGCAGATTTCGTCGTTCGAGGAATGCGCGCCGCCGAGTCGGTGTCGCCTGATGACTTTGGCGGAACATCGCGAATCGGCTGGTCGTCAAGTCCGTTGGCTGTCTCGTTGTTGTCGCCGTCTGCGCGACTCCCATCATTCGCTGAGGCATCCTCCTCTTCCCCTGGCCTGGACTCAACAGGCTCGGTGCCATCTCTTCTTGGATCCTCTGGGTACCCGAGGCATTGATGGCCATTCTTGGTACATGTCGAACAGAGGGGTCGTTCCCCGGCGCATCTCGTCTTTCGTCGTCGACAGGTCAAGCATCTGCAGCGCAAGCGAGGGGTCAAGTCAGTCGGGCTGCTATGTGGCTGGGGGGGAAGGGGGAAACGGCATGGAGGTCGGCATACGCAGCGTTGATCCTGCGCCTCTTGGACGGCGGCTGGCCCTGGTTATGGACGAACCGGATCGGACGTGGCGGAGGACCTGAATCCGGCCTGTTGTTGACAAGAGAGGTCATGACTAGACCATGGCGCTGGTGATGCTGATGCTGATGCTGATGCTGAACAAGGGCATCTATCTGCTCGTCGTCGTGATACGAGAGTTTCTCGAGGCGTCAGCTGAGGTCGCACAGCGCTTCGATACGATCGGGTACGGATCACTAGACAGGAACGTCTGCGGACATGGTAATACGAGGACTAGTCGTCGGCTAAATTGACGACTCGATGGTGGTTTTGGTGAGGTATCGTGCAAATTGCATCTGTCCAGCTGGACAGTCGAAAGAAGGGGCTAGTGGGGGAGCAAATGAACACGGATGACGCAGCCATAGTGATGCCAGAGCCTATAATACAGGGCCGCGCATTAGGGGACAGCCTTCTGAAGATCACTAAAGATCGCTAAACTCCGCTTCAGTGCAGTAGCATCAGTCTAAACAGGAGCAGCCTGTTCTGGGCTTACCTACTCGTAAATGCTCCATGTGTCATCCATCCAATCACCAACAAACAGCCAACAATATCCAATCCTCCATATCATCAACCGCATTCACCAACACTCATGCATGACATTGTCGACAGGAGGCGTGCATGCAGAGCCGTTGAGCCCCGCTAAAGTTCAGACGATGAAGATACATAGTATACGGAACACGAGTACGAAGTACGAGGAGAACAGAGCGGCAGCAGGAAAGTCACGAGCCATCGAAGCCGGACAGATGCAACAGGCCCTGATATCCATTCAGCACTATTGTATCTACGAAGTACGGACTTGTACATGCTCACAATGAGCTGCAGAACACCATGGCGGCGGGTATAATCCCCGAAAACGGCTCGTCAACCGCGCATCTTGGCACCTTTCGACCATATGTACTCCGTATACGAAGTATGCATTACTCACAACGCCATCATTCAGCAACAGCAGACGCCACGCACTTCAGACCCCTCTCTATCTGCTGAGACTGCGAATCACGCTGCAAGGTCCAGGCACTAGGTCATCATGCTACCATATCATTTGTTGACCCCGGACTCTATGACAGAAGATCTCCTGTTTCGTCCTGGATGTGGTTTTCCGATACCCCCGCTGGATCTCTCCCATACATAATACAACCTACATGACCTGGCCAGGCCAAATCCTACCAAGAGGGAGAAAAATCTTGGCAAAATCTTCAAGTCCTAGCTGCCGGCTCGGACCCTGCCTTTATTAGTTGATCAGCCGAAGGTCCGAGTCAACGGGTACCAACAAGTCCTACTCTTGGGCTCTCTTAGAAGAATCGACGGGCAGATATCACTGTGCCGTTGATCTGCAACCATTGCTTCACAGTTCTGGCACCTTCTTGCCACCCCTTTCACGTCTGCTCCATCTGTTCCAGCTCTCTCCATTCCTACTCCGAGATGGCTGGACGACCGCCACTTATCAACAGAGGCGCTCCCCCCGGGTACCAGCCAAACATGACTCCTCCCATGGGCCAAATTTCGCCCCCAATTGGTGGTCTGCCGCTAACACTTGGAACCCCTGCTGGCTTCGGTACACATGCCGGATACCCCGGGGCGGGTCCGATCGCCCCTTGGCATATGAATACCACTGCCGGGGTTGAGTGTGCGAGCAACAACAAAGCCCAGCTTATTGTGGGCATCGATTTCGTGAGCTTACACGACACACCTGTCATGTATCTATCATGCATGGCTAACTGTGGGAATAGGGCACGACTTTCTCCGGTGTCGCCTACGCATTTGCGATAAACAACGAAGCTGAAGAAGATATCATTACCGAATGGCCTGGCGCTGGCTCATACACCAAGCAAAAGGTTTGGATGAAAGATATCAGGTTTCGGATAGACACTGACAGAGGTGAATGCAGATCCCAACCGTACTTTACTACGACCAGCATCAGAACGTCGTAGGTTGGGGCCCAGATGCGACTGACGCACTTGCTCCAACTGGTTATCCCAAGCCTGGTGTGCAAAAGGTGGAATGGTTTAAGCTCCAGCTGATGCTCAGCGGAAACTCTTACATCGACCCGATCAACTTGCCTCCACTGCCTCCAGGAAAATCCGAAATCGATGTGGCTGCCGACTACCTCTTCAAGCTCCGACAGGCCATACGGTTGGCTTTAAGGAAGGCTCTAGGCGAAGTCTTCAATCGTGAAGAGCCTAATATTCGCTATTACCTTACTGTACCGGCTATCTGGAACGATGCTGGTAAGGCGGCTACTCGAGCCGCTGCTATCCAGGCTGGGTTTCTCCGCGATGAGAACGACAATCGCCTGACATTGGTCTCTGAACCTGAAGCCGCCGCACTCTTCTGCTCGAAAGCGGGTCTACTAAACCTACAAGTGCATGATGTTGTCTTGATTGTGGACTGCGGTGGCGGCACGGTGGATCTGATCGCATATGAGGTGGAAGAGGAGAAGCCTTTCACTGTCGCTGAATGCACAGCGGGATCTGGAGACTCTTGTGGTTCTACAGCATTAAATCGAAACTTCAGCAATATTTTACGCACCAAAATTCGGAGAATGAAGTTGCCAGGCGGGTCCAAGACGGCTGGTCGTGTTTATGCTAAATGCATCATGGACTTTGAGAATAGGATCAAGGCCGACTTCCGCAACAATGGTCAGAAATGGGCCATCGATGTTGGTATCGAGGCCGATTTTCCCGATGCTGATATTGAAGAGGGGTATATGACTTTCATGAACGAGGAAATCTTGCAGTGTTTTGAGCCTGTTATTAACCGAATCATAGAGCTGGTTCGAAATCAGCTTATTGCTATCCAGGCTCAGAACCGGACACTGCAAAATATCTTGATCGTCGGTGGGTTCGGTGCTTCCGAGTACCTCTTTCAACAGATTCAGCTTCACGTCCCGCCACAATTCCAATCCAAGGTGGTCCGACCTATGGACTCAGTGGCTGCAATTGTCAAAGGTGCGGTTACTGCTGGCATCACAGAGCGCGTTGTCACGCATAGGATCGCTCGGCGCCATTACCTCATGGGAACGCTTCAGCCATTCAAGGAGGGTCACCACCTCGAGGCCTACCGAGTGTCATCGCTTGATGGTAAGGATCGATGCAAATTTACTAGACAAATCTTTGTGTATAAGGGTCAAAAGGTCAAGAATGGTGAGCCTGTGAAGGTCTCCTTCTTCCGACAAGTCGCTCCTGGCGCATCGCTTATGTACGAAGATGTGCTATTTGTTTGCGATGACAACGTCTGTCCAGAGTATACGAAGGATCCACGTAAGTATATTGTGAGCTTTAATTATAACAAGGAATTTAGTCGCTAATATGGGTGAATTAGGAATCAAGGAACTTGTCACGCTTACCTCAGATCTATCACAAAAAGATCTTAGCAAGGACTTTGAGCGAATGGACACCCCACAAGGAACGTTTTACCGTGTATACTTTGACATTTATCTGACGCTTGATGGTTCAGAATTCAGTGCAGAGCTAGTCTGCCAAGGTGAAGTCATGGATCGGTGCCGGGCACGCTTCAAGTAATCCGGCACGGGATACTCTTGTCGTCTGGACTGCAGGATCAGTCTCGAGGCATCTCCTGTGCATAGCTTCAATCATGCAAAATGGGAAGCAGAAGGTGAGTGAAGAATGGTGTTGATGAGCAGGGCATACCTCATCGCCCAGATCGTTTCAGGATTTGCAACTCTGCTCGTGATCCTCAACTTCAACCCCGAGCTCTAAAACATGAATAGCATCTAATAGCATTATTATGTGTCAAACTGATCTGGCAAAGCTGCATTCTCTGCCTAGACTGCCGAATGAAATCGTGATTGGAAGGTTTCTGCGTAGGCTCACAGCTTGTTGGTCATGAGTTGAAACCGGTCTATATTATATACTACCATGGCGTGGTGATAGGGTTCCTTGCACTGGTACGGAGTACCTTTGCTGTTACTTATGCGCCCATGTATCATTCATATATCGGCGTAGCTACTGGAATGTACATAAGTCTGAGTTCCCTGGCAACTCTGAAATTTTGCTGATATTTGTGTCCTACAAGAACCCGAGTGTCGGTGTGAACTATACTTGCATCAACTGTCTCAGATTGTGATTGTTCTATTATACCTACTAGTACTACTAGTAATTGTCAGGAGTAGTACGAGTACACGCCCAAAGCTCATCAGCTGGCCGCTTGTCTCAGTCTTGAACGACGACGCATGAAACATCTCGAGAATTGTTTCACCCGACTCGGTGAATAACTCCAATTTTATGGGCCTTCAGCGAAACTTCACCTTCTACCATTGGCTCCATAAGTCTTACTTCATAACCATTAGCATACTATACCAGTCAGCCATCTATTCTTTCCCCTGACCAACAGTTAGTTTACACTGGGACTAATTGGACGATAATCGGCCAATAACCCAGCTGGTTTGTATGGCAATCCACCTAATCGAATCTATTAATAGGCGCAGAAATTGAAGCTGCTAGTCAGTGAGAGTCTGATAGTCTACTGGCATGCTGCCAAGGTTTTGTAAGTATTGATTGAGCTTGTTGTATCATGAATGAGTTTCCAATGATTCCATTTAGCTCGAAGACATGAATCTTGAATGTAACTGCACGGGTACGTGTTAGAAAACGGAGAGGTATCATAAAATCCGAGTTTCGCCCCTCCAGACATCGTCCTGAATTGCCACGTTCAAGGACTCTGTCAACATGCCACCAGCAATCAGGCCCTTTGTTGCATGTACCCGGGCAGAGAATATACACACCAAACACCTCACTAGTTTAGATAGCAAATGAATCATAGAAATACCGGCAGTGTTAGGGCTACGTCTAGAATAGATCCTAAAGTCAATAAATCCCTTGAGCTTCAGCTGCTGGGTGTTGTGACTTCAGTGTGAGAGCACGCGCGAGCTTTCAACCCTCTTCATTAGGCTCTCCATCTCCGAAGCATCCCTCCCCCCTACCGCAATTCCACCATGGCTAAGTCGAATCGACTCGTCATGCGTCCAGCCACTAATAACGAGACGCCCGTCGCGGAGTTCAGCTTCAAATGTCTCTTCAAAGTCGGATCTCGAACACGGAAAAAACTCCGATACCATTACGGCCATGACCAACCCCCGCTGTTTGAAGTGTCCTGCGAGCGGCCCTAGGAAATAGGTTCCCGTGACGCGGGTGTTTAAGTCCACAATATACTGTTGCCCTGCTCCAGTTGTGAGGATATCCACGCCCGCGGGCCCGTAGTAGCCTTTCCGATGCAAGAAACGAGCAGCCTTGCCCATAGTTTCGGCAAACATGCGGTGCTGGGCCGCTTGATCTGAATAGGAGATGCGCCCCCCGATCCAACAACCCTGTTCGTCGAATCGCTGCTCACAGCAGGCGACGAAAATCGGGCGACCCTTCCGTGTGACAAAGAACGACAGGGCCACCACCGTACCAGGAATATAGTCCTGTAGGATCAAGGAACACGGATTCAGGTGATGGTTTTCGGGGGTTAGTTGCTCGAGCATCCCTCGCAGCCGGACACCAAGCTCCGCCTTAACACTCGCTCGATCGGCGTCGGAGGATACTGAGAAGACGCCCTTTCCCGATACAGACTGAGGGAGCTTCAGCATATATGGTATACGGTATGTGTCGAGGGGTTCTGTCATTCGCTCAATTTCTTGTTCAAGTCGAGCGGGATCGTGGACATGATCCGGTTGAAGTAGCGAGTCGATCACTGTCGACGGTGGCGTGGGCAAGTCTGACTTGGCCAATCCACGCTTTGACAGGAGCTCATAGTGTATCTCCGGGTCGACAATTTGCGGCAGATGCGATATGCAGTCGGCTGGCAATACCCCGGCGATGGAGGCGCCTGGATCTAGGATAATGCCATTAGGACTTGCCGTGAAGCTCACGATGGGCCGCTGATCAGGTCGTAACTGAGCAAAGGTCCTGTGTACCTCGAGCCCGAGATGATCCTTCGGGACTACCGCAAGCCCTCGCTCATGCTCCAGATAGTTGGAGTCGAGAATAATGATGCTCATCTTCCCAGCCATGAATCCGTACCGCTGTGGCATAATCCTTACCGTCAACCACATAGTCAGAGCGTCAGCGGGCGTTTCATCTTCTGCGCCGTCGTATCCAGTATGATAGATGAACTTGTCCGGTGACACCTCGTAATCCTGGAATCGTGAGGAGTAGTGGAACAGGGCTGGGGGAGATTCCCCTTCACTGTCGAGGGCATACAGATCATGCAGCGTGTAGTCGAGGGAAATCAGAGCTTCGTTTGACATTTTTGCAGCGAGAACTAGGTTAGATGAAACATTCGAATGGAGAGATGTTTCGTGAGTCGTCGTCTATGTATTATTCTTATCCTCAACAACTAGGCACCCCGAATCCTTTAGATCGTTATCAAATACTCCGTAAACTCGGGAGAAGGACTCGGTAGAAAGGGATAGTACGAGGACTGTATTAGTTTAGGTAATAATCCGCACTCCGTAAGCTTATTAAGTTATATAAATAGCTAACTCCGAATAGGTATCTAAATCCTTCGATTACTAATTTTAGAGTTCTGCTCTCAAGTATCTATCCATGGAGTACTCGTACTTCGTGCTGCGCTTGAAACAATTTAGGCGTTAGGAATCAGAGCCCTAAATGTCTTTATTCTATGAAGCACCAAAAAGTCCCTTAATAATAGGGTAAACCCCGTATTTCTCTTACCAAAATGGACACTGAGCCACCAACGCTACAAAGTATACCACTGCTCGTACTCGTAGGCCCGTTTTCTATGGAATTAATCATCTATGGAGTATGTTTGGCTCATAATTTTAGTCGATAAGCTGAATATCGGGACCTCCCCTGATTGTTGTACGACTCCGTACAAGTAGACCTGCCTAGGGTTAGTAAGGGCTGGGGTTGGGGTTATGACTACTACCCTACCGTTATCGGACGCAACCCCCACCTCGTTTTTCGTGACGGCTTCAACAAACCGCGCGTCCAGCAAACACCTCCAAGTAAAGCTGCATTTACAACGGTCAATTTGAAGATTGTGTGCATCTTGGAAGATTTACACAATGGCGTCCCACAAGTAAGACATCAATTGCCCTGTCTGCATCGAGGACACACTCATACTCACGTTGTATACTCTGTCAGCGTGTTGATGCTCGGCGCTGGTTTCGTCACGAGACCGACCCTCGATATCCTCTCTGAATCGGGCGTGTCCGTGACTGTCGGTATGATCTCCCCTTGTCCAAAACGATGCTTCGCGATTGGCCAGCCCGCTAACGCTCCTACAGCTTGCAGGACTCTCGAATCCGCCCAGTCTCTGTCTGCCGGTGTCAAGAATGCCACCCCCATCTCTCTCGATGTTACCAACGATGAGGCCTTGGACGCCGAGCTCGCGAAGCACGATCTCGTCATCAGCTTGATCCCCTACACCTTCCACGCTGCCGTCATCAAGTCTGCCATCCGACAGAAGAAGCATGTCGTCACCACAAGCTACGTTTCGCCGGCTATGCTCGAGCTCGACCAGCAGTGCAAGGATGCCGGCATCACTGTCATGAATGAGATCGGCTTGGGTAAGTTTCTCTCTCGAAGCTTGTTTCTCATATCCATTGCTAATTGACTCTCGTACAGATCCGGGCATTGATCATCTATGTAAGGATTCCACACGGCATATGAACTGAGCATACAATATTGATCCTTTTAGACGCTGTCAAGACCATCGACGAAGTCCACAAGGAAGGAGGAAAGATCACGTCGTTCCTGTCATATTGTGGAGGATTGCCAGCACCAGAGAATTCTGGAAATCCATTGGGATACAAATTCTCATGGTCACCCCGCGGTGTTTTACTTGCATTGAGAAATGCTGCTAGCTTTTACCGAGATGGCGAGGTTGTCAACGTGGCAGGTCCAGGTATGAAACTCTCGTTCCAACAATTCACATCTTGGAGCAGTTATAAGCGGGAGCAATGGCCCGACGCTTTCTGGAAACACAAACGCTAACATAGTACGGTCAAAAGATCTAATGGCTACCGCTAAGCCATACCACATCTACCCAGGTAAACAAGCCCATGCTCACGATGTGTCTGGAGATCATGCTTCAACATATGAACCTTACTTTTATATGTAATACTGACACCCGATGGTTGAAGGATTTGCTCTTGTTGCATATCCGAACAGAGATTCCACTCCATACAAGGAGCGCTACAACATCCCTGAGGCGCAGACTATCATCAGGTACACTTGTCAGATTAGATGCCTGGTGGCTATACAGGTTACTGACATATATCCAGAGGTACTCTAAGATACGGAGGCTTCCCTGAATTTGTCAAGGTTCTTGTCGATATTGGCTTCCTCAAGGACGAGGAACAAAGCTACTGCAAAGAACCAATTGCTTGGAAGGAGGTCACGCAGAAGATCCTTGCTGCTCCATCATCAGATGAAAAGGACCTCATCGATGCTATCGTCGCCAAGACCAATTTCAAGGACGACGAGCAAAGAAAGCATATCTTGGCCGGCCTAAGATGGCTTGGAATCTTCTCGTCAGAGGAGGTAAGCATTCATCGACACGACACTTTATATGCAGATTTCACTAACATCACGGGGCTGAAGATCATCCCAAGAGGAAACCCACTGGATACCATTTGCGCCACTCTCGAAAAGAAGATGCAATTTGGCGAGGGCGAACGAGATCTCGTGATGTAAGGGGACAATCTCTAGCACTGACATGACTGAAGTGCCAGGTCATCTGGAAAGGCAATGCTAACAGTGCGAAGTCTGCAGCACAAGTTCGAGGTTGAGTTGAAGGATGGTACCAAGCAGACCAGACTTTCAACTCTTTGCGAGTACGGTAGCGCAGAACCAGGTGGTTACTCTGCAATGGCTAAGCTTGGTAGGCATTCACGCTCGAATGAATAGTCGGTCACACATTGGCTAATTGGACTCAGTTGGCGTTCCATGCGCAGTTGCTGTCAAGCAAGTTTTGGACGGAACCCTCGCTGAGAGAGGTGTTCTCGCTCCGATAACCACCAAGATTAACGACCCCCTGATCAAGGAGCTCAAGGAGGTAAGTAAAGCTACCTACTACGCACGGATCCAACATACTAATTTGTATTTCGTTTAGAAATACGGCATTTTCTGCGTAGAGGAGATTGTCGCATAGAGCAGTAGAAAAGAAAACAGGCTATCATCAAATAGAGCAATAAAGCAGGCTGGATCTAAAAGTTTGACGCAAATTAGGGGCTATCTTGACCATCCTATTAGCTTCACCAAGGCTCAGTTTTGGTATTCATCATTCACTAATCTCATTTCTTCGCAGCCTGGGCCAAGAGGAGTTCCGTGCGAAGTCATTACATCACCAATGTGGTATTTTAGACCACATTCTCCCCCTATTACACTACGCTCTAGCTAATACATGTTGGCCTAGTCCTCCAAGATAGATTGGAGCTACATTCGCTTGGATCAGGCCTCGGCGCTGAGCTGTCGGGTGCCCGAGAACGAGTGGGCTGGTCCGTCACCCCAGGGAGAGACGTCTACACGGAGCTCCCTCTAGCCGATGCAGACCAAGAATCACATCACTCTCTCGATCTGCAAGCGGACGAAAAGGGAATCATAGATCATAGATGTGGTGACTATCGCCGATCTTGGCCGGCCTTAACCTCATCTCCACCCTGCTCTGCTCTGCTCTGCTCGGATAAGGACTCTTCCAGGGAACTCATCCGGCCCTTTCCTGCAGAAGTCAGACACAGACCTAATCTCCGCTTCAGCCAGCATAAATGCTATTCAGGCGGCCTGACAAGACCGCAGATCACTGTCGCCTATGGGACATCACATCACGGCCCCCAGACGCCGGCCCTTCATCCGAAAGCAACTAGCTAGATCAACCCCGCATGAGTGTGATGAGGCATCGGGCCTAGGCAGTGATCTTATCATGCGGGTGTCTCTGGGATAGGCAGTTTACGAGCTCTTTTCTGAGTAACTAAGTCTGTCGATCTAAGCGCTCCTTTCAGGGCCGAACCGCGCGCAGAGCCTTATTGGCTGTGGACGATGCGGAACTGCATGACTGCAGGACGGGGATCGGATAACCCCTGCCACCTGATGTTTTACATGTTTCTCGCCAGTTAGGGCCTTTTTTTGGGAATTATTCGACAAGAAGAAGATAGTATTCTCTACTATATCGTTGGCGTTGATGTGGGTCTTTGTTTCTAAGTGGTATCTGACTATCGCTTTTTTTTTAGTATGTTCCTTCATTTGCGAGGCATTTACACAATTGTCGTATTCTCTCGTACAGAGGCAGTAGTACAAAGACGGGACATGGCATGCGGCTCTGTTTTGACACCAACAATACGGAGGGAAGAGAGCACATATGACTAGTAATATGTATGTAGAGCATTAGATCGTCTGAACAGGGGGTATAACAAGGCGGGATAGGTGCAGGCACACAAAACCGGGATGGATCGTCGGTCCTCAGTCACCGTTTACGAGTACAGATTCACTCTGAGACATCAATATACGGCAATTTGTGTGTGCGTATCGAATCGTATACGACTTCATTCTGCACATCATCATGTCGCCACCCCCTGCTTTCTTATTCCTCTCGGCAGGAAACCTCGCCGCTCCAACCAGGGCCTGAATACGTCTCGCCGCCATCACGCAATCGCCAACTTCTCTAAATCCTCCCGTCTCATCTCATCCCCTCCTCATGGTGCGCCTCGTTCATGCCACGCTTATTATGACAAGCTCAAAAGAAAGCACAGCGAACTCCACGTGGTGCAAGGGGTCCGCTCCAACAAGAACCATGTCTTGAACTGCTTTGTACACAGTATTCGCGATTGCGTTAGGCACTCGCGAGTCCTCTACCACCACCGGCTTTAAAAACAAAGCTTATCAGAAGCCTTCCGGTTCAGCTGTGCCACAGGCACAGGCTAACAAGCAGGGGGGCCAACAAGAACCCGAGAAGCTTGTTAGAGTTATGGAGAAAGGAGAGACAAGCTCGGTGGCCCGGGTAAGGTGCCCCATCCTGCCGCCAAACCTATCATGTTCAGCATCGATCATATCCCGCCACACCACCCCCAATTCCACGATCCTGTGCTCCCATATGCTGTGCCGCTTGTGTAACCGAGAGTCTGCGGGCATCTCATCAGGTCGATCCAATATCAAAATCATTGCTCAGCCATGATTTCGCCCCCAATGCATATCCCAATCCAGCTACTTGCATATTAATACATACTAGCATACGACAACCAACCTGTTTCCCCCCCGTAAACATGACTGCACACACTCACACCCACACTCACACTCGCATAGTATCCCTTTCCTTTTCTTCTTCACCTCCCTCCCAATCCAGCCAGATGCACACTGATATAAATCATCCCATTTCCCGATCGAGCTGCATACATAACAGCATACACACGCCATCGCCCGAACAAGCCACATACAATCCCCACCTCTCTTTGCCTCTGCCCATTTCTCCTTTCTCCTGGCATGAGGTTCCGGTTTGATTGCATACACACCCCCCTCAGCTTCTCCATGCTAACCAACGGAGAGGGAAGGATAAAAAATTCATGACTGAACCCTTATGCGGGCCAAGCTGACGCCACTCCCAGCTGGACTGGTCCTTATGCATAATTAACCCAGACTAACTTCGTACTTGAAGCTATAATCCTCCACTACACTAAACATGTCTCGCCCACACACACACACAAACAAACAAACAAACACACACACACACACACATATACACACACACACATATACACACACACACATATACACACACACACATATACACACACACACATATACACACACACACACACTCACATAGACTTCATCTTTTCCCATACTCCGTACACCCATTTCTCCACCTAGTTTCCCCAGGGATTTATCGGATTTATCAATGATTGGCGCCCACACAGCTTTTTTTCCCCTAGCTAGCTCGCTTGTACGCCCGGCCCGGCCGCCCGGGTCGTTGAGCTCCCTAGTGTAAGCCACTTCCTCCGTCTTGATCCGGCCATCCATACATGCTCGTACAGACGTCCACATATATTACTTCGTACTCCCCACTCATCACGTACATAGACGCAGAGATATGTCTGTTGCTGCACGTCGAATCACATATGTTTCTGTATGCTAAACAATAACCTTGTTTGTATCCCTGTTGAACGCGGCTGGCTGGGCTTGCATGAGCCATGATATTGCACATGCGTACTTCCTACTCGGTACATTCATACATACATACATACATACATACATACATACATACATACATACATACATACATACATGCATGCATGCGTGTGCTACAGACATACATGGCATCATGCCGGATACCCTAAAGAGTAGTGTCTCATCAAGAATGGCATGTATTTCTCCATAAGGTTTGAGTGCTCAACTGTTTCAGGGTGGTCCAGAACTGGGTTCCTATTGGCATTACTATTGATCACCATGCATATGTAGTCAGTAGCAGCAAGTAGTATGGAGTGTAAGTAGTAGTATTAGTCTAACGTATCCATCATGTACGAGCGGTGTCATCCACTCATACATTTCCCCTCTCTGCGTAAGATGCCCCCTAGAATTCCGTATGTAGCCGTATTATGTCTCCAGACTGCCCATGTCTGTCAGTCGCCTAATGGCGATGCTGCCCAGACGCGCTCCGATGCCTTTTGTTCGCCTGATGGCGATGTTATTATGCAGGCCTAACACCTGAATCATACAGACAGCCACCCAATCAACACTCCGCCCTCCCCGAGCGCCATACCCCATTTTTTAGACACACCTTTTCAGGTCCAACCCCTCCAAAACAGCGTCCAGAAGAAGGCTCCTAGCCAAAAACCACGGTGAAATCCATGTCGTTGCTCACCCTTCTCCAGAGATCGCTGGCGAATAGGCTTTCGTCGGCTGCGTCCTCGCCATTGTCGACCCGATTCCAAACCTCTTGCACGATGAGCCATGCCCGATGGATGTTGGTCATCCCCTGTCTCTGGAGAACCCCTGCAAACGCCTGCTGGGCAAGGTCCCGGTCGCCCTGATCGATCGCCTCACAAGCCGCTACGAAAAGGGGCCATAGCAACGCCCCCATAGGCCCGCCGCTTTTGACTGTCCCAACGCAATGGGTGAGGCTGGTGTGTGTGTGGCGCTGAACCACGGCGTGCGCCCGGGGACAGGCGTAAATAGTGCGGTAAAGGTAGACAATTCCCGAGTGACGGTAGGCTTCGGCACTATTATGGATGCTCTGCAGTCGTTTCCTTTCGGTTGCCTTCTCCGTGGATAAGTCCCCAGTGTCGTTTAGTAAGGCTTCATCGAAAGAGGTGTCCAGCGTCCACCCCTGGAGAGCAGGCTCAACAGCAGACACTATATCTGCAATCGTCTTGCGCAAGTCACATGCCCTGGGTTCATTGCCTTGCATTTCAGCATGACTAAGATCTCTCTTTAGCCCGGCCAGGGTTGAGAGATGGTGAATGATAGGCCACAAGGAGGTCGCCATACCAAGCAGGGCATCGGCGTTCCCAGCTGCCACAGTGGCGCCACGGCAATTGATGGGGGGCAAGGGAGCGAAACCACCGTTATAGATGGGTGCGGTGCCAAAGGACAAGGCTGCAATGACATCGTAGAAGCGAAATGCCTATGTCCGGGATTGGTTAGCGTACAGTGGAGGCATTGTCAGCCTCAAGGGGCAACTCACCCTCTCCAAGAAGGCGCCTGTAGGGTCAGTCAGGGTCCCGCCTTGGTTCATGATGGCCATGGCGCCTTTGAGGTGGCTATGGACAATGTTGAACTGGCTCCTTTGCACAAGCTGGGCTCTAGTGTCAGTAACCAGCGCCTGAAGAGACTGCGTAAGGTAAACTAAAAAATAACAATAAAAATAAAACTCACAACTTCGTAGTAGACGAGTAGAATGATGGCCGCCAAGATTTCATTCCTATTCGTGTGGCTGCGTTGTTCAATGAGTCCATTGACGCCCTGGAGGGCCAGGTTGTGAAAGACGACACTGCTCTCCTCGTTTCGAACCCCACGGCGCTCCAGATGAGCGCATGTTAGGGCGTAGATAGCATTCTCGACAGCTTTGCTCTTGCGCGAGAGTGGCAACACGAGCTGCTGGAAGGGGTTGCCCTCGTCCTCGCGCAAGACAATGAGGTGGGAGAGCACGTTGGCAAAGTGGTCAACCAAAGCTCGGCGGTTGTGACGCTCGGAAAATTCGACGAATGCCGGAGCACAGTACTCGTAGTTAAGGGAAACAGGCGGCACAGTGGTGACCGGGACGAGATAAGGGCTCCCGCACGAAGGACTGAGGGCGATCGAATCTTGGCGGAGAACTTCCTCAATCTCTTCTTGACTAGAGGCGCTATCGGTGGCATCCGACGAGTAATCGTGTGTCATGAGATTGGCGTGCAAGACAGAGATATCACCAGTGTAGATGCTCGCAGCCGGCGATGGGAATGGTCCGCTCTCGTATTCGCCGGTTGGCATGTGCCACATGGCCATCTCCCATCCTTCAGTGAATTGGAATACTTGATTCACACCGCGATGATGAGGTTGACGTGTATTGCGATTTGCGCCGTTGACCGTCTGGTGTCTGCGCCGCTGTCGAGGCTTAACCGGCTCGTACACACAGTCCTGGCCATGTTCTCGGCAGCGAGTGCATCGAGGCCTGGCTTCATCACACTTCTTTTTCTGTTGTACTTTGTAAGATACGTGACGATGAATTCATGAAGTCGGTATGAGCACTACCTTGTCTTTGCTAGAGTGTGTGTCAGAATAATTTGCCTTCATATGCCGGCGGTGGAGGGATAAAGACTTACCAGTAATTGCACCCTTATCCGTAGAAGATGAACGATCAGCAAAACAGAGGAATTCCTCAAACTCCTATGCCGACTTACCCGCTCTGGAACGTCTCTTGGGAGGCTTTGGTGTCGCGTGTCTAAACCATAAGATTGGCGTGGATGAAGTCATGTTGGCCCACGCAAGGAAGCTCCTCAATGGTCTTTGTGTGTTTCGATTCAAATTCGGGACGGATCAGAGGATTGAAGCAAAATCTCTCTAGAGAGTTGTTGCTTCCGGTGGAGGTCAGGGAACGTGAGCTGTGATTATGTATAATAAGAATGAGGACGATGCAGATGCTAGTGCTAGTAGAAGAGCTTGGATGGGACGAGAGAAGAGAGGAGAGGGATAAGAGAGGAACAGACAACTTATAAGAAACGAAGGACTGAGGATGCGGGCATGCAAGAAATGAAGGAAGGAATCATGAAGAAGTCAGCAGCAGGCTCGAGGTTGGCTGGGTGGTTCACTAGTCACTCTCCCAGACCCTTCCCACAGTGTCCCGCTTGCGAGGCTTGATGAAAGATACTACCTCACGTCACAATTGCTCACTCAACCCGTGTTACATTCAACCGTCCAAGCCACTTGTCAAGGCACCAACCATCCCACTCACAGAGCCGTTTGGAGTAGTAGTATGCAGTAAACTTGGCGTGGGCGGAGGGTGGTATGGTATGCGGGGTCAACACAACTGACGATCCCTCTTTATGAACAACGTCCAATGTTGCCCGATGCAAGGCAATCCTTGTTCCTAGGTGCCGCTCCACAGGGTGTGTATTGCAGTCGTGCAGATTGCAGGGCGCGACGCCCGTTATAGTAGCAGCAGCAGCAGCAGTAATGGTGGTAGCAGTCTGTACTGTCTGGAAATTGCGAGGCTCATGGCCGGCTCTCCTACTATCTCCGCCGCGAGCCACGGCAATGGACAGCAATGCTGCTCTTCATATTAGTATGTACGAGTATATGTACATAACTCGTAGAGCCCTGCTAGTCGTAGCGAGAAACGCCTTTCTTTTCACAGTGCCGGCAAGCGGAGGTGGCCCGATCTCGGGCGGCCCAGCTGGCTGGGATTCGGCTCGTTGGTGTTAGGACGCTCGCGGCAGCAGACGGCCAGAGCATTAACAACTCTAACACGGCCTAACAGGCCTAACCACAGAGCTGGAAAGCTCAGCAACGCTTGAGTCAGCAAGTGCCATGTGGTCTATGGGGTCTGGCTCTGGCTCTGGCTTCGTTTTGGTCTGGTCGGCCTCTTCGAAAATTACATATTAGCACGAGTGGGGCTGAGGAGGATAATCTTTGCAGCTGCTTCTGCCACGTTTTTTTTTGTATCCGAGCAAGCAAGCATCTAGATCCCTCCCAAACTCCATGTACGCGAGTTGGCGAGCCAAGCCAATGCCGAACCCACGGGGGGGCCTGGCCGAGGGGAGGCCAACCGAGGGAGAGACCTTGGTCTTTGTGTGAGTTTTGGCGTGATTCGAGAGTTGCGGCTTGCTGTCTGTGTGCGTGTGTGTCCTTAGTTACTGGCTGGTCGTAACAATACCAAATGGTATGTGTTCTATCGCGTGCATGGGAGATCAGCAACCATAGGTCTGTCTGCATGTACGAGTAGTCTTTGGTATGCGTGTGTATGTACGGAGCATGTATGTATGTAATGTATGCGTCGACACGGGCCGGGCCTCTCTAGTACGCATTCCGGGCCGGAAGATCAAGGTGAATATTTGTTTGCCAATCCAATCGCCTCTGTCTGCCCTTTTTACCCGCGAGCTGGGTCTGGTGCAAGTCCGAGTCGAACATCGTGGAGTTGCGAGCAGTCCGGACTTCGCACTTGGTATTAGCAGCAATCCCGCGATTGGCGCCACAACGTGGCAGCCCTGCACCGAGAACGTTGAGGCCTGAGAGAAGCAGGCCTTGGGCAGGCCGTGTGGTTTGTTGAGCCCATATCTGATGATGTTGCTGTTGGCTCATCACGGCCCTCTTGAGAAGCCTTCTTGGGAAGCCCTCTTGAGAAGGCGGTCTGCACGGCAGACACTGCAACCCATACCTACAGGCAGTGCCTTAGGGGAGTCCAGGAGTGCTTTAGGGGGCATGCGCCACTATTCTGCCCAGCAATTGCCGACTGCAGTACGGAGTACGAAGTACGGGACAGTTCAAGATGCGTTCTAGGTGTGACGTACCGTTATACCTCATTTCTCTCGTCCATCTCGTCTCTTCATCTCTTCATCTCCATCCTCATCATCAAGTGCCTGGCTCTCACTCGCTCTCAACACGTACCTGCGGCTCTGCACTTCACCTTCATACCAAAGTCTGACTTCTACAAACGATGCGGTGACATCTAGCTGTCACTCCCCATCAAACGCCATGTTCTAGAACCCTCCCTCCCCAAGTCTGACATTCTGTCTGAGGCTCCTGTGGAACATTGATCTAACTATGGCATCTCTCTTCTGTGCAGAGAGGAGGGCTGGTAATATCATGCGTGGCTCGCTCATTGGCTCATGATTGCACCTAGGACACCATCAAGATCATCAGACATGTGCAGAAGAACCACCGCCAGACTATACAGTCTCGTCAGCCACAACTTCACGACCAATGACCACGGCGAAACGTGCAGCTTGGTTAATGAGCAACCAGGCATCACCATTACACAGCAATATTGACCTAATGCATCCCATCAGCCTCGCTGCTGTGCGCTGCAATGCCACCCTTCACGACCCTACTCGCCTCACTGCCGCCTCTCCGCCTCTTCAGACCCCCAGAGGTCTCGCTCGCCCGCCCGTTTGCAACAAAGTCTCCGTTCACCATCAGCCTGGGTCTTGGAGGCAAGGAATAGAGCAGATACCAGATCAAGTCTCGGCGCCTATCTCACTTGTTCAACTCAGCCCGACACCTGCTGCCGCAGCTGGAACGACAATGGCGGTCATGGAACCACCGCCCTATCTGTCACGGACAACGCCTGATCTTGGCACAAGACGAGCCCTCAACTTAGGCTTCGCAACTAAGAGTGGACTTGATCCATAAAGATGACCAAACGGACTGGCATAGCCCTGGGAGAAGACCACATCAACAAGACGTCCAACGGAATCCCATTCAGCAAAGCGAAACTCTGTTTCAACTTCCGTTCTTACTGGCTTCAGCAAGCAGCCCCGCACTTGCTACATGACCAAGTCTACCCGTATGTTGACCTCCATCTTCTCCATCTTCTCCATTTGCTCCTATTCACGAGATACAGTGAGCAACGATGTTGTTTTCGGAGTGTTCCGTTTGCACCATGTCCCTGGTCGCCACTCTTTGGGGTCTGGCGGCGGACACTGCCGACTTCAAGCAATTAGACGGTGTCCACCGAGTGGCTAAAAGGCTCAGATCACGCAGCATGTTGTCTTTTATGAGAAGAGAGCCGATGCTTGTGGAACTGGCATAAAGTTCTGTCTGTCGAGCTTGGGCGGAAACTGTTGTTCGGATAACTATGCTTGCGCTGCGAATAGCTGCTACGCAACGACCAGGAACCCCGTGTCATGCGGAACCAAGGCAGGGTGACATGCCTGCGACAAAGTCTATGGCGGTGAGTTGATTCAGTCTGCCGCGTGGCATCTCATCTGACATAATTTGCAGCTGGTTGTTGTCCAGATGGCTTCATCTGTCAGACGGCGGATGGATGTGTGCCTCCGTCTTGGTCATCGTACACGTATGGCCGTCCATCCGACCAGCGCCTTTGCCCATCGTCAGTGGGCTATGGATGCTGCCCCAACGGAATGGCCTGTAGTGCCAATCAATGCCACTCTTCTCGGCCATCACGGTGACTATGGTAATGACTGCTACCACCGCTGAAAGCGGTCTTATGACCACGTTTACGACGACTGCTACCACCGTGTGGAGTTCAAGCATTCCAACAGCATCCAGCACCATCAGTACTCAACAGAGTGATGACCAAGCTGTCTTCAAATACTACCCTGCTGCTGTCCCCCAAGTCTGTACCGTCTTCAAACCAAACGGAAGATAGAGGTGATAGTCACGTCGGTCTTTCCAATGCACAGCTGGGAGACATTGTCGGCAGAGCCGTCGCTGTTCTGATCTTGGTTGTAGCTATTGCCTGTATCTTTATACGCCGCCTCGATAAGCTTGCGAGAAGAGTCGAGACCTCCAAGAAGCCCAAACCATCGAAACGTGTTACGGAGGTCAAGCAGGCCATCGTGACAGAGACCGAGGTGGATAACACGAGTGCCAGCACACCAAAGTCATCGCCATCGTCACCGTACCGAAATACCAGTCCTGACACACAGCCTGACCATGACCGGCAAAGCAGTCAAGCTAATAGGACAGTCGGTAGTCTTTCCAACGAGCATACCAACACTAGTGGCGATGATGACCGCGCACACATAGGTCCGGATGCATCACCCAATCGTGCTAGCGGTGCATCTTGGAGACCTTTTAGCGATCTGTCTGATGTTTCTACCGACGATGCGGCCACGATAGAGAGCTGCCAGGTTCGACATCGGCTGTTTCGATACATACCGAGCAAAAAGTGCCTATCAGCGATTGTCCTAGAGTCATGACAAGACCACCGCTAGCTCATCAATAGATGAGAAGCATCGGCCTGTTGAATCGTACAGGAAACATTGCCCCGGGTCAGCTGGACATAGTAGTCGAGGAGTGGCATGGATTTCATGGACCGGAAGATTATATGGCAGGTCAAACGACGGTTGGCACGGCTCAGGGCTCAGGAAACGAAGGCAGACAAGACGGCGATGTCGCTACGGGATAGCGAAGGAGATAGAACCATGCAGGAGCCATGCCAGCATCCCAGGCTTATGAAGCTTTGGTCGAGGGATTCGTTTTGGAGCAGTCATGGTGATTTTGGCACACCGTTCGGCTCTTGTGATAGCGATCGGCAATTGCAAACAAGTATTTGTGATGGAAGGGAACGGAATCGTAATTGGAGTTTGACGAGTCAGTCAGGCGTATTGCTTCTTCTTCCCCTATAGACTGCGGTTTCGTCAAGTAGAGTTAACATCTTGTGGTTTAACCGTTGCAAGTAACAGTTCGTGAAAGAGAGTCGAGACGGCTTGGTCCGGGTGGCTGTTCGATAGTCTGAGCGTTGTATCCAGTCCCGAGCACTGAGGCTGATGTTGGGCATGCGATGATAGACTGGGATTCCTTGATGAAACGAGGGATAGATGAATGATTCTAGATTATTCCACCTGAAGAAGAAGAAGAAGAAGAAGAAACCATGTGGTGGTGGAAATGATGGTGTTAAAGTAAGAAAAAGGGTAGTGAGCGCATTGAGGTGCAGCAATCCAAAATACGAGATCCCCAGACGACCACTGCTACGGAGTATTAGTACTAGTACTCCATAGCCCGTTAATGGAAAGGAAAAAGAACGTGGAGATGGTGAAACGGGGCGGACGATCCTAGCAACGTTCAGGGTAGCAATGCTATAAAAGTGAGATTTTTGCCGATAGAAAAGATGCAATTGCAACGTTGACAAGGTTACTCCGTAGGGCTAGCGGGTTGATCGAGGTGACGTGAGAATTGCGTGGAAAAGCAATACTAGTATTGGTGTTTTGTTGTTTTGTACTTCGTATCCCAGATGAGAGTACGGAGTACTAAGCATAAGTAAAGTTGAATACTATTGATTGCCCGGAGCGAGACGCGGTATCAGGTCTGCCAAGGATCCTGAAATTGGAACCAATGGGTCAAAGCAGAGCAGAACAGACAATCACCGTTGAAAGGGTATCTTTGTTTTGCTGATAGTTCCATTAGTATTACTACTACTGCCTAGTGAGGTTACAATTGGAGTGGGGGATATCCGATTTTCTACATAATCGCGCGTGTTATTGCTCGGTCTCCATTCTAGAAACGTCTCTTCCTCCGGCTAGAAGGTCTCTACACAGCCCAAATAAGAGGCCAGGGACGCTACAGTCAGCCTACCCACGTGCGTGGAAATAGCCAAAGGAAAATAAATATAAAATATAAAATAAAGCATGGAATAATCCGTAGCACTATCTTGGCCCTCTGTGCAGGATAGGCACGAGCGCGGCGTGGCCGTTGCTCTGCAATTTTACTGGCTGCAATGATACCCTGGCCAACAACACAAAGGACATGGACATGGTTATGGACATGGACATGGACATGGACTAAAACGATTGACCGAGCGAGAGTGCCTGAAGCCTGCATGCAACTGTCCACGTTTTTCTGGTGGTGGAGACGCAGGTCCCCCGATTTGCCCTTGGACGGAGATATGCATTATTATAGTAGACATGCTTGGCCTGTCTGGACAAACAACAAGGGGAAGTGAATGCGTACGAGTACAAACCGGAGGGCAGGACAGGGAGAGGTCTGCATTGAGGGGGCTGGCCGAGATGACAGCATAAAAGCGTGCAGATTATGGAGTAATACTGCTCGTACTAGTAGTATTAACCGTTGCTAGTCTCGGTATAATAGACGGACGAAGGACTCGTGCTGACAGAAAACCTGGGGGATTATAAATTTCTAGATTTACGAAGCGTGTAGAATCTTGAATCGATCTCCCAAGATTGATCGAGTCTGCCATTGGTGGAACCAAGATAGAGTACGGCCGGCCTTCGGCAGTACTACGATTACTACTCGTATAAAGAATACTCGTACTCGCCGTAAGCTTGTGTTTCCATGGATTATTACTCCGTACTCCGTACGGAGTATATTATTCTCAGATCCATCTTAGCATTAATATTATTAATAAACTGACAGCTGAAATGGTACCTGGTTTGCACGGCTTGGCGAAAGCCACATTGTGCATCCTTCATCTCCTAGGTAGGTAAGCACTTTTACGAGGGGAATCATGCATAGTATTACTCTTTTTCCAAATTTCCCGCACGCAGATAAATGGGTGGATGAATGTACAACGATAAAATGCGTGTTACTTACTGCATTCTCTTTAGCTCGCCCCGGCTGGGACATATTCCAATGTCTCGGGTGCGTACACAGGCAAAGAAGTTGGACATTTCAGCTGCGAGCAAGGCACGAGAAGCGAGAGATTGTCGTACATACATACTCGTACAAGAGGCGCAGCGCCAAGACGGACAGGCCTTGTCCGTATCCATCAGCGAGCGCATGGCAGCTCATAACACAAGCCAGGGGGGTTCAATGCCTCTCACCACTCTCTGAAAGTCTGTCTGCTACCAACTCGCTCGCCCACCGTGTCTCTTCCCCACTGATTCGGTCCTTGTTTGCCACGACAGATCAGTAAACGGCCGCTCAACCTCCTCATGTGAGAGGCTGAGGCTCTGATAGGCTCGGACCTGACCAGGTCCCGGAACTACTTTGTACTACTAGTAGTAGGACTCGAAGACTTGCATGGCTAATCGCTGGTCCTTCTATCCTCGGATGGACTAGCGGGTCTCTCTTCTCTGGAGAACACAGCAGACGGCCCCAAAAGAAAACGAGCCAATAGATCCCACCTCGGCTGGTCGCACCGAAAGGTACTCCGTAGTAGTAATAGTAGTCTTAGTATACCGAACACTGTATTGGGTAACAGTGGTAGTGGTGGTAGTATGGAGATGGAAGAGACCGACGGCGTAGAATAGGCGCCCGTCAGACCCCGGACACACAGACTCTAGACTCTAGATCCATTAAGGTGCATCTCAAAGGTTCCATGGACATATAGATACGCTGCGTTTCCCTCCTCGTGTTCCTCTCCCTCCCTTCCCTTTCCTCTTTGCTGCCCACCGATCCTCAGTCAGACTCCTTCATATCACTTCACGCCAACAGTCCCAGACTTCAAGTCCTCTTCAAATCCGCAAAGATGAAGGCCGCCGTTATCCTGTCGTTCGTCGCCGCCGCCATGGCCGGCATTGTCAACAAGCGCCAGTGCCACGCCGACAACTGCGCCCGTCAGGTCACCGGTACTCGTCCGGGTCTTCTGCCCATCACATCCCGTCAATCCGACTGCTCCAGCTTCATGAAGGCCACCGTTACCCCCAACGCTACGTATGTTTCTGGACTCCATCTATCTATTCCCTCGTTCATGTGAAGTAATACTGGTGTGCTAACATGTATGTATAGCACCATCACTGTCACCATCACCGTTGACGAGGATGCTACTCCCACCAAGGTCCCTCGTGGCCTTGAGTACCGCGCTGCCACCGCTTTGCCCACGGCCATCCCTGCTTATGCTTCTTCTTGCGAGAATACCGTCCAATACTCCTCCATCTGCTCGTGCTGGGGTATCACTGCCGTCACCTCCACTGCTCCTCAGCCCACCTCCACCAAGACCGTCACCGTTACCCAGGACGCCTGCGAGGACCTGTAAGCAGATGATCTTGGCAGCGGCCTTGTATTTGCTACCGCTACTATCTTGGCCGAGGACTGGAAGTGGACTCCTGGATGTCAGGAGATCCGTCGCTCACTCGTCAAGAGCAGTGCTAAAGGTGCATATTTATGATTGGATGTGACAAATATGACGGGAAAGACTTGATGGCCCAATGCGCCGCATGTGTCCGATGATATAATTCTAGCCTTTGTACATATATAGATCAGGACTAATTCATGTCAATGTCCCAGATCAAAGTGTCGATGAACCGAATTGGGATATAACAGCTACCAATTGCCTAAATTGGGAATCGCCTGAACTTGGGATTCGACGTGAGGTTCATGGGGTACGAAGTACCGATTTTCTCATCCAATGGGATGGCAGTCATATATTAGGTCCGATCTGAATACTCAATCGGGTGGCTGCTTTTCAAGTCGTATCTCGGATTGGCCATTGACTGGCGACTTCAGCCACAAAGTGACGAGCAGCAGCTGCATGTAGCCTCAGGAAGCAGTGTGTCAGAGCCAAAGAAGCTGGAATGACTCCAACCTGCTCAACAAACACCTCATTCACATATATCCAACTTCAACTCGCAATACAACGAGGCCTCATCACCACCATGCTCACCATCTTCCGCACTCTCCAATTCTGGCTCCGTCCCTCTCTCATCGCCCTCTTCCACCCCTCTATCCCCTTCTACCTCCGCTGGCGCACTCTCCTCCTCCAACCTATAACTCTCATCACATACACCATCAACACCCTCCCCTATCTCTTCACCCAGCCCTTCACCATCTCATACATCCCCATCTCGCCCACCCTCTCCCTCCGTGCGCTCATCTTCAAGTTCTCCGGCAGCACGGGAAAAGGTCGCAAACTCCGACCTTTGCATGTCGAAATCCATGGCGGGTCATTCATAGGCGGATTGGCAGAAAGCAACGCCGCTTTCGATGAGCGCGTTGCGAGGGAGACGGGTGCGGTGGTCGTGAGTATTACGTATCGCTTTGCGCCAGAACATACTTTCCCTACCGCTATCAACGACGTCGATGCCGCGATACGATGGATCCAAGAGAATGCAGAGAGGGAATGGGGTGCTGATCCTGAACTCATGACTGTGAGTGGGTTTTCCGCGGGAGGGAATTTAGCCCTAGCTGCGACACAGCAAGCCAACTGTCATGCGCCTTCACCTCGAGGGTTTAAAGCAAGCGCCACGTTCTACGCAGCGCTTGATTTACGTCTAAGTCCGGGGGAGAAGCCCAAGCCAGAGGGTATGCCACAGAAGGATCCGCTGGGGTGGTTATACCCGCTGTTTGATGCGTATGCGAAACCTGCGAGGGGGAAACATATTGATGATGCGAGGTTAAGTCCTGTCCTGGCTAGGAGGGAGACGTTGCCGGATAGGATGTTGCTTGTTGTGGCGAGGAAGGATATTCTGGTTAAGGAACAGATGACGTTTGCGGAGAGGGTGAATGAGGGGGACAGGAGGGATGGTAGGGAGCCGAGAGTGCAAGTTCTTATGGATCAGGATGGGTTTCATGGATACTTGGAGGGTAAGTTTGAATGCTCCTTTGAGGTTAGATGGAGGAAATCACTGACGGTGTGGTAGTCCCGGATGTTGTTGTGAGGAGGGAGGTGAAGGATAGGGCGTTTGCGACAGGGGTGGAATTTTTGAAGGAGACGTATGCGCTTTATGGATGGGGTTGGGAAGTACGGGATTGATGGGGGAATAAGGAACACCACTCGGTTTATGTCTTGATAGAGAGGGTGCTGTCAGTTAGATGGGTGTATAATGGCTTGGTGTCTGGCGTTATGAGAATCTCACCACTTCTTTGCAAAAACATATGCAACTCATCCAACACTGGCCTCGTAGAAGCACACAGTGTCGTCATATTTTTCCCCTTTATGAAAACATCAATTCATCAACACAACATAGCCAATACCTAAAGTCAAGTCACGCAATCTTCAACCCAGCCAAAAGTCCAACAACATGGATATCTATTGCAAGTTGATGAACTGTACGGGCGCTTAGAGAATTAACAGACAATGATCTAAATGCAGAAATTAAGGTATGTAGTGGGATTTAATAAATAAGTAGCCTGTGTAGCCATATACACTAAGTACTGTTCATTCATCCAGTCCTGTGTACTCGGCCTTGGGCGTCATGGCCATGATATTGGCCGGTCTCCCTCATTGGCCCTCACAGCCTTGCTGCATTGCATGTTGACTCACCCCCCACGATTCTAGTGGTCCAGGTCTGCAGTTGTTGAAACGGATGCATGCAATCACGCAACGACACACATATGAGTTGGGCTTTCTTGCAGGCTGGGCAGATTCGCAAGGCGCACGAGATGTATTTATTCTCCCTGCCTCCGCCACGGCCACAACATCTTAACTTGCCTCCAGAATAAACATACCCAAGATTCACTTACATATTGTCGAGCATCTACAGCGTTTCAGCCTACATCTTTACAATGCCTTTACTATTACCCTATCAACCGATATTCGGGAGATCCCCAGTGGCCCTGCTTGATCTCTCCGATGGAGAGTGGACGTGGAGTTGGTTCACCACAGTTCTGGAGTGGTTCTCTCAGCCTCGTGAGTCGGATAATCCACAGATACAACGGCTTTCCTAACAAAACGAAAAAAGACATCCGGGCGGTCATCATAGCCTGGATGGTTACTTTCACGCTCGTAACTATGGTCATTCTCTGCTTAGGCTTCGGGCCTATTGGCATTGGTGCTGGTAAACCACCATTCCCACCACAGGCAGAAGCTATCCGGTTGGCTGACGATAATAAAAGGGACTGCTGCTGCTGCTTTTCAGTCCTGTATGTATGGCGCATTCACACCTGCAGGCGGTATTTTTGCAACGTTGACAAGCATGGCCATGCTGGGGACACTGATGCCGGCAGCTGCGATATTTGCAGCGTTTATAGCTTCAGCGGTAGCTGCGGTTGTTTGGGCGTGTGGTATTGGTCGTTGATAGCCACCTTGGACAATTCACTCATATCTATTATTCGGATTGCGTGCAGTTGCTTTGCTTTGGATGTCGGGCCTTGTTTTGTTTGTATGGGCTGGGCTGGGAGATACTCGTAGATGACGTGACGCCACAGATAGCTTTGACGATTTGTATGGTCAGGTTGGCAGCGACTGATCGTGCAAGTCATAATCACATCAACCCCTTGTCCCCGGGTTTGGGAGGCGTTTCATATTAGTATTAATATCACCAGTGTGAGCCGTGTATACGAAGTACTTCGTACTCGTAGATACTCCGTAGATATATAGTATGTACAGGGTATCTCAAGCCAAGATATTGATTGCTATAATAGCCCAGCAACGAGGGTTGCCAACAACAACACAAGCAATTCAAGACAATGAGCTTTGGAAAAATCCGGCCAAAAATCCGAAAGAATGTGTCGGTCTGGGAATTCACACCGAATTGCTTTTTTCTGGCATTACTGCAGCAGATGATTTGCTTCTGCACAATCTATTCGCTGCTCTGCAAGCGCCAGAGTGAAGCAGAGTAGCGACTCATATCGCCCAATTACGATGCCGCTCCACCACTCATCGACCCGGCAACCGGTGTAAACAAAACCCACACCCCAATATCACTATCGAAACCAACAAAGGAGGCTGGGCCAACCATTCGAAGCCACATCTTTGCTGGCGGCCGCAGCACAGGCGCTCGTCTCTTTTTCTTTTTGACACATTCGATCCCACGTTGGCTGGCTGGGGATCCCCTTTTCCTTTTACTTGCTTGCATCTTCTGTACATTTCACCCCGCGTGGGCATGATCCGCTTCTTGTGATTTACATACATCTCTTGACGTACATACCGCCACGAAGGTCACGACCGTCACGACGGTCACGAAGGTCACGAACTCCTCCTCGTCCAGACGTCCCGGACTTTGATATCCACATCGACGCGGCTTGTATAGCAAAACTCCCAGCATGGATGACGATCACTACGCTGCGCAAGAAGAGAGTCATCGTCTGTCCTTTGGTGAAATGTCCAATGAGGGCGGCGCTGTAGACGAAGGAGACAGCGGTTCGCACCACGAAAACGAAGACGACGTGTTCAGCGATCACAGCCCGCGGAGCTCGATGGGCTCCATGTCCGAGGGGGAGCACCTGAAGCACTCGCACGGAACAAGATCGCCCCGAATTTCAGACATCCAGCAGTACGAGTCCGAAGTGGACTTTGTCCCGACTGTCAAGGGTACCCCCCGGCCCCCTTTTCGGTCTCCATCTTCCGTCAAGGCCATGCAAATGTCTTCACCGACACCATCCGTCATGGGGACGCCGAGGTCTGGTCGACGCAGTGCCTTGCCTACAGTGTCGAGGCTGGGCTCTCCAAGCTTATCTGCTCAGTACTCGCCCAAGAAAACGCCGCCTCGATTTAAGAGAAACACTCCACCGTTGGTGCTGTTGCATGTCACTCTGCTACCGTTGAGGTGGACCTGGGGAGACGTCCTGGACAGCGCTCAGACCAGCGAGCTGAGTGAAGAGGCAAAGACCTTGCGAGAGGCATGGCGGCAGCTCCAGGACCGGAATGGCGACACGATTCAGGACCGGGGCATTCTCCTGCCCCACCCGCAAAATGATTTTGAGATGCTGGAGGAGCGCCTGCTGGAAGCCCTGGAGCTGCCTTTTAAGAGTCGAGCCCGCATCCTAGAATGCGGCCACTACCTCGGCCCTTCGAACGAGATGTCCTTTGCCGACGAGGCGGAAAGTGAGGATGAAGATGCTTATGATGACAACAAATCAACCCGCGCCGGTGTCGACAAGGAGACCCATTGGTGCGGCACTTGTCACACTGACATCCGATATGATGCTCTTGGGGCCGGCAAGATTTACCGCGTCAAGGTGTATGCCAGCAACGGCCTGTTGAGGGCGGGTGCATGGGAAGCATGCTGGAAAGAGATGGAGAGGGTCGATGTCGAGCTGGAGCCCATCATTGACTCAAAGGTTCAGGACGAGCTGGCCCAACTTGCAGCAGAGCAAGACAAGGTCATGCACGATCAGGACAGGTCAATGCACATGCAAGAGCCTGAAGAGAAAGACATCGATGAGGACCTTGATGACGACCCAATTGAGGAGCCTGCAGAAGAACCAATGGAGGAGGACGAACTTGACATTGACGAATCTATGCACGAAGAGGAACCACTCCAAGAGGAGGAACATATCCAAGAAGAATCTATCCACGAGGAGGAATCCCCCTTGGAAGAAGAGTCATTCATGGAGGACCAGCACGACACAACCTCACCACCGCAACCAGATATGCCATATGATTCAGCCCCTTCAGAAGAAGAGCGCCGGAGGATGTCTGAGGAGAGATATCGGAACACGTATGGAGACACAGCTTCACAACATGCACGAGCATCCATGGGTGGCCGGTCATCAGCTGGTTTTGTGCCCCAAGATGTCCCCCCTCAACCTTCGCCGGAGGGATTCGAACAGCATAAGGAACCGCAGCAAGGAATTAAGAATGCTACTCTTCCCGAGCTGCTGTCGGAAACCTTCCGGGTCTTGATGCAGGATAAGAAGAACATTATGATTGCCCTTCTGAGCGTCTTGACTTTGATGGTTGCCGTGCGTGGTGGAGGAGGGGGTGGTGGTGGCGGAAACTATCCCCGTCACGAGAATATCGCCTTCCAGACCGTTGTCAGGGCTCAGGAGACAACTACCACAACGGTGACACAGGCCCAAGCTGTCACCGTAGAGGCCGAGGCGGCCCCTGTGGTGACGACAACGTCAACAGTGGTTCAGATCAGATACACCCCGGCCGTCAAAATTGAGCCGGAGGATCCCTGCGCCGCCGTGGAGCCGCACACCGTTGAGAAGGTTAAGTGGCTTACGGAGACGGTGACGCAGACGGAGAGATCTACCATCACCCAGACCGAGGCGAAGCCCACCGAGTCGGAGGGTTCTCTGGAGGAAGATTCTCTGGAAGAGGGTCCCGTTGAGGAGAGTGAACAGATTCCTCAGGAGGAAGCCCTAGTTGTTCAGGATGTTACTTCCGACGGGACAGAGGCTGAGGTCAATGCTGAGGCTGATGTTGAGGCTGATGTTGAGACTGAAGTAGTGACAGAAGAAGAGGTCGACAAAGAGGTTGATACTGAAGCTGACGCAGTGGTCGATGCAGAGGTCGAGGCAGAAGTAGAAGAGCCGGAAGTAGGGGAAGCGGAGGTGGAGAGGGATGAGTTGTGAGATTTTCCTTTGTCTTTTCTTTGCTTTGTGAGCGACGATGAAGAATACCACGAATGTAAGTAACGAGTTTGAACATGGGCATGCCGTGATGATATCACTTGCTTTAGTTTTGTAGCTAGCTTAAGATACGTATAGATAATAAGATGAGAATGAACCTGATGCGCATCATCATTGTGACATCATCAATCGTGATCTATAAGTATTACGGAGTACGAAGTAATAGTAAGGAGTCCAGTTCTTCCAACTCC
Source organism: Hypomyces perniciosus (assembly GCA_008477525.1). Taxonomy (NCBI): domain Eukaryota; kingdom Fungi; phylum Ascomycota; class Sordariomycetes; order Hypocreales; family Hypocreaceae; genus Hypomyces; species Hypomyces perniciosus. The sequence continues at coordinate 6,279,907 of SPDT01000007.1, forward strand.
AGCCAAAGCCCTGCCCATATTAAAGAGATCCATTTTCCGTGGCTCATGATGCAAGCCGTTCCCTGTACTGTACAAAACCCAGCCCCACGAGGGTATAAACTGCTGCCATATTGCCCAGACCAAAATCGCACCTCCCCCATATGTCCTAGATATAACTATATCCTAGATATGCTTGCTTTCCCCCTTTTCCTAGATCAGAGCCGGATGTAAATGTCCATGCAATCGATCCTCCACTCACGCTTCCCCAATAAACTCCGCAACCACTCCACCCCCAAGCCCGTCCACTCTGTCTTCAGTGCAGCGACCTCCTGTGCCGCGGCGCCGGCGAGGGCTTTGGCCGTTGAATTGAACATCTCCACGACAGTGGCGTTGAAGGCATCCGCATCGTTGGAGAGCGTCGGGGGCAGTGGTTGGCTCACGCTGGCGCTTTGCCGCGGGAGGAACCAGTTGCTGCTGAAGTCGAAGAAGCACCGGTCGGACCAGTTGCAGGAGGTGAGGAAGAGGATGAGCAGGAGGACGGAGCAGTAGACGCAGGGGCGGTTGAGGAAGTAGGTGCAGATGAAGAAGAGGAAGATGAAGGCGGGCGAGGCGTTTGTTGGGATGAAGAGGAGGGGGAGCCAGCTATCACGGTGTTAACCACGGCTCTGAAGCGACGTAGACTCGAGGAATGCAGGATGGCATAGACATCCATACCTTCGTAGACAGAACATCGTGACGGCTGAAGAGAGTGGATGGATGTTGTGATGCCTCAAGATCGTGGGGAAGAGAGAGCCCGTGTCACCGGCTTGTCCGACATGTGGCAACCCTGCGCGAACTCTCTAGTAGTATCGATGTCTCTCTCTCGTATGGGCGTCCAGGCGAGATGTGCGATTGCCTAAGACGCGACTGCGGTGATGCGTGTCTGCGGCGCAGGTTGTTGAATATCAGTATCGTGACGATGGTTTTGCGGAGTTTCAATGGTGTTGAGTCTGTTTGGGATCGTTGAGCCTTATCCTTATCCTGATTCTGCCACTGCGCACTGCGCCACGAAGGCTGGTGGTGAACTGTTTGATTACATCATCGCTCATCTGGCTATTCAAGCGACAGACAATAAGTCAAGGGAGATGCCCGCCAAACTACTCCGTAAGGTAGTTCTCAGAGCTTCCAAAAATTATCATAAAAAGAGGAACAATTACACTGAATTGTTGTTTTTACTCTGGTGGATTTTTATGCCATTGAGATCTTGTATTGTCGTATTAGAGCGTTGCAAGGTGCTCTCCCTGGCACCAACCAAACAAAAAAACATCAATTTAATTTTTCTTTCTCTCAGGGCTGCACTGTTTCAGAGACAAAGAACTGTTGCTCCGTTTCGGCACCTGACGGCAGAGGCTGTGATTCGCTGGCATTACTCCGGATAATTGCCGCAGCGGCATCGTTGCAGTTCTTTCAGGCTCCACGTCACTAAAAATTGGGTACCGAGCTCACCAACTGGATGAGGCTAGGGCGCTGTGAGTTGGCAAAAAGTGGGTTCCAAGGTTCTAGTAGTAGTAGTAGTAGTTCTTTGTGGTGCGACTGCAGGGCTGCTAGTTGGGCTGCCACCGGCGTTCGCTGGGCGTTGAGGCACCCAAACAGCGCTGGTGTTCCCAGCCTCTGCCCGCTGAAAGCCGCTGGAGCCTGCTGGGGCGGACAAAGGCTGGGGGCTCCCGCCACCTAAATTCGCCCCGGACGCTCGACCCGCGATAAGTCAGTCAGACAGCCCTTCGTGCTTTTTTCGAAACTTTCTCTCTCACTCCTTCAAACCACCCACAACCAGTTGGGCCTCTCCGCATCGCTCTCTCTCCCCAACTTCTCCCCCCTTATCTCTCCTTTCTCATCTCCTATCCTCGTGCTCTCTCCTGTCGCAGAGCGGACGCGGGTGATTTGTGCATTGCATCGCATCGCATTCGCTCTCCCCCGTCGCTTCTCTCCAATTCGCAGGGCACACACAAACACACCATGGATCTGCCTCCTGCGCCCACGCCGCCCGTCAACGGCGGCATTGGGCCAAACTCAGACCGCACTGCCAATTTGCTGAATCTGCTCAAGTTCAGTGGCTCGAACAGTTCCCGAGAGCAGCATCGCCAGCAGCCACAACCAGCGCCGCAGACCCAAGCTCCAGCACCTCCCGCCCAGCAGCAGCAGCAGCAGCAGCAGCAGTCACAGCAGCATCGTGAACGCGAGCCAGAAGACCTGCAGCAAGATCTCGAGAAGGAAGACGACGAGGAAGACGAGGATCAGTATCACACCCAGCATCAACAGCTGGCCCAGCAGCTGCCTAGCTTGCAGTCACCGCATCAGTTCCGCATCCACCAGCCTGCTCCTGCGGCTGCTGATCCCACGGGCTTGCTCGCCGCCCTGATGAGAGGTACGCATGAGATCGAGGAGCCGCCCAAGCCAGCTCCTCCGCCACCGCAGGCTCAGTCGACGAACCCGTTTGCCACTTCCGGTTCGCCGCCTGCGGACACCAGGTCCTATCTCCTGAACCTTCTCAATCGACCCAAGCCTAGCCAGACGGACCAGCCGCTGCTTGTCGAGGCCTCGCGCTCGAATGAGCTCACACCGCAGTCACCCGAGCCGCCGGCCGAGGCAACCCGCTACTTTGGTCATCACCAACAACAGCAGGGTCCCAACCCGTACCACCAGCAGCAGCAACAGCAGCAGCAGCAAACATACCCGTCGTCAGACTCGTTTGCCGAAGTTCAACACCCACACCCCCCCGCCCATTCCAACCCGTTCTCACCGTTCCCGCAGGAAACTGCAGACATGACTGCTTTGTACCAGACGCTGATGGGCACGTTGAGCAAATCCTCGCCGCATAACAACAGTAATCATGGCTCGGCCGCACCGTCCTTTCACATCTTGAAAAAGGACCAGAGCTCGCCGGCTGGCTCGCAGCCCTTCGAGCCGTCCCGTGCCAGCCATGAACGCAGTCCTCTCACAAGTCCTCCACAGCAGGTGAGACAAAAGGTCGACCGTACTTCGTCGCTCCACTCGCATCAGTCACACCAGTCTGCAAACCATTCTGCGAAACGGACCCCCCCTTCGTCCGACTTTGATAGCTTCGTCACCATCGATAAGAGCAAGGAAACTATCTCAGATGATATCCACGACCTCGCTGGCAGGGCTGATCACGACCCGCAGGAAACCTTGGACAGGGCCAAGCGCCAGATCAGGCCCGAGTACACGGAAGAGAAGACCATCAAGTCTCACGAAGACAGTGAATGGATCGAGCCCCTCGCTTCTACTGATGCAACCCGCTCTGCTGAGAATGACAGTGTCAAGGACAGCTCTTACCGTGATCACATCCGGAACTATGACTCTCCCCAAGCAACTCTGTCCAAGGATGGTCCTGAATCTCAGGACACTGACAACGCCCATGGTATTGCTGATAGCTGGGAGAGTGCTGACCAAGATGAGATTGTTGTCATCGAGGAGAAGGAAGCTCCATCGGTCAAGGTGTTCAACTTCCCCATGAAGCCTTGGATCTCCATCACTCTGCAGGAGGATGCCACGGACCCTCGACCGCAGTTCCGTGAGGAGTCCATTATGGATATTGCTCGTCTCAAGAAGGATTTCGACCAGATTGATCGCAACTTGTACACTGCCTCCCAGACGTACATGACTTACGGCATGTCCAAGCAGGGAGGTCTGCGCGTCATTCGCCAGGACGATGGCAGGGATGCCAAAGTGTTTACTGACACCAAGGATCGCATCTTTAATGTTGCCATGTCCGTTACCACGCCCGACCACGACGGTGTTGCGAGGGAAGCTATTATTGGTACCGGCATCAGCGGCACTGTCTACTGGGTTCAGATCAAGGATGGCGAGAAGGATCACATTGAGGATACCCATTTGGAGCAGTACGGATTTGCCCTGCCCCCTATCAACTCTCAGGAGGGTGATGCTCCTGGCGGTGCTCTTAAGACTCGAGCACGCGCATCGACCATGCACCCCGAGTTCTTCGCTGTCGGCCGGGGCAAATCGATCCATTTCATCTGGCCATCGTACATTTTGCAGAACAACCTCTTCAAGCCTGGCCACGACCGCGTTGCTGACACCGAGGCATTGCTCAATCAGTGCTCTCTGAAGATCAACACTGGCAAGGCCGGCAAGGATTTTACATTCAGCCAGGATGACACCGTTGTTGTTTCTCTTGACAAGTCCGGTCGGGTCAAGTTCTGGGATGTTCGCGACCTTACCGCGATCAAGGAAGGCTCTGATCCTCGCGCCCCCATGCCTGCGCAGTCATCCCTGGAGGTTAAGGAGCCCCTGATGACTCTGGCAAGCACTCCGGAAGGCGAAAAGGCTTGGCCAACTTCCGTTTTGCTTCTCGACAAGCAGCGACCGTATGGTAAGAAATGTGCCCTGCGATACATGATTGTTGGTATGAAACAAAACCACACTCTGCAACTGTGGGATCTGGCTCTGGGCAAGCCCGTCCAGGAGTTCAACCTCCCTCACAGCAAGGAATCCGACGCCGTCTGCAGTGTCATGTATCACCCCGCAAGCGGCATGATTATCATTGGTCACCCTACTCGAAATTCAGTCTACTTCGCGCACTTGTCGGCTCCTAAGTACAACCTCAAGGGCAGCGTGTCCCAGGCTGAATACATTCAGAAGCTTGTTGCCCAGGACTCCTCCATTCCGCAGCCCGATAGTACCGCTGTAATTAGTGGTGTCCGAGAGTACTCGTTTGCCAACCGAGGTATTCTTCGCAGCTTGGACATTTTGTCCAACCCTGCCATGGTCCAGGATGCGGATGAACCAACCCTCTTTGAGCTGTATGCTATGCACTCTAAGGGCGTTGCTTGCTTGCTGATCAAGCAGGCCGAGTTGGGATGGTCAAAGGACAACAAGGTGTTGGACCCCGTTGACGCAGTCGTTGAGGGTGTGGTGACTGTATCGAAGTTGAAGGCGCCACTGCAGACCGAGGTTAACAACAGCAGCGCTAGCGAGAGTGTCCCGATCCGCATTGCTACCCGAACGACGACGAAGGAACCTGTTGCGCAGGCTACACTTGCTACCAGCGAGCCCACTCCACGCGCACCCGAATCGGTGACTCCTGTCAAAGTCAAGGAGGCTAAGGAGGCAGAAACGCCTGTGCAGTCATCCAAGGAGAGCCATACCGAGAAGCCCGAGCGGAAACAGCGGAAGAAGAAGGGTAAGGACAACGAGTCTACACCCAATGGATCGACACCATCCCACAAGGGTGATAATAACAAGGGCGTCAACGGTTTGGCTGTTGGTGGCATGTCGCCCGAGGCGTTTGACTCTGCCATCAATGGTTTGGAGACTCGACTCGGCGCTTCGGTATCCGATACTCTGAAGACTTCGCTGAATAACCTGCACAGCAAGATTGACGAGAGTGCTCGCGTTAGAGATGAGAGCTTCAATCAGCATCAGCTGAAACTTCTCGATATGGTATCCGAGGTTCTGAATGAGAACACGCAAAAGGTACTGGAGTCGCTTATTCATCAGCAATTCACCGATGTCGTCATCCCTTCAATTGGCGAAAAGACCAGCAAGGCCGTTACCGAACTTGTGCAGAACAAGCTGCAACCTAACGTTACCGCATCTGTCCAGAAGGAGATCCAAAATACGCTGCCCCATGCTCTAAACCGCTCACTGCAATCTGGTAACTTCGTCAACGCAGTCTCGGACCGAGTCAGCAATGCGGTTTCTGCTAGTGTTCAGCAAGAGGTTCTTACTATTTTGACGCAACGACTGACACCGACATTCACCAACATTGCTACCCAGTCGGCGCAGCGCGTTGCTGGAGAGCTCCACAAGCAGTACCACGACCAGTTCGAACAGATGAAGGCCCAGCATGCCGCCGACAACAACAAGATCGACCAGCTCTTGTCGTATGTAACACGCCTGACGGACATGGTGTCTACGATGGCGGCTTCGCAGTCCTCGCTTCAGGCTGAGTTCTTGAAGTTCAAGCAACAGCCTGTTGAGCTTCCTGTGGCTGCCACTGGCGTTCATGCGCCCCATGCTGGCAGCATCGCTCACAGCATTGGCTCGCATGGCTATGCCAACACCATGACGAGTCACCGTGGTAGTTTTGCACCCAGCCAGACTGCTAGCCAGGCACCCAGTCACACGCAACAATATGGCAGCCCTCAGTACCTCCGTGGATCTCAACACATCACGAGTCCGCAGGGATCTGCTGCTGCCTCTGAGCACGTTGCCCCGGCCAACAATGTCAGCGCACTGGCCGGTGCATACGCCCATCAGATGAGCAAGACTGAAGCTGAGGCGGACAATGACCTCATCCAGCGCATCCGTGTGGTTGAGCAGGCCATCTCTGAAGGCCGCCTACAGGATGCCATGATCCAATGGATCCAGAGTGGTCGAGAGACGGAGATCTTCCGACGAAGCTTGAGCCGTTATCCTCCGGGCAAGTTTGACTCGCTCCCGCCCTTGATGCTCTTGGTTGTGATTGCTACAATCTCGAAGGACTTGAAGCCCAACCCGCGTTTGAAGGAGGAGGTTGAGTGGATTGAGATGGCTGTCAGGGCCTTTGGCGAGAACATGCCCAATTATGTAAGTCTTTCAAAGCTCGGAATTATGAATGATTGCATGCTAACGATGAGGCAGAACTGGGATAACGACGTTTCACGCGAGGTCATAAAGAGCACTTCGCAGACCATGCAGCTTTTGATCAATCGCGTGCAGCCCCTGATTGCTGGTATCCAGGACGGCTTCCCGACCGACCCATTCTTGGCCAACCTCGAGAGAAGCAAGCTAGACTGGATTGTGCGCACGTCGCAGCACGTTCTCGACACGTTTGCTCGAGACCCGCGACGATATTAATTTTACGGCTTTTTTCCGTCGTTTCTTTCGACTACGACAAATCCAGGCCGTGGCAAGCTTGGAGTTGGGTGGACACCGCACGGTCAATGTGGCTTATGATGTTGGCTCCCTTTTAATGACGGGATATAATGCGGCCAGTTTTTCTTCTTCTTTCGTTTTCCTTTCTAGACGCCACTGGGATGCATGAATTTCCCGTGCTTGACGACTTGAATGATGTACACCAGGATGGGACAGGCCCAGGCATGCACTTTTTGCGACATCTGATGACGACTCTACGAAACAAAAGTCTTCTCGTGGTGGATCTGTTCTGTTATTTAATCATTTTTTTCTTGATTTTTCTTGCTTGCTTAGTCCATGTGCCTGGATATTCTTCTTACCCCCTTCGGTGAAGGGGAGAGGGAGAGTCATGTCTATGCTGCCTGGAAGCTTGCGCGCCACCACGAGTGTTTCGTGGAATGATACCATTCTGCCTGCTGGTTGTTGGAGACAGCCAGCCGACAGAGCCAGTGCATGAGGATGGGGGCAGGGTGAGAGGGGTGGAAGGGGATATGGAGGGACTAGCTTTTTGTTAATGTGTTTGTTTTTCCTTTTCTTTCTCTGTAGAAATGTGTCGAGGGTACCCGGGCTTTATAAAAGAAACTTGCTGCGAACATATACCATTGCTCTCATTTCCTTCACTGTCCATCCATTCATGGCACAGCTGTGTCAGTCCCTTGATGAAGTCTTCAGCTCCCATTCAATACTTGTGGTTTGTTATCTTGGGACACACCAATACGCAAGTCCACACAGAACATTGTAATGCTAGAAGTCAAGAAGGCAGACCCGCGAAGTCTTCATCAACACCGTTGAGACTTTTAGACATGTATTTGCCTGTCCTTGCACGGCTTATGTAGTAGTATTCACCAATATTCCCAATTTCGCAATACTCTGATGATCACATGAACGACGATCATGATTCATTTCACGAGTTGATCAATTGCATGTTAAATTGAGTTGAACGGAAGTGGATTGAAGTGCTACCTTGACTCAAGGTAGGACCGCATTGTGTGACCTTGAACTGTTACCCCTCGAGCCCTGGACAGTACATCTCAAGTCTGTCTTGCAGTTTGCATGGTAACCCTCACTACAGAAAGCTGTGTATGTGCTTCCCTTGATACGAAATCATTGCCGACAACCATTTGCAGCGTCGGAGTGGTCGTGATCTATCCTCGGGGTCCCGGCACATTGCTCGAAGCTCATCCACGGGTTTTTGTGAAACAGCAAGTTAGCAATAACGACAACATACCGATATGTGCCACCTTATGCCGGGCCGGAGACATTGTCACCAACCTTCAAGGACCCGTGGTCTCCGGAGTGAAGGGCTCGATGACGCCGCTGAACTAGAAACCTAAGGTTGCGGGAATATCAGGTCAGTGAGTAAGTTATATGCCGCTGAGTGGCATCGAAGTTATTGGTTCTGCTTAATATTAGTGATGGCACAGTATGTATGGGTTGATGAAGAGGGCGTCTTGCTCACCCTTGCCGCCCTTGGTATCTCAAGAAAGACACTGTCAACTTGGACAATTTGTAGCAGGGCATAAATGAAAATCATTACTTGGAGGCAGTCATACAAAACGTCCTCATTGTATTTGTCGTCATGGCTTGCTTGACTGTTTGTCGCGGTCGTCTGTAAAAGCTAATGCTGTTATACCAGGCATCATAGACGGACGGTAATAGTACTGACAAACAAGTAACAGGCCTTAATCTTTCGCTACCTACCGATTACTATCCATCTTTTTCCACGGCCAACAAGTCCTATTCAACTATTCTCAAGCTAGTGGATGCTCTGTGATGGTCCACAACTGCGTCAGCTTGGTCACCAAAGCTTGGTTATGGATGCTTCGGATGAATAACATCTAGATAATTCTTTCGGATGTCGACAGTGTCCGTTATCAGATTATGAATCAAACTGCACCTATACATACCTTCGCAATAATTAATTGATGGGTCTACAATTTCTTGGCTTTCCCGCCAACTTGTTCTTCAATATCACTGGACTAACCCAATCAATAATTGCAGTAAATGGTACAGCGTAGGCCTAGCTAGTAATTTCACCTTCTCATGCGATATGTGCTTTGCCTCTAGAAAGGCTCTTCTTGGAAATTCCAAAAGTTGTGCTGGGCCTTGTCCCTGGCGGAGGAGCGTCGTCTTATATACCTCTGCTAATCAGGCGTGGACGGACGCTTGAATACCTTCGTCAGTCCGAACACATCATAATAATAGGGCATTCTGGGCACCTGAACTTCCATTCTATTACAGTGTGTTGTGTGTGTCTGTTGACCTGATCCCCTGCATCCTCATTGGTTTCCCTTCCAGCCTTGTTATCATATAAAGAGAACGACAAGCGTTCTGTTTCACCTCACATGATCACTGACTCCTTTACATACACAATTTCCAATCATTCCAACAGCTGGACCGACGTTATCCGACAGATGATGTATGCCAAGCTGCTTGAGTGCAAGACCATCCTTAGATGTCAATCCCTTTATACACACGTATTGGCAGGTTAGTCGTAAACGCTAGCAAAATACTCCATTCCCCAAAAAAAACCTTAATTTCCATATCCAATTCCGTGCTTATACCTTTTTAGGAACCTAATACAGAGTATGTCAAGTCCCAAAAAACAACCTTATGCCACAGTTTGTAGACAAGTCCACAAGCTCTAGTCCAAGGTGGTAATTCCTTAGGTATTCCCTACTCTATATCCCCAAATCCACAAGCTGCGAAACCCCCCTAAGGTGGCTCGAATCACTCTCATCCCAGCCGTGGTGTCTCTCAGCCTCAAGAATCAACTCCCTGTGTTTCTCACTCCTTGGTACAATCTTGAACGGGAAATCCTGCATCTTCATAATAACACCTGGCTTGACGTTTATTTGTGGCACGATTTCTTGATCTTGTGGATCCATTGGTTTTCTGATGTCGAATACGGCCAAGAGGTGCGCGATTGAGAGGAATAAACTTGCTTCTACGAGATGGCGACCAGGACAGATTCGTCGCCCGAAGCCGAACGTGGTATGCCGCGGGTCAGGCTCATTACGGGGGGAGAGGAAGCGCTCTGGCTCGAAGACTTCTGGATCAGCGTACACTTCTGGATCACGGTTAATCCACCAGATTGAGGGGATAATAATCGCGCCCTTGGGGAGATCGTAGCCATTGTAGGTCAAGTCTTCGGAGGCTACGTGTGGTAGGCTTAGTGGCACGACAGGGAACCACCGTAAGATTTCGCTGGTGATAGCTTCGATGTAAGGCATGTTTTCCCGGTCTTGTAAGTTGGGGAGACGAGAACCATCTGTGACAGCGTCGATTTCAGCTTGGGCTTTGCTCTGCACGGAGGGAAAACGCGTCATGGCGAAGACGAAGCCTGCTAGTGTTGAGTCGGTGGTATCCGAACCGCCTGCATATAAGGTTCCAGCAGTCCACTTCGCCATCTCTATATCATGGGCGCTTTTGGCCTTCTCCTCGCTGCCGCCGATGAACTTGGCAATGGAAGAGTCCATACGGTTGTGGGTGGCCATTTGCTCTCGGGCAAAGTCGTAGGGGACATTGAGGGCAGTTTGAATCACATTATTGGAATCCCGGGCGATTTGTTTGAAGCGCATGCCAGGGAGGCTATCTGGGAGGTACCTGACGGCCGGGATGAAGTCCATCAGTCGGTTGAAAGGGATTGAGGTGCTGGAGAAGTAGGCCATCACTTGGTCGATCACCTCGACCAAGGGGTCCGGCTTATTTGGTTCGATAGTGTAGCCATATATAATTTTGAGCATAGTAGCAGCGGTTAAACTAAAATCAAGGTCAGTGACTTCTCTTCGATAATTACGATATGCGAAAGCCCACGTTTTGAGATGCTGAACAATGCCCTCCGGTCCCCTCAACGTCCGTATGATAAGCCGCCGCACCTCAACCTCTAGGACATCTGCATACTTGGCAACCAAGGACTTTGTGCCAATAGCCTGGCCCATGAGCTTGCGCTGTACCTTAAATTTCTCGTTCAACGGGATGGAGACAATAAATCGACCGAAACCGCAGTAATTAGCAAACTCAAGCACGGGACGACTCCCCGTCATGAGGGAAGTCTTGTTCAGGATTTCCTGTATCTCTTGGTGGCCGTGAAGGATGATCAAGGGCTGTCCTAGCAGCTTGACGGAGCTTATGGGTCCGTAGATATCTTTGTGCTTGAGCCAGTGGAGGTGATTGGGTGTGTTATGAGAAGGCAGGTCGAAAATGTTACCCAAGAGGGGCAGGCCTTTTGGGCCAGGGGGTAAGTTCTTCTTCGGCTTGCGTAGGAAGAAGTGATATACGAGGAAGCCTAAGACGGCAATGGTAACTGGGAGGGCAAGGACGTTGGCCATGGTGGACAGCGGTAGGTAAGTTAGTCAAAATCGGCCAATGTATCAAGTCTGAAGAGGGTTGAAAAAGACTACCCAAACGAGGGGAGAACCAGGATTTAAATCATCAATTGCCTGCTTACTATTGGTATCTCTAACCATTCTACCAGGATTGAGAGCCATAGGGTAATTTGCATTCCAGTAAACCAACCACTTACTCCAGCAAGTCGGTCAGGGATTCCAGAGTTTCCAGGGTGGCCACCTATCAAATGCGGCCACGGTGTGAAGAGCCAATCGTTTACAAAACATCGCTGCAAGACAATGACGTGAGAGGCTTCTTTTCTGCATGAAACCGGGGAGAGAGTGCTTTTAATTACGCGTCGAAGAATTTCGATAAGCTGGCAGGATTATGCAGGAATAGTAGAAAACAGGGACGGGTGTCCAATAGCAAAGAAGGTATTCGGAGGGGTGTTCAAACGAATGTAACTTATTGAACTCTACTTGACTGGGTAGACACAGCTACAAGGATCTTGGCAGACTGAAAACCTGATTCTTAGGATCGAGCCTTGCCCCGGTTCTGAGACCATGTGGTGCAATTCTAGCATAAGATATCCTGGGGGCTCGTATTGTCCCTCACTTTTCAAGCAGACAGAGACGGTTCGGGGCAAAGTTCGTGTTATCCAGCCCTGGCGGCTCCTCCCGAGGCTACCCTAGCGGCGGAGCAAGTATGTACGATTAAATTAAGAGAATTCTTATCTACTTGTACATACTTCGTACAAACGTTAGCCCAGGTACAAACGCCCCACACAACAGTATAGAAAAGATACCAACTCCAGCTTTTTTATCCGACACTCCCCGCCACCTTCTTATTCATTGGCCTCATGGCTCTGCGTGCCTCGGCCCTCCGTCGTATGCCTTGTTGCGAGGTAGCTTCAGTTATCCAGTGTGCGTAGAGCTGCTGGGTCGCAAGGCTGTGAATTTACCTTGGTTTCGTTTGGTCCCGTGCCATTGCTTGTTCTTATGGGAATGCAAGTAGTCCCCAATGCCTCTGATCACTAAGAAGGGTGAGATGACCATTACCCCTACTGCTTCCATTCTGAAGCATTGAATATCCATTTCTTGAGATACTTTGTCTCTGGTGATGCCGTTTTTAATTACGAGTAGTAGTACTCGATCGCCAGAAGCATTGGCACCGTCACGAATCGGGTTAGTTAATGTCCGCTCGGGGTAGAGTGTGGATCTGTCGCAACTTCGGAGTGTACATACGTAAAGCAAGGAGGGACTATAGCCAATAGAAACAATATCTTTCACGGAGCTGGTACAAGCAGCAGGGGTCCCATGTATATATCTGTACGTACATAAATACTCAATCCTATTAACAAATTATAAAAAGAAATCTAGTACGAAGTACTTCGTAAATCTACGGAGTACTTATAACGCAGTTCGAGTGACGTTCGGCTGCTGAAATCTAGTAATGCAATATCCAAGCCTGCCCCGATAAGCCGTTGCACAGAGGGCTTATACCCATGAATCATGATAAGGGCGTCCAGCTATCCCTCCATATTCCTCCACTGGAAGTCAGAGCTGGCCTCGGTGAGTTAGTGGACAAGATACAATATCCCCCCCTGAGCTGACCCCCGTGCCCGTATGAATGGGCTGCTGTGCCCATTCACTGCTTTTTTTGGTAGTGTTCGGACTCAATGAGCAACTTCATAATGGATGCATGTCAGTAACGTACGCAACTAACCGAGCGCATGTGCAAGGATACGGAACTCATCTAAAGCCGTTTCCAGGAACCAATTATCATCTCCTATGCATGCAGAGGTGATGTGTTGATTATTACGGACGTATGAATGTCGATTTGGATATACTCATGGCAACATTTCCTGACTAAGGCTTTCGAAGTCTTCCGTCAGGTTGGGCTGCAATTCGAATCATTGGACTGTTGGGTCTACTCATAGAGTAAGAATCTAGACAGCACTCCCGACAATTTTTTAATTTAACCAACCTTGTCTCAAATGCCACTGTTGTCTCAGTTGCGATTGCGAGTAAGACAGTAAGCACACGATTCTTTGTATACTCCGCTGCTGTTGCTATCGCATATCCATTCCATTTCGAAGCATATAATATCCATTTCTTGGGCTATCTTGTCTCCGGTGATGCTATTTTTAATGACTCGATGACTAGAAGCAATGGCACCGTAACGAATGAGGATACTACTGTCCGCTCGGGGAGGCTGGTCCGCTAATATACTCGTAGATCGGCCGCAACTAATTATAGACAGTTCCTGGCTAACCAATTGATAGTGCCTAAATAACGCGACGCGTTCTAGTGACCGAGGATCCTTGACCAGGTTCCACCTTGTAATTTCCCGTATTTCAACCTTCCAACAACAACAAGGTATGCGTTATCTGACAGTTGTGAGAACCATACCTATTATACTACTACTCGTATCCATATTATCGCAGAGTATCCCACTAAAATAGAGGGGACCATAGGGGCCCCTCAGCCTTATCTTTCAGTACCAACATATTAATCACGCCGATTGTGATGGCGGCGCCTTGTTGAGTCCTGAGACGCCATAAATGAGCGGATGTAAACGAGGCCTGGCCTGCCCGAGTACCCCCAACAATGATAATCAGCTTGTTTGACCCCACGGCAAAGCTGACCTTTTCTTACGTGGGTGGTTAGTCTCCGTACTTGGGGGTCGTGGCTATGTTCCGTACTCATTCGACAACCTCAACTGGACCGTGCTCTGGTGCATCTACGAGTATACGAAGTACGATAGTACTCGGTTTCCACGTTAAGATTCATATGAATCCACCGGGTCTTCAGACTGCGGTATTTCGGCAGTTATGGCTGCCTGTTGCGCAGGTGCCGGAGGCAGAGCAGCTATTTTGACATCAACTCTTTCGAAGACAGCGTCAAAAGCGAGGATTATGTCCAAAGCTACACCACCGTCGAGACACCCCAGAGAGACTCAAAATAGCCGGTCTTTTGTTATCTCAACATAAGCAGTCTCTGGTTCAATGCCGAACCCCCGATGTCGTATCCAAAACGTAGCTAGCGTTGGCTGAGGGGTTTATGGTGATCGACGCGGGATCCAACACAACATGCATATTGAAGCCATACTCCAAGGAGATTTCGTATAACATCGGACCTGCGCCACTGGGGGAAGGCAGTAACTGCCGGCCGGACCAAGTCTATGTTTTGACGTGCCCAATGGGGTTGGAAGAGATGCATGAAATAAGATTGTCTGTGCGAAGTAGATCTGGGACCAGAGGGGGTGATACCGGAGAGAAGGCTAATTTAGGTAGTCAACATATAAGACTAGTACCAATAGTGTTCTCTGTGTAGGCATACGATCTATCAGGGTTCAAACCAATACAAAAGGTGAATGAACTAGAGGTGGGCCTGGACCAGCTGAGTGACGGAGATGGACTATATACTCTTAGCAAGCAAGTCTCATAGTAGTAGTCCATACTTTATTTCGTATTGATAATTAACCTTAAATTTAAAGCAGTAGCTATATTTCGAAATTCTCTGACATTCACAATCCTGGATATTACCTAGAGGAGCACACACGGCAATCCCTGGCTTCGTATAGTACTAGCGGGTACGGGATTGTGGACTAGACTTGCTGACAGTGAGAAACTCACGGCTCCATATATATACTATCCAGCGGTCTAGCAAGACTGTTTTCGCCCCATAAGACTTTAGATCCACGAGGGTATAGAGGTGAATAGGTGGGGTGTTTTGTCGATATTCATAACTAGGACGTTGGTTTCATAGGAGGAATCAAAACACCAACAAGAATGGCCAGAAGAGATGTCTGTATACCTGTAGTATAACCGTTAGGTAACAAATGCAACCCTTCATTGATCAATAGCCAGACACCCTGTTGAAAGATATCCCTCGAATGAGGATAATCGTGACGATAATGTGGACTAATCCTTACGGAAGGAGCATCACCCTACCCAGATACAGTAGTGGCGTTTAAAATCTCTATATCTTATTGTGCTCTACGTATACCAGTGGGGGCTTTCCGTGTTTCGTAATGAGAGTTATTACCAAGACATACATATGGAGTAAGCATGATTCGGGCCTATGCATGTATAAAGAGAGCTAGTAGGGATAATATGGCGATCATTGATAGCTAGGTTCTCCCCATTTTTGGTTGCATTGCATAGCCACTCAAGCTTCTGAAATGTGCATATAACCTTCGATTTGCTTGCACCTCCCCGAGGCAGTTAGGTAGTGGTAGTGAACTTGCTCACACCTCCCTAAGATAGTTAGGTAGCAGCAATCGACTTGTTTGTTTCCACTGAGGTGTTTAGTTTCTTTATTATCTATCTAGCGGCGGCATGTAAGATGCTGTGCTATGTTAGTGTGAATATACGAAACGGTTCTCTTTCCTTGTGGTGCAAGGATCTAACGACAGTCATACAAACTGATATCCACGTGGTAGTCCAACGGCCATGAAGAAACTCATCACTGCCACACAATAATAGGTATAAATACCAAGCAGCGTCTTCATCTCAAGCAACGTCAATTGTTCAACACACACAACAGCTTCAGTCTTTCTCTACGAGATCTATCCTCACTCACCATGCAACTATCCATTGTTTTCGCCCTTGCGGGCCTCGCTGCAGCTGCCCCAACAGCGGAGATAACCCCTGGTGACAAGCATAATGTCACCATGATCGATGCTGAGCGTGTCCACCAAAATATCTTGGAGCAGCTGGACCCCAATCACGTCATCCCATCAGAAGATCTGTTTAGATATCTTCAAGACAACCGCGAGGCCAATTATACGATCTATTTAAACGACACGCGCAAGTTGGTTGACCTGAGCTCTGTTGAGTACAAGACGGGCGAATCTAACTCCACTCTTGATACGCGAGAGCCTGGCCCGTAAGTCCATCTGATCTGCACGATGAACCATAGAGAAATCACTAAGTCTAAAATTCTATCAAGGTGGTCCTGCGCTACACATAGAGAACATTGGGCCGAGCAAGTCCAAAGCTGGTGGGCCGAATAGAATCGAGCTTCTTCTTGCCTCTGGAATGGATATAGTTCGCAGCCAGCGACGCAGAATAAACTTGCAACACACCAAGTCTATCCAAACAAACACAGGGTAAGCTTCGCATCTATCCCAACGATAGGAACATGGAATTTATGCTAATATTTTAAATATAGTCTTGACTTTAAGATCATTAAAGACGTTCTTAGTATTGCTGCTGGGTTTTCGGTTACTGATACTTGGAGTCATGGCGGCGCTTGTGAGTCATTGTTGACATTGTCTCTATCCTAATTATACTATGCTATTCATGAATGTCAGCTGACAATAGCCCAGTGACCTGCTCAATTCCCGGTAATAGTGTCGGGCAGATTTGGGTTCAGAACAAGGTTGTCTGGGGATGGATGTGGGAACGGACCTGCCAGACCTGCACCAACCAGGCCCGAACGTGTTGGGCTACGGCGAAGGGCGGAGCTTTAGCTCCTCTTAACAGCGACAAAGGCGGCGAAGGTGTCCAGTACGGCTGCAGCACTGGTTGGGACAAGGTTCAGTGCTGAGTGTTCCTGGCCCAATGGGTGTTGGGGAGATCTCCAGGCCCTGTCTGACTTCCGGTCCTTTGACGGAGAATCGGGGTATTATCCTTCGTAGCCAAGTGTCACGAGTTAGTAACACTGGCGGTTTGGTTCAGTTATATATGTGTTTGGGGAGTGCATATATATGTATATAGAATTGGTTTGCTGCGGGCGTAGGCTGCCAATAGCGAGCATCTTGTCTATACTACTTGCTTATCCTAAGCTTTCTCTGATCCTGATGTGTTCGCGGCTGGCGTCCCTGGTCTATGCCTATAAATTTCAGTTTGAAGTAATGTCTTTCGGCATGTGGTCTTGTTTTTAGGGTCCCAATCTAAAAACACATACAAGTACCGGCAATTCCCATAGCTATATGGACCACGGTCTTTGAGCCCTCGTCTTTCACCCCCCTTGCTCTCCCTAACACGCGGAATCAGGATATTACGACGCTGAGGAGGACACAAAATCCTCCTGCCATTATAGCAAGCTTGAGGAATGTGTTTTATCACAGCGCTTCACTGTCTGATGTTGGAGCATTCTTCTAGTGGTGAATGCATTTCCGCTGGTCGTCCTTGTCATAACACAGCTGGGTAGGTATATTCATGAAGCCGAGGCTCTCGAACCCCAAGAATGCATATAACAATCATACCATTGTATTTTAGTTAGTCCTCCACTGGCAGCGATTATCCTATAACACAATTCCCCACTTCGTATTCTCACTGCTCGTATTGCATTGATCGGTCGGCTTACACGACTCAACAGCATTCGGCATTTGACGGCGGCTCGGTTGTAGAGCACAGAAGTGGGAATAAAACTGTAACAGGCATCAAGACAATTGGGAGAGTCCTCTTAGAGGTAGGGAATTACAGTAAAAGCATGAGCTCACCGCAAATAGACCTTTATTGAACTCATGACACATCATCAAGTATCCAAGACACTTCCATTTACTATTACTGCGCTAAGGTGCTGGCTAACTGTTGCTGCGGACAGCACATGCACATATGAGCGTCTGATAGCATTAATTCCCCTGCTTTCCGACCATACCAACCGTTTCATTTGCACATGAGGTCAATCACCGCCAAAGGTTAGGCCGCCATGGATGGTGATATCACCAGATCCCATGTGCTGGACCCCCCGACCCTGGAAGATAGATCTTGCGATCGTGTCCTCGCTACTGTTGGAAATCGCTCTCAGGCTAGGTTGGATCGTAGGCATCAGGTCGACTGAAGACTCCTCTAGGCGAAGATAGGAGAGCAACTCTTTAGCACATGCTGCGGCTGCTGCCGCAGCGTAGTGTTGCCAGCCACCATTCTTGTGGGAGTCTGCGTAGTCGGAGATGCCGCGAATGATGATGCAAGGGAACTCAGTGGCGATCCCGGCCGCTTCCATCTCGAAGCAGAGTATGTCGCCCACTTCTTGGACAACTCTGTTCCTCTTTGTAGCATCTTTCATGACGCGATCTCCTGAGGCAATCAACCCATAGTGTATCTCAGGACCGTCGAAAATGCGAGGAGGTCGATTGACCACCTTGGTCCTATCACATTCTGCGCATTCTGGATGGCTAAATGGATGAGAGTAATCCGGATTAAAAAGGACGTCGAGCCCAGTTGATGGGCGTTTGTAGAGGGAGAGACGGTGGGACTTTTCCAGCATTGCCGATACGAAGTCCTCAACTTTGTTCGGCATGACCATGTGGTCGGATCGCATCATCTCCACGGCACTTCTTAGGATGGGTGGTGGAGGCCATAGGAACCCTTTGAGCTTGAAGCCATCTTCAGTGTCCTTTCCCAGGTCGTATTGAACCACGCCGCCGTATTGGGCATCTGGCATGCTAACAACGACATCGCCAAGCCGGATATCATGCCTATCACTGGGCACTGCTCCTCCGATACCTACAAGAAATCGCCACTTGATGGCAGGAAACGTGCGTGCCATGTTCGTGGCAACAATTGCAGCAGAGCCTTTGCCTTGATTTCCAGGAAGGCATGCAAGAACGATATTGTGACCGCTAAGCTCGCCGAGGACGTACATGTTTGAATCTCCTTGTTTCGTAGGCAGGCGGGGATGTTCTTGATCCAGCATAAAGCGGACAGCACTCATCTCAAAGCTGATGGCACAAACCACCGCAATGGTGTATTCTTCGTACCCCCTCTGGCTTCTGCGGTTGCGTTCATGTTGCATTGCAACACTCTTGTCCATCGGTGGATGGTATAGGTATAGGGAGAACGGGTAAACTTTGTGTACTAGAATGAGCACGGCAGTATCAATCATGCATGACTCGAGATTGGCAATCGAGGAATGAGTTCTTGCAAGGCGAGAATATGTTGATAACAGCCTAGGGGGAGTCTTGAGCTGAAAGAAGCCTGAATGTGGCCCAACATGTTCAGCATCCGACAGCAGGCGATGGCGCCATTGGTTGGTATTGGTCAGGCTCTGGTCCTGACATACAGTCTACCCCCTGAATTATTCCTTGGTCATGACCTCTGCCACACTACCCCGCTACATTCAAAAGAGTGTACTTTCTTAACAGCATCGAAATAGTATAGTAGTTCTATTTATTAGGCTTCTATATAATTATATAGAGTAATATATAAGTTAATACTATCTGAAGGAATAAAGGAAGAACTGGATATACTATAATATAATAATTAAGCTTTAGAAAGCTATGCTGGATAATTATCTTAACTGCTATTAGATATTGTATCCTGATGATGTATCTGCTGCTGTTTTTTATTGGCTGCTTATCGTCATAAGAAGTAGCGTTAAGGAATAATTCAGGGGTAGACTGTACATATGTCCTTGTCTCACTCGGTGTCTTATACACCATACACAATATCTACAATAATCTTTATATTATCTGCAATTTAAGTAGTAAAAAGGTGTAAGAGAACTATCATACAAATTGCTATATCCTAATTTACTGGGAAATAATAAAACTGCGAAATTCAAAAAATACTACTTAATATTCATCTACCTAGATAACGAGGTAAGTATCTCTACCTATTGACTATAAAATAATATGATGATATATGTACTAAAACTAGGTGATGATCTCTCGCCACTGTGGGGCTTGTACTTCGTGGCACTATTTGATTGATCCTTGTGGGGTGTAGTAAAACAATCAGCCGCATCTTGGCATTGCTTGGATTTTATCCCCCTGATTGTAGTCTACTCTGTAGGAGTCCCTCCGGATTCGATTCGATCACCGACCAAACTTAACTTTCCAACTTGCATCACATTTCAGTGTCGAAATACGGAGTAGTCAGCTTTACTCTTGTGCAATCCGTGTCTTGTGGCCAGATTCCTCCCAACCTTGGTCTATGTATGGGACTGACCCCCTCATACTCATGGTGTGTCTCAGGCCAAGATGTGGCTGTAGGCATGCGCTGACGTGTTCCAATAGCCAAGCATTCATCTGCTGCCAATGATACCATTTTTGGGCGGTTAGAAACAGCTCTTTGGTCATTTTCACAACCGTCCCTCTGCTTGAGCCAGCGAGCTCCAGACAAGCATCCAGAGAAACCAGAATCAACAAACAACGGCTTAGCATTACCCTGTTTTGAGAGCGATAGGTTATACCTTCGTTTATTCTTTAACATGTCTGAAACGAGACTTCCGAAGGATGACGACGATCGAATTCCTCAATCAGTTCACCAGTCTCAGGGTATTCTACACTCGGGCAAAGGTGACATGACTATTCATGGGCCTGTGACTTTCGCTGGTGTCGATTCCAAAACGGTGTCAGATCACAGGGACATTGCGGCGGACCACCGAGACATCGTAAAGAAACAGATGGAGCAGGCGTTGTCCGAAAAAGAACAGAAGTGCCATCAATTGTTCCGCCTCACATCGGGCGACAGGGACACGACATATGAGTGGTATAAAAACCGAGTGGAAGACCGCGTGCCAGGCACATGTCAGTGGTTCCTAAACCATGAACACTTCCAAACGTGGTTGAAACAAGATTCGGATCCGTTACTGGTCTCAGCACAACTCTCCCCTGTAAAAATTCTCCCACGCTAGCAGCTGTTATAGCTTGTTAACGTGCGGGGTAATTTTTGCAGGCCTACCGGCCTGTCTCTCCGCTTGGGCTTGCCGGGCCCTAACAACGCATAAAGAGGAAGGAATTCGGAGAGCTTCACCTTCCTCGAGAGCTGGCTACGAAATCTACGCAGCTCTGCTGCCAACACGTTGCCTCCTAGGAAGCAACAGCCGACACATCGTCTCGTAAGAGACATATTGCCTCGCGAGAGGCCCCGAAAACGCGTCGCCTCGCAAGAGGTCCCGACACTCTGCCTCACAGAGGCACTACTGTTGTCTCGCAAGAGGCACAGCCGACACATCGTCTCGCAAGAGACACATCGCCTCGCCAGAGGCACCGCCAATACATCGCCTCGCAAAAGGCACTACTATCGCCTCGCAAGAGGCACAGCCAACACACCGTCTCGCAAGCCTCGGCCTGCCCTGAACCACTTGCTAGACCTCATAGAGGGCTCAGCAGCCAACACTCAGGTTTTTCCCCTCTGCAAGGAGGGTTTTTCATCCTGGTGCCTGAATCCTGAGGCCCTAGGCCTCGAATCCTTTCCTTTGTCCGGCGAAACGTAGCGAACGGCTATAAGGTCAACACCTCCGGCTATTCTCTGGCAGCTTGCTGGCCAGTTAGGCCGGTCTTGAACTGACAGGACCACGTGGAGGTGACCCAATATTGTATCCATGGATGCGATAAAGACCTTGGCTGGCTCCTACCGTCCAGATGCCTAGATAGGCCTGTGTATTTAGCACCAATAGGACGTTAATAATAACAACAACAACAACTACTGGTCTCAGCAGACCCTGGTTGTGGAAAATCCGTCTTATCAAAATACTTGATTAATGAGAGACTTCCACAATCAGCAAGCATTTGCTACTTCTTCTTCAAAGACCAGGACCAAAACACCATCAGACAGGCGCTTTGCGCGCTGCTTCACCAGCTCTTCTCATCGGCCTTCCCTCATCAAGTACGCTATACCGGAGTATGAGAGGAATGGAAAAGGCCTGATAAGTGCTACAGAATCGATGTGGGACATCTTCAAAAAGGCTGCACAAGACCCGCAGACGGGGCCTCTAATTATTGTCTTGGACGCACTGGATGAGTGCGCCGAATCGGAGTTTCAAGGCTTGATCCGAAAGTTGAAACGCCTATTTCACAGGAGCAAGCGGGACCGTGTCAAAGTTAGATGGCTGTTGACCAGCCGCCCATATGAACAAGTCGTATCAGAGTTCCGGGAACTGGTCGATAGCTTCCCTTATATCCGCATACCAGGAGAAGACGAGTCAGAAACCATCAGTCAAGAAGTGAACCACGTCATTAAACACCGAGTCGAACAGCTGGCGAAAGAGAAGGAACTTTCAGATGAAATCAAGCAACATTTGGCAAAACGATTGCTCGAGATTCCACACCGCACATACCTCTGGGTATATCTGGTATTCGACGACTTGAAGAATGAAGGCTTCACAAAGACGAAAAGTGGCATCAACTCCGCAATTGCGACGCTCCCGGAAAATGTCAACCAAGCATATGAGAAGATCCTTAGCAGGTCGAAGGACAAACCGATGGTTCGAAAGGTCTTGAGCGTGGTCCTAGCAGCAAGTCGGCCGTTAACTCTGACGGAAATGAATTTTGCTGTTAACACCGACAGTTCATTGCATTCCATTACGGATCTCGAACTTGAGAGAGAAGAGGACTTTAGGGAACACCTCAGATCTTGGTGTGGATTGTTTATATCAGTCTACCACAACAAGGTCTATTTTCTTCATCAAACTGCTCGAGAATTTCTCCTCGCAGCACCGCCCATAACTGCTGCGCCGGACCTACGATGGCAGCATTCCATCACAATTTCTCAGGCCCACGAAACTCTTGCCAATGCTTGCGTGGTCTATCTCGATTTCTTCAATTCAGAAGTAGATATAAGAGTTGGCCAACACATCGATGCCGACGCCTTCTTGGATTATTCTGCCGAAAATTGGGGTTTGCATTTCCGGGAGGCCGGAATGGTTGATAGTACCGCCATATTGCCTCACGCTTTGAAAATTGTCCATTCAAATTCGAAGAGTCGTGCAAGATGGTTGAAGGTACATTCGCGGAATGCACGCACAAAGTCTCCTCGCGATGGTACAGGCCTTCTGCTGGCATCATACTTTGGACATATTGTCATCGTCAAACACATACTCACAAAGAGCAAGATCAAGGCCAAGTCAAAGGAATATTTTCTTGGACGGACACTTCTTAATAAGATTTTCCAGCGGCCACTCCCAACATTGGAGGTTGACATAAATGCAAAAGATGATTATGTTGGGCAGACACCGCTATCATGGGCTGCTATGGAGGGCAATGAAGGGGTTGTGAAGCTGCTGCTTGCAACAGGGAAGGCCGATGTCAATATGAAGGATAATAGAGGCCGGACACCGCTATCATGGGCTGCTATGAAGGGTCATGAAGGAGTTGTGAAGCTGCTGCTTGCAACAGGGAAGGCTGATATCAATATGAAGGATGATGGAGGCCGGACACCGCTACTTTACGCTGCTATGTGGGGCCATGAGGGGGTTGTAAAGCTGCTGCTTAACACAAGGAAGGCTGATATCAATATGAAGGATGATAAAGGCCAGACACCGCTACTTTATGCTGCTATGAAGGGTCATGAAGGAGTTGTGAAGCTGCTGCTTAACACAAGGAAGGCTGATATCAATATGAAGGATGATTAAGGCCAGACACCGCTATCATGGGCTGCTTTTATAGGCAATGAAGGGATTATTAACATTCTAGAGTCTTATTGTTAGTTTTTTTATATCATTTATATCATTCCTTTGAGTACTTCTCTCTCTCTGTTCAAGACTGGTATATGACTAAATATGGAAGGATATAAAAATCCTCTTTTCTCGAGAATCAAACCTCGTATTTACTTCAGGACTCACCAATAGCACCCCCCAGCTCGCGGGAAACATATGCCAATGTCTCACAATTCATCGGGCCGAACATGCGGCCAGAGAACTGTCCAGACGGCCCGTGTGTTTCTATGTTCATACTGTTATGTCCGCAATACGGTAGTAATTCGTAAATGTCGAGCTTATGCAAGCAAATATGGGGAAATGTGTCATCCACTATTACCCGCATACTAAGTGCCCATTGTCGTAGACTTGTGCCTTCAAAAGGTATGGCGATACACACAGTAAAACATATTATCCTAATTACGAAGTATAGCCGCAAGCTTGACATGATCCTCTTCAGCAATTGTTAGTTGAGCGCTTACAAATTTCCCCCCAACCCCTGAACAAGAACACCCCTAAGGCACCAAGGTAGAAACCCTGCACAGATAACTGGGGTATGCCCTATGATTCCAAAGTCCGGTCATATTATACGTAATAATATGCGTGATATTATGCTGAATGAAAAGGGACGGAGGATGGAGTAATATCCTTACTAAACATCCTATTAATAGGACTTATTAATCTGCTTATATAATTTAATACTTATAATCTACTTATTTATAATAGTAGTATGCTTTCCTTTTTATCTACGGAGTACTCCATACAGTACCTCTTATTAAAAGCATTAAATATCAAGGCTTATCGATTTGCCTCTTTGAACTGCGAATAGCTTAAGACTTGAATGATTGATTGACAGAGTTGCTTGATAGGTTTTCATTGATACGCTAGACTACTCCATCTTAGTATATCCACAGATAGTGCCATTGGTACGAGAAAGTATGATTGGAACACGTGGACTTAGGGGATTCGTATCATCCAGGGATATACATCAATAAAATTAATAATGTATGCTGTGGCGGAGCGCGGCACAGCCATGTGGAGCATAGAGAGAGAGTGAATGAAGCTTGATTCTATGAAAGAGAATATGCCATAGTGGCCTCGCTATATATACATATTGTAACGATCCGGGTTGATTCTTAAGGGATAAATCGAGGCTTGTGGGTTTATGTTGATAGAGAGGTTAAGGATGAATACTGAGCAGGGTAATATAGTTATAATTTTATAGAATAGGTGGTTCTAGTGAATGTAATTTATTAACAACTATTTAAGTAACTATATTAAATAAGTGATAAGCCAATTATATATATATAAAGGAAATCTATATGTGATTACTAATATTCCGGTAAGTATTACTGCGATTACTATAATAGTGCAGTGATCGAGTAAGTAATTATACGTTTTAGTATAGTAAATGTTTAAGTGATTACTTTTAATGCAGTAATTACTCTTTAATAATTAGTTAGTGTAACCGATATTCTCCTGTATCCCTGTAACCTAGTCTTCGATATAGTTGGGTCGTGATACGATATCCCTGTCCTGTTAGTCTTATCTTTAAGACCTATTTAATCCTTTCCCCTTTCTTATGCGTAATATCCTTTTCCTTGACTGTTTATTATATCTAATAATTTATAGCTTACTTATATTAAATTAACTTTCTATTATCGCAAATTTATAGATTTAATTAATATTGATAGTTTTGATGTTATACTTTATTTTCATTATCTCTTTCGCAGCTTAAAGTGTTATATAAATAATTGCTCTTCGAAATGCAGTAAGTGCATTTGTATTAATCGTCTATATAATAGTATAGGGGTTGCGTTAAGCTCTTATACATTTCCTTAAAGTCTTTCTTTAGTATTATAGCTGAGACTATTTCTTAGTGTTAAGTATTATTTCTAAATCGCGACGTTTTAACTCTGCTAAGGAATTAGCGGAAGAACTTTTATTGCTTTATTGTAAAGCCCTTCGCAAAGCTTAGGCAGAAATAGATAAGGCTTTAAATTATTTAAAGCGCTTTTATTGTCAAAAATAACAGCTGCAGACTAAAGGTAAAGAGATAGTTAAATGTAGGTTAGAATCTTTGGATAAACTGGAAGATCTTAAGCAGCAGGAATTAGAAGTTTTTTTTAGAGGTTTAGGACTTTTAAAGTATTAATCTTTTTATTTTTAATACTTTATTAAACCCTTTATTAAAGGGCCTAGATTTCAGTAGAATTACTATAGAGTTATTTAAGAGTATTTAAGGTACTCTTTAGGTTTTTAAGAGTTATATTTTTTTCTATAGTTTTTCCATTTTATTAAATACTAGCGTTTATTATCTTTTATTTTTATAGTTTTAATTTCTTTAACTTTATATTCCTCTTTAATTAATAAAACCTTAATTAAATCTATAATTTGTCTATTTTTTAATTTATTTTATAATACTTTTTTAAATAGTAAAATGTAAAATACTAGGTAAATTCGGATATTGTTTAATAGTGTTAAAAAGGAGGGCTAAAAAGTAAGGATTTTAGTGTATTTGGGTAACCTTCCTATTCTGGCTAGACCCGGAATTAGGCCCGACGCTAGGACCGAGTTCCGGAGGAACTTCGGTGTAAGTCAGGAAATTTCTGTTATCTTCAACGATAACAATTGAGCTAGGACCAGCTACCCCGCCTACCCTAGACTCAATACAATGGGCATAATGGCCATTGTGAAAAATCTGACCAAAATGGTTTCCCGTTTGTATGGCCGTGAGTCGATTTGACCGATTTTACATACAAATGAATTTTGCGGAAAATAGGAATGCGGCCACGAACCCAATTCTGCCACCGCACACCTATTATTAGGTCGGAGGACTATTGTAGAAGACAAAGCTATTGTTCATACAATCACTTCTACACCAGCCGCACATCACTAGATATTCTATAGCTTTCTAGCTATTAGTTCAGTTACAATTCAATTGTTTATCCATTGTTAACCCAACTAGACTCTCAGTCGTTTCCTCATTGCTGCGTTGGGTGCACCTTCCTAGAAGCTGCACTTAAATGAGGTTCAGTATAACCTTGTTATTTTAACATAATAATTTATACTTAAATAAATACCAGCTTTCTAGTCCAGTAGTTAACTAAACAATTTCAAAACCTTTATAAAAAGCACTTAAATACAGCCCGCAACCTATTACAGTATTTAAATAATACCTAGGATCTAGCTATTTAATATACTAGAAAATCTAATCCTATACCTATTAGTTATTATAATAGTAATTTTACTAGGGATAAAGAATTAAGCAAATCGATTTATAGCTATATTATTATAGTTACTAATAGGCTAATTAGCTGGAAATTAAAAAAAGGCTTAACTATCTATCTTTCTACACTAAAAGCAAAGTTTATAGCTTTTATAAAAGCTACTAAAAAGATTCAGTGGCTTATTGGCCTATATAAAGAGGTAGATTAACTAATTAAACAGCCAATTTCTCTATTTAATAATAATAAAGGTACTATTTCTACCTCAAATAACCCTACCTTTTATAATCAAATAAAACATACTCTATTACAGTTTAATTATATAAGGGAACAGGTTAAAAATAGCATTATTACAGTTAGCTATCTGGAAACCAGTAAAATAGTTACTAACAGGCTTACTAAGCCTCTTTTAGGTCCAAAATTAAAGAATTTTATTAATCTCCTTAATCTCAAGATTTTACCTAAAGTATATACCTAAGGTTCTTACCTTTCTTATAGCTATTAGCTATTTTCTAGCTATTAGCCATCCTTATTATTTTATCTTTAACTAAATTAGCTATCCTTTTTATTTTTTATATTTTTATTACTTTCCTATATCTAAATCCTATATCTACTTTAAAGTTATATAAAATAGTATTTATTCTAAAGGGACTATTAAAAAGGAGGGCTAAAAAGTAAAGATTTCAGTATATTTAAATAACCTTCCTATTCTGGCTAAACCTGCAATTAGGCCCGACGCTGAGACCGAGTTTTAGAGGAACTTCAGTATAAGTCAGGAAATTTCTGTTATTTTTAACAATAACAATTAAGCTAAGACCAGCTACCCCGCCTACCCTAGACTCAATATAATAGCTACAATAGCTATTATAAAAAGTCTGACCAAAATGGTTTCCTATTTATATAGCTGTAAGTCAATTTAGCCGATTTCCTATATAAATAAATTTTATAGAAAATAGGAACAGGGCTATAAACCCAATTCTGCCACTGCATTTCTATTATCTAGTTAAAGGACTATTATAAAAAACAAAGCTATTATTTATATAATCACTTTTACACCAGCCGCATATACACTAGATATTTTATAGCTTTCTAGCTATTAGTTTAGTTACAATTCAATTATTTATCTATTATTAACCCAATTAGACTTAGTCATTTCCTTATTGCTGCGTTATATGCAGTTTCCTAGAAGCTATATATAAATAAGGTTCAGTATAACCTTGTTATTTCAATAACTTTAATTAAAATAATTAAATAAAGAAATTATTAATTATATAAATATCCTATAACAGTAATATTTTAAAATTAATCAAACTTAACTTTATATACACTAACTATAGCTTTATACCAGATATATATAAAGTGCTAAAAAAAGCTTATATATTAATAAAGTATAAATTAAAGCTAAAGATATAAAGCAATTATATAATGAAATATAGGTATACTTTTACTTTATATAAAAAAAATAAAAAAGTATATTAATAAATATAAATTAAAGGGATTAATCTTTAAAGAGGGAAATATAGTCTACTTATACTATTATTTATTAAGAAAAAAAACTATAAATATTAAAATAATATAACTAAACAATAAATTAAATTTTAAAAAACTGAAACCTTATTTAATTAAAAAGGTTATTTTAAAAGTTATTTATAAACTTATACTATTTATTGAAATAACAAGGTTATACTGAACCTCATTTATATATAGCTTCTAGGAAACTGTATACAATACAGCAATACAGAAATAACTAAAAGTCTAATTAGGTTAATAATAGATAAACAATTAAATTGTAACTAAACTAATAGCTAAAAAGCTATAAAATATCTAATATATATGCAGTTAGTGTAAAAGTGATTATATAAATAATAGCTTTATCTTTTATAATAGTCCTTTAACTAAATAATAAAAATGCAGTGGCAGAATTAAATTTATAGCCCTATTCCTATTTTCCGCAAAATTCATTTATATAGGAAATTGGCCAAATCGACTTACAGCTATATAAACAGGAAACCATTTTAGTCAGATTTTTCATAATAGCTATTATAGCTATTATATTAAATCTAGGGTAGGCGGGGTAGCTAATCCTAGCTTAATTATTATCGTTAAAGATA
The DNA here is from genome assembly GCA_008477525.1 of Hypomyces perniciosus. NCBI lineage: Eukaryota > Fungi > Ascomycota > Sordariomycetes > Hypocreales > Hypocreaceae > Hypomyces > Hypomyces perniciosus. Next base: position 6,308,839 of record SPDT01000007.1, read on the forward strand.
ATAGAAATTTCCTGACTTACATTAAAATTCCTCTAGAACTCGGTCTTAGCGTTAAGCTTAATTTTAAGTGTAGCTAAAATAGGAAGGTTACCTAAATACACTAAAATCCTTACTTTTTAACCCTCCTTTTTAATACTCTCTCTAAAATAAATACTATCCTATATAACTTTAAAGTAAATATAAAATTTAAATATAGGAAAGTAACTAAAATATAAAAAATAAAAAGGATAATTAATTTAGCTAAAGATAAAATAATAAAGATAGCTAATAGCTATAAAATAGCTAATAACTATAAAAAAGGTAAAAACCTGAGGTATATACTTTAAGTAAAATCTTAAGATTAAAGAGATTAATAAAATTCCTTAATTTTAGACCTAGAAGAGGCTTAGTAAGCCTGTCAGTAACTATTTTACTAGTTTCCAGATAGCTAACAGTAATAACACTATTTTTAACCTATTCCCTTATATAATTAAACCGCAATAAAGTATATTTTATTTAATTATAAAGGGTAGGGTTATTGAAGGTAAAAATAACACCTTTATTATCGTTAAGTAGAGAGATTAGCTGTTTAATTGGTTAATCTACCTCTTTATATAGGCCAATAAGCTACTAAATCTCCCTAGTAGCTTCTATAAAAACTACAAACTTTACTTTTAGTATAAAAAAATAGATAGTTAAGCCCCTTTTTAATTTCCAGCTAATTAGCCTATTCGCAATTATAATAATATAACTATAAGTTAATTTATTTAATTCTTTATCCCTAGCAAAATCACTATTATAATAACTAATAAATATAAAACTAGATTTTCTAGTATATTAAATAGCTAAATCCTAGGTATTATTTAAATACTATAATAGGTTGCAGGCTGTATTTAAATACTCTTTATAAAGGCCTTAAAATTATTTAGCTAGCTACTAGACTAGAAAGCTAATATTTACTAAAATATAAATTATTAAGTAAATAATAATACTAATAATAACTTAAAAAAGCTTAATATTAGCTTTATCTAGTTTAGTTATAGTTTTATTAGCTAAAATAAAAGGCTGTAAAGGTAATTAGATAAGTTTAGAGTTTTAAAAGTTAAAAAACTCTATAGCTTTAGTAATATACTGTTTTTAAGAAAGCCAAAGAAAACCTCTTTTTCTATCTTTAATTATCTAAACTTTTAAAAAGAAAAAGGCAAGGCCTTTATCTTTTATAGTATAGACTTTATTAAAGGCTAGCTTTAGCTAAGCTATAGGTTTTTTATCTAGTCTAATAAAAAGATAATTATCTATATAAGTAATAATAAAAATACTATTATTTAAATTATAGAGAATAGCAGAGTTAGAAATTAAAGGATTATATCCTAGTTTATTTTTTAAGGCTTATAAAGCCTATTACTATTCTTTAAAGGACTATTTCAGGCTATAAAGAGCTTTCTGTAATTAAATAACCTAATCTATATCAGGGTTATAACCCAGCTTTCTAAGAATAGACTTAATCTTAACGGAAGCTTAACTAGTATAGTCTTTAAATCCTTTAAGGAAGTTAAAGAAAATAGTTTCTTTAAGTATCTTATTAAAGAATACATTAATAAAGTCAATTTATTCGATTTCCTAGTTATAGATAATAGCTAAGGCTAATAAAAGCTATTAGGTAGAAAAAATAGCTATTAAAGTAAACGTTTAGTTAAAATCTATTCTTTCTAGTTATTAAAAACCCCTAGCAACTAGCTTAGTTTTAAATTTTACTATTCTATTATTTTAATTATTCTTAGTCTTTAAAATTAATTAACTAATAATAGAATTCCTGCCTTTAAAAATACTATTATACTTAATAAAAGCAAAAGTATATTATTTAACTAGCTAGTTAAATTCGCTATAAATCGCTTTTAGCTACTTAATTTTATTAAAACTATAAAGTATTTGCTTAAGTGTTTATAGGTTTTATACTGCAGTAGTTAAAAAGGCTAGCTTTTTAACGCTATTATAAAGAAAATAGGATATATCTATATTTATAAGATCCTTTATAACTGCAGAGTTTTATATAACTGGTATAGGAATAAAGGGAATAGTAGTGGGTACTCCTTTTAAAATAGGGTTAGGGAGTAAAGGATTAATATCCTAAAAGCTAGGAATTATTTAATTTATAAAATCTAGTTTTATTTCTCCCTTTAATTCTTTATTATCCTAACCTATAATAGGCTTTAATATTTAAAGTTTAGGAATTTTATTTTTATATAGCTTTATAGTTAACGATTTAAAGACTAAATATTTAGTTAGAATATAGATAAAATAGGTATTACTACCTAAAACTACTAATAGTCTTTTAGTTTTAGTCTTAGGGGCTAATTTATAGCCTTTAGCCCTTTGTTTTTATAGAACAAATACTTTATAATAAAAGCTAATAATCCTATATCTTTACAGATTAGGTTTATAATCTTTATTAAGGTTTAAGTTTTTATATAATTTTTGATAAAGGGTAGAGTCCCTATTAATAATAGCTATATAGTTAATCAATTTAAAAACTGCAGTAATAATAAAATTCTAGAAATATAGTAGTAGGTTAACTGCTATAATAATAGCCTATAGCCTATCTAATAAAACTTTAATAAAGCGTTCTATTAAACTATTTTATTTATAAATATAAAGGCTGCTATTAAAATATATAATTTTTAAGGAAAAGAATTAAGTTTAAAGTTCTTAATTAATTTCCTTTCTGCTATTATAATAAAATTCTTTAAAATACTGGTTATACTGCGTTTTTAAGCTATTTATAAAGCTTTATATAGTAGCTAAAAGGGTAAGTCTATTATAATCTTTTAAAAGAAATAGCTACCTATATCTTAATTTTCTATTAATAATTAGAAGATTAATAGGGGCTTTATTATAAGGCACTGGCTTTATAAAGAAAGTATTAGCTTTTAAATAATTTAAAGAGGCTAGTAAATTAGGAATTAGCTTTAAATTAAGCCTTTTAATAGCTTTTCTTTTATTATATACTAGGTAATAGAATTTAGTCTCTTTAATAAAATTAAAGTTAAGAATTCTAATAATTATTTTAGCTGTCTTTTTTAATAGACTTAAACTAATATAACCTAGTCTTTTATACTATAAAAGGGCTAACTTTAGCAGCTTATAATTAAAACTAGTAATAGTCTTTTTTTTAGTTTAGGTAATTTAATAACTTTTAGATCTTTCATAATAAAGGATTCCCTAGGCATATAGGGCCTTTCTTTTATATAGGTATTTTTTATAGGCTTATTCCCCTTTATTTCTTTAAGCAATAAGGGTATATAAGGCCCCTTTTCCTTTACTTGGCCTAGGGTTTTAAAGAGTTTAGAGAGATTTTTTCCTTTAAGATTATTCTTTTTTATAAGCCTAAGATTAGATTTAGTTAATTATTTTTTTAAAGCTATTGCTTTTAAAATAGCAATATATTCCTAAGCCTTTTCTTTACTAATAGCAGAAATTTAAACCTATATAGAGCTATAAGCTTTATAGCTATTTATATAGCTATATAGGGTAGTATATCCTTTAATTATAAAGAAAAGACTATATTTTAAGGGATTTAATAGCTTTATTAGCTATATATTCTTTATAAAAAGAGTATTATATTATATATATCCATTAACTTAATAATACTTTAAACTATTTATAAAGTTTATATTTAGCTATAGGTAATAGAGGGTATTTAACAATTTTATCTTTTTATAGTTATTATTTTTATTAAGGATATTAAACATAATTATATTTATTTCTTTAAAGGTAATAGGGCCTTTGCTAGTATAAATAATACTTAGGTCCCTGTTATTAGGTTTATAGTCTATAAACTATTTTTTAGAATTAATTATATAAACTGTAGATTTCGTATTATATAATAAACTATTTTAAATAAAGGGTTTAAGGGGTTTAGGTTTTTTAGAAGATTTAGAAGGCTTAAAAGGATTAAAAGACTTTTTTCCTTTTTTAGCGTTTAAAGTATATAAAAAATCTCGATTATTATTTAAGCTGCTAATAAATTTAGTAAAAGACTTTTCTAATAGCTCTTTTAAGCTATACTCTTTAATAGCTAGATAATATATACTAGTAAAAGCAGTATCCTTTATAGTTTACTTTTAATTCTTTTAATTCTTTTAATTCTTTTAATTCTTTTAATTCTTTTAATTCTTTTAATTCTTTTAATTCTTTTAATTCTTTTAATTCTTTTAATTCTTTTAATTCTTTTAATTCTTTTAATTCTTTTAATTCTTTTAATTCTTTTAATTCTTTTAATTCTTTTAATTCTTTTAATTCTTTTAATTCTTTTAATTCTTTTAATTCTTTTAATTCTTTTAATTCTTTTAATTTCTTTAATTTTTTTAATTTCTTTTTCTTTTATTAGAATTAAAAGCTGGCTTTTAATTAAAGGATTTAAAAGGGCCTAAGGCTTTATTAACTTTATAGACAGTAAAAGATAGATTTTTAGTCTTTTTTAATATATTTATTATAAGAAATTAAATATTAAAACCTTTAGTTAATTGTTTAATAGCTTTATTAAATTTAATAATTCTTTTAATTCTTTTAGTTTATTAAAGATAAGTTTTTTTAAGGAATTTAAATATTAATTTATTTAATCTAGTATATTAATATTAACCTTTAAAATAGCTAGCTTAGCTAATGAGCTATTAAAAGTAGTATTAAATTTAGTGAAAGATTTTTTATAATTACTTTAATTTAATAAGTGAAATTCCCTATAAAGGGAATCTCTTTATAGAGGATTAAAGTATTTATATTATCTCTTTAATGCTAAAAATACTTCTTTTAGGCTTTAAATCTAAGTAATAGATATAGTAGGAATAGCTATTAAATTATTTTTAATTAATATAAATAATAAGGCCTATTTTAAATTAAATAAAAAATTAGCAATTATAGGATTTTATATAAAAGTATAGTAATTTATAGCCTTTAATATAATATTTAAAGACTGTTTTTATTAATTAAAGTTATTAAGGCCTATTAGCTTATAGCTTTTTAGAAAGCTATAGACCTTTTTTAATGCCTTTTTAATCAAATTATTATTTAAAGTAGAAATAGTATTTTAAGGTTATGGAATAAATAAAAATAGAACCTGGATTAGTATAAAAATAGGAGTAGGAGTTTATATTAGTATTAAAATAAAGGCTATAGGATTAACTTATATTATACTAGTAGTTGATTATTAAAGCCTTGATATAGTAGCAGCTAGGCTAGCTAAAGTATTAAATAACTGAGTTATAGTATTATTCTGACCCTTTAACTATACTTTAACTGTTTTAATAAAAGCCTTTTATGCTTAAAGCTTTTATTTTATATTTTATACTTAAATAAATAAATCCTTTTACTGCTAAGGAGAGCTATTATCTTTAATTAAAGAAATAGGGCTACTAGGAGCTTTAATAAGTTAATTTATACTGCTATTAAATGTATATTTTATTAAAATAGGGAATATACTATATAGTATATATAAATTACTATAAATAATAAAAATAGTAGTAGTATTATTACAACTGTAATCGTATTTGCAGTAAAAGCTTAAAAATAGCTTTTAGTAGCTAAAATCTTAAAAGTGCTAATATAAGTATTAAGATAAATACTATAAAAACCTGTTATAAGTGCTATAGTAGTGTTAAAGGAAGTGCTATAACTATTAGAAAAATCTACTAATAGAGACTTAAAGAAAACTCTCCTAGGCTTATAACCTATTAAAATAATAAGGTTATACTGAACTTTATTTATATATAGCTTTTAAAAAGCTGTATATAATGCAGTAATAAAGAAATGACTGAAAGTTTAATTAAGTTAATAATAAATAAACAATTAAATTACAACTTGTTAAAAAGGAGGGCTAAAAAGCAAGGATTTCTGTGTAATTGGGTAACCTTCCTATTCTGGCTAGACCCGGAATTAGGCCCGACGCTAGGACCGAGTTCCGGAGGAACTTCGGTGTAAGTCAGGAAATTTCTGTTATCCTCAACGATAACAATTGAGCTAGGATTAGCTACCCCGCCTACCCTAGACTCAATATAATGGGCATAATGGCCATTGTGAAAAATCTGACCAAAATGGTTTCCCGTTTGTATGGCCGTGAGTCGATTTGACCGATTTTACATACAAATGAATTTTGCGGAAAATAGGAATGCGGCCACAAACCCAATTCTGCCACCGCACACCTATTATTAGGTCGGAGGACTATTGTAGAAGATAAAGCTATTGTTCATACAATCACTTCTACACTAGCCGCACATCACTAGATATTCTATAGCTTTCTAGCTATTAGTTCAGTTACAATTCAATTGTTTATCCATTATTAACCCAATTAAACTCTCAGTCGTTTCCTTATTGCTGCGTTGTATGCAGCTTCCTAGAAGCTACATATAAATAAGGTTCAGTATAACCTTGTTATTTTAATATAACTGAACTAATAGCTAGAAAGCTATAGAATATTTAATGTATATACAGCTAGTGTAAAAGTAATTGTATAAATAATAGCTTTATTTTTTATAATAGTTTTTTAATTAAATAATAGAAATGCGGCGGTAGAATTAGGTTTATGGCCCTATTTTTATTTTCCGCAAAATTCATTTATATAGGAAATCGGCTAAATCGACTCACAGCTATATAAACAGGAAACCATTTTAGTTAGATTTTTTATAATAGCCATTATAGCTATTATAGTAAGTTTAGGGTAGGCGGGGTAACTAGTCCTAGCTTAATTGTTATCGTTAAAGATAACAGAAATTTCCTAACTTATACTGAAGTTCCTCCAGAACTCGGTCCTAGCGTCGGGCCTAATTCCGGGTCTAGCCAGAATAGGAAGGTTACCCAAATACACTGAAATCCTTACTTTTTAGCCCTCCTTTTTAATAAAAGTTAGTATAGCTTTTTAAATAGGCTTTAATAATCTAGTTAATGCATTCTATTTAATTATCTGTTTATAGGTAATATATAGTATTAAACTTATAATTTATATTTAATTAATTTATAAATGCTTATTAGAATTTAAATATAAAGGTTAATCTTTAATTAGAAATAATCTTAGCTAGAATTATATAATTAGCTGCAATGAATTGCAAAAATATATAAGCTAGTGTTTCTGTATTTATTACTTTTTTATATAAAAGGGAGTAAAAGTATTTAATAAATTAATCTATAATTATTAAAATAGTATTATATTTAATTTTTATTTTTAGTTTAATAGATAATGTTAAAATAACAAGGTTATACTGAACCTTATTTATATATAGCTTCTAGGAAGCTATATATAACACAGCAATAAGGAAACGACTTAGAGTCTAATTGGGTTGGTTAATAATGGATGAATAATTGAATTGTAACTGAACTAATAGCTAGAAAGCTATAGAATATCTAGTGTATATGCGGCTGGTATAGAAGTGATTATATAAACAATAGCTTTGTCTTTTATAATAGTCCTCCGACTAGATAATAGGAATATAGCGGCAGAATTGGGTTTATAGCCCTATTCCTATTTTCTGCAAAATTCATTTATATAGGAAATCGGCCAAATCGACTCACGGCCATACAAACAGGAAACTATTTTAGTTAGATTTTTCACAATAGCTATTGTGGCTATTGTATAGAGTCTAGGGTAGGCGGGATAGCTGGTCTTAGCTTAATTGTTATTGTTAAAGATAATAGAAATTTCCTGACTTATACTGAAGTTCCTCTGGAACTTGGTCCTAGCGTCAGGCCTAATTCCGGGTCTAGCTAGAATAGGAAGGTTACCTAAATACACTGAAATCCTTACTTTTTAGCCCTCCTTTTTAACAGATAATAATAGTTTAATAATAAAGTTTAATAAGATTAACTTTTATAGTTATTTTAATATTAATAAAGGTTAAAGTTTACTGTATAGTTTATATTTTAAAGGTTTAACTGTTTTATATATTATATAGTAAGAAATAATATTTTATATTACCTTTTTAAGCCTTTAAAACTTAAAGTATTTTTATAGTTATTTACAAATCTTATAAATACCTTTATATCTATATATTAAATATTAATAGACTTTTATAATTATATTTTTTTAAAGTTTATTTAAAATTTAAATCTTTTTATTTTATTATTAAATTCTTTTATTATTAAACTTTATATTTTTTTAAAAATCTATTATTATTTTAGGTAATATAGTGCTCTTTAATATATTAAAGTATAATATTATTACTGGATACTTAATATATAGCTTAAAGTGCTATTTATTAATAGTATCTTTTAAAAGTTTATTTTAAAATCTGCCTAATATACTTAATCTTTTTTTAGTTATAATTGGCTTATTTACTAAATGCATTTACTTATCTATTCTTAAATCTTTTCTAGTAAATTAAGATATAGTTAAATTTTAAAAGATATTATATATAGTAGATTTATCTTTTAAAGAGTTATTAAACTATTACGAAATATGCAATTTTTTAGAGTAGTGCTATTTATACAGATAAAAATTGCTATTTATATAGATAGTCCATGCGCCACCCGCAAAAATCTCCCTATAGCTCTTTACACTCTACAACTTAATTCTTTATATAACAGCTATTTACAGTATATTAGATTACTTTAAATAATAAGTCTTTATTATCCCCTTTATTTACTTATATAAAGGCTAACTATTCTCCCGGCTGTATAGCTGGCATAATTTTATTAATCCCCTTTTTAATTCTAGCTAAAGCTGTGGCTAAGATACGGCTTTGTCGTTGCAATGTTTTGGCGACCCGCAAGCCTCTGCGGCCCCTAGAACGCTCAGATGACGATCTAGAGCTTTGTGGCGTCTGCTGTAAGCTAACAGAGCTATCTATCTCGAATTGTAAAGGGGCTTGCTGGATACTGGGGTCTAGTCGGCGTATAGGCGGTCGCCCCCTAGGTTGCCCTTTAGGTCGCCTTTGCCCTTTCTGTAATTGCTGTAACTGTTAAGGTTGTTGAGTCTGTTAAGTCTGTTGAGTCTGTTGTATAAGACTAATACTATCCCCGCTACTGTTATTACTGCTATTAACAGCTTGAAGTGTAACTGGTATAGGCAGTTTCCTATTATTCGGCAATTAGGGTCTTTTATAGAGATTTCGAACAATATTAGGGTTTTAGATATAAAGGAGCAGTTTATCTAGATCCTAGTGTATGCAACTATTAATAGGATTCCCTATATAAAACAGTAATAGACTTACTAAAGGCTTTACAAGCTACTATCGCGGATATATATTATATTTACTTAAAGGCTTACTAGCTTTAAGCCTTTAAAAGATAAAATGACTGCATAGTAAAGTGTATTATTGCATGAAAGTGCTGTAATAAAGTTAAAGCGGCTTTAGCTTTTTCTATATAGGCAAGGCAGTAATAGCAATTTAATATTACTGGGCAAAGAGGTCGATAACTGTATAACTAATATATATTGCAATATCGCCAAGCTACTATTACTGTATTATAAAGTTGGTGCGTTAATGTATCTATATAGAGGTAGCTTTTTAGATATAGTCTCGCTTTTTCTTTTAAATTATCTATAGCAGTACTGTATAAAGATATAAAAGGTTACCAGTGCCTAAGACTAGATAAGTCTTTATATCTTTATAGGCTATTTTAACTAAACTATTAACCTGTTAGCCAAAATTGCAGTACTATTTAATATAGCAATAAGCCTATTAAAGTCAGAAAGGTATATATTCGCGAAAAATATAGCGTAAAATATATACCTATATAGGATTATATATTAACCTTATTGCAGTTTAAGTTAACTCGAAATTAACTTCTTTATTAGTATAAATTATACGCTTTTACGCCTTATATATACTATTAGAGCTATACTTGCATTTAGTTAAAGTAAAGCTTAAAATGCCTTGCTTAATATTATTTTATATTACAGCTTAAGTATTAAGATTATCGTTAATAGCATTATTATTATTATTATTATCTATATTGTTATTATTTTTCCCTAGCTTTTTCTATTATAATTTAATCTTAGCCTTAATATTAGCGTTAATATAGTATATATAGAGCTGCTGTTATATATTTAGAAAAATACACCTAAATGCGTTTTTAAGGGCCTGCTCTTTATCTGTAATTGCGATAATTAAGGCTAGGGCGCTAATTGCAGTGCAGAGTGAATCTAGCTGCTTATAGAGCCATTAAAAGCCGTCTTCTTTTTCTGTATTAATAAGGCTAGAGGCGACATTGGCGACAGACTTCTAGTTAATAATTCCAGTCGCTTAGAATAGATATATATTAAATCTATTAGTTTTATATAGATTATTAAATCCTAGTATTTCAGGGAACTGCTTTTATATTATCTTATATTATAGATCTATCTAGAAAACGCCTTTAATTTTATTATTAGGATTAAATTTAATATAGTAATAAAAATAACTATTTTACAGGTATTTAATCTAGGCTTGGGTTACTGTAAGGCCTTTAAAACCTTCTTTGCGGATCTTTTAATAGTTATTATAGATATCTTTTTAATAAAAGAACACGTAATTGGCAGGACTTGAATCTTTAATAATATCAGTTATCTTATAGGCAGGAAGTGCTTTATACTTAGAGAGGTTATACTTAAGTATAAGCTGGTCTTGAGTTCGCCGATAATATATAATATAGGCAGAAAGGTTAAAAGATAGGGGGTAATTATATAAGTGGCAGTTAATATAATAAGACTACTTTTAGTTAGATCTTTTCGTTACTGTTACTATTAATTTAAAGGGGCAGTTAGTCTTTTGCGTTAATGGCTTTTATATACTAGTGCTTATAAAAGTCGGCTTTTTAAAACGATTGCAATGGAGGTTATAGTATATTTTGATTGTAGTTCCGTTTACCTCGCGAGGCGAGGAGCTATTCCTGATAATAATAGCTGCGCTATTACCGAGAAAGAAATCTTACAGGAAAGAGATTAAATTGTTAAAAGAATTAAATAGAGGAGATAGTGGCGGAGGTAGGATTTTATAGTTAGGTTCAGGTAAATCTAGTAGCTTTAAAGGCAACTGTAGCCAGCTATGGTTTTTACTATTAAGATTAAGGCGTTTAATAAGATTAGAGCGAGTTATCTTTTTAGACTGAGTTAATAAAGGGTTAACAGGGATATCTATTATTGTAATGGCGCTGATAATATTGCTATAGTGGTGTTGCTATGGTTTAAGTTGCAGAGTATAAGGAGCTGTAGGGAGATTTTTGCGGGTAGCGCACGGACTATCTGTATAAATAGCAATTTTTATCTGTATAAATAGCACTACTCTATTTTTATAGTTAATATATACTTTAACTTTATATATTCCTTTTAATAAATAATATTACTATTCTTTAAATATAAAAATAATAGTAAGGAATTCTTTATTATATATTAGGGAGTTTAATTCTATATTATATAGTATTTTAAAGTAAAAGGCAATAAAGTATAGTTTACTATTTTTATTTTTTTAATTAAATTAAGCTTTTACAGTAAAGTTAAAAGCATTGATTTTAACTTTTATTTTTTTAAATAAATTAAATATAATAAATATAGGTTTTTCTAAAATAAGCTGCTTAAATTTATTAAATATATCCTATATATTTAATGCCTATAAAACCTTTTAATCTTTTTTAATAAATTTATAGAAAGTTTATGCAATACTTTTATAGTTTTTAATAAATTATTAATAATAGTTAGTAAGTTTTAAAAAGCTTTAGACTTTTTTAACTATTATAGGTATAGGTTAGTCTTTTACTATTTATACCTTTAACGGATTTATATAGATTTCTTTAAACGTAATAATATACTTTAAGAAAGTAACTTTCTATATATAGAATTTATATTTCTCTAGTTTTATAATAATTTAATATTTTATAATATCTATATTACTTTATAAATATATACTTTATATTTTTTAAAGGTATTTAAAAAGATTAAGATATTATTTAAGTAAATAATTATAAAGATATTAAAATATTCTTTTAACATATTATTAATTATTTTTTAAAATATTATAGGGGCGTTAATAAAACTGAAAGGTATAATTAAATATTTAAATAAACTGTATTTAATTTAAAATACAATTATCTATTTATATCCTTTTTTAATTTAAATAAAGTTATAAACGCCTTTAAAGTCCAGCACTATAAACTATTTTTCCTATATAGTCTATCCTATAATTTTATAATTAATAGTAGTGGAGTTCTATCTTTAATAGTAGCTTTATTAAGCTATTAATAGTTTATAATTAACTATAATTTTGTTAGAATAACAAAGTTATACTGAACCTTATTTAAGTGCAGCTTCTAGGAAGGTGCACTTAACGCAGCAATAAGGAAACGACTGAGAGTCTAGTTGGGTTAACAATAGATAAACAATTGAATTATAAACGATCTAATAGCTAGAAGCTATAGAATATCTAGTGTATGTGCGGCTGGTGTAGAAGTGAATTGTATAAACAATAGCTTTGTCTTCTACAATAGTCCTCCGACCTAATAATAGGTGTGCGGTGGCAGAATTGGGTTTGTGGCCGCATTCCTATTTTCCGCAAAATTCATTTGTATGTAAAATCGGTCAAATCGACTCACGGCCATACAAACGGGAAACCATTTTGGTCAGATTTTTCACAATGGCCATTATGCCCATTATATTGAGTCTAGGGTAGGCGGGGTAGCTAATCCTAGCTTAATTGTTATCGTTGAGGATAACAGAAATTTCCTGACTTACACCGAAGTTCCTCCGGAACTCGGTCCTAGCGTCGGGCCTAATTCCGGGTCTAGCCAGAATAGGAAGGTTACCCAATTACACAGAAATCCTTGCTTTTTAGCCCTCCTTTTTAACAAATTTACTTTTTTTCTTTAATATAAATATAATAAAGTAGCCTGCTTTTAATAAAGAGAGTCGAATATACCCTTTGATTAATATATTATCTAAATAATTACATAGGCTTTTAAGCTTTTTTTTCTTTAAATTATAAATTTTATAAAAGGTAATACTTATATTATCTTTAAGTTTAATTATATAGTTTTATTAACTGTATTCTAGTAATTTTATATTAAATATTTCCTTAAATAATTTATTATACTTCTAGTATTTTTTAAAAATATTCTGCAGCTATTTTAATAGCGCTAATATTTTAAGGCTTTTTATTTTAAGCATTTTATTAATATTATTAAATGCTTTTTATAAAAAGGTAATTATTTTTTAGATTTATTTATCTTTTCCTTTACTTTATTTAAATTTTATCTTTAAGTGGATTATTTCTATAATTAAATTAATGGTAACTTTTTTAATTCTTTTCTTTAATATACCTAAGCGTTTTATATAGGATTTCTGCCCTGCAGCTAAAACTTTTCTAATAGTTTTAATTGCTAAGGAAGCTTTACTATTACACTAATAAAGTTAGCCTTTTTCCTAGTTAATATTAAAGTTATTGCGTTTTAATTAAAGATAATTAAAAATAATCTTATATTTATTAATATTCGCTATATTATAAAAAACTATTTTTTTATATTTAGCGATTTTAAGTTTATAATAATTAATCTTTTACTTAACTTATTTATTATTATATATAAAAGCTCCTCTTTCTATTTAATAAAATTAATATAGTCTAGTTTTCTTTTTTTAAAGTAACTGTAAGCGATTTATAGTTATAGGTGCAATAAAATTGCCTATCACTCCGCTATTTATTAATATATATAGCCGATATCCCTTAACTATTATCTTTAATTTAAAATATAGTAAATTTCTATTATTACTTTTATTATTTAATATTTTAAAAGATATAATTTATTAATTATTACTTTATAGCCCTTTTATAGGTAATATTAATTATTTCCTAATTTTCTTTTTTTTGCGTAAATTTTACAGTTAATTAAGATTCTTTAAAGTAAATGCTACTTTCTTTTATTATAGGCAGTTCCTTTATAAGTAATAAAGTTAAACTGGTTTTAATGCAGTTCCCTTATAATTTAATTAATCTTTCTGTCTTTTAAGGTAAGTTTATACTTTATATACATTTATATTTATTACTTTTAAAGCTTTTCTTATAAGTAGATAATATATTTATCCTTTTAATAGTATATATAATCTAGCAATAAATATAAAGTATTATTAATTTATTATAAATGCTAATCTTATAATTCATTTCGTTTATATATAATATATTTTAAGTTATTGCACTTTAAATAATATTATTAATTATATTTAAACTTTCTATTATAGCAGAAATGCTATTTTATTAATTTCTTTTAGCGGTAAATATAATATCCTCTAGACTTATATCCTTTAAGTCTTTATAGCTGACAATATTCCTTTAAGGTTTTAGTATTTAATTTAATAATAATAATTTTAAGGTTTTAATATTATATAGTTATAATTTATTTTTTAAAAGTATTATAACCCTATACCTATTTTATAAAGTAAAACAGGATTTTAATTAGAAATATATTATACTTTACTTTCTTTTAAAAGTATACTATATACCTATATATAATATAAGTAATTTAAGATATAGTATAATGTTTTTTATAAATAGGGTTATTTGCAGTATAGTTTTTTTATATATAGAAATATACTGGTTCCGCTTATATAGCTAAAGCAGCTAGAATTATTTAGATAGCTATTTTATTATTAGCTTTATCTTATATATAGAGTTATTTATATAAGTATAGGTTTAACCTGTTTTATTATATACTTATAGTAACTCTTTTAATTAAATTTAGGTAATATTTATTTAATTTACCTTTAAAGTTACTGTTTATAAGTAATATATTTTCTAGTTCTAAAAGTATAGTACTATATAGTAATAGTCTATATTATAAAGGGTTATTTTTATCTTTATTATTAAAGTTACGACTACTAGTTTATCTTTTATTGCCTATAGTAATTTAATTAAAATATTAATAGTTAATTATAGCGACTATTTATTTATTTAGGATATTATTATCTTTAACTTTATATAACTAAAGTTTAAATTTTATTTTATTAAACTATCTAAGTATAATAAATATTTATTTACTTTATTTTTTCTAAAAATACCTTTAAAAGTTAAAAACCTAAGTCTTAACTAATATCCCTTTCAGTTTATTATAAATATCTTTCTAGGTTATTTTAAGTATTATCTGCTTTTATTTTTACTAGATTTATAAGTCAAGCAGCTATTATTATAATATACAGTCTAGCTAAATAATATATAATTAATAGTTTTTAAAATTATATTAACTTTTTATTTAAGTTTTAGCGTAAGCTTTTAAAGTTTATTAGTTCTTAGCTTTTATAAAGCTTTATAGTCCTTTTAAAAAGTATTTTAATTTATTATAGTTATAATAAATAACCTTTGCTTTTCCTTTTTAAATAGCACTTAAATTTATTTAACTAGGTCTTTTATTATTAAAATTAATAATATATTTTTATTGCTTTTTGCTTTAATTTATATATCCTTAATATTTATAAACTTATTTAGACTACTATTATCCTTTCTTTATATTTAAATAGAGTTTATAAAGTAAATTATTTACGTTTATGCATTTTTTAATAAACTTAATAATGCCTTTATTATAAGGGAATTTATAGGCTTCCCTTTTAACTTTTAATTTAAGTTTATTATATATCACGGCACATGGAACAGCGGGTCAAGGTAATATCTTTATTGTGCCTTGAATAAGGCAAGAAGCTATAAGAATGTGGTTTAAAGGTGTAGGACCAAGTCATTACATGAGGACGCACGTAATGCTAATAAGTCATCAGAGGGCAGGTTTGGTGCTATAACAGTACCCCCCCCTTTTCAAACTCTATTTGCCCCTAAATAGCTATTCTAAGACTATATATATTCTAATCCTCCTATTATATCAATTCCGTCGTAAGCGGCTACTGCATCGCGGGTCTGGCTAGTCGGTTATCTTCCTCTTCTTAACCCAGGCAGGCAGGCTGGGCTTGTCGGGGTTTTTTATATGGTATTTTAAAAGGGCAGCGTCTTATCCTTTTAAATCTTTTACGGGTTGCCAGCTTAATGCATGGTGTTTCCAGGCTATATAATAGTGTAGGCTATCTTTATTATAGTAGTCAAGGATCTAATCGAATTCCCACTTTTCTACCATTTCATTTATCTTATTATCTCTTTTAAAGACTTATCCCCGCATATTCTTATTCTCTCGCTTATTAATAGTATCTTATCCCGGCAAATATATCTATTAGCCTACTTTATTAACTGTTAATAGTCTAAAAAGAGAGTTATAGAATACAGGGAAAATGCAGATGCAGTTAGGGAGTTTAAGTCAGCAAGCTTAAAGGTATATATTAAAGATTTTATATAGGCCTACCCATTTATTATCTCCCTTCTTTATTAGGCGGTTTATTTTAAAGTATTCAGTCTTTAACTATACCTTTTTATTAACTGTAAATTAATATAAGTCCTCCTTTAATATATTAGCTGCAGCTTTATATTAGGCGATTGATTGTGCTGTAAAGGCTTTCAGTTAATTTAGGATTTATTAGAAATGCTTAGCTATAGTGTTTACTTTATAAAAACTCCTCTTTTAGGCGAGAAATAAGTTTAGCGGGTAAGGGTTTAAGGGCTTAACTTTTAGGCGCAGGTGAAAACCGTAATTTGCAAAAAACAGTAAAGTCCCTATTATCTCAGATATTTAATTATTCTAAGCAAACTCCGCAAATAATAACCAGTCTACTTAATTATTTTAATAAAAACTTATAAACTGCCTAAAATACTATTTTACCTTTATATTTAACTATTTAATCTAGCTATTAATCTTTAAATAATAGGCTAAAGAATATTTAAAGTAAATTCTAAATTATTAAAATAACTGCTTCTAGAACTTAAATATAAACTAGGTACCCTAGTCTAATATAATTATTTCTGGGGCTTTATATAAAGTATAGATATATAAAATAAAGGCATTAGTAAGTTTTTCGGCATTAAGTGTGCAGGTAGCGATAAAATAGCGTATCTTTATTAAACAGTATACTACTATAAAGATATTCTTATAGACTAAGCCTTGCCAGTTATAGTTAGGCAGTAGTATAATATAGTCTATTAAGATATTACTTTAGGCCTAGAATAGTATTAGTAATAGTTTTAGGAATCCTAGGGGAGCAGATTTATTTAACTTTATTTAAAAGTATAGGTTATAACTTTTAATAAAAGTGTTAATATTAACTGACATTTATAGCTATTAGTATATATAGTTAAAGAGGTCTAGCGTTTTCACTTATCCCAAATATCCCCTTAGCTTAGAAAAGTGTATTTAGTATATAACTTATATTTTCGCTTTATTTATTAGTAAAAAGAAAAGTTATTCCCGGTAATATATTTAATTACTATAGATTTGAAAGTCTTGCATCGCTGCCTTTAAGTTACCTTAAATACTCTTAGGCTATTATCGAATAGCCGGGTCTTAAAGCGCCTATATTATAATACTCGCTATATTTAATATTTTATAGGCTTTATCGATTATTCTATTAATTAATATCTCTAAATCTAGGATTAAAGTACTAGTTATTACAGTAAGTAAATTCTTATTGTCTATACCTCCTATAATATTAGTATAGGTATAAAGGTTAAAGCAGCTTTCTGGAAGCAAGGTTTTTTTTCTTTCTTTTAATCGGCTATTATCCTAGTTTAACTTTACTAAGATATCCTAAGATCTCCTGCTTAATATATTAGGCCTTACTGCTTTCAACCTAGGCCGATAAATAATCTAGAAATTATACTAGGATAAAAATTTAGACTAATAGACTTATCTTTAATTTAACGCTTTAATAGTTATAAAATATTCTAGGTTTTTATAGTTTATAATAATCTCGAATTTATTTTCTATACTTTAAAGCTTAAAGCGCTATTCTTTTAACAATTTAATAATAGCTAAAAGTTCCTTATTATAAATCTTATAATTATATTTAATAGGTAAATACTTTAATAAAAAGTATATTACTAATTATAAAACACTATCTTTATTATATTAAAAGAGAATACTATTAAATATTTAATTTAAAGTATTTATTTTTAAAACTATTTTTTTATTATAGTTGAAAAAGGTAAAGATTAAGGCAGTTATAAACTGGGTTTTAAGATAGTTAAATGCAGCAGTATAGAGTTCTGTCTAATTCTATAGTATATCTTTTCTTAAAAGGCTGTTTAAAGGTTTATAGATATTAGAAAAGTCTTTAATAAACTGCTAATAGAAATTTACAAAGCCCAGGAAGTGTTAAAGTTTACGGAGGTTTAAGGGTCTCTTTTAACTTATAATCGCGGCCATTTTCTTAAAGTCTATTTTAATGCTATTACTTATAATAATTAGGCTAAAGTACTTTATTTTTATTATCTTAAATTTGCATTTTTTAATATCGACTTAGAGACCTATATCGATTAATCTATCTATAACTTTTTATATATATTATTAGTATTCCTTTTATATAGCTAAATAAACTAAAATATTATTAAAGTAAACTATATAAATCTTATTAAGTAAATTATATAAAGTATAGTTAATATAATATTAAAAAAAGGCTAGGGCATTATAAAGACTAAAAGGTATAATAAAGGTTTCAAATAGCTTAAACTGGGTTATAAAAGCTATCTTTTATTTATATCCCTCTGCGATTCTAAGTTTATTAAAGGCAGCTATTATATTTAGCTTAGTATAAAATCTAGTATTATATAGAGTATTTAATATTTCCTGGATTAGCGGCAATAAGTAGCGATTTTTTATAGTAATATTATTAAAGCTTTAGTAGTTTTAATAAATACAGATACCTCTTTTAGGTTTTATAGTAAAAAGTAAAGGGGCAGTATATCTCGCTCTAGATTCCTTAATAAATCCTTTAACTAGGTTCTTGTCTAGCTATTTTCTTATAACCTAAAATTCGTGTAGCGGAGCGCAGTATAGCTATATAGAGTATAGAGAGATAGGAAACGAAGCTTTATTTTATAAAAGAGAATATACTGTAGTGGCCTCACTATATATACATATAGCTAACATAAAGAAAAAGCTGTATACAGGCGCTTACAGCGCCTATATAGTCTAATATATCGCTTATGCAATATATATGTTAGCTTGTATCTGCTTATATAGCAGATAAGAGCTCCCTAGCGCTAATAAGCAGTAGGGCCCTGGCCTACTTAACCTAATATACCCCTTAGTTAATGAGGCTATTCCTAATACTTTATTAACTGTTACTCTAGCCTGTCTATAATATTGTAACTAACTGGCCGCGCTCCTAGAGCCTCTTTTATTTAGTTAGAAGCTCTTTATTGTGAATATGTATTGATATTTTATTGTAAAGGTGAAAGGAATGTAAGCGCTGTAACTATTATTGTTTTATAATAATAGGAAGTTAAATAATAAAGCTTTTAAGTAAGTGAATTAGTTTTAAATAGCTAGAATAGGTATATTAGCTGCCCCCCTAGCCTTTATTCTTTACTCTTTTTTTTTAGTTATTAATATTATTATTATTAATATTAACAATAATATTAACAGTAATATAGCCCCTGCTGTAAGTATTATGCTTTTGATTAATTCCTTTTGCGCTGTGTATTTATTAGCTAATAGCGAAATTGTAGAAGAAGAATACCTTGTCGGTAAAGTGTAATTATAGTTGCCCCTTAAAGGTAGCTTATCGCGATGTTGGTCGCTCGGCTGGCTAAGTGGCCACGCCTGTTGCTGCTCTTGCGCCTGCTCTTGCGCTGTCTCCTGCTCTTACGCCGGCTGGTCCTGGCCGGTCTAGGCGTGCTGCGGCTGTTGCCGCTCTTAATGTGCGCTTAGCTGCTATTCGTGAAGTACGCCTCGCTACTGAGGCAGCTTTATCCTTATCTTTGTCGGCTCCTTCTCCTGCTGCTGCTGTCCTGGCCCCTGCCCCTATCGCTGCTGCTGCTGCTCCTCCCGCTGCTCCCGCCGCTGCCTTTACTGCCATGCTATTATCCCCTTTTTATAAAGGTTGTCTAAAGTCGGCAATCGCCGGCAAAGGAGACTTCTCTTAGTATATTTCTATCGCCTGCTTTTAGCAGTGCGCTGCTTACTTTAGTGGTAATTACTAATATGCCCTTTAGTAAGCTCCTCTTTAACTTGCCTATATTGCTTTATTTAATTGTATACTTTATAGTTGTTTAGTGCTTGTATTGATTGCGTGCTGGCTCTTTTAAGCTGTAAGTAAGGAGGATAACTGGGTAAGTATACTCTCTTTTCTTTATATACTTATAAGCTTATATAATTAAATGGCAACCTGGTGTAAGAAGGCGTTACGCCTTTAATTTAACCTATTAGAGGAGGAGAATTTGGTTTACTTTAAAGAGGCTATTGCTTTAGGCAGCAGCGATAACGATAATAACGCCTTTTGCGCGCAGGCGCGCAAGGGCTGGAAAGCTTTTGGAAAATGGTTGTTGCGGTAATAGGATATACCTTTATAGCTAGCGGCCTATAGGCCAGAATTAACTGGTTTCCTGTGTTTTTATATATTCTATTCCAGTAATTGTATATCTGTTAAGTTTAATAGTACTTTAAAGTGCTTAAAGCGCTGCTATAATAGGGCTTTAGTAAGCCTATTAGTAGGTATAAAGTTAGTGGAAAGATAGGAAACTGTAAATAATCCTTTTTAGTATTCCTATTAAAGCTATATATTTTATATATTAATATAATGCAGGCGAGTGCTAATTTATATACTCTCTTTAATTATAAGATATATAGTTGGTTAATTATTATAATTAATATTCTAATTAGCGCTAAGCTTAAATTTTATTTTTTAGAAAAGGCAATATAAACCTATAGCCTTTTTTACTATTTAGGTAAAGGTAAACAGTTTAGCTTTTATTATAGATATACTGATAGTGCTTTAGCGCATTATATTTTATAGGATAAGGCTTAAGAAAAGTGTAATAAAATACCTTTAAAATAATCTTTAAGTATCTATATTATTAATAAAGGAAGTATTACTTAAAGCGGTTAAAACCTATATTTCTCTTTACCCTTTATATTAAAGAGCTAGGAAATGCTATATATATAGATAGTGGATTAGCTGGTTAACTACTTTAAGGTGCTCTTTGCTAGGGTTAATTAGAAACTATAATAAAGCTAAGGCGCTATAAGCTATATCAGGCCTTATTATAATAGCTGTATAGAGCACTAATCCTATTTTCTTTTAATATATTTTAATAGTTGCTTTTAAAGCTTGCGATATATTTGTCCGGAGCTTTATAATAGGTATTAGAATTATAGGAAGCTATATTCCTTTATTAAGCTTAAATTGTTTCGCAATTTTCTTAAAATAGGTTTTATAGGAAAGGTATATTTTATACTTTATATAGTTATAGGTAATCTTAATCTTTAAAAACTATTATGCGTCTCTTTTACTATAAAGCTTATACTTTGCTTTTAGAGCGTTTAGTAGTTTAGTGTAAAGAGCTTTATTATTATAATAATATGCAATTAAAATATTATTTATATAGAATATAATGAAGATTTTCTAAGCTTTATTATAGAAGAGATAGGGCTTTTTAAAGTTTAAGATTAACCTTTATTGCCTTAAGGTTGAAAATAGTTTATTAAACTATAGCTTTAGTAAGTCCTTTAAGCTATATAAGGCTTTTGCGAGCTTTAGATAGATATTTAGCTGCTTAAAACCCTTAAAGAGCTTATATACAATTAGTTTCGAGTTCTTGTCCTTTAAAGCGTTAAGAAAAGCATTTTTAATATTATACTGCTTTAACTTAAAGTTAAATTTTACTATAAAAGCAATAAATATATAGAAAGAATGCACTATTAATATAGCTATATATATACTTTTTATAGTAAAGCGCTTTTATAAATCCCTGTAGATTATAAAATAAGCTTTATAGTATTCTAGATTTCCGTTTTAATTAAACTTATAAATAAAAACCTAATATACTGGTAATAGTTTTATTATTGCCTTTAAGTATAGTATCTTTTACTAAGTCCCTTTTATATATAGAGAGTTAATCTTGTTATATACAGTTTACTTAAACCTATCTTTAAGTAGGTATTTTATAAGCTTTTTCTAGTCTTTTAGCGGTTTTATTAAATCCTCCTAGTAAACAGTTAGCTTATTAAAAGCTGTACTCTTTTAGGAAAAAGATTTTTAATTTATTACTGCATTAAAAACAGTAAATACTATTTCCGCGCTTTTTAATTTATTACTTATCGGCTTTTATTAATTAGGCAGCAGTTAATATAGCATTAAATTAAAGAGCCTAGTAATTGTTAAGTATATACTAGGCTTATTATTCTTAAAAGCAGTATCCAGGGTATATATTTTAGTCCTATATACTAGGAGGTATTTATTAGCTTTTTTTACAGGTTACTTCCCTTAAAGTCTTAAGCTCCTGTAAGTATTAGCTACTACTCTGCTATTTAAGGGATTACTAGCTAGTATTTCTTTAAAGGTTTACTTTTTTTTTATAAAAGTAGGCGAGTCTTTTATACGCTAATCTGCTTTTAGCCTTAATAGGCTATCCTCTTTTATTAGGTTATATACCTTTATCATGCAAGGCCATTCTTCTATTATATCCCTTTTTATAAAGAGGGGTAGGTCGCTCGCTAAAGGATTACCTAAGGTTTCTATTAACGCGCTAGTATTATCTATAAAGATTAACTATTTTAGGGTAGCTTTTAGTGTTTAAAGACTGAAAGGTCTTTTTAAGTGTATTAATAGCTTACTTAAAGCATTTATTAAATTATCTTTAATGCTCTATATCTCTATTACCCTTAAAAGTATACTCTTTTCTTTTATATTACCTATAAAAGTATTTTTTACTGCAGGAATATATATAGGGAAAAGTTTAAATTCCAGTTTATTTTCTTTAACTTTATTCAATAGCTTATTTAACTTAGCTATAGACAGTTTATCTATAATCTCTTTATTACTATTAAAGAAGCTAATCTTATTAAACTGTATATTCTTTATAACAATTACCTTTACTAGGCAGGGTAACTAAATGTAATATATATTGTTTGCAGTATAGCTAATAAGATATTTAATTAGCCCCCTAGGCTTAGTCTTAAATTTTCTCTTTTTCCGGCCAGCCTCGCAGTCTTTATTTAGTATATAGGCGCGGCAGCTATATATATAGAGCCCGCTTTAATCTAGCTATAGGTCTGCGGAAGGCTCCTTTATTGGAAGGGGCGTAAAGTCGCGGAACTATTACTTTAATTTATTAATAGGTAATATTATATTAAGGCTGCGTATAGGACTTATATTAATAATATACACTGCAGCTTTTACACTCTTAGGCTATAAGTTAGTTAAGAGACTTGCAGCTTCTAGTATTTTAATTGACTCATTTGTAATTTCCTGACCTGCCTGTTCTAAAGCGCCGTTTAGCTTATATATATAGGAAGGGGCAAGCTTTAAGATAATACCCTCTATATTAGCCTAGATCTAAAAGTGTAATAAGCTTTTAACTGCGATTACAGCTTTCTTATTATCCTGCTTAAAGAAGTATATAGAGATATTATATTACGTCTTTACTATACTTATAAAGTTAAAAAGAGTATTAAAAACAGTTTCCTGTTTTTTATTTAGTAAAAGGCGTATATATAGCTATATAGCGTATTTTTCCTTAAGCACTAAAAGCCAGTTATCTTTATTATAGCCTTTAAGATAGTTTTAAAGATCCTAATATACTCTGAAGAACGGTTTTAGTGCTTATCTATTAAATAGTCTGCGAGAGATAACCTGTTTTGCGTATATAAAAGTATAAGCCTTATATTCTATATACATAGTTCCTTTAATGTATATGTTCCTTGCATTCTTTATAAGCGCTTTAAGCGCTTCTAGGCCTAGATATCCTGATTATAGATACTAAAGCTATTTAGAGTTATATTATAGTACTGGGGGATTATATATTAGTCTTCTCTTGCTTTTTAATGCTATATAAATACTATAGTCTGCGTTAAGAAAAATAAAAAGAGCTGTTAAATTGCTTAGTATAGTATATTTAAAGATAGGGGCAATATAAAGCAATAAAGGCTTATATTAAAGAAATAAAAGATTATACTTATACTTTACTTTCCCTATAATAGTATTTAAATTAGCTATATTAATATAAAGTGTATTATTATACCCTATTAGCTAAATCCTTACTTTTTAAAGCTTTAATAAAGATATAATATTAATATAAAATCCTTTAACTATAGCTATATCTAAAAGCTTAATAAAGCATATTATTTTTTAATATAGATTATAAAGAGTATCCTTTAATAGATAATAACCTCTTTTAATTATTAAATAGCTAGCTCCTCCTACTTTAATATAATCCTCTTTTATATTTAGGATAAAGGAGCTGGGAATAAAGTAGTTCCTGCTATTTATTAAATAAATAGTATTATATATATTAAAAAGGGTACTTTAAAAGAGGCAGTAAAGTATATCCTGTATGTTAGTATATATCGATATGCTTATTAAGTATACTGCAGGGCTTATATCTTCTTTATTAATTAGGTTTAAGGAGATTAAGGCAGCTATAATGGTTAAGGCTATTCTTCCCTATATTAGGGCAGTAAAGTCAATACCCCTTTTACTAAGCTTCTTGCAGGTAACCTGCTATTTGTTTTCTTGCAGGCGTATATAAATCTCTGCAGCCTGCTTAGGTGTAAGAGCGTATTTCCCTTTTTTATTAGGCCTTCCAGCAAGTGTAGTATATACCTTACTATAATCGTTTAAGGGCTAAGTATACCTTTTAGGTCTATAAAGGCACTCTTTATTAATAGGAGGCTTTAAGTGTATATTGCTACTGCCTGATATATTGTCGGAGCAGTTACTAAGCGTTATATAAAAGCTATAAGTATAGTTCTCTGCGTTTTTTAAAGTATTTAAAAAAAGCTATTTAAGCTAATTAAAGGAAAAGATTTTATTTATTTTACTGCTCTCGATTAGGCTATTTATATAATATAAGTAGTAGGCAGCGAAGCTTAAAGTAAAGCGTACTCCGATAGCTTTAAAGAAAGCTATTTAAAAAGCTGTTCCTATAACCTTTAAAAGCTTATACCTTACTGCATTTGCGTAAATACACGCCCAGTAAATATACTATACTTTTAGTTTAATATTCCCGCGCTCTGCTTTATATAGTATATATTAATAGGATAAATATACTTCCTTGTATATTATATCCTTGCGAGGAGCTAGTTAATCTTTAAGCTTCTTAATGATTTAGCAAATAGTAAACTTAATATTAAAGTCCCTATTATTATTATAGGCTGCTCTAGTAGTAGTAAAGGCTAAGGCTATAGCTTTAAAGTCTGTTAAGATTAAAGTATAGATGCTGGAGTTAACTATCTTTTAGATTTAATTTAGGATTGTATTGCTTGCCTTCCTTTTCTCTTTATTTAAAGTAATATTAAACTAGTACTCCTAGAGTATACTATTATAGTAAGATATCTGCTGTAAAGGCATTAAAACCGAACTCTTATACTATATACTCCTTTACTTTTATTAAAGTAAGTAGCCTAATAGTAAAGAAATAGTTATTTGGCTAATTAAGGAGATTAGGATTAATCCTATTCTAGACCCTAGTAGTAGTTATATAGTTAGTTAGAATAGTAATCTATTTAATCCATTAGACTATTAATTCTAGCTTTATAAAAGCAATATCCCTTATACTATTTATTATAAAAGATAGCTTTAGTAGCTTAAAGGTAAAGGTAAAAGGTATAAAGAGAGATATAATATTAAAGTAAAAGTTTTTAGTAACTCTAATAGTTACTATTTAAGCTTATAACTATAGCAGAGCGCGGCATAGCTATATAGAGTATAGAGAGATAGAAAACAAAGCTTTATTTTATAAAAGAGAATATACTATAGTGGCCTCATTATATATATATATAGCTAATATAAAGAAAAAGCTGTATGCAGGCGCTTACAGCGCCTGTATAGTCTGATATATTGCTTATATAATGTATATGTCAGCTTGTATCTGCTTATATAGCAGATAAAAGCTCCCTAGCGCTAATAAGCGGTAGGGCCCCGGCCTACTTAACCCAACAATTCGCTTAATAATATTAAGTAGTTTTTTTAATATAATAGTTCCTTTTTTAATAAAAGCTTAATTTTATAGTCTTATAATCTTTTAAAAGGAAGCTTGTTTACTAGTTATAGAAGGAAGCCGATAATTTTATTTTATAGCTAGTTAAGAAGTTTCTTTTAAATATTACTTTCTATTAATTCCGGCTTTATTTCTATAAACTTATTAATATTAGACTTTAATATCCCTTAAAGGTACTCTCTGCTATAATAGTATGCGAGGAAATTATAAAAAGCTATAAAGAATAATACTTATACTGCTATAAAGCTGCCTTATCTTTATAATATATTTATAAAGGTATTTTTATTAAGCTTTAATAGTCAGTATACTTTATATTCCTATTTTTATATATTTTCTGCTAAGTTTACCTAAGTTAGTCTTATATATTAAGCAGATAGGTCTTTATAGAACTAGATAAATAATATCGCGGTAGATATTCGGATATCTATTAAGTTAAGTCACTTATATAGCGCCACCACTATAGGCTTATTAAGTATTAATACACTTAGTTTAAGGAGTTATATTAAGTTATATTAATGTAAATATTAACAGCTACTGGCTATAGGTATTATTAAAACTAGTGTTAAAGGCTTATTTAATATTATCTATACTTTAGTCTTTAGTCCTTTATAGTTATTAGGTTAATAAGTATAGTAGTAATTTTGCCTTAGTATTAGTATAAGGTTAATATATAGGTCCCTTTCTCCCTATTAAAGTATTATTTCTTTTAATATACTTTTAATATAGGCTTAAAACCTAACTTTCTTTTTAACCTTCTTTCTTATCCTCTTTAATATATTGTTTTATTTCTTACTGGTAGTATAAAGTATTAACTTTAAGGGTTTGCCTAGGATATTAATATTATATAGAATAGTTATTAAGCTAGGAATTATTAGTATAGTGTAGGTCTAAGGGCAATAATTTATTAAATAATATTATAAGTTAAAAGTAACTATTAATATAGGCTAGTTAATATTAAAATTATATTACTGTAGCTATAGTATTCTAAAGATAAAGGGGTTTTAATCTGAGAGATTAATAATAAAAAATATATACAGCTCTCTATATTCCCCTATTCCTATATCTAGGATTATATAGTCGGTAAGCTATACTGCTACTTTACTATTAGCTAAAATAAGGCTCTTTAGTTTAAGCAATTATATTATTAGGATTTAAGACTTTTAGAGAAAATACTAATCTATAAAGCCTTATATTAAATAGTTACTATTAATAAAGGTTAATATAGTTACCAGTAAATGCGCAAAGAATAATATAATATAGATAAGTAGTAATTTACTATTTATAGTATTTAAAATTAACAGTCTATTATTAATAATAATCTATTATATCTATAAAGGTATTAGGTTTACAGGCTATTTTAATATTCTATTATACTTCCTAACGCAATATTATCGGGAAGCTACTCTTTTTCCTGCCTTCCTATATTAAAAGTTATATCTTTATAGGCAAGTGTATCGCTAAAGGTAACTAATCCTTTAATAAAGCTGGTTTTATTAATATAGTATAGGAATAGGTTCCTATAGTATAATAGGTTATTTCTTTAAGTTAAGAAGTGCTAGTACTGCAGGAATTAGGGAATAGGAATTTATAGTGCCAGTATACCTTTTCCTTAGCTTAAGATATATACCCTGCCTTAAGGCACTATAATACTATTGCCTTAATATATTCTGTATCCTGGAAAGCCGCTACTATATCCCTATAGGGTTTAAAGTTTTATAGTATTAGCTTTCTGCTTTTTTATATAGTTACTAACTATATATTAACTGCTATAATAGTAGTATAGGTTATAAAGTTATTAGTATTTTTTATATTGTAAAGTAAAGGATATAGTATTTAACTGTATAGGATTGCCTATATCTTTTTACTTTAAAAGGTTTAATTTATTTTAAGGCAGGGCTTATTAAAGGGTATAGTTACTATTTAGCTTTTTAAACTTGCAGTTGCTTTTAAGTTTAGCGTAATAGGCCTGCTCTTTAAAGTTATTATAAACTTTCTAACTAAAAGTTCTTTAAGCAGACTAGTTATCCTTACTTATAGGCTTATTGCTTTTATTAATAAAGGCAGCAGCTATCTCTTTAAATACTTTAAAGTAAAAGGCATTAACCTTTTAGGTATTAGTTTTGCCAGCTTAAGCTGCTAATTTATAGAACTTAGTAATAAAGTTCTAGAATAGCTTATTTACTATATAATAGGTATTAAACTTTTAAACAGTAAATTGCAAAAGGTTAAAAGTTTTAGACTATAAGTTTAGGAATTTAATAAAAGTTTTACTACTTCTTTATTTTTATATTATATAGTTATTTTTTTTTATTATAATATAGTTAAATGCCTTTTATATTAAATTATAGGCATTATTATTTAATTAACTGTTAATATAAAGGATATATTTATAGGGGGTATTAAAGTACTTAGCATTAATTATAATATTATATAGTATAATAGAACACTAGTTTATATACTTTTATTAATAGGTTTTTATATCTTTATCTTTAGCATTAAATTTATCTTTAAGGTTATTAGTCTAACGCTTTAAGATATTATTACTTTTAACTTTAATAAGCTTATTAATTATATTACTTTAGCTTTAAACCTTATATTAAATAAGCTTTAGGTTTTTAATAATAATAGTATTTTTAGACTCTTTTTATTCTAAGGCTATATTAAAGTTATACTTTTAGTTCTAGAAGTAGTTAAAGATAATATTAAAGAACTACTTGAGTTCTAGTACTTAAAGCTATAGGGTTAGGTTATAATTATTATTATAAGCTTTTAGGATAGTATAGATATAAGGCTGGTTATAGAAGTGATTGGCGAGCTTTACTTTTTAATTAAAGTCCCCTTTTATACCTTTTATTTTTACTTTAGTATTTTTAGGTTAAATGCAGGCTAGGGAATTGGGTATAGGCTAGGGAGTTAGGCTAAGGTGTATTCTTTACTGTAAGGATATAGGCTTTTAGGCTTAAGGTCTTGCTATAGTTAGGGATTAATGAATTTCCTGTAAGATATAGGGCTCTTTATAGTATCGCGACTAGGCTATCAGCGACTTTATTAATTCTTCTCAGGCAGGGTTAAAGGCTAAGGGTAATAGCGCAGTTGTTATAGGAAGGCATAAACTATTACAGTATATAGAATAATAGGTTAAAGTAATATTTTTATTGTGCCTTAAATAAGGCAAGAAGCTATAAGAATGTAGTTTAAAGGTATAGGACCAAGTTATTATATAAGGATATATATAATGCTGATAAGTTATTAAAGGGTAGGTTTGGTGCCGTGACATTATAAAAACGTTTAATAAAAGCAGAGTTTCTTTATTTAACTTTAAAAGTATAGTTTTTAAAGTATATAGTATAGTTAAAGTATTTTCCTTTTGAAATTAAATTTATAAGTTTATTTTCTGCAGTATATTTTTATTAATATTATTAAAGATATTCTTTAATTCTTTTTTAAACTAATTATAACTAGCGAATATAGTTTATATTTATTTATTAATATTAGCTTTATTGTTAAGGAAATGCCTTTAAATAGGTTTAAACTACTTTAAAGTATTTTTTTTAAATTATCCGGCAATTAAAAAAACTTTATTAATCTTTATATTAAAGCTAGTTAAAAGTAAATGAAATAGTTATATAGTTAAGTAAGAAACACTTAAAGTGCTATAGTACTTTTATTAAAGTATTTAAAGGGTTATATTTTAAGCGATTCTTTTAAGTCCTTTAAAGGTTAATTCCTTTTAAGGTTTAGTATAGGGTTTAAAGTAAATGCAGGTAATATCTAGTTCTATAAGTCTATAATAGCTGTTTACTGTTAGTGAATTATTTACTAAAGTCTAGCGTTTTTAACAATTAAGTATTAATAGCGTTATTCCTGTTTTATACAGTTAGCTTTTATATATTAAAAGGCTTCCTCTATATAAATATAAAGTTATTTTATTTTATTAATTTTATTTTTATTTTCGCTTTTATTTATATTATTATCTCTATTATAGTCTTATCTTTAATAAAGAGGTAAAGTAAAGGGTAAAGTGTTAGAATTATTAAAAGAGGATACTATAGCGGATATACTTACAATATTATTTAGGATTTTTAATAGCTTTTTAAATAAAAGTTATTAATATATAACAATCTAGGTTAATTTTTAAATGATAAACTAAAGCTTATAGGTTTATATTAATAAAGAGGTTAAAGATAAATACTAAACAGGGTAATATAATTATAATTCTATAGAATAGATAGTTTTAATAAATATAATTTATTAATAACTGTTTAAGTAACTATATTAAATAAGTAATAACCTAATTATATATATATAAAGGAAATCTATATATAATTACTAATATTCTAGTAAGCATTACTGTAATTACTATAATAGTACAGTAATTAAGTAAGTAATTATATGTTTTAGTATAGTAAGCGTTTAAGTGATTACTCTTAGCGCGGTAATTACTCTTTAATAATTGGTTAATGTAACCGATATTCTTCTCTGTCCCTGTAACCTAGTCTTCGATATGGTTAGGCCGTGATATATATAGCTAATATAAAGAAGAAGCGGAATATAGGCGCTGTAAGCGCCTATATAGTCTAACACATTGCTTACGCGATATATATATATCAGCTCGTATCTGCTATATAAGCAGATAAAAGCTCCCTAGCGCGTATAGGCAGTAAAACCCAGCCTACTTAACCCAATATACCCCCCAGTTAATAAAGCTATTGCCAGTACTTTATTGACTGCTATTCTAGTCTATTTATAGTATTATAATTAACTGGCCGCGCTTTTAAAGCCTCTTTCACTTAATTAAAAGCTCTTTTATTATAAATATATATTAATATTCCATTATAAAGGTAAAAGGAATATAAATACTATAGTTATTATTAATTTATAATAATAGGAAGTTAAATAATAAAGCTCTTTAAATACGTTAATTTATTTTAAATAGCTAAAAATAAATATATTAGCTGCCCTTAACTATTTTTCTTACTCTTTTTCTTTAATTATTATTATTATTATTATTATTAATATTAATAGCAGTATATAATATACAAAGTGCAGATAAAGAGGGAAGAAGGAAAGGAAGGAAGGAAAAGGACAATACACTATTTATATATATTAAATGCCGCCTCCCTGAAAAAAAAATCCATCCTTAGATTCCCTTAGCTGCTATAGCTTCTATCGCTATAGTAATCCTAATCTATTCCATTATCAATACCAGTATTATATCTATCCTTATAGAGATCAGGATCAGGATTATAGCTATATTCGCATTCCTAACCGTTATCGGGGACGAATTCAGCTTCCCTCCTATATCTACAGGTACCCCTACCTTTAGGTGCCTATTTACAGTAAAAATCACCACCTTTTAACTAGCTACCAAGAAAACACCCTTAAATCCCCCCCTCGCCCTTCCTGGGCCCTTTAAGCAAGATAGCAGCCGCCTTTATCCTCTTAAACGCCCAACCCACCTAAATCACTACCGCTGCCAGGCCAGCAATAAACCCTTAAAACTAAAGAGAGGCCACCCTAGCTCTCCCAGGCACTATAAACCCGTTCGCACTGCTTATTATACTTAAAAAGCGCTTAATTAAAGAAGTCCACTTTAGAAATGCTAAAGCCTTAAAAATCAATTTCAGTAATAAAACCCCTAAACCTAGCCTTAAAGGAATAGCTAATCTATATAAACCCTTTAATATATCTCTTTATAGCTGCCTGGTAGAGCAGTATATAAAAGAAAAGGAAATTAAGAATGCCTGCAGGGAAATACTGTTAAGCACTTTTAAAGCTATTAACGTTTACTTTACTATACTTAAAGGGAAATATTATAAAGCCGCTGCTTTATAGATTATAAAAGCCCTCTAGAAATCTTTTATTAACTTTACTGCTACTTAGCACTATAAGCTAAAAGGTATCTTAACCTTTAAAGAATCAGGTATTAATAATAATAATATTTAATATTTTAAGGCTATAAAGAAATAAACTCTTATTAGCCTATTTAACCCTATAAGCCTTATTTTATTAAATAAAGACAGCCTACACTTACCTATTAATAAGTTAGGCAGGGGCTTTATAGTATTTTATATTAAGGCGGTTAAGCGAGGGACCTATTTTATAAAACCCCCTTTTACTTTTAAATTTAATAGCGCAAAAAAAAAAAAAAATAAACCTATTAATAAACTAATAAATATTAAAAAGAATAATAAAAAAAAAATATATAATTAATATTAATAATAGAGTTTTCCTTTAAATCCCTTTAAACTATAGCTAAAAAAAGATTTTAACTATTAATATTAAAAATAAAGTTATTTAAATACATAATATAAACTATATAAATATTATTTATATATAAAAGGTATATTCCAGCTTTATATTATAAATTAAAGACTAGAATATATAAATAAAGCTACTTTTCTTTAAATTAATATTTGTTAAAAAAAGAATAAAATTAAAGGAAGCAGAAAGTTAATGAACTTTTATAATGTAAAGAGTCCCCTGCTACTATATTAACACTAAAGGGACCCACTTTATAAACTTTATAATCGCTACTAAGGCTTAACTTTAAGCTAAATCTGCTAACCCCCCTACTATATATAAACTATTTTAATATAGCGAGATAATTAACTCCTAAAACTAGGTTATCTTTTTCCGGGGAAAGGTTAAACCTAGCTTTAAACTGTTTAAATATTCCAGTCCCGCAAAACAACTAATATTAAAAGTATAAATCACCTAGTATAACCGCTGCCTAAGCTTTTATAATCCTAGGGCTTATAACTGCATAAAATACTATAAAAGGTGCAGTAGGCTATTATATAGAGAATATATAAACCTTAAGTAATATATTAACTGTAATAGGCTTTATTTATTTATAGTATTAAACTATATAGTATATTTAAAATGTAAAAATAGCAGGATTAAATAGCCTATTAAAGACTAACTCTAGGCTATCTAGAAATTTAAAATAACTAAATTTATTAAAATATACTTAAATACTAGTATAGATAAATTTAAAGTAATCCTTTAAAGGATAACTTAAAGTAAAAATACCTGCACCTATATTTATTTTATAAAAGCTGCAGGAGTAATATAAAACCTATATATAAAGGGCACCCTTACCCTGGCCTTTTAAGGCTAGGATAAAAGGCTTGCTGTAAATAATAGCAAAGGTAAGTCAATCTTTTCTGCCTTAGTAAAGAGCTCTTTTATACCTTAACCTATAAACCCTGCAAACCTTTATTTAAGCTAGACTCTTGCCTTATCGCAGCCAGTATTAAAAGTCTTGACAGAGTCCCCTATTTATATCTCGTTAAATGCCTTATCCCTATTAAAGTCAGCTATTTAAATTGCCGATAATAATATTAATATAGATATTAAATAAATAATATACCCTGGCGATTAAACTACTGAAAATATAGCCTTTAAGTCTTACAGGTAAATATAGGATAAAGATTAGAATATTATAATACTATACTCTCTTTTATATAAAAGGGCAGCTTTAATATTATTTTAATACAGGAACTTTAGGTAAGGTGGGATTATATTTCCCTATATAGATAAATAAAGAACTACCTAGGTTACAGGACCTTTAACCCTTTAAGGGATTAAATATAAAACCCCCCCTTAATCTTTATATATATTAGGATCTCGCTTAACCTACTAGTAACCTAACTCTAGCTAGTTAAATTTAAAGACTGCAATATATATTAAATATAGGTCTGCGACTATACTATTATTAACATTTACTGTAGGGCAACTGAAACTATTATAATAGATATCTTTAAAGGATAGGGGCGCCCCCTTTTAAAAACTATTATAACTAAAGACTTTAATGCAATATACTAGACCTAATAACCTGGCGGCAGGATTAATACTGCGGGAAACCAGGTAAAAGAATAGGCAGAAAAAGCAGGTCTTTCTCCCTCTTTTATAGATATACCGACTAACCATTACAGTAATATAATTAACTTAATCTTTACTAATATAGCTATTTAAACAATAGTAGACAAATAACTGGATATAGGGTTAGACTACTTTATATTTATTACTACTTTGCTAGACTTAATAGCCCCATTAACTATTAAAGGTAAACTTTATATCCTATTTAAATCCCTTTTAGACTTTAGCTAATTAATATATAGCTATAAATCCTGCCTATTAAACCTAAACCTTAACAGTATTATATAAAAGGATTTAAATAAAGCGGCCTAGGCTTTATAAAACCTTTTTACTACTGCTATAATAAAGGCCGGGAAGAGAAGGTATTAAAACGGCTATAGTATACTATAATGGGACTATAACTGCAGAGAGGCATAAAGTGCTATAATAGTAACTGTTAATGTATTTAAAGAAAGAGAAGCTGCTAAAAAGACCCTGTATATAACTGTTTTATAAAAGAAAGCAGTTTACTGGGATTTAATTATAGCTGCAGCAAGACTAGGCAAAGGTATATTCCAGGTAGTTAAATAAAGGAAAGCTATTAACTAGTTTTAACTATTACCTTTAATAGATAAGGACTATTAAATTATAGATTTAATAGATAAAGTTACCTTTTTATAAAGGATAGTCCTTAAATATAGGGAAGTGTTTAAAGATATTAATGCCTTTTAGGATTATTTAATCTGCCCCTTTAAAAATATCTTTTAAAATAAGGAATTAAATAAAGAAAAAGTAATAAAAGCTATTACTAGAGCAGGGAATACTGCCTTTAAAGCAGATAAAATCTCGGTAAAACTTTTTAAAATAGCCTAGCTAGTAGTCTATAACTTTATATATAAACTCTTTAAAGGATACCTAAAAATTAAATATTACTTAGCCTTTTTCTAAAACGCTAAAGTAACCTTTATACTT
The DNA here is from genome assembly GCA_008477525.1 of Hypomyces perniciosus. NCBI lineage: Eukaryota > Fungi > Ascomycota > Sordariomycetes > Hypocreales > Hypocreaceae > Hypomyces > Hypomyces perniciosus. The sequence continues at coordinate 6,343,680 of SPDT01000007.1, forward strand.
AAGCTAAATAAGTTAAACTATTTTAAATATAAAGCTTAATAGCTGATTTTACTTTTATTATATATAAATAAAGGCCTAGAGAGGCTATTAGCGTAAAGGATTGCAAAAGATATATTTAAGTATAGAGTACTCTTAAAATAATACTTTAAAGCTCTGTTAAAGAGGAGCGCTATAGACCTCCTTGCCTGCCTTATTTATAATATTAAACTAGCACTCTTTAAAGGAAAGGAGGCATTAATCTTTACCTTTAATATTTTAAAAGCTTTTACTATTATAATAAAAAACTATATAACCCTTTAATTTAAAGAATAAAGGTAACTAGATTAATTTATTAAATAAATAAAGTCTTTTTTAAGCGACTATATAGTCTCTATCTAGAAAAGGGATAGTATTACCTTCCTTTATAGCAGACTCAAATACAGAACTCCTTAAAAATCCCCCTTTTTACTAATCTTATTTATACTATATATTGCCTTATTCCTAGGAATAGGATAGGCCAGCAATAAATGTTTCAGCTATATAGATAATATTACTTTCTTAGCTATAGGCCTTTATATAGGCTATACTTTAGTAATATTATAAAATAAATTAAACTAGGCAGTCTAGTAAGGTTAAAAAAATGTAATCTCTTTTGCTTTAAATAAAGCTAAACTCTTTTACTTTTACAGGAAATATAGACTTAATCTTTAATACTTAATAATATTAAAAAAAAGATAAGTTAACCTTAAAAAATATATAAAATAGCTTAGTATTATTTTTAACCTTAAGTTATTATTTAAAAAATATATAGAGGCCTAGGTAGGTAAAGCCTTAAAGATAGTTAACTTTTTAAAGAGCTTTAATAAAACCTAAAAAGGCTCCCCCTTTAATACAGTAGCTATAGCAGCTAAAGCCTGTATATTATTAGTTGCCCTATATAGTATAAAGGTATAGTGGCCTGGCTTAAAGAGAGAATTTAAGAATAACCTAGGCAGGATAGTAAATATAGGCATTAATAACTTTATAGTAAAACTAGATAAAGCCTTTAAAACTATAGCCTGCACTATCCTTTTAGTCTAAAAGACTACCCTTATCCTAGTGCTTTATAGAAAGTCTAGTATCCCGCCTATATTTATAGTTTTCGCCTAGGCAAAACTAAAAAATACTGCCCGATTTATAGGCCTAGACTAGTTTTATCCGCTAACTAATAGAATTAATAAACTAAATGTCTAGCTCCCTGCAACTCGCTTATAGAGGACAGCTAGACTTATCGGCAGGTCTATCCGACCTACTCTCTTTACTTATAAACCCTATTTTGTCAGAGCTGGCCTAAGCTTTAAAATACTTGGGAAAAAGGTAGCTATATAGAAGTACCTTAAATTAATAAATTTACTGCCGGCTTTAATAGCAGTGGCTTACTTAAATAGCTTTTAATTTAATAGGAAGACTGGATAAGGAGTAGCAGTATATTATAAAGCTAAAGTCTATAAGGACTGCAGGCTACTCGCTAATGTAAAGGTCTATAACATAAAAGCTATAAAAGCTGCTAAAGTAATTAAAATAGCAGCTAGACTTGCAAAGAATAACCCTAGAATTAATAAAATATATATCTTTTTTAATAATATATTAATAGTTAAAGGCTTGCTAGGCAAAGCTTTAACCTTATTATAAAAAGAGTTTATGCAGTTTTAATATATAGTAAAAGAGATATACCCCTGCAAGGTATTTATTTTCTAGGTATTAGGCTATAAAGATATATAAAGTAATAAAATAGCAGATAAACTAGTAAAAAAAGGGATAGCCTTTAACCTCCCTTTATAAAGCTAAAGTACTTTAATATATATTAAACGCTAAGTAAAAGTAGAAAGAAGAACCTTTTAAAAGAAATATTAAAAGGTAAATGCCTTAGAAAGCTATTAACTATAAAACTTAAAAGTACTATTAAACCCCCTAAAACTAAAACTCCCTTAACTTATCTTATACAGGCTGCTAGCAGAAAGGTCTAGTTATAGAGACTTTTAAAGCTATTATAACCGTTTTGGCTACGACACGCAATCCTATTATAGATGTAGCTCCCTTAAAGAGCCAGGGCACTTTGCTGAATACTGCATAACAAGGAGCTTCCTCCTTAAAACACTGAAAGGCGAGAGACCAGTTATATACCTATTAGGACCTAAAGGAAATAAGGCTTTCTAGAAGCTGGTAAAGGGGGTAAACCTATATAGCCCCCCTTTATAAGATATAGATTAAGAATACACTAAAACTTTCCTTTATCCAGCGAAACATAGCGAACAGGGTCTAGACCCCTGGCTCCTACTAACCTGTTTGCCTAAACGAGGCTGTTGTACCTAGATACAGAGTGGTTGTAAATAGTAATAAAAAAAATAAAAATAAAAAATCGGGGATGAATTCCTGATCAGGGTTGTAGTATAGATCAAGTTGATTAAGGCCGAGCTGGTTAGGGTCTTCGGGATCGGGCTGATCGAGTAAATTAAATAGATCCGGATCTTTGGGGTTAAATTAATCTAGCTGGTCTTCGAGGTCAAATAGATCTAGCTGGTCAGGGTCTTTATAATCGAATTAGTCAGGATCGAATTGATTATGTTGATCAGGGTCTTCTGGGTCGAATTGGTCTAGGTCTCGGTTCCTTTACTCTATATCCCTAGGTTAAAGGTAGCCGCGTTGAACTTGATGACCGGATATACGATAATACCTTGGGTCCTGTTGGAAGTTGACTTGGACTTGGGGTGGTTGGCTAGGCCGGCTAGCTGGAACGTGTATTTGAACGCGTTGACGGGGATGTCTTGGAGCAGGGGCCACAACACATTGTTGAACTGGTCTTGGAAAAGGGGCTATAACACGTTGCTGAACTGGTCTTAGAGCAGGGGCCATAACACGTTGTTGAACTGGTCTTGGAAAAGGGGCTACAATGCGTTGCTGCTGGGTCTGCTTAGCTGGGCCAGCTAGGCTCGAAGAGCATTGATTCTGAAGGTAGATAAAAAGTTGATTCCGTATTTGGAAAAGGACTCTGCAGCTTCCGCAGGTCCGGCGTTGACGATTAACCTGATATAGTTGCTATAGCTGTTGTTGTTTGGCTTGATCGAGTTGATTAGTTGGAACTATTGCGAATCGAATTGAATTTAAGGAAAATTATAAAAGGAACGTCGCTTAATAAAGAAATAGCTGTAAAGCCTAGTAAAAGGAACAGCTGTAGATCGTTTTGGAAGCGGCGTAGTCTCGCGAGGGAAATAGTAAAAACTAGGATCAACGCGGTTTGGTTTGGCGGTTTGGTTAGCAGGTTGGTTGGCTATCTTCGTCTGCAGAGGCTTTCTTGCTTGCTAGAAGGAAATGCCGAGATGGTTGCTTGTAGTTGCCAGTGTGGTTGCCAGTGTGGTGCGTATATAAAAGTCTTGCGATCGAAAAACGCTTAGATTGCTACCATTTAATATACAAAGTGCAGATGAAGAGGGAAGAAGGAAAGGAAGGACGGAAAAGGACGATACACTATTTATGTGTATCAGTATAGCCTTTACTGTAAGTATTACGCTTTTAATATATTCCCTTTATAGTATACTTTTATTAGTTAATAATAAAATTGTAAAAGAAGAATACTTTATTAGTGAAGTGTAGTTGTAGTTGCCCTTTAAAAGGCGCTCATTGCGGCGTTAATCGCTTAGCTGGCTAAGCGGCTACGCCTCCTACTCCTCCTCCTACTTCTCTTACGCCTTCGCCATTACCTTTACCCTCGCCTACTCTTACCTTAGCCCCGGTCCCTATTACTGCTGCTGCTATTACTGCTCCTGCCCCTGCTACTGCCGCTGCCTTTACCCCTGCCACCGCGCTATTATCCCCTTTTTTTAAAGGTTATTTAAAGTCGGCTATTACTAGTAAAGGAAGTCTCTTTTAATATATTTTTATTGCCTACTTATAGTAGATTACTATTTACTTTAATAAAAATCATTAATATATTATTTCATATATTTCTCCCTTTAATTTAATTTATTACAAAAGGAGGATTTAATTTATATTAAAGAGATAATTACTTTAAATAGCTATAATAATAATACCTTTTATATATAAATATATAAAAGGCAAAAAGCTTTAAATAATTAATTATTATAGTAATAAAATATACCCTTTTTAGTAAATAGCCTATAAATTAAAATTAAGTAGTTTTTTATATTTTTATATATTTTATTTTAATAACTATGTATTTACCAAGTTTAATAATACTTTAAAATATTTAAAGCGCTATTATAGAAGAGAATTACTATTTATATAGGTCTAAATATCTATTTATATAAAAAATAAGGCAGACTTTTTTTTAGCTAATCCTATACTGCCTATACTATTACACTAAATTATAATAAAAGACCCTAGATAAAAAAGTAATGCTAAAAGAGCTTAAGCTGATTAAGGCTATAACTAAAAACTTTTCTTTATTAATAGCGCTGCCTTTTATAAAGCTATCACTAACATAATAACCTAAAATAGACCTAAATTTCATTCTTAACGCGCCTAAAGGCTCTAAGCCTATTGCACCAACCTAGTCGAATAAGCCTGCCAGTTCTCATGATGCCTCTTTCGATGATGACTATATCGGTCAGCTAATTCCGCCTTTGCTGCCGTCGCAGTAGTTCGATATGTATGCAGATGTCGAGAATTTCCTCCGCGACTTCCACATCAACAATGGTGCCGCCCTTATCAGGCAGTCAACTTCCGAGAAGCGAGTGATCGATGGCATTAGCCAGCCAACGTTCATTTCCCTTATTTGCGATAAAGGCCCGCGGCGGCCATCGCAGAGCGCTGGTCTTCGCAAATCCTCGTGGGGAAGTGGGTCTGAAAAGTGGATTTCCTGTGCAAATAGCAATTCTCAAGGTATAATATCTAAGTAGAAGTTTCTAGTAATTGTCATGGTTATTACCTGGGCGTATAACTGTAGCGGAGCGCGGCACAGCTATGTGGAGTATAGAGAGAGAGTGAATAAAGCTTGATTTTATGAAAGAGAATCTACTGTAATGGCCTCGCTATATATACACATAGCTAACACAAAGAAGCAGCGGAATACAGGCGCTGTAAGCGCCCGCACAGTCTGACACATCGCTTACGCGATATGTATGTCAGCTCGTATCTGCTATATAAGCAGATAAGAGCTCCCTAGCGCGTACAGGCGGTAAGACCCCGGCCTGCTCAACCCAACATATGCTTAGTTTTCGGCTATCGTGATCATGGCTTTAAGGTGAGGCATTGTGATCTTCCAAGGGGCAAATTGGGTGTGATTCGGTCATGTTTCCATTGGAGGATCATATAAATATAGCTAACGTCAAAGGGGCTAGTATGTGTCATGAGAGGTCATGACACCGCGCGTGGCGTCCAATTTACTGATATAATATGAGCTGTGCCGATATTTTACATGTAAATCGCACCATATGATATATGACACTGTTGTGAGCCGAACAGAAAATCCCTGATCTACTACGCGGCCAAAAAAACAACCCCGATTAACCAAGGAGAAGAGCGTTGCTTTTATCCCACCGATTTAAAGTCGGTCTTTGAAGAATCCTTCTCTCGAGGCTCCTCTTGGATCACAATCCCTGCATGTGACCTGATATAATATTGTGTTCCGAGATAGGAATTATTCGCCGACATCCCGCGTGTAGTGTACACGCAATTGCAATTGGTGACATCTCCGTGCGGACATTCCGTTATCACATCCCACAGCACATACTCCATCCAATCCCCAAACAGCTATTACATGTCTACTGGATTCAGCTCTGTTTCAACAGACCGCAAACCTTCAAAGCTTGTCTACTTCTTCACATCTGCCGGGGTCCTGACTCACTTATTGATCTATCTTCAGCTCTGCTAAGACGTCTGGAGTCAAGCGCGGGCAAAGGACCGAGGACTGGGCGGCTTATGGTTTAGTATGTCCGAGCTAGGTCTTCTTAGCTCCTTGCGTGATAATTAGTTGGCATGTGTAGCTTTGCCGAGAGGTTGCTCTACACAGCGAGAGGAAAGATCGTCATGTCTCTTGCCTATATTGTAAAGGAGTTGGTGGGCGGGCGTTCTCAGTATATGACGTTGATTACTCCCACGGTTCTTCGTCCCCATGTCTTCGAACTCTTCATCACATAGTCAGTTACCTAAATCCGTTGTCCGATATGTTTCTATTCCAAGCCATAGTGGTCTTGCTAGGCTTCCTCATTTACCTAGTCGTTCGCAAACCAAAGAAGAACTTACCACCTGGACCAAAAGGTCTACCCATAGTTGGTAATGTCCTCGACCTCCCTCCCAAAGGAACCCCAGATCATGAACACTGGAAAGCGATCAATGACAAGTATGGCCCAGTTGCTTCCATTACCGTTCTAGGCCAGAACATCATCATCGTGAATGACAAAGACACTGTACAAGAAATTCTCGAGAAGAAGTCTCTCATCTCATCCGGGCGCCCTATTCTTGAGTTTGCCAACTACTGTGGCTTCGGAGAATTTATTTCCCTTCATCAGTTGAGTGACCGATTCAGGTCACAGAGAAGGTTCTTACACCAAGCCATTGGAACCAAGAATCTGGCAGCCAAGTATGCCGATGTTCAAGAGCTGGAAGTGGGCAGGATGTTGTTACGAGCATTAAATGAGCCTGAGAAGGTCTTCGACCACTTTGCAGTGTAAGTGACTTGCAGACTGCCTGTTTTAGGAATGTGCTGACTCCATATAGTACGACTGGTGCCATTATTCTTAAAATTGTATACGACTACACCGTCGACCCTCAGAAGCCTGACCCTCTGGTAGGCCTGATTGACCGCATGATGGCCAACTTCTCCCGCGCCTCTGTCCCTTTCACCCGCCTCGTGGAGTTTATCCCTGCTCTCAAATGGCTCCCTGAAGGCTTCCCATGCACAGGCTTCAAGGCCGACGCCAAAAAATATAACAAGGAGATCCAGGCCGTCATCAACCAGCCCTATGAGTTCGTCCGCAAGCAGATGACCATCCACAACCGCACGGAGTCATATGTCGCAAAACTTGTGCAAGGATGTATTGGTGATCGGGATGAGCCAAGCCCAGAGGATGCTTACACCATCAAGTGGTCCGCTGCGGCGCTATACGGAGGCGGCGCGGATACCACAGTTTCAACGCTGATTAGCTTCATTATGGCTATGATCATGTTCCCTGAAGCCCAGCGCAGAGCTCAGGAGGAAATCGATGCTGTTACTGGTGGTACACGTCTCCCTTTGCTCACAGATAGACAGCAGATGCCCTTTGTCGAGGCCATGGTTACTGAGGCTCTGCGCTGGTGTCCCATCCTGCCCATGGGCGTGCCTCATGCTCTGTCCGAGGATATGACCTATAAGGGCTACGAGCTTCCCAAGGGCTCTTACGTATTCCCTGCCGTCTGGCAATTTACCCATGACCCTGAGGTCTACGCCCATCCTGACGCGTTTACTCCGGAGCGCTACCTCGCCCCGCGCCACGAGCCGGATCCTCGATGGGCTGTCTTTGGCTTCGGTCGAAGAGTATGCCCTGGGCGATACCTTGCTGATTCTTCTTTATTCCTGTCGATAGCCAACTTGGTTGCTGCTTTTGACATTGGGAAAGCGACTGATGCGCTGGGCAACGTGCTTGAGCCGAAGCTAGACTTCGAGGCCGGCATTATTGCGAAGCCAAAGGCTTTTCCGTACAAGCTTGTACCCAGGAGTGAGAAGTATGCGGAACTGGTCAAGGCTGTGGAGAGAGAGCATCCGTGGGAGGAGAGCGATGCGTCGCAGTTGGGCGTGCTGCCACCACCTTCACATTAAGTGTAAGTGACGGCTGGGATTGAGAGGTTATGATGATGCGGATACTTGACCCAATAGGTCCGTTGTGTTTTATGTCTTTTAGCTTCACTAATCAAGAGTAATTCATCATTTCTACAGCGGATGTTCATAAACCATAATCTCCCTATCCTCGACTAACCTTGATGACCACCTTTCCAAAATGCCTCCCCCCTTCCAAATACTCCATTGCCTCCCTCGCCTCCTCCATCCCAAACGTCTTACACACAACTGGCCGAATCTCCTGTTCCTCATAGAACTTAACCATCTCCTCAAACCTATCTTTCCCACCATTAAGCAACCCCCTGAGCGTGACATTCCTCCTCAGCGCCGACACATTCACATTCAACCTCTCCCCATTCCCTTCCGCCTCCTCGTCCTCTTTACCAGATAAGTATCCAATGCAGTTGATCAGTCCCCCAAACGCCACGCTTGCGAAACTCTTGCGTAAGGTCTTTGCCCCTCCGACTTCAAGGATGACATCCGCTCCGTTGCCCCCCGTGGCTTTCATCACCTCCTCTTGCCACTCCCAATGAGTGCGGTAGTTGATCCCATGATCGGCACCAAGCTCCTCCCTCGCACGCTTCAGCTTCTCGTCAGACGACGATGTGATAATGGCGTTTAGCCCCGCTGCCTTTGCAATCTGCAATCCCGCAATACTAACTTCCCCCGTCCCCTGCAACAACACCGTTCCTCCTCTCTCCTTTCTCTCCTCTTCTTCATTCCCAGGCTTAAGAGCAGGTCTCAATGCCTCCCAGGCAGTCACACTCGCAACCGGCAAACAACTCGCCTCCTCAGGGCTCAAATACCCCGGCACCCCAACTACCGCCTTGGCATCGAAGCAGCGATACTCCATCAACACTCCTTGCAAGGGAAACCCCAATCCCGACTGCAAATCGGCCTCTTTGACAGGTCCAGAAAGATGCGTCTGTAAGAATACAGACATCACCCACGCGCCGGGGGCGAAGAGAGGAGATTTACTCTCCACGACTCTGCCGCACATGTCTGAGCAAGGAGCAATTCCGGTAGTAGATTGGGAAAGGGATGCCTGGTACGTAAATTCCCCTTTGCAGACTGCAAACCTCGATGTCAATAAAGTTTCCAAAGGGAAGAAAGTAGGGGATAACCATTGGTACCTTCAACGTCTCGATAGTTCAGACTCACAGCCTGAATCTTGACCAAGACCTCCCCTTCCTTGGGCGTTGGGATCTCTCCGTCCACAAGCTGAAGCTTATCCAGCCCATCCATCTTTGTAATCCATTGCTTATTCACTGGCACCATGGCGGGTTCGCATACAACCATCTCTCTGCTTATAGTCCGTCTCTCGTTCTGTTAGGGAGTGGACTTGAGTGCAAAGTCGGTCGATTGTAAAATCGCGCACAGGTATTAGAAGGAATCAGAATTGATCGTCAAAGACAGTTTGTTGGGGTAAAGTTACACGCCACTACTTCGAAACTGCATCAATGCAAGCGAATAGGAACTCACTTCCCCCTGTCGATCAACGAGGATCATAAACGGGGCCATCGACCCAATCAGCTTGTCAACAGATTAAGACATCACCAACTCTCAGATAGGTAAGCCGTGAAACAGAATCACATCTTCAATTCGAGCCCCTAATATGCTAATACAGAGGAGCGGTGCATGATATCAAGTGCTTTGCAACACCAACTCAACGCGACCACATCCCAATCCAGCCCGTCTCATCCCACTCAAAACGTTTGCCCAAGAGAAACCGTGTATCATTGTATAAAAGTGTTTTTCTCACATCCCATCACCTCTTCGCACCAAGCGCATCACCATCAGGCATCCATCCTCCTCGATATTGCAAAAAAGTTTTCCAAAAAGGGAGGCAACCCAAGCAAATGCTGCCAATCAACGCCACAAGGAAATAATCTCCGGTGAAGCATCCCCTCCCTCGCTCGAGAGAGAACCATATCCGAAGCGGAAATGGCAAATATTAGTCGACCCGAGGAGAGGGGACACACCAGACCCATGAATAATGCACGAACAATTTTTCTTTTTTTGTTGATTCCCACCGTCCGCACATCACTCCAACATTCGTTCCACACAATCAACATGTCGCTATCCACATCCCCTACCTCTCCATGTAACAAGAGGTCGGGCCTTCGAAATCGTCGTCGTCACGGTCATATCTGGACGTCAGACAGGGGGTATTAAGTTGGGTATAGGTACTGCTGGTCATCATCACCGAAGCCACTCCACTCAATGCTTATGAGCTGCGCAGCACGGCGAGGAAGATTCGCGGCAGCTGTCTAGACGTAAGGTCGTAAAAATAAACGTCATAATCGTCAAGAAATGGTCGTAGATCTTTGATGGTGGAGTACATTTTGAGGGGGTTCCAGGCTATACGCTCGGAAGCGAGTCGTAACTTTTTTTTTCATAATGGTTGCCCATTTGTCGAAACAAGAAAAATGCTGTATCCGGATCCTTTTTCCAAATCTCATCTGGGACGGCGTCATAATCAGGGCTGGTCACGGAGAAGCTGCGAAGCATCTACCAATGAATAGCCTATCAAATGCATGCCGTTATGTGCGAGGGTTCCCAGAAGATCAACCAAAAGTTCAGTTCGGTCGTCCAGGTCTAAGTCAATATTACAAGTCGTAAAAGCAATGTGCCGAGAGCTAGGCGGTGAATGCGACGCAGAGACCGGGTCTTAACCCTGCAGGCAGTCCATCATTCCCCATCGAGCCGGGACCGCTCTCGTGGAGAAACAAGCAGACCCGTGTATTGGCCTTTAGTGATACCTTGAGGTGTTGGTTGAGGCGGTACCAACACGTGCTCCGTTATCTGAAGAATCTAGTGCTTCATGTTAGTTAGCGTGACCACCACATCTGGAGCTTGCGACATACCACTGCCACGTTGCATATGACCATTTGCCCGACCGCGACCACCAAAGCCGTTGGAGGTTTCCCACTCTGGACCCCGAGGTTGCCTATCGGGCGCGCCCTTCGAGTTGTTGCCATTGGCACTAGGTCGTTGGCTACCGATTGCTCCAGGGGTGCTACGCGCCTGGGGCTGTAGAGAGTTGGACTCGAAAGCGCCTAAGCTCAGGCTGCTAAGGCCAGTTACAAGGTCATTCTTGGCACCAGGAGTACCCGGGTTTCCCTGATTCTGACCTGTGCTGCTCATGTAGTCTCCAAATCGGGCCGTAGAACCGGGCGCAATGCTGCCCAAACCATTGCCAGGTGCTAGATAGCTCGATGAAGCTTGCGACGGACTAGGTGTGAATGAGCGCAAATCTGCGAAGCTCTTAGCAGCTCGCAGATTGTTGGGGATACCGCTGCCGTCGGGACTTCCAGGAAGTTCAAGAGTCGGGCCGTGGCGGCCGATCAAATGAGAAAAGTGGCTGCTCGCAGCACGCGACTCCCTATCGGCAGCAAAGTCAAAGGTAGCCGCTCTGCTTAGTCCTCGCTTGTGGACGTCAAGGCTACTAGCCGGAGGGGTCTGAATATTGGCGGTTGGCGAAGGTTGCTGTCGCTTCAGAACAGTAAGCTGTCGTGAATCTGCCTCGCCTATAGACTGATGCTCAAGTCCCATGTGATGCGCGAGAATGTGGATGGATCTTCGGTGCTCGGGCGCAATGCCAGGAGGGAATACGAGAATCTCGCGGGAGTCATCCCTTCGGAACATGACAAGCTCAGTGTAAAACTCGAGCGTTTGGGGGTCGTTAAGATCGACATCTCCTAAACCGCCGTTAGTTGATCCGGATTGAGAGCAACAGCGAAATCATGACTTACCCAAATGAGTCGATGTAGGGCCACGCGACTGACCTTGAACCATTCCACCAAGTGACTGAATAGAGCTCTGGTTGTGCAACATGGGGGCTCGATGTTGTTCCTCCAGTTGACCTCTTCGCTCACGTTTCTCACGCTCGATACGCTCTCGTTCAGCTTCAGGGAGCATCTTCTTATACTCAACCCGCAGCTTTCGACCATGGACATCCATTCCATTCATTGCTTCGATCACAATTCGTGTGTCCTCGGCCGACTGAAAGTTGGCAAAAGCGAGGCCACGGAACACACCATTGTCGAAATGGTAGTTGAAGGCATACGGCTGGGGCAGGTGCATATCAAGCATGATAGATGCAAGGGTCTCCTTGCGTACAGCAAATGGAATGTTTTTGATAACGATAGCGGTGGGAATCAGCTGGTCACTATCAGCACCCCCGGATCGATGATCAGTTGGAGATGGGTGCGATCCAGGACCGTCGACACGAAGACCGCCATTCGACAACGGGGCTGAGAGGCTGTTTGAGAATGGCTGGAGGTTAGGCATACCAATTCCACTATGGTCGGTCCAGTTCTGCGGCACTCAGGTTAGTCTGGTTAGGATGCTCGCGTCAGTAGGTATACGCACAGAGGGCAAAGCAGCGCGCCTGTTGACACTCCTCTGTCGGTTGGGCCCATGTACGGCGCCGTTGACAGTAGCCACGCCCGCACCGTTATAACTCCAGGACTGGCTATTATCTAGCATGTAACCAGGCATGCCGCCAGAACCCGTCATGGTGTCCATCGCCCTGGGGTTGTATCCACTGGCCATTCTATCGGTTGAATAAAGGGCAGATGAGCCCAAAGGTGCGTCAAACGGCCGCTGTGTCTGTCGAGGTAGCGATAGGCCAGCAGCAAAACCGCCGGCAGCGTAATTCTGCCTCGTCGTGCTCGGCGACCGATTCGTGGGTGTGCTGTAGTCGAGATAAGTCATGTCATGCGGTTGTTGTTGGGTCATTCTTTTACGATTTGTGTCCACAGCGGGAAGCCACTGCTGTTGTCACGCAGTAGGCCACTTGACCGGGTGGTGGTTGGGACCAGCTGTCTGCAACGAAGCAAAGGATGGGTACAGATCGACAGAGACTGACGATGCTGGAATCACAGCTGATGATGGCGACGAAGAAATGGGTGATGATTAAACGGTAGCATATACACAGTTTAGGCCCGCTTCGATCGGTCGTCTAGTCGTAACGGTCGTAACGTATGATGATGGCGGTGCCGACACAACAGCGAAGAGGTTGTGCGACAAGCAACAGAGGATATGGTCCCTGTTTAAGGGTAACGATGGCAACTCAGGAGTCGGAGTCGTTGCACGTCGGCGCTGTTCGGACCCTTGAGGCTTCTCTCTCTTCTTGTCGGTGGCAACAGATGACACTGCGAATGGGCGCCCAGGAGAGCTGAACAGGTCACGGAGCTGAAGCGCGTCCACTGTCGTCGTCTTCTCTATTCTGACCGTCGTGACTGGAGAGTCGGGGAAGCGGGTTTTTTTCACAGGAGATGCAGCCAACAGCATGCGCGACTGGCGGAGATGGTGGCGAAGACGCTCAGTGGTCGGAAACCAGTTAGCCTGTGGCGTAGTAGCGTAACCTTGCCGTCCGGCCGCTACCAATAACCGTCCAGAGGAGGCGGAAAAGGCTCAGCAGTGTCGACAACTGCTCCTCTGAGACGTCTCTCTCGTCTGTTTGTTCGCGGGCTCGAGGACAGGCGAGGGCGCGCGGAGGGGGGGGAGATAGGGAGGACGAGGAGAAAGAATGCAATACGACACCAGACAGGTTGGCGAAGAGGGAGAGTCGGGTTGATGGCTAGGGAAGAAAAATTCCACTACCATAATAACCTACTAAGGGGATGCTTTCCATAGACCCACTTTCCGCGATGGCCTTAACAGCCAAAAGGGGAAAGGGTACGTGATGGGAGTATAGGGGCTGCCGCTATCAGTCAGGTAGCTCTGGTTTTGTGCATATATGACAGTTCTAGCCTCTAAGGGAATGGAAGCCCCCTATTTTTGCAATTAGGGGAGGGACTCCTGAGCTGGACAGATGTGGTTAATAGTACTCCGTACGAGTACGGAGTATGGAGCAGGAGTGGGAGGAGGAGTACTGCTAAAAGGACGGACTGCGGTGCGAATGCGCGCGCGCGAGAGAGAAAGAGAGAGAGAGAGGCTGTGTATTTTGCAGCAGTACGAGAGGTACGATTGGTTATTTTCCCCCTCTCTCTTCGTTGACATTTTCTGGCAGCAACAGAGCCCTATTACTACTACTGCTACTATAGGTACTTATTGCTGCCAGTAGAGTACGAGTAGTAGTACAAAGTATGTAGGTATGTAAATTACGGAGATTATTGTGTTAGCGAATCTACCATGCCTTCCCGCACCAAGCAGCGGGGTCCAGGTGTAGCTTTGTTTCCACGTTGGGGCCCGAAATTCTCCAAAAACCCCCTGAATTTCAGGAACTTTGGCGGCCCAGATGCTGCTGGTGAGGGAACAAATGGGGGGGCGACGTCTGCCGCTAATCTTCTGTCAAAAAACTATATAGTGTCGGGCCTCCACTTATGGCGTGAGAGGAAAGGGGTTCATGTGAGCTCTTTGCTGCTAGTTGTCGTACCTGCAATAATACTGTGCTCAACACTGCGGACAACCACTGTAATCCCTGGCACCAATACTATGGCACCGTACGATACCTACCTACCTAAGATAGTACAACCAGACCTGGTGCGAGCGAGAAGAGCTGCTTGGTGCTGCTGCTGCAGGCAACCAGGGCATTTCTCTGGCTGGGCTCTCCCAAGCAAGCCCAAGGCCCCCAAGACTGCTCACTCAAGCCGCCTGCCAGGGGGTGATGGTCGCTGTGGCACCCGCACAGCTGTGGTGGAATTTGGGCCCCCGCTGCGCCGAGACCACCCCAGCAAGCCGGCTCCCTCGCAGCATAAGCTTGGGGGAGCTTCCTTCATCTGGATCGACTTGCAGAGATTCGAACGATATGTCCTCCGTGGCAGTAGTAGTAGGAGTACATCGCGATGCTCTCGAGTTGCAAATACTACTTACTATAGGTACTTCGTAATAGTATCTACGAGTAAACATTGCCAGTTGCGTTTCCTACAGTGTAAGTCGGAGATCATGAGTCAGCAAACAAACAGTCAAACATGCTTGGAAAAGGAGAAATGCCATCCATTTGCCCTCGTTTGTCCAAAAGCCATGAGACCTGCCTCCACCACTCATGTTCCAAACTACTGCACACTTCCATGCACGACTGGCTGGCGCTTCATGTTCATGTCATGTCGTGAGCATCATTACCATCACACACATAAACAAATGTCTCTCCTCCGTGGAAGCTTCGGCCCGTCTCGTTCTCCCACTAAGACCGTCTGTCTGCCGTGACACTCGTGTGTGATGTGTCTTGACTCGTAATACGGCGTACAAGCAGTGGTGGTAGCATTACTACTGTTGCTACGAAGTACTGCTACTCCATATAAGCAAGGAAGCTTGGAATGCAATGCGTGTCGCAGAGAGTGACAGCCAAGCACCCAAATTTCAGCCGATCTGAGAACGCCTACTCGTACCTACGCGGTTTATTAGTAGTATTAGTGGCTATCCCTGAAACACGTTGGATGACTCTAATAAGACTCACGGCACTAGGGGAAACGGGGAAGCGGCATTCCAAGGCGAGTGGAAGAGGCTACTGCAGTCGCCATTATTTGCATAGTACGGAGTAGTATTATTTGTTATAAGAGGTTGGAGCCATTTCAGTACTGAAGAACGCCGGCGAACCAACTATGCAGGTTGCACTACGGAGTATTACTACTTCGTATTCAACTTGTAGATGCAGGGTGGTGATGCTGCCTCATTCATCAGACCAGGTTTTCTTCCCTACCTATCTTGGCCTCCAAGTTTCACTGACAACCAATCGTACCTAGTTTTGTCAAGGTCGCGTCAGAAACAAAAGAGGCAGACCCAAATAAACAATTTTCCTTGTTGCTGCTTACGATGGCACGTCAGCACTTCTTATCATCCTGCCCTGTAGGATCCACGCTTGATAAAAACAGTAGTACTACACGGTTCGTATTTTCCCCCTAACGCTTCCCTCTTCTGCAAAGGGCTAAATGCACTTATTTATCTCACGGGTTCTTCTGATATTGGGCTGGAAATAATATAATCTGGAGATTAATATACTATAACTTACTTATCCTGGAAAGAATTTCCCATCACATCATTATCATTCGCCGCAAAAAGCGCTCTACGAAATGCCACACGTGTCAGAATCGCAGGACAGGACAGGACGAAGAGTTGACAGATCGTCTCTATTCATCGATCGGTACGGCACGGCGTGGCGTTTTCCCTGCCGCATACTTCGTAGCGAATTCCGCAGCTCGCTGCTTGGTGTTTGATGTTTATAAAGTCATTATCCCTTCCGCGCGGGACCCTATTCATACTACCCGCACTCCCTAAAACATACCGTTTTTGCTCTAGTTACCGGGCCTTTGAAACAAGAAATTTTATCTTTATCTACTCCGAGGTCTTTTTCCTCCATCCTCAACTTGCCTCCCCCTTTTCTTCCCCCTCTTCTTCTCTCCCAAGCTTTTTAATGAGAACGCCTTCGAGAGAGTTTTCTGACAAGCCCACCAACAAAAAAAAATGGATCTTCACGAGACCAGGGCTGCATCCCCACGAATCGGAGTCATAGCTGGTCCCAAGAACAAGGGTATGGCAACCGTCTCTTTGCTGTGCTCAGGTCAGGCGGCGGCGACCGTCCTGTTAGTTGTCAGCCACTAGAACTGACCATGACGCCGTCAATAGTCACGAGGGGCCCCTTTTACCGCAACCGCGGGACCGGTGCTAGCGGAGCTGAGCCTCCATAAAAATGGACAAGGGCCATGCCTTTTTTACTGGGAGGGAAACCGTGCATATGGCTTCGTCTTCATGAGAGAGCCTCATCTCAATATTACGGAGTCCTAGGAGATAATGCATCTACCGGGTTTGCGGATCGCACTGTGCAGGTCAGGGAAACCGGGAGCCCGGAACTCATCATTTAGCTACTATTATCTCACCGGGGCAAAACTTCCTCCTCCCCTTTTCTGCGCCTCATCACCACCACCAGATTGCACGAGTTGACAAACTAGCCCTTATTCGATCTCTTTAGGGACCAATCTCCTTTTATGCCATCCAGTCGGGTTCATGCTAGGTTCGGGAGCTTTGAGCCATCCATCGCTCTTTGCCGGATCCACCGAGGTGTGTTGGTGCGTGAGGCCCCTGACAGCTCAAGGCGACCTACAATGTGGCCGCCGCTCCGTTGCATTACATACGACATGCGGCATACGAGTCTATGTATGCAGGTCCCGTCCCGGGCCAACCTATTGCTGAAAGAGGAAATCTGTTTACTTTGAGGTGCTCCGGCTACGGAGGGTTTTATCCACCTTCACCGGCGACCACCCAACACAGTTCTGGCTGAGCTCTGATCCTCGTCCTGAGAGCCTGTGCCAGAGCCCTATCATGCCAAGCTTGACAGCTCCTCGAAACATGACAGAAACCCTCATAATAAACTGCTTACGACCGCACTAACGAGGAGAGCCATTGCCTGGCTAGGCATGCATATCTTGGACCAAACTCGAACCAACTGCATATGCCCATACCCACCCCCTTCCCCTAAACACAAGGAACCATTGGTGCCCTGCCCCTCGTGCGCACCTCATCATGCACGTAAGTAGACCTGCAGCAATCTGCATGCACGTCGCCTCAGTGGTATTTTTTATTTTCCTTTCCCGGCGGTAAGAAGAGGGCCTGGAGGTAAGAGAGGGGGGGCACAAGCACAGACAGCCGCCGCCGTCGGCTATGCACGTCTCTCGATCTGGTCGACCGCCACTGTGTATGTACTCGTAGGGGAGAGAAAAGGGGGTGCGTTGATTGCGAGTACTCCAGCAAACGATGGCGATTGGGGTGCGTTCGGGTGGTTGCTGGATGACAGACGGGTGTGGGCGGGTGAGTGCAGATGTGTCCGTGAACGTGAGTTGGTGGAAGATGGATGCAAACACCTGCAGGTAGTACCAGATACTCTGTAATTGGTTGTTTACTCTGTAGTGTGCTGCTGTAGTTCTTGGTGGTTCTCCAGGCTGGTTCAATCGGTCATGTTGATATCTATGTCAGAGGTTCATTGACGTGTCAAGTTAAAGGTGGCTTCACCTATATTGATAGACTTTGGATTCACAATCGGTTTCGATTGAGAAGTAAAATGCTTGATGGAGAGCTTTCTCTTGTTGGATTATAGCACACTTAAACGTGTTGATTCTAACCTAGGCAGATGTTTGTTTATATAATCATACATGCGTTCCCTGACTTGAATGAAGCTATATTCACCTACGCCGACAAAATCATCCCATTCGCCACAACGCCATCTGTCCATGCAAGATACGAAATCCCACCTCAAATTCATGCACACAATATTGAAGAATACTCCCAGTCATATAAACAACTCCAAAAAAGTGTACACTCACTTGAGCGACACTTCAGTCAAAAAAAAAGTATAGGGTAGGCAAACAAGTACTTGATTGCATGTCAAAAAGCAGCAATAATACCCCAGATTGTATAAGCGAACCAGAATCAGGAATTGTCAGCATCATCTTCATTGGCATCTTCATTGGCATCATCTTGGGCATCATCTTGGGCGTCATCATCATTGGCATCATCCTCCACCTCATCCTCTTCTTCAGGTAGAGGCATCGAAAACGGCAATGTCATCGGGTCATCCCCCCCAAACCACACATCAATATTAAATCTTAGTGCTTGTACACCATTGGATTGTGTGACGAGTTGGTGATCCCGAATTTTCAGGTCGAGAGGGGTTTCGATGACTTGGTGACCAGCAGCACTTAGTGCATTCCGCAGGCTAACCCTGATACGCCTCGCTTCCTCCGTAGACTCCTCATCTAGTTCGTCGATACTGGTAACCATCGGTCGTACTCCGTTGGCTGGTCGGGCAAAGGGCTGATTATGTGTGTAGCCATTCCCTTGCGGCCACACAATCGGCTGCTGTGGGGCCGACTGGTGCCGTCTTGTCAATTCTCTATGGTCTTTCCTTATTCTCACTCGGTTGTTCCCTGCTGGTTTTCTGTGAGATCGTGCACCTTGACCAGGATAACGCAGGATGCCTGAGCGTTGAGGCAAAGAAAACTGAGGGCCCCCGTTCCCTGTCCAGAACTCATTGGCTGGAAATCCGGTATTATTGAACATGTAGGTAGCGGCGGCGTCGAGGAGTTCGATAGGTCTTTTTGGTTGTTGAATCCCAAAAGGCGCCCTGATGTGCGGATTGTTTCTCAGGCCCAATTCATTGCAAATAACGACTCGGAGCATAGTCTCTACGCCTTGCATGCCTAGCTGGGAGTTCGAGCAGCCATCAGGGACCCAGTCGTGCAGAGGAAGGCCAGATTGTTCAATTACCAGGTTCGGGTCTAGAGGCAAGATCAGAATGTCCCTCTGCATCGCGGTGGCATTGTTAGGTTCCATAAATGTCCCAACCTGATTTCGGAGGTTGAGCATGACCCACATGGCAGCAGCCAGCCCAGAGTCTCTCAGACCTGAACGTTGGGTAGCAGCAGGCACAAAATACAGAAAACTCCATGGCATATCTAGCCAGTTCCAGAAGCGGGCCCAAAGATGTGTACACGCTTCTACTCGCTCCTCTCGGTCTTCAGGGCTATCGCAGTCGAAGATGTACAGATGGCCCTTTTGACGGTCGAAAATGGTCATACCCCATTGCTGTTCATACTTGATGGGCGCAACAATCCAGCGGCGGCCCATCATACGGTCTTTGTAGTCCTGTGAGGTAAGGCCGGCAGCCTGAAACGTACCGGATTTCATGTCAATGCCGAATTCAGTTGCATGCAAATTTTGGTACCTTGATCCACTCTGTCGTGTGCGAGCCCTGGCGATCAATCCTGTGACGCGCCATGGCTGAAAGAATGTCATAGTATGGTACATACCGTATGAGATAGTTCTCAGCAATGCACACATCCCAAGGTCTTCTAGGGGCTCGCATCCTGCGATATCACGGGTTAAGACCCCATGCATAAATGCAACGTGTGTGAGCCATTGGGTGTCATCATATGTGTTTGTTGCATTGCTAAACGGTGGCATGGCGGTTAGGCCAGGATAGAGAGCCATGACTTTATTATGCAAGCTCTGCACCTGATCTGGATCGTTCCAGTCTATTTCATCTGTTCTTAATAGACGGCCAGCGCGTCTTGGAACTGCAATGTCGGGGTTCGGCCACTGAGTTCTGGGGAGAAACTGCCCCAATTGTTCGTGATTCTCGAGGTTTGGCTCATTCCTTACCTGAAAGCTCAAGCTCGGCATGTTGGGATGACGCTCCAGGGCGACTCTGCCCATCATGGGTGGTAGTGTGGGCATTTTGGAAAATGAAATGTGAGATCAATAATAAGAGATAATAGTTGGCGAAAGAAGCAAGAATTTGCACACACTCGTGAGACACACTTCTGGAGTGATGATGCTGGATAAATATTGCAGAGCCATGATTCCTAGCCTGGCATCAGGCACTCACCTTAATGAAAGACATCTTTGTCGAGACATTTTGGGGAGATGGACGCCCCAAGATAGCTTCATCAAAGGATGATCACATAAGCATGGAGAACAAGTCGATGAACAGGATTGGCAAAAAGGCATTGTCAGTTGAAGGACAGAAGAAAGACCGATGGACAAGTCACAAGGAACAAATAGGCCATTGATAATGTACCAAGGGGGTTGTTCATGGCGCCTATTTATGAAATAAAGGAAGAAGAAAAAAGACATGGCGTCTGTTGTGCTATTCTTGGATGAAGGGATGAAGGGCTGAAGGACAATTGAAGTGAGCCAAGGAGACCTCACCTTGGTTCGGCAAATACTCGGCTTATTGCATCTACGCCACGAAATAGATAGAGTGAGCACCGCCACAGCACTAGCCACAGCGGGACAACACCAACTCCAGATTCCGGGTTTAGGAAATGCCCCCATCTGTGCGCATATTGAACAACAAGGCTCGACTCCAGACATATGCGTCATGGAGCATGAGGGCAACTCGCGCAAGCCCTCTCTCGCTGAACCCTTGCGACGACCTGCAGCTCATCCAAGCACCCTGGACCTACTGAAACATCATGGGCTAGTATAGGGCCTTGACTGGCTGCTGTTATGCAAGCCGGCCTGGGGTAAGTATAGCTCAGCATCCATCGGGGGCCTTTGCGGCTTCGAAGGTGCACCTCCGGGACATCACCGAGATGACGTCTCTTCCTGATCTTCTCCAGAAGACCTCTCCAGTCTCCTGGAGAAACTCCCTCACCTGCGCCAGGCGGCTTGAAGCCCGTGGCTGATCGTCATCTGCCCGCATCCCTACTTGCGGCTCTGATCTGCCGGGCATAGAGCGTCCTCGGATCAACTTCGGCAGATTGCACCACCGGCTCTAAGCTCTTAGCATAGCTGGCACAGGCAAACAACCTCCAGAAGGCGTTCCTTGCAGTGGCCCTCCTCTCGGAAAACAACAACATTGTCAGTGGTAAATTTCTGCCACCACACCACCGCCTCAGCCTGAACATCCCACCATCAACATCACCACTTCGCTCGGCTGCGCGCACGCCGACTGTTGTTTCCGCATCGCTCTCGAAAACGCCCGATTTTACTACGAATTTTTCCGATTCTCTTTTATCGCCGCCCTCGAGACATCATACGCAATGCCCGGAGGCAAGGGAAAGTCGTCTGGAGGGAAGAGCTCGGGCGGTAAGACCAGCGCCGAGGGTCCCAAGAAGCAGCAGAGCCACTCGGCAAGAGCTGGCCTTCAGGTGAGTTTTTGAGCATCTTGCGAGCGGCGGCGGCGGCGACGTTTTTTCTTCTTCCCTCGGTGCCCGAGCGATTTGCGCGCATGCGAACCCACCTGCATCTCGGCGTCCCGCTTTCTCCCCGCGATGGCACGTCGACAGCTTCGGATCCGACGCGTTCACGACCTCTTCGCCGCCGATGCGATATGACTACGATGGCGATTCATCGGCTGTGTTGATGGGCCACTCGTGTTTCGACCTACGCGATTGTGTCACCGTGCTGTGCTCGATGCCCAATGCTTGGGTGCCATAATCGCGCTGTGTGTGGCTAGCAGAAGCTGTCGGGGTTTACGCAAAATGCGTACAAGTCGCCGCGCAGCTGTTCTGGGTCGACGGTGCATCTCTCAATGTTGTGCTGCTACTAACTGCGTTGCTTTCCTCAGTTCCCCTGTGGTCGTGTGAAGCGTTTCCTCAAGCAGAACACACAGAACAAGATGCGGGTAGGCGCCAAGGCAGCAGTCTATGTCACGGCTGTGCTCGAGTACCTGACTGCCGAAGTCCTGGAGTTGGCAGGCGTAAGTGGCACCCCCCTCCTCTCTGATCTCTCCTCTGGTCTCTCCTCTGGTCTCTCCTCTGGTCTCTCCTCTGTGAGTCACCGTTGGCCACGTCTCCTAACACATCACACACACAGAACGCTGCCAAGGACCTCAAGGTGAAGCGTATCACCCCCCGCCACCTACAGCTCGCCATCCGCGGTGACGAAGAACTCGATACTCTTATCCGCGCAACGATCGCCTTTGGTGGTGTACTGCCGCACATCAACCGCGCTCTGCTACTCAAGGTCGAGCAGAAGAAGAAGGCCAAGGCGCTGGAAGCCTAAACTCCCGTGCCCGCGCACCGCTTTCTACTCTTTTTCTGCTTGATTACTATTGTTTCGGGTCGTGGGGGCTGCTGGGTATGGGTCGGGAATTGTTGGGATGATTTTTGTTATTTCCGAAGAGGCGTCCAAAGCTGAAGGCGGACATCCAAGTCGGGGGAGGCTTGGATAGTCGTGCAGACTCAGCGCATGGCAGGGCTTTTACCTTGTGGAGAACCCGACCGATCCTGTTCGGTCCCGTTCTTCTGTTCAGCCATGTCCTGTCGTGCGAGTTATGTACAACACTTTTTTGTTATTCGTTTCTGGTTACCGAGATGAACACTGGAGACGGTGGCTGATGCAATTGTACTTGTTACGGTAGATGATGACAACTTTATTGGCCATTGCTGGCATCGGACGCTTGATGATGTTTATTTGGTGACGACTATGCACATGGGCTGATATAACCGAATCGTCATCTATGTGGTGGTTTGTATGACTATTGTACAGAGTCTCTTGTCTTGTATCCTCCAGAGCTATGGCCCACACGTTCCGTTCCAACCATTCCACCCTTCATCTCACTCCCTTTCCAGGATATGAATTCCTCCCCGTGCATGATCGTATGTGGTGTCCATCATGGACTCTCTGGGGATTTGGGACTTTCGGGTACAGGCTCCATGACCTGGGACTTCAACGGCGTTCCCACCTTCTGAAAATGAATATGTCGAAACCGACGGGCCTTTCCTCTATGCGACCTCCGGGCAGGGGAGGGCGATCTGGTTCTGCTGGGGAGGCTTCTGGGGAGGGGGACTCTGCCGTTGCTGTTCTTGACACGGGCTGGTTGTTTTGGTTTCTTGTCGTCATCGGCAGACTCCTCTTCGGTGGACGAGTCGGACGATGATTCCTCTATCCTGGCTCTTCTGCGCTCGCGAGTGCATTCACTCGGATAGCTGCAATCGATGGAGCAATCGTGCGTTCTGTCCCTGAACCTCCTCAGCCTCAACTTCTTCCTCTCGCCTCTCCTTTTTTCCTCGATCCAGAACTTCTTGTTTGTATCGGTCATCCACCTCTTCTCCGTCTTCGCGCGCCGGAGCAGCCTCGTCGTGGTGGCGGTCCATTCGTTGGGGTCGGATGCGTACTCGAGCGTATCGCGGCGCCATTCGGTGACGGAGCTCCAGGGGCGGTACTCGAAGTTGGTGGTGCAGACGGGTTTCTTGGAGGTGGACGAGGGCGGCGCGCAGAAGCGATGGGAGCAGTTGAGGCAGCGATTTCCGCAGGCGATGGGGTTATGACGGTGGCAGAGATGGCATCGCCAGTGCCAGCGCTTCGGCTCGACAGGAGGGTTTGGTGGAGGAATGATGGAGGTGGCAGATAGAGGGGGAGACGTCACTGAAGCCATGATGGGCGTGACGTGTTTGTTGTTGATGGAGATGTGTTTTGGGTTGTATGCTTTGAAGATCTCTCGAAGATGAGAGGGTGAAGGCAGCTGAAGTTCCGACTCTTTGTCACTGACTTGAGAGGTGTAAAGAGAACGAGAGGGGTGAGTTGTAGAAGATAAAGAAGAAGAGGAGCAGGAGATGTTTGGTCGAAGCGTGATTATATCACCCCCAAGTGTCTGGTCGTTTGACTCCTTCACAATAGCTGCCGCTCCTATTCAAGACAGCAGCTCATGCGTGACCTTCCCAAGGCGCACAGCAAAGCTCCTCCAATAGGTGTTGAATGGAACACAATGAAGAGCCAAACGCATAGCCCCCAGGTATTAGAATAGTGTATATCCACCGATGAATTTAAATGCCAACGGAATATATTCTTGCCAGGAACAATGAATCGAAGAAAAGAAGCACCTGATGGTCAATGGAAAATTGCGAGTTATTGTCCAAGGAGGCTTGAATGGGACAAAGCAATCAGAATTGGTGGGGGGAAGGGGAGGGTGTTTGTTGTATTTAAAGGGTTCTATGCCCTTTTTTTTCTTTGAGAATTCTGAGTTAAGCATTTTTTCCATTGATTGACTTTTGGAAATAATGTGAGACTGGGTTTTTGATGCAGACAATGGCTGCAGGTCAGGGTGAAAGTGAAGTGAAAGAGGCGTGATGGCTGCATGTCCACCAACCTAAACTACAACGCCATGCCGGTACAGATGTGGATAGCAGTTGGAAAAAGTCAATGAATTGTGTGAATCGTCCTTTTGTACAAGATTATTGATGT
This sequence comes from Hypomyces perniciosus, assembly GCA_008477525.1. Taxonomy (NCBI): domain Eukaryota; kingdom Fungi; phylum Ascomycota; class Sordariomycetes; order Hypocreales; family Hypocreaceae; genus Hypomyces; species Hypomyces perniciosus. The sequence continues at coordinate 6,368,098 of SPDT01000007.1, forward strand.
GATGATCTTGACCTGTGGATGATATCGCAGTCTATCCTGTATACACACGACTTAGCTCTTCTATATGGTCAGATCACAGCCCTGCGTCCCATCTCTTATCTGATTGTGTACTCTCTGGTATTTTAGACGTGAACCGATTTACGCATCTTTCTTCGAAAATGATGTTTCGTCTCCTCGAGGGAGCTCTGCGACCACTTCATCACACATTTGGCCGCTGACAAGGTTGACCCGCGGTCCCGTGAAATTCTTGCGACCGTCCACCATCCACTGGAAGACCGATACCAGAACAATAATCGCAAACGACACAATACAGTAGTCTTTTATTTGCCGTGTAATTAGCGATAAGCCAGTAAAACGTGAGGTATGTATGTGTTGATGTGAACTTACTCATGTTGCTTCCCGTGACAGGCAGAGTGGGAGGGAAGACAAACAGCACCGTCGTCAGGGCAATGTATGATAGCGAAATAATGTCACAAGTCCATCCGAACCAGTTGGGTAGAACCCATTTGCGCTCCGGCAGCGTCTTTCGTCCTTGTAGGCAATTTACTGCAATCGGGATTGCATACGAGAGGTCGAGGGCCACAACTGAGGCGGAAATGATGGCGTTGAAGGCACTTTGTTTCATTGTGTCAGTGCACTGAGTCATTGCAAAGCTGCAGTACTTGCACACGATGCAAGAAGGGGAACGCAAACCTTGTTGAGCCCAAGAAGATGAGGCCAAAGAGAATGACAACTCCAGAGGTAAGGATCAAGGCGTTCAACGGCAGTCCAAGTTTCGTATGGACCTTGGCGAACACTCGTGAAGCAGGTAGACCGCCATCGCTGCTCCGGCCAACCTATGTCCTCGTCTTCCTGACGGCTTGCATGGGAAGCAGAGAACATACCGAGCAAATGCAAAGATCATGCGACTGCTAGTTGTCATCACACTAATGGTCGCAAACGCCAGACACACCAGCGGGAGCCTTTCACCAGATCAGCTGTGTCCTTTCTCCCATCACATCATCAAGCAATTGACTTACATAAGAAGACAAATGGCCCCGGCGTTGCTCTTTGTCGCATGGATCAAGATCTGCAAAAGAGGACCTGCGGCAGAGCTGACGACATCGTCGATGTCTCCAGATACAAACAACAGCACGATCAAGAACACGGCGCCGGTGAATGTTCCGATACCGACGCAGATGACCATAATTTTAGGGCCTTCCAAGGCCGCATTCGGAATTTCTGTGGTGGTGAATAGGTGAGTGTTTTTGGTCAATGTGTGAGAGAGGTGAACAAAGGGTACCTTCGATCATGTGGGCGACAGCGTCCTACGATAACAAGTTGGCCTCTGATTATATGAGTCTGAATTTATGACTTACGAAAGCAGTGACTCCAAGACCGCCTTGAAGCAGCTGGGAATCATGTCAGCACGATGATCCTCTGTCCCGTCTTGGGGTGAACCTACTCCGAGCAACCAGGCAATTCCATCAGGCCCTACCAAGCAATCAGTGGCTGCGATACTTGCCGGTGTATCTGTAATTTAGACGTACATCCAGTCTGGTTAATAAATTGGCGAAACACAAAGTAGGCTGTATTATAATCCGGCGATGCGCATGCAAGCACAGTGATGGACACGACAACAAAGCCACCGATCGACCACGCAAACGCCCCGCGATAAATAACAGGGAGCACAGAGTTCATGAACGCGTTGATGACGAACGACGCCAATGTGAAGCCTATGTATATGAGGAACTGATGCCATCGCTGTGGATTGTACCCCTGTGCTCGGGTGTGAGTCTTTGTCCTCTACAGAGTAAGTGGTGGATATGGGATGGCGACGTACAGAATGAAATACTGAGATGACGCCGACGATGAGCTGACTAGAGAGCAGCGCGTTTGTCGCAACGAGAGCAACCTAGGAGCCAATCAGTCAAAGCCTTGCTTGATCTCTTGAGTGCCCATCATCATACCCATCCGGCGACATTGACCCATCCGGTCACCCAGGAGAGGATCGGCACCCATTTCGGCCAGGAAACTGTAATTGCGTCAGAGGGTGATCCGAGTCAAAAGGAGTAGAGATGCATACTCGCTGCGGCGTAGTTAGCATCTGGACCATGGCCATTCCCGGAATGATGGCTTGGTTAGTCCAAGCCGTGGACAGTTCCTCTCACCTGCCACCCAATGATACTGACCACCGGCACTGGATTCGAGGCATTCTTACTTAGTAGATTAACCTAAAGAATATCGCTTTCCAACGGGGCGGAGACTCACGTAGGATAGGCCGATAAAAACTCAGCCAACGACGCCGCAATGCACAGGTTGCATACACCTGCAGTGACAAGACCTGCATAGGTGTCAGCTCAAAACGTGGTTCCAATTAATCTAACACGGCATATGAGAGGTAAATTAAGTAAACGAAAAGATGGACAGACCCCAGACGACGCCGGGACCACCGCCAGATGTCAAACTGAGTGACAGGCTTGCTGAAAGTGCAGTCCAGGACTTTTTGAAGGTTCGTGTTAGCGACTGACTTGGACTACCTGTATTCTTCTTGTATTTTTGAGGGGTTTTCTTACGTTCAAGACTGCAAATGCTAGTCCGAGCATGGATCTAAAAACATCATGTCATGGTTAAATAGCGGCCACGAGGGAAGGGGGCCAAAACAATGGAGTCGGGAACGGCATTTTGATCTGTCATTTCGGAGTACATACAAGGTGGAAAAGTTGCGGTTCAGCTCGGGCGTATGGCCCATGGCTGCCAATTGGGCGTCGTCGTCGTTCTTGGTGTATTCTTCGCTCATGATGGCGCCACTGATCATCTGTACTCTGTACTCTTTGTCACTTATTGCCAAGAATACGACATCTGCCGGAGGTTGGGAGTGTTTGAACAGAAGGCGTGGACAACCGAACGAGAGGCAACTGAGATAAATGGGTAAATGAGTTGGGCTGCTGTGCAGCTTGCTCAACCAGCTCAGTCTCAGAACTCAAGCAATCATTGCCGAATTCCAACGTGCGGAGACATGTAGCCAAGAAGCCTTGGCTTGTTCTGTTTCTCCAACTCCCCTGCAAGGGTGTCTGGAGATATGTGGCCGGCGCAAACGAGAACAGCTGGATTCGGCAGAAGTCAACAGAATGACCACGTGCAGAGTAGAGTACTAACTAGGGAACCGACCGATACGCAAATATTAGTGTACGGCCCCCTCGAAATGATCTAAAACCCCTGTCTGTCTGTCTGTCTGTCTGTCTGTGCTGAACCAGTGAATCATTTGAGATCTCGAGTTCCACTAGTCTCCGGCGCCATCCAAAGGAGATGCGGGGAAACAGGGGCCAAGATGAGCACAGACAACGAGGTACGGAGTATTAATATACATAGAGTGCCTATATAAGAACCCCCTTGTACTATAATGGAGTCGAGAACATACTACGAGTACAGACAAGACAGAGCGGATAACGATCGGCAGGCAGCGAGAGGCTGGAGCTAGGATGCCGCCCGGACATCCCCGGTCGCTTGGGTGTTGTTGATATGTACTTGTGACCCCATGCGGACCCTTGCCTGTGAGACACCGGCCGTCCAACTATTATGTCCATCACAAGCACAGCTGAAAGGATGACCGGATGTTCATCACCACTACTACGATTGTGTACCTGTAGCGCTACTGCAGCTGATGTGGACCCTTGAGGCTCGTCCAGTTTGTCGAGATAATGTACGCATGCTACCACTTGGCGACGATAATGGTGAAGGCCCGAGGGAACCCGCGGCTGCTTGAGGGCCATCTTCCTTTGTAGATAAGATGGAGGAGTACCCCTGATGGGTTGATCACCACGGTCTTCTCGCGGGCCTTCGACTGTGACCCGGAGCTCTCCTCTCCTCTTTTCGGGTGTTCAGTGACTTCACTACAATGACCTTGAGAAGCTCTTTGAGCATCATCGCTGCGATTGCGGGATGGGGTGTTCAGTCCTCTTTCGCGCATCCCTCCACTAATTCTCCCGATGCTTCAACGCAATGCAAGAGGACGACAGTGGCGATCTTGTAAGTTGGTTCATCAGAGAATGGGACATGGAGAATCGATATTGAGAGATTTCTGCTAACACGCCATACTAGAGGAGCAGGAATGGCTGGCATCACCGCAGCTGTGAGTACCCAAACTCTCATTCTGATACTTGGGCATTTCACCACGATTCATTGACAAGGCTGACCCAGCTTTTTATGTACACAGAAAGCTCTGCACAACGCTTCGATATCCGACTTTGTCATTATCGAGTATCGTGATACCATCGGTGGGCGAGCCTACCACACCAACTTTGGCAAGCAGAAGAACGGGAAGCCATACGTTATTGAATACGGCTGCAACTGGGTAAATATGACTAGCATCGCCAAGCCTTTCGGTGTGACCTAAAGATGCTGATTTACGGACGTTTGCAGATTCAAGGCCTAGGCAATCCCGGGGGTCCTGGTACGTGTTTGTGTTTACAAGCCATCTTTTACGATCCTTACGATTCTTGGCGCATTTGCTTTTTTGCGGCTTTTTTTCTTCTTTGTGCATGAGATCCACCCATGTTATAAGAGTGTTTTACGATTGCTAATGAAATGACGCAGAAAATCCCGTGTACACCTTGGTGAGATGAGCCGGATCTTGATGTAACATTGTGGCCACTGACTCAGGTGGATAGGCGAAGAAATATGGCCTCCAGAACACACACTCAAACTACAGCTCCCTCCTGACGTACGATGAAACGGGCCTTACGGACTACAGCGACCTCCTTGATGAGTACGATGATGTGTATGACAAAGCTGCCGCGAAGGCAGGCAGTCTTCTTGCGCAAAACTTGCAGGATCAGTCCATGCGTGCGGGACTTGCTCTGGTGGGATGGAACCCCAAGCATAGCGACATGAAGCGACAGGCTGTAGAATGGTGGAACTGGGGTAAGTAAACAAAAGATGGACGCAAAGTTTGGATATCTGTAAAGCTGACGAGCATTGTAGATTGGGAGGCCGCATCCCCCCCAGAGCAGTCATCGCTGATCTTCGGAGTCGCTGGCGAGAACCTCACGTTCAACCAGTTCAGCGATGAGAACAACCTGGTTATTGACCCACGCGGCTACAGCACCATCATTGATGGCGAGGCGTCCACATTCCTCAAGAAGAATGACCCGCGACTGAAGCTGAACACCCGAGTCACCAACATCAGCTATTCCGACCATGGCGTTACTGTCTACAACCACGACGGCAGCTGTGTCTCTGCCGCCTACGCCATCTTGACATTCCCGCTCGGTGTTCTCAAGAGGAACGTGATTGGGTTCAAGCCCGAGCTGCCAGAGTGGAAGCAAACTGCGATCCAATCCTTCGCCATGGGCACATATACCAAGATCTTCTTTCAATTCAACGAGACCTTCTGGCCCGAGGATGTGCAATACTTCCTCTACGCCCACCCTACCACTCGCGGATACTGGCCTGTCTGGCAATCCGTCTCGACAAAGGGCTTCTTGCCAGGCTCCAACATCATCTTTGCCACGGTTGTCAATGATGAGTCCTACCGTATCGAGCAGATGACCGACGCAGAGGTCAAAGCTGAAGGCCTCGCTGTCCTGCGTCAAATGTTCCCCAACGCAACCATTCCCGAACCCATTGCATTCACATTCCCTCGCTGGACCAAACTCCCCTGGTCCTACGGCAGCTACTCCAACTGGCCCATCGGCACCACCCTGGAAAGGCATCAGAACTTGCGCGCCAACGCCGGCAGGCTGTGGTTCGCGGGCGAGGCGATGAGCGCAGAGTACTTTGGCTTCCTGCACGGAGCCTGGTTCGAGGGCCGCGAGGCTGGTGCGCAGGTAGCGGCGTTTTTGCAGGGGAAGAATTGCACGGAATATAATGGCCAGAAGCTGTGTGGTGAGAGGAAGCGTTATGAGGTGTTGAAGGGGACGACGCCACTGGAGCAGTACAGTCTGCTTAATGGATGGGCTGTGAGAAGTGTTTACGCGAGCGGCGGTAATTAGGGGCTTATTGAGTGTTTAATGAGAGCTATGTACTGTATTAATTTTGGAAGCATTTTAAATGGATGTATTTCTCTGAGGCGAAGCTCTCTACGACCAAGATACAGAGTGTGTTGGTGGGATTTGCAATGCTGAGTTTTATGCTCAATCTACGCGTAACATGTAACTCAACAACTTATCTGCTCTTGATTCCTGTATATATAGATTGCGGTTATGCTTAATCCGCTCATCATCACCGAAATCGCTCACAGTATCCAATATTTGCAATATGCAACTGAAGAGCGCGTGTATCCGTATTGCTCAACAGTTGCACAGCAGCTTACACAAACTTTGTGGAGTGAGAGTAACGGGTTCTTGTCTGGTTAAAATTTCCTCTTTCAACAGCCCAACTCGCTACTGATGACGGATGATACTGACATTGCTTGACATGATCTCTTCTTGGTCGTCCTGGATGAGCGGCTACCAACAGCTTGTGTCATTGCTGCTAACAAAGGGTTTTATCCAGGGAATTGCCTGCCCGATTGTACACGGTAAAAATGTGTAGAGTCGAGATATAGAAGGCTCTCGGCCTTAGAAGACGAGAAATGAAAACATTGACCAGTAACTTACAAAGCTCCAGCTGCGGCCGAAGAAGTCAAACACAGAGAGAACGGCGAGCTATAGAGAACGGCGAGCTATAAATCACAGATCAACAGTTGGTGGGCTCATAGGTCGATTGGAAATGATTGAATTCGACACTCTTGTTGATCCCAAGTTAGGTGGGAAAGGCTACTGCTTAATTACACGAAAACTGGCTAACAAATTGATCTTGATTATCCGAGTTCTTGACTAGATAGTCTATTTATTATTGATATCGTTATCAATATCGTTATTGATTTACGGATTCGGGTATTATTGCTAGTTGTGTCTTAAAATGAATAACTGTTCGTTGGGACGAACGGAATATACTGCGATGTGGTTTCATTACTGATATTGACAGTTGTGGAGAAAAGATTGTACCACATAACACCACAGTAATTGAGACTAGCCTTCGAAATAACTACATTGCACTAGCATAGGAGCCGTCAGCTTCTTGTCTCGGCTGTTGAGTGTAGTAACGGAGGTAGAAACCAGGCGCAGGTAAAGCAAGCTAAATGATGTGCCTAGCACACCGACTTTCCTTGAAGCAATCGTCAGGCTGAATGTGGCCACGCTGTATGAAACAGTCTTTAACCTGTAAAGGCGGGAATGGTGAGAGCAATAAACGCCGTGGCGGAGATATCTCCGGGCTATGGACGAGCCTTGTGAAGCACCGCCTACTCTACTAACGCGATTTGTAACCCCATGCGTCTCGTTCTATAAGCCTACAGAAGCTGAAAAGCAAATGGATCATAATAAAGAATATGTATAGCCGAGATTTAAGACAAATTAGCTTAGATACTAGCCCTGTATGAAAAGATCCATGTAGCACAACAGTTACAACTGTTTGAAGTTATAGCTACATACGAGTAAGAGGTACTGCCTTGGTAACAGAGAGCGGGAAGCCCCAATATGTCGGATATGTTATCACACGTAAGATGCTAAAAAGGGGAAAAGCAGAAGCAACCTGCGAGATTTACTGCACCAGAAATGAAGGTCCCTGGAATATAAATAGAGTGAATGGGAACTACAGGCCGTTAATACAATACCAACCTGCTACTCACTTGTCTGCCTACTTTCCTCTACAAATAGGCAAGCCTCCCTCCTCCCTTACCGCAGGGTTCTTGCAATTAACTGCTCACCTCAACAACTTCAGCCCACTTTCCAGATCACATTGAGCGTGGGACCCAACAGCACAAGCGAAACCTTAGGGCTCTACCTATTTAGACCTCTTAGATTACAGACTTCAATACATCTGTAACATCCATGGCAACTACTGAGGTCCAGGCCGAAGGCCTCCACCCCGTGGTAGCTGACGGTTTCGTGGGTCATGGAGAAGGGTTGCGGAAAACGTATGGTAGCCGGTGGTCGGCTGCCCTCTTACTGGCAAACTCTGGGGCCAAATGCACCGCAGTCTCTCGGCTTTACGACGGTCTGAAAGAATATAGTGAAATCGGGTCACCCGACACTCTGAAAGGTCTGCGGGCCATTGCCAGAGAAGCCTTCGACTTAGTTGCCGGGGATAATGCCTACGCACGTGGCCTCCTGGCGGACGAATTCGAGAACTGTATCTCCCTGATGGATAAGGTCAGGCCCAACGGTTACGCAAAGACTTTGGGTTTCGGTGCCATCCTTCGGGAAAGGATTACTGAGGCTGCGATGTTGATCGCCCAGCTCATCGCCATGCTGCAATTGGGCGCCACTGTGTCACCGGACACTTATGGTGACGCGTGTGCGGTTTCGGTTTTGGGAGTATTCATGCACGACTCTCTAGGGATATTGCGGAAAGGCTGGATCCAAGGCAACAAGACGCTTGAGTATTATTCAGGCGTAGACAGCAGAGCCGCGGCCCTCTTCTCACAAGTCTGCGCCAACCTGATAGGAGACAGTACAAGGGACCGACTGGGTGGCAGCGCAATAGACCTCGTGCGAGCACACTTGACATCCAACATGTGCGAGTCTGGGTACGGGATTGGGGAGCAGGTGATCAAACTGATTGGAGAAGGCTACTGTACACCCGGGTCTTCACCTGAATTCAGCGAGGACTTCTCTCGACTGGAGCGAGCACTCCTAGAGGCGGTTAGCATGCGTGGTGCTACGCCGAGCCCACGAGTGATGAAGGCCATCTTCCATGGTCCCGAGACCTGTTCCACGCTCCTGCGACTTTGCACGGGCTCTTTCAAAGCGGATGGCGCCAATTTCGCACGCTATTGCTTGCCGTCCCTATACTCATCGGCACTCCTCGCTGGATACCCGGACACGGATTTGACGGCTTTCATGTTATGTTATGTAATGTGTGTGCTTCCTACATGGGTTCCGGAGGACCGTATATTTGCTGTGGCCACTGTCCATCGTCTGATGTACGGTCTGGAGGGTGTCGAGCCCGAGGGTGTTACAACTGATCAGGACACTTTTATCCCACTGTCCGTAGCATACGAGAATATCGATCGTCTTGGACCAACTAACCCGGGTGATATGGACCTTCGCGAGCTGTGCCGGACTGAGTTCACCCGCTGTTGGGAGATTCGGCGGCACCGTGACGCCGCTTGGCGCCACACTCGTTCAGCATCCTCCACCAAAGCGAGGGCTTCCGGGCTCGATGACGACTCCTACTTTCGCGCGAGACAGTACGAGGGGCTATGGGTGATCAGTGACTGCCTGTCTGCCGCTGCTCAGGGCGTCTCGACTTATACTGAGGCTTCAGCCGCGTCCATTAGAGCAGGGATACATGCGTTTGAATCACTGGCAGCGAGACGCCGCGCAAAGCAAGACCACGGACGACTTCTCGACGTCGACTGCCCGGGGGCAGACCCGGCCGCTGAGGCTGCTCTCGGCCTCTACGCCATGCCCGACCACGACTACGGGATTGGTGTCTGCGAGTCGCGATCGTCTCAGTCGACTAACATATCATCGGTGTACAGTCAATTGTTATTACTCCCAGGGGATCCTCTTTGGCAGCTATTCTCGAATCGAGAGGGCAAGCAAACCTAGGTACTACTACTACCTACTTGATGCCCCGAGGGGTTCGGATCGGTCCGTTCCGGGTCCATCTGGAATAGTGTCAACATCAGTAATAGAACCACATCACGGTATATTCTGTTCATTCCAACGAACAGTCATTCATTCCAAGTCATAACCAGCAATAGCGGTCACATCCATAAATCGATAATAATATCAGTGGCGGTGCCAATGATATATCGATTATCTAGTCAAGAACTCGGATAGTTAAGATCAATTTGTTAGGTAGTTTTCATGTATTTAAGCAGCAGCTTTTCTCACCTAACTTGGGATCAGCAAGAGGGTCGAAATTCAGTCATTTCTAATCCACCTATGAGCCTGCTAAACTGTTGATCTGTGATTGGTATATGTAAAAGGAAACACCATGGACTTCCAGAATGTAGAATTCTGGACTACGGCCTAAGAAAGGAGCTGCAGAAGAAAGCATATTCCATGTGGTTGCTGTCATAAGCGGCTTGTTGAGACTACTCAGATCCAGTTGCTAGTTGTTCATAAATTTATGATTCTATCTATATTTGTGCAACAACTGTAACATGAGCCTTCCTCGATGTATTAACATGTAATCGAAGCTAAATGTGAGTGACACAAACCGCAAGATCACCCAACAGAAACAGAGTACAGAGTACGGAGTCCGTGAGGAGGCGGTACACATTCGATGTGTCAGATGACGCAAGACCGCCTGTTCGGAAGGAGGCTGGGAGCTGCAAGGGAGATTTCAGTTTTACGCATCTGGCAAATGTCTCAGGGACGTGTAGAGATCGAAGCTAGCTCCAGTGACAAAGCCAATCTTTTAAGACTTTCGCACTTGTGCTAATGTTACATGTCCCTCTTTTATGACTATGCTGCAAAACAAAATGACAGCTCCCAGGGGATTCGGGTAATACTCCAATACATCAGAAAGCCAACTGCAAACTCTCTTGTAGCTAATTTTGGGTCCGATCAAGGCTGTGAATACGGGGCCGCTGACCCATCGGGCGACATATAATGTAATTCGACCATCGGCACATTCGGTGTCTCTCTAGATAGCATTTGTTGTCCCGAATCTCTGCCCTCTGGACGATGGAGACTGGTAAATCGTCTAATAACTGGTCGAAGTGTCGCGGCTGAGGATGCGATAAGCGCCATACCGACCTCGACTGTTGGCCAGATATTGATATTAGGGTTCACCCAAATATTAATTTTATGGCCGAGGTCGCGGAGATATGGGATCCTTGCGATGGTTGCAATACAGGCACTGGGTGGGAATTATGAGTGGTACGATAGCAATAGAGATGGGAAGCTTACATTGATCCAAGCCCCAAGACTAATGCAATATAAAGTTTTGTACTTCTGGCCATATTCAGGTTCCAGACGATAAAGAGGGGAAGAATGGCAAGGGTCCAATCAACCACTAGGATTATTATCGCATGAGCCCAGGAGACATTAATCACATATTTGGCCTTCAAGCAAGCCCCTTGTAGATTGTGCTCGGCCACTTTTCTCCAGAATACTGATGGAGGGTAGCATTGGAAAAGCTGAAAGAAGAAGGCGCCGAAGCCGAAGCAAGCCACCACGAAGGCCAAGAAAATGATGATATATCGTATAATCCGTGTAAAGGCAAATCGAAGGAGAAAGATGCAAACCGATAATTTAACGAAGGTAGCTGATAAATTATACATCATCTCGAAGAAAAACTCATACTGACAATAATACTTAGTTGGCTGCATTTCTTTATATTTTGGAGCAGATAGAGCCTTACTTTGAGTCCCACTTCCAGTGTCATAGGGGACAGGTTCGCGGGATCTTGGCCTAAATGACCTTTTTGAATAGATAATATGGCGAATGTGCAAAGAAGGTAGAGAAAGATCTATGGCGAATGTAAGCAAATAGAGCAATAAAATAGAAAAACGAATAAAAATACCAGTGTCACAATGGCAAAAATGTCATCAAGACCAAAACATGGTCTGAGGAAGATGCGGGCATAGCAGCGCAGCAGAACCACTACTGTGGATATAGGAATAAAAGACACCGATACAATGAAGAATATTTCCCCTTTGGACATACTGGTTATAACCAGAGTCGTGCGCGAGGGAACCGAATCTGCAGCAACTTATCTAGGCCTTCCGCTTTCTTAAACCCTTTCAAGCCCGAACAAGCCAACGCACGGATACAGTACGAATTATCCTCCGGGCACATTAGTTGCGCCTTTCCTATGATACTATTCTATACAGTGCGGCTGAAGTATCCATAAATATTTCCATGAAATTCGCTGGTCTTGAACTTTTCTTTTTCTTGTGGCTTCAAGCTACGAATGACGAAGCACTTCATAGGCGTTCCTTGGCTCCCTAGTACATACTTAGGGTTCGATGAGCGGCTTAAGCTAACGGAATTCTGAATAACATGGTGCAACCTTGGCAGGCATCAGTGAGGACAGTGGCAGCCTCTTGTCAATCTTATCTATGATTCATCTCAATCCCACAAACAAGAAGGACTGAAAATGGTTTCCATTGCCAGAGGAAAGAGTACAAGGCCAACGACCCAGTAACTAGATGCTGGAATTAAAACTCCGAGCGATCTTTGCAACTAACGCTCATCAGCCTTGCTCCTCACACTTGCTACTTCCAAAGGATCGAGTAAATCTAATATTCACGGAGATGTTAATGTGTGTCTGAGTTAATCCCTAGACTGGGATTGGACAATTCGGGCCGATGAGGTGGTATAACCGACAGCCGGAGCACGCGTGCCATGAAACGGAGGCGCGGTAAGAGGCTCGGCAGCCTTCTTCGAAGTGCCGAGCGAGAAGGATGAGTCGTACATTGCAGCAGTCTTCCTGACACCCACTATTACAACTACCAGAAGCAGAGTAGTGAGAGAAGTGATGGGTCATTGAGCCTGAAGGGGACTGAGCTATTTGTAACAAGAATATGATGCTCAGCTTGAGGGCGAAAAGCTACCAAGTCTCGGCCGAGTGCTTGGAATGCATGGTCAGTCCATAACACAGTCAATCGATCCTCATGCCGCTAAATTGTTCCAGAATCCAGACACGTGTGGATTATCAGGTGGCTGGACTAGAAGGGGCTGGATCTGCATGAACACGCCTGTACTCCATACTTAATACGCCACATCGTACGCCGCGGGGATACCACGGTCCAGGAAGAAACCGTACAAAGCATGTGAGGGGTATCTGCATCACTACTTTGAGGAGAATTACACGATTTAGTTACGTTGAGGAGTAGTTTTCTCCCAGCAGAGGCACTTCCGAGAACCCACAATGATGTATAAGGACTAAAATGAGGCTGTCATGATACACGCGTATTTTGAGAATGCTGTTTCCAAATTTGACTGGTCTACGCAGTACTTCGTACTCTATCTAGATTCGGAACACACCCGGTGTACGGAGGCGATTTTGTGGGGCCGGGCCGGTTGCTTGGTACCGTATCAGGAAGGTCAGCCAAAACAGGACCCAGTCAAACTGTATATTGAATTGGATGTATTTCGTATATGATGTTTTATTTTCATAGTATTTCTGTTATCTTCTGTGCTTGACCCTGACTCTCCAGTACTCTGCATGATGAACAGATTGCAATAAATCCATTCGACCACACGACCACAAAGTCATTCAATCCTCTCCAACTGCACTTCTTAAAAGCATACCTCCCCATTACCACACCCCCGGAATCACGGCCCACTTCTTCCCAATCTTGTCTTCACCAAACGTCTCGATATACCAGTTCTTCCCATTCACAGCCCGCGGCAACATCGAAAACACCTCATTCACTAAAAAAGCCCTCGCAGGCACACACCCCCAGCCCGCCGCCATCCAAAACCCCGCCCACTCAATCCACTCACAGAAATAATGAGGATACAGCATGTATCTAAACAATCCTGCCTGGGGGATCTGATAGTGCTTTTCTACCGTCTTGCCTTTCATGGCGGCGGGGCCTTGCTCACGCCGGATGCGCTCCTGTCGACGCTGTTCTGTGCGGCGGATTTCACGCAATTCTTCGTCGTGGAAGAAGTTGGATGCAAGACCGAGGTAGAAGATGCCCATGCCGATGATGAATTGCGGGATGGAGGACGAGGAGGCCCATGCTTCGGGGGTGACGGGCCCGTAGGCGGCGAGCCAGGAGCCGATGCAAATGGCGTTGAGGATCTGGAAGGAAAGGGCCATGCCCCAGACAGCGACATGAATGGGGGACATGGAGGGTTGGAGGTAAGGGAAGAGGATGGCGCGGTAGGAGTAGTGAATGACCTGAAGGTGTTAGTATCGTCCTGCTCTCTCGTGGATATACGAGGAGACAGGGACAGATGGAAACGTACAAATAATCCCCCCAACACCCGATTCTGCCAGGGCAAATCATCAATGCCATGCTGCAGCGGCAGCGTGTTCATGATATACAACAATGTTAAAAAGCCAGGACTCTCCATGGTCATCCACGCCACTCGACCTGGGATGTTCAATCTGCTGTCCACAGACGTCTTGCCCATCCCGTACCACTTGATTACCCACTGCAAAGAGCCCAGCTAATCGGACCGAAGTTAGCAGAGCTGTCTACTTAATAATGGACTCAACAACTTACTACGGGATACCCGATTTGCCAGCATGTGATGATGAGGTCATAGTGCTCCCGTGTGGGAGGAAGCCATCCTTCTATCAGGGACATGATGCGATACTCTGAGAGGGAGGAAGTGAAGACCACTTGGACAATGCCTATGTACTATAAAATGATGAAATTAAATATGGAAGAGAGTACTAAGAAGTCGTTCGTAAATGCCTCAGATCATGAGATTTTATGTGCCCTAGAAGCCCTGAGATCTCAGACGCGTGGCTGCTTGGCGATCTGAAGGCCGGATCTGTAAAAGGAGAATCGGAGACTCGATCCCCCTGAGGGGTACGTACCCTCAGATTGAGTGGCATAATTTGACAACCTCCACCGCCTTCCTAGAACAGGTGCACAGTACCTTCATAAATCCCATCATGAAGGCACCCCGATAACTGCATCTAGACGGTGTGCTGGCGCAATGGTAGCGCGTAGTCCTCCTATTGACCCACCAAGGCAATAAGACTAAGGCTCTGGGTTCGAGTCCCAGGTACATCGAATCGATGTGCTTCAACTTTTGCTTTCTTTTTTGCTGATTATGTTGACGGAGTCCTGCTTTAAGAAAAATGTAGCATTTGAGGGCACCAGATAATTTATAACAATACTCAGTACTCATTACGTGGGTATCATCCAATACTCCCTCTCTTCCAGTAGGTATGGAGACCAAGATGATCGCCACGAGGATTCGAGATTACATCTCACATTACTCTTGCGAGCCACCCATTGAATGTCTTTGAACATCCGTTATGCCCGTCATTCCATTCATCATTCTAATCCACAACTTTATCCTCAGATGCATATTTCATAGTCATGCTGACTCCCCAACTCCTATCGGCCCAGTCCGTCATCATAACGCCAATCCCAATGATGCTTCTTCACTAAACATAATGAATGCATTCCCTCGTTGTATTTTATCCCTTCACTCCCGCCATATTCATACATCAATCACATCACCACACAATCCCTATCTCCCTTATGCTGACCCCCTCCCGAATTCCCGGGCGGTCTCCTCCCTCCCGCGACCGCACCCGATGGCCGCTGTCCACGACCGGCAGTGCTGCTGCTCGTGTTGACACTCGTATTGGCACTCGTGTTGATACTTGTTCGTGATGTTTGCCTGCTCGCGCCTGGACTGCTTGTTGGGTGATTCGGATGCCCCGGTGGGGGGACATATGCAGGAACCTGCGCAGCCTGTTCATATGTCGGCGGCGGCGGCTCATCCCCACCCTCGACCGGTCGGTTCACTCCCTGCCTACGGGGTGGAACCAATGGCCGAACCTGTTGCTGAACTGGCAGTGGTATGCGAGGTGGCCTTGGTCTCTGTGGTTGGGCGGAGACAGACACGGGTATGGGCACGTTAGCGCTGTTAGAGCTCCGTCGCTGCGGGACGAACCCATCGACTCCTCCGTTACGGTTGATGGGTGTGGGTTGGTGGGCCTGTTGCTCGATGAATTGCTCTGATAACATGCGCTCGCGCTGTCGACGAGCTTGCTCTTCTCGGTGCCTCTGGTCCTCTTCTTCTTGTAGCTGTAGAGCGAGTGCCAAGTCTCTGTCTTCTTGCTCCGTACTTGGGCTCATTGGAGCTTCTTCCTCTTGCGCTCTCGTTTTCCCGCGTCGGTCAGTCACGGTTGTCCATGCACCTCCCCTATCATCGGGGAAAGCGCCAGGCACAGTACTGGATCCCGCTGCACCGTTGCCGTTGCCGCTGGTGACTCTAAAGTCTCCAGAGAGGAAATCGTTTTGCTCTCCGTGAACATCCACCAAGCTCTCCCAAACAATCTCCTCATGGCCCTTGTATCCAGCATCTGTTACCAGCGTGAAGAGCTGCATGGTCCGAGGGTGACAGTAGAGAGTAGAGAAGTGATCATTCCTGAAAAGAATCGCAAATGTGCCCGGTCGGATAGCTTTTTCGATGACCTTTATTCCCCATGGAGTAAGCTGTGTAGCAGACTCACTCAAAAAAATCTTGATTGTAATGATGTCCTGGTAGAGTTCTTGCTCCGATTCTGATAGACCGGCGTCTGAGGTAGACAGCTTCTCTTCGAGCTCCTCTTCGTGAAAAAGCAGATTTTGTACATCCTCGTATGAGCTGGCATGTCTTTCCATAGCGGCGTAGGCAGGATCATCACGTGGCGGAAGCCAGCCGTGAATAAGTGGGATGGAGAAGGTTGCATAAAGGCTCATTTCCATGGTATTCTCAAATGTCCCGGGGATGAGCTCCCCCCTCTCGCTCGGGTGCAGGTGCGTCAGTGATGTACGCTTGTAAGCACTCACCATCTCCGGCGTGGGGACGAAGCGTGGGTTGACATTCATGCCCGTATGCAAGCTCTGCAGAAAAGCGTATAGGTCCTGGACGTCCGGGAGGGAGTCTTCTGAGGTTGTTCTTCGCGGAGACATAAGCTCGTCAAACACAGCGTCTAGTAGGAGACTCAAGCTGACTTGCTCCCTGGAGCGAAGAACTTGCACCAATGCTGTGTCCGGAATGTCGGCTGGGGTTGTGAGTGTGAGCGCGTTGACCAACGCAACCAAAGGGCAGGGTCCATTCTCGTTTTGTATCAGTATGGGGGAGACGCGAGGGTTCGTTGCGGAGCTGGCATCATACCACCGAATGTTCTTCACTTGGTAGGTCTCGGCCTTGCCATCAACGGGGGGTCTAGACGGTATCCACCGCGCACGGGGCGGCAATGGCGGTTTCTCGACTGATACTGCTACCTCATCCTTTGCTTCTTCTTGGGGTTGCTTTGGAGGACTTGGTGAGGGGTCTGAGTCTATCAAACTCCAGTCATCTAGCTGAGCTGCCTGCCCCGCGGGAACATCTGTCACCTTACCCTTCCCACTAGCAGCGTCTGGGGCACCTAGATCGTCCCAGACATTCTGTTCGTTGAGGAGCTCATCAGGCATGGCTGATGTCTGGGGTGGAGGGTTCTTCTTTTCATGCTCACTCTCCAAGTCATCGTCCCAGGCGGAACCCTCTGAGTGTAAGGATATCAGGGCGGGCGATTTCGGGGCGAGCGGCTCTTTTGGGGGCGGCTCGGGAGTAGAACGTGCCCAGGGGTCGCTCTCCGTGTCACTGGGCACCGCCGGTAGCGGCTTTTTGTCCACGTGAGCGGGTTGTGCGTCTATTGCAGACTGCCATGGGTTCTGATTGTTTGCCTCGTCCAAGCCCAGCTTGGAGAACGATTCGACGGGAGGTTGGGCAGGGACCGGTGGCGGGTCTACTTTGGGATCGTGTGGGACCTTCTTCCGGAGGAAGGGATTTGTCTCGGATCTCTTAACGCCGGGTTTAAGAGCATCGGGGACTTGGTTGGGCGGGTTCGAATCGCTGGGTTGGTTCCTGGCCTCGTGCCACACATTGTCTTCAGCTTCTAAGGTGTCAAAGCCTCCGAGCGCGCTGCCGCCTGGCCTAAGGACGGTGGGGACGTCTTTTCGGCGGATGATACCTCCTGTACCACCATCCGTCTGCCGTTGAGGGGCTGCATCTTCCCAAGCGCTCTCGCTTGGCTGGTCTGCCCACGGATCGGGGGGCGTTTGTCGTGCTTGCGGCGGCCCGTTCGGCGGGGTTTGGGCATCGTCGGGCGGCTGGTGCGTTACCATTCTGGGCGATTAAATACAAGAGGCAAGCAGGTTTCGAAGCTTGCTCGAGCTGCTGGACTGCAATCCCAGTCTCTCTTGACGGCGAGATGTACGGAGTACGAGTAGCCCAAATGTGGCTGGGTGGGGGAGCTGTGGTGGAATGTCGTCACTGAGGCGGCGGCCTTCAGGGGGATTGGACCATAGTAATTGAATACCAGATATGTCGTGCTCGGCTTTGACAATGAAAAGACGGAATTGAGGGTATTCGGGGTCTGATGTTTGCTTTGGGGCTTCGACTGCTGGTATATGACGAGATGTTGAAGCTTAACGAGACGTTGCAGTTGAGACGGTTGGCGACATAATAACGGACAAGCCGTTGCAAGGGGGGTGCTTAAAGTGTGGCGGTGCAACCAGTATTCTGTACTCCTCTGTACTTCCTCCGTCCTATCTCAACGCATAAGAAACACAAAATTCTAAGCAAATCTTCTTTCATTGAATGTGGTTACCTTATTCGGTACAAAGTATGCGTGGCATCTTTCAGCTACTTTCAAGATTGCGTAGCCTATTGTAATACTTCGTGATGCTCAGCTTGGAGAGAGTTACAATGAGGCCTCACACGCTGTGACGACACGTACGCTCTTTGCCGCCACAAGCCACCTCCAGGCAGCCTCAGCCACAGCGGATCAATGACGCAGCCCCCGCTACCTTAATTCGATCGGCTACTCTTCCCGATTTTCAGCAGGGCGATGGCTTATCTAATTCGTATGGATTACGAAGTACTTCGTACTAGTACTACCCTATTCTTTCCAACGAATAATCATACAAAGTGCAATACAAACTTCCCTCCTACAACACCAGGTCTTGGCACCTCGTGTTAACGTTTTCGCACGCAACACCACCAATACACTAACAATTCACCAAAACCTCTGCTCGCGATAGCCTTAAAGCCCGCGAGCAGTGGCTCCTTTAACCTAGGAACGCGTACGCCTAGGAAGATTTAGCAGGAAGCAAGGAACATTATCCTCGCAGGGGCAGAAATAGAACTCTGCTTCGACACTATCACTGCTGAGCCCAGCACTAAGCCAGGGGAAGGCCAGTATATCGAAATATACTCAAGCTTAAAGCCTAACACTAACAGTAACTGCAATTCCTTAACATCCAGTCTGCCAAGCTCTCTACCACTATCTTTCATATAACCGACCGCCAGAATCAATACTCTTAAAGCCCTAGAAAGCATTAAAGCTAATAGCTGGGCCTTATTTAAGGACTATATAGCTATTCTCTATACAGTCTGTAAAGCATTTAATAACGCTATTACTCAGTTTCCAGCAGGCAGAAGACATAATATCGCCACTTAAATAACCCAAGGCTTTATTAACTACTACAGCAATAATAATATTACCGCCAAACTACAGCCTAAAGCCACTTAAAACTCTTATACCAGTAAACTTTATACTGGCCTCCCGCCTAATATATTACACTAAACGCGCTCCTAAATACACGCTGCTACCAAGGCATATTAAACAGGAATCCCCTTAGCTGGCGTTAAGGATAACCTATAAGTCTTTATTAAGCTAGACCTAGGATTAGCAGTATAGTAATATAAAGCGTATTATATTTATATAATAGTTACAGGAATTATTAATAAAAGACTTAAAGTAATCCTTTAAATATTATTAATAAAGATAAAATAGTTAATAACCCTAGTTAACTAAAAGATTAAATAACAGCTCTTTAATAAAGAGATCGAGATTAATGTTTATCTAAGCGCTATAAAAGTTAAAGTAGCCTAGTAATAGTTTATATATATAGTCTTAGGCTGCTTAAAGAAAATCTTAAATTCTTTTAATAATATAAAAGTAAACTACTTTAAAGCTGTTAAGTTAAAAGTAAAGATATAGATTAGATAAGACCTAGTTAATATCTAGTTCTTTAAATAACTAAGCTAAAACTAGTAAAGGAAAATAGTACTACTCTCTTTCTTTAAACCACTTAATAAAAAATTCACCCTCTTTAACTCTAGTAAAATAGCAAAACTAATATAAAAAACCACTCTTTTACTATAGTGCAAGACCTACTAGGACTTCCACCTTTAATAAGTATATTAAAGGAAACCTAAATACTGCCTCTGCAGCAGCTTTAAGTATAAAATACAGGTCTGCCTATTGAATATTTAATGCACTAACTGCTTAAAGCTATATAAGGCTATACACTGATAGTGCCTAGCTAGACCTTTCTGCAGCTATAAAAAGTTAATATATCTCTTAAACGCGAAACTATAGGAAGTTTAATAATAAAGAGCAGAGATCTCCCAATAAATTTACTTTATAGTCCCTAGGCCTTTAAGTAATATAATAGCGACTGGCCCCCCTTTATTACTATATATAGCAGCAGCAGAAAGACTATTATAGTTTTAAGTAATTAAAAAAAGGCAATATTTAAAGATAATAACCTTTAATAACTTAAATAAATCCTAGGAAATTTAATTAAAATAAAAGAAATAATAAAACCTAGAGAATATTTTAGGCTAATATTAGCAAATTAGAGCCAATATATAACACTGCCCTCGCTTTTATAGCTAAAGAGGGCTATAATATTATTTTAATATAAGAACTATATACAGATATTACCTAAAAGGGATATTACTGTATAATATAATATAAAAGATTCTAGACCTTTTCCTTAATAATAACCTAAATAAACTGCAGTACCTGCCTATAAGTCTTTATATATATAAGCAGGAAAATAAGAATTTAAGCTAAATAACTATTTACTAAGACTATTTAAGATCTCTTTTAGGTCTGCGTTAATAGAATTATAACTATTAACCTTTATAGAGAATATAGTATATTTAAGGCCTTTAATACTTTATTTATATAGCTAGTCACTAAAAACTATATAGTAGCTGGGGATTTTAATATTATTTACTTTTTATAGTAGATAATTAATAACTGCAATTAAGGCGCATTAATAGCTGACTAGGCCTTTAAAACTAGCCTTTCTCTCTTTAACCTATTAAATACCTTAACTTATATATTAAGCAATACAATTAACTTAGCGTTCTTAAATATACTATTAGTAAAAGCTATACTAGAAAAACACCTATTAACTAGCTTTAACTATACTATATTAAATATTATAATCCTAGCTTTAGCCTACTGCCTAACGCCACTTAAAGGGCTAAAGGTTAAAGGGGATAATAATAGAGAATATTTCCTAGTACTAGTTAAAGAAAGGATTTTACTCCTCCCCCCCCTTTAACTAATAGCAGCAGCCGCAGACTAAGCAGCTAAGGCGTTACTGTCTCTCTTCTGCAAATCTGCTAAAATAATAAGCTAACTACTAGGTTAATTACCTTTTAAGCTATAGTAGGGATTTAAGTATAAAGAGAGCTACTAAGCTTTTTTAACAGCTAAAAGAATAGCAGCTATACCGCTAAACGCCTATCTTTATAACGCTTAAAAGTCTTTTAAAAAAGCAGTAAAGAATACTAAAAGGGTATATTAATAAAATATAATTAATACAGTTAAAAAAAGTAAAGATATTTTCTATATAGCCTACTAGGCTAAGCTAAGATTAATTTTTTAACTGCTACTACTATAAATAAATAACTAGGTCTTTACCTTTTAAAAGGAGAGGGCTATAGCCCTTTATAATACTATACTTAAAAGATATATAATAGCTGATAATATTAAGGACCTATAGACTTTAATTAACTAATAACAGTAGATTACTCTTTTTATAATAGTCTCGCTAAAAAAAGCAGTAGCAGTTATAATATATATAGGAAATATATCCTTAAATATTAATAATATTATAATAAACCTTTTACGCCTCTGCTAGCTAATAATTAAAGAATATATCCGCTCCTTTTATAAAACTTACCTTAAAATTAAATATTACTTATCTGCTTTTAAATTAGCTGAGGTAATAATAATCTTTAAGCTAAAGAAAAGAGATCTTTTATCTTTAAAGGCTTAAAGGCTAATCTCTCTCCTTTTATGCCTAGGTAAAGGACTTAAATGCTTTATTGTATAAAAGATAGTATATACCGCAATTGCGCAGCAGGTACTATACGCTAAATAAGCTAGCGCCCTCTTTAAGAGATCCGGCATTAACCTAGTTATAGCCCTAGTCTATAAAGTCAAGTTAGCTTTCTATAATAGTAAAGTGGCCACCCTAGTTACAGCTAATATTTAAAGGGCCTTTAATATAATCTTTGCTAATAGGTTAATACTCTGACTATATAAATAAAGCTGGCTTAACTGTATAGCCTAGTAGGCTTTCTCTTTTATAATAGACTATAAAGCCTAGGTAAAATTATAAAAGATAATAACTTAACTGCTTTTATTAAACTATAGTCTCCTTTAAGGATTACCAGTATCTTTAATTCTCTTCCTACTTTATATAGCCCCGATATACTACTTATTTACTGCCCTTACCTAGCTCTATATAGCAGTAATTAAATAATCTTTTATTAATAAGCCATAAAGGTTTAGCTATATAGACAACGCGGCGTTCCTGTTTATTAGTAATACCCTTAACTAAACAGTAGCTTAAATAATAGCTATACTCTAGAAGCTTTAGTAATAGGGCAGCAATAATGCAATATTATTTAATCTTAGGAAAATAAAAGTAATATACTTTTTAAAACGCTATATTTAAGATAACCCGCCAGTAATATATAATAACACTAAAAAAACTGCCCTTAAAAAAGGTGCAATTAAATAGCTTAGCGTTTTCTTTAACTGAAAGCTTAGCTTTAAGATATACATTAAAAAATAGGCTATAAAAGCCTATATAGTAATAAATATACTCTGCAGTATCTTAAACTCTATATAAAAGGCTGCACTATACCTTATACACTAAGCCGTTCGCGTATATATTAAGCCAGTACTCTACTATAGGGCAAAAGTATAGTATAAAGGCTTAAAGGTATATAGAATATAATACCTCTTTAACTATATAAGCCTAGTTTTTAGAACAGCTATATAGGCAATCCTTTTAATATAAAAGACGACTTTTACACTAATCCTATATAGGGAAAGTAAGATCCCTTTAATAATATAACTCTTTAATGCCTAAAAGCTTTAATTTACAGTTAAACTATTATCGCTAAATAACCGATACCTTTTAGTCTACAGGACCTATCCTGGCTAATGCCTATATAAATAAGCTATTTTAATGCCTATAATAAAATTACAGTAAACTATACAGTTTACTAGGAGTTACTTAAAACCAGCCTTTCTCTTTAAATTAACTAGATTTTAAACCTTTTTCCTAAATAGTAAAGCTAAAGCTGCTAAAGAATTTAATAATTAGATAACTATAGTGGCCCCTTAAGATATAGTAGTATTTATAGACGGCTTATGCCTCGCTATAGGAGCTATTAGCTATAGCTTCTCTATATAGCGGGATAATAAAGAAGTCTTTATAGGATATAGCCGATTTAGCCTGGCAGAAGTGTTTAATAGCGAGGCAGTTAAGGCCTTAAAGGGGCTTAAAGCTGCTTTAGCTAGTAATAATAACCTAAAGGATATTACTATCTATCTAGATAATATAGCTGCAGTATACTGTCTTAAAGGTATACCTTTAAACTTATTATAATAAGTCTTTATTGAATTTTAGAGACTAAAAAGTATTTATAAAGAGAATATATATATCTAATAGTGCCCTAGCTATTAAGGAATACAGGGCAACGAAATTGCAGACCAGTTAGTAAAACTAGGCAGTAAATAACTAGAATTAACTAATGCAATACCTATACTTATATTCCTTTAATAAAAGGTAAAGGTAAGACTGAGAACTAGCTTTAAAAGCTAGTGGGAGGGGAATATGCCTAATATATACCGCCTATTTAAATTAACTATTAACTTAAAATGCCTTAAAGAATTAATAATTTTATAGGGAAAACTCTATTATCTCTTAGCCGCTAAGTCCTAGCATAAAGACTTTGCGCAGTATTATAAGTGCTTTAGGTATAAAGATACACTAATAAACTATAGCTGCGGCAGGAAGAAAATATATACCTATATCTTTTATTACAGGAAAATTAGCAAGATATAACGATAAAGACTAGCCCCTTTAATCCGCAAACCAACCTTTTATCTGCTGGGTTCCGGCTATAACCACTTTATCTAAACAGCGCAGGCCTCTAACTTCTTTATTAAAATATACCTGCGCCGCTAGGAAGCCGAACCAATCCTAATATTAAACTTAATCTTTCAATTCTTTCTTTTATTACTCTTTTATCCTGTAAGGGATTTACTTGCAGCTCGCTACTAAATCGCCTATAAATCGACAGGGCTAGCCCTTAAGGTTGACCTCGGTCACCTAATATACTACGCGAGATTCTTGCGTCTCCTCGACCCGCTAATAGGAGTAGAGCTGGAAGACTATGCCCGCTAAAGCGATAAAATGCTATATAGGGGAGCTTATGTGTTTATTAGTAATACTGTAGTTAGACCTAGCATAGCATGTCCTTTTGCCCTACTGGGATTAGTGGCCTTTGCCATAGGACGTTAATGGTACATCAATCAATCAATCAAAGTGCAATATTGCAGTCATCTTAAGGAAGTAATTACAGATAAATTGGAAAATTATGATATCTATTTGTAAGGATGCTTCGGGAGCCTTCTTTAGATACTTTACCCAACAGGAGGCTCGTGATATCATTTCCTGTGGTAATGAATCCCCTGGTCTTCCTAGATAGTAGCTCCCGTGTCAAAGAAAACAAGACAAGAAGAAAAGAAATATGTTTTAGAAAAAGGAAAAGAAAACTAAAGTACGGAGTACTCGAAGATAGTATACGAAAATAATTTTAGATATGATTTTCTATACTCAAAAGTCCTAATGACGGCCCGGTTTATAGGAGGCTCATGCTTGGCAAGTGATCTAGGGCCAAGATGAATGAATTATGAAGTACTCCGGTAAGCCCACCAACGCACTCATGTATGCGCACAGCGGGACATTTGAATATCGGGGCTCACAAGATGTTTCTGTAGGATAGGACATCATGCGGAACGGTTGCCGCAACTCACAATAATAAGCACAGACGGCCCAAAAGTAAGGTAGAAAGGGCTATTTGTGCAAGATACAGGACTATGGAACAGAAGAAGTATTAATTGCTCTCACCAGATGCCAAAAACCCTGGAAAAGGACTTATTACACCATCACAACGATATTGGGGACACCATCTCTAACGGCGACGAGTTCACTAACACACCTTGTGGATAACATGATACCAATGGCAACCTTATCCCGTCTAAATGTAGCAAGCACTATATAGAATATGGAACATTGGTGTCAAAGCAAAACTGTGGTATATAACAAACAGCCATACTCCATAGCGCACTCTAGTTAAAGATATCGAGAAGAGAAGAAAGAAAGAGGGGTTGCTAATGCTCTCCTTATACAAGAGGGATATAACAAAGCAAAGCAGTTTCTTGATGAATAATCTACCAAGATATAAATTGCAACAGCAACCACGATCATGCATAGCACTAGGGGTTATATCCTAACAAGCATTTGCCAAACCTAGTCTGCCGCTATGTCTGCCTGGTGCTGACAAGACATGATGGTTGTCTGCTAGTGACGAGTGATATCATTAGTAATACACCAAAAACACTGGTTGACTTTCAATTAGTTAAAAAAACCCTTGCATGAGACCAGGATGATATCCACGTCAGCTCCTCCCGCTGAAGATTGCTTTGAACTACACTTCTTTCACCATGTCAGTCCATCTTATTGACGTATCACATCTTGAGACCTGGTGAATCTACCAATCCGTTTATGTGAAAAATCGATGGGGCCATAGGGCGCTTATGAGAGCAGCTGCCAAAGGCTGCTGATGCAACTGAATCTTAGTTGCAGCAGAGGTAGTAACCCTCTAGGTAATAGTCTTTTTTCTTTTATAGCTCGCCAAAAGGAGGTTCACGGGGATGGAATGAGAGCAAGGTTAGTCTATTTATAGATGGATAACAATGTACACCCCACAAGGATCAAATATAGCATGAAGTAGTCCTTATTTCACTATTACCCGTTTTTACTCAGTATGTAGCTGAAGAATCCTCTGGTAGTAGAATGAATGCGTGGTGAAGCATAGCAACTTGATCAACTGAAGATCAGCGTAATCATGATAGTGCCTCCCTGAAGAGCCAGCAGATGTCCTCGTCTCTACAGGCCAATCAATAATGACCTGCCGATGATAAATAAACCCTATACGTCTTTCGTGGTGGTATTTGACCCTTGTGGTGTCCATAGGTATTAAGTTCTCACAATTTTATGTTTTTTTCAGCTAATACTCTGTCCTTGCTAAATTTAGTCGTAAATTTCTTGATGCACTGTTACAACGGTCACTACGACTGGTTCCACAGCAGCAGCAACACCAACGGTTCTCCTTATCCCCGATATATTGGCATTCTCAGCACTAACGATTTGAGCAATGAGATTGTCACAGATTCATTGGATGTGGATGCGGAACTGGGACTTGGCTGGCATCTGGCCCTTGGCCCCAAGCAAACAACATCAAAAATCTCTGCTAAAGTAACCTTCTTATTGCGGACAATTACACTCACCGACTAACTAGATACACTAGTAGTAGCAGTTGTTATATATAAGCACGGCTTCCCCATCTCCGAGACTTTAACGTTCGTTCGGAGTTTAAACTTCTATACTTGGTTAAAAAAATATGGGCTTGGGGTCAGCACTACGGATATTACGGATATGGATCAGGGAACCTGTGGCTAAATTTAGCTTTGCCATGGCCAATGGCTCTGTTTGAAACATATCAATTAGGGAAGAGGCGGTGCTAGCTAGTAGGCACTAACTAACCCCGGAACCACAGGTCCCGTTAACTTAGTCAACTTAGTCAGTTGTTGATCACGCCGGCTCTTATGATTCATAGACTCATGATCGCCCTCTTAAGAGTATTAACTAAAGGACAAACTATAAAGCATCGAGTTCATCGCCCTTACGATTCTTCATTCCATCATCCAACTCAGCATCTCATCCATCACACTCGAAGACAGCCGCTCAACAACTTTTCCAAGTCGATCATCATCACACCCTCTCAATAATTACATCTTCGTCTTTCAAGACTTACTTTCCAACATCTATTCAAAATGAAGTCCATGCTCATGACCATTGGCTCCGCCGCTCTTCTCTTCTCTTCCGTTCAGGCAGTCCCTACAACCAACCTTCCCCGACAGGCCGGCAGCTGCTTCGTTCGCATGAAGACTGGAGATGGTGACGCTTCCGCCGGCTTCAGCGTTCCGACAAATGCGCTCTTCTCCACTGTCAATAATCGTCAGGCTCAGGCCGGCGTGAATGCACAAGCCGCTACCGTTGGATGCGTTTGCCAGGCATTCAGCGACAATGCCGGTACTCAGAAACTCGGCGGCATCTTCACGGACATAATCACGGCCAGCTTCACCAACTCATCCGGCGGAGAGGTCAACTCCACGGCCGACCTAGCTGTTCCAGTTGGTGCATTCTGCTGTACCACAGCTCCTAACACTGTTCCGAACTGCTCCCCCAACACACCATCTCCCCCCCCTCCTCCTCCTCCAGTCAAGCGCATTGTCCGCATCCAAATCGGCCAATCGAATGATGCATCAGTGCAATTAAATGTCCCTGCCGATGGATCTGCATTCACCTTTTCTTTCAACATTGTCAACAATGTCAGAATTACCGACCTTGGAGGTGCGAAACAGGCATCTTGCCAGGCCTTTTCTGATGCAAGGGGCACTAGGGCAGTCGGTCGCCCCTTCGGACAAGACGTGGTTTTCATTAATGGAGGCCGAGACACTACGGTTCGCTCTGTTCGCTGCAAGGCCACTTAAGTTGGTTTCCTCCAGGGTACCTATCTTTCGGATTGAGTTTATAGATGTTTGCACATCTTCTTTGGATAGAGACATTTACACATTACATTTAGATAGTTTATAGCACATCATACAGAGCGCATTGATATTTTAACTGGATTCTCCTTCCTTTCTCCGTGACGACAAGAGTAGTGGGGGCAGGTTAATGACCAGAGACAGACTTCATTCAAATTGTCTCATAATTGGGCGGTGTCATCTTCCTGCTGATAGTACATTATATTATCCTATCCGTTGGGCTTTGTGTATTGTACTTTTCTTATCCTTGTGTTGTTGCTTTAGCCACTCTGACTACAATTTCTAACCTATCACACATGCCGTCCGATCATTGACTACGTTAATCACGGTGTGACATGTGCCCTCTAAGTTCTAGATCACCCGAATGAAAGATTGATGGGATCATCACACAAATGTCGTATTTCATGGTTATCAGACCAAATGGTATATACCGAATAATTTCTACTCATCGATATAATAGTTACTTAGTCGTAACGAACATTAATGATGCACCCAATGCAGAGAACTACACAATCGTGCCTATGATTCTCCAAAGTACACCGTGGCCTACTGTCAACGTGAACTGTCATACCAAACGCCTTCGCCGCTGAGGTCAGAAGACTATTGAGAACACAGATCAGCAAGATCGACAAACGCAAGGCGATAAAATATACTTACCCGTTAATTCAGCACAAATTGAACATTATTCTTTGAAGGATCAAAATCCTCTCTAATCCGAACCTCAAATGTCTCCGCTGTGAACACAACATCATAGATCACTGTGCCTCCCGAGACAACATTATAAGGTCCTTCTCCCGGTGGGAAAATATGAGATCGACCGTGCTCAACGGGAATAGCGCCATTAAGCCCGTAGAACAAGACATTGTCCTTGGTGTTACTGTTGTTGGTAGCGGTGAAAGAAGAAAAGCGTGGCATTCTGGGCTGCGGATATGAAGCAAGTTAGCCGTTTGTTCGTAATTGCGGAAGGGCGGGTACTAACCAAGAGGAAATATATATATCTTAATTATTAGATGGATGGCCAGGATGAGATAACAGTAGATGCTTGGAAGTTCTTGAAGGCGAGATGAGATCGGGATTCAGGGCGCGAAACCGCACCTACTTATAGCCTCAAGAAAGTACGAAGTCAAATGCAGTTCCAATTGTGTTTAACAGCGTTATCTAGCAGATTACGGAACAGACAGTGCGAGATCCTCGTGGCGTCACTGCAAGATGCTGTACCCTTAGTGCTCAGATGACTTGTATTTTGCTTTTTCGCGGCATTCCGTGCTCAGCTGAAAATGATGTGACGGTTAGGTGCTCTGTAATATGTGAATATTACTAATTCTTGCATTGGTGTGCCTTGGCAAGCATCAAGCAATTGGTCTCGGTTAAGAAGAAACCACATATGTGGCTACTTCGCGCCTCGGATTCGCGGCAACCTATGATGAGCATTCCGTAGCATAGCCTGAAGCGTTATATTATTGGTGAAGCTTACTGTGATTAGGCACATATCTCCTCGTAGTATATTAACTGCAAGCGCCCCGACGTGCCAGCTGGCTCCAGATAACAGTTCCAAATGAGCTATTCTGCAGATCCCAAGGAGATCCCCTCCTCCTGTCCACGCATCACTTCATGAATAGGTGGGCGGGGAATCCTATGCCTAAATTTCCTCGCTCTCTCTCTCGGCGCTATTCCCTTGTGACAGTTGAAACAAACCATGCTTTCCCCACCACAATGATGTAGGTACTACAAGCTACAGAGCACATTGAAAGCATGGCGTCATATCCCGGTGTTCGTAATACTACCTGGGCTCCCGTGAGACCCAATAGTCCGTAAATCTGATCAAGGCAGACCTAGGCCTCCGCTTTTCCCCACGATCTCGCATAAAATCGCATAAATAATAAGTGAATCCTAAGAAGATTTGGCCAAATCTCATCAAGGTGCCAAGCAATACGAATGGCCCGTATTTCTTTAGATTGCCCCACGATAATCACGGTAAGTGGAGCATTCAGCTAATGTCTTGTCCGCCATTATTTCGGACGATGTAGATACATAGCACGGAATATGGATATCGATAGTACTCCTGATTTTGAAGACTTGGTGGTGTTGGTATATACTTGGTAGCCCGTCTCACAAGTTGCGTTTTATGAGGTATGATTTGGTAGGTAAGAGCCAACGATCTCGATCATGCCTCAGCGCTTCAGGTATATAGTCATTGGTTTTTAGCTGCAGCCCATTATGCCAGTATATTACCCTTTGCATTGATGCCTGAATGCCGAGGTGTTGATGGCTGGAAACAGAGGTCTGAACGGGTCAAGACATGCGCCCCCCGAGAGTACATGCACATGCACATGTACTATTACTATTACTTACGTCTTCGATCCAGCCTGTGTATGTCTAAATACCATCCGGCCTTGGCATATTATAGTACTGATACCTAGTATTTCATAGGGCTGACAGGGGTCTATATGCCGAGGGGGGGATAACGGGGGGAAACATCTTAGTCCCTGTAACGTCGTCGACACTTCTTAAGTGATGATGAGCTTCACTCTTTTCCACTTCGAGCAGTATCAAACCAACGTAACCAAAAAGGTGCTTCTGTCGATTTACTCAATGCAAGAACATAGCTGTCAATTTGTAGTGCCATGGAGCATACAAAGTTACCTCCTCATTTATGACTCATCATTCGCCATCAGTGTTCCAACCACAGGCCAAAAATGACCCTTCTGTTGTTTGGATAGTGTATTTTTTCTCCATTTGCGAAAAAAAAAGACAAAAAACCCTTTCTTTATATTCAGGCAGGCGAGTGACATATCTACCGGCAAAAATTTCATGACATCGTCGATGATGCTGCAGAAACGCCTTTCAGCCGATCGAGTAGCGGCTGGTCTAATTGAATGGGTCAACGCCTCTTCTGCCATATCAGCAAATTATTTAATGGGTAGGGACGCAGTGGAGCGCCGCAACATAAGCAGCAGTATAGCTGGTTATTGCGTTTTGAACGAAGAAAAGCTCCCAAGCAGGACTTCAGTGTTACCCGCTGGCATAAACCTTGGATACTACCAACCAAGACAAACTTAACATAGCCCTACTTAGACTTATATATGTACGGAGTATATTGGGGTTAATCCTTTATTGAGGGAGCCTATACTTGAGCCGTGCGTTTTTAGTTTGGCTCCCGGAAGAAGCCATCAAAATAGGGACAGCAAAAGAGGAGACAAGCGAATATCCCTCTGTGACGGAGCGCGGCACAGCTACGTGGAGCATAGAGAGATAGGAAACGAAGCTTGATTCTATGAAAGAGAATATGCCGTAGTGGCCTCGCTATATATACACATAGCCAACATAAAGAAGAAGCTGTGTGCAGGCGCTTTATAAGCGTCTGCATAGTCTAATATATCGCTTACGCGATATATATATCAGCTTATATCTGCTTATAAAGCAGATAAGAGCTTTTTAGCGCTAGCCTTAGCGCTGATAAGCAATAAGGCCCTAGCCTATTTAACCTAATATACCCCCCAGTTAATAAGGCTATTCCTAGTGCTTTATTAACTGTTATCTGTTAAAATAACAAGGTTATACTGAACCTCATTTATGTGTGGCTTCTAGGAAGCTGCATACAACGCAGCAATGAGGAAACGACTGAGAGTCTAGTTGGGTTAACAATGGAATGAATAATTGAATTGTAACTAATCTAATAGCTAGAAGCTATAGAATATCTAGTGATATGCGGCTGGTGTAGAAGTGATTGTATAAACAATAGCTTTATCTTCTATAATAGACCACCGACCTAATAATAGGCGTATAGTAGCAGAACTAGATTCGTGGCTGCATTTTTATTTTCCGCAAAATTCATTTGTATGGGAAATCGGCCAAATCGACTCACGGCCATATAAACAGGAAACCATTTTAGTCAGATTTCTCACAATACCTATAATGATAATGATGATATCTTATTAATATCCTATAGCAAAGGCCACTAATCCTAATAGGGCAAAAAGATATACTATACTAGGTTTACTTATAGTATTATTAATATATATATAAGCTCCCCTATATAGCATTTTATTGCCTTAAAGGGTAAAGTCTTCTAGCTCCCCTCCTATTAGCAGGTTAAAGAGACGCGCAAATCTCGCGTAATATATTAGGTAACCAAGGTTAGCCTTAACTAAAAGGTTAGCCTTTATTAATTAATAGGCGATTTAGTATTAAATTATAAGGAAATCCTTTATAAAATAGAAAAGTAATAAATAAAAGAATTAAAAGATTAAGTTTAATATTAAAGTTAGTTAAGCTTTTTAACAGTATAGGTATATTTTAATAAAGAAGTTAAAGGCCTGTACTGTTTAAAGGAAGTAGTTATAGCTAAACCCTAGTAAATAAAAGGTTAATTCGCGGATTAAAGGGGCTATTTATTAAAGATCCTTTTTAGGGCAGATAGATTAGGCGAAGGGCTGCAACTTTAAGGAAAAGTAAAAGAGGTTAAAGAGTAATTATTTAAAGGAGAGATAAATATTAACTAGTAAATAATAAGCTAGAAACTAGTAGTTAAGTATAGCAGTAATTATTTACTAGTCTCTAAAGTTTTATATTTTCAGGGACTGCAGTTACTTTTATATATATATTCTAGTCTATATAATATTATAAAAGCTTTAAAGCTTCTAGTCTTTTAATACTATTCCCTATTATTATACTTTATTAATCTTCCTGCAATAAAAAATATAATTATATACTTTCTTTTTGCTGCAGCTGTAGGTTATTAATGCGTCTTTATACCGGAAGCGCTTATAATACTGCATAAAGTCCTTATACTAGGATCTAGCAGCTAATAAATAATAAAGTTCCTTTTATAGGATTATTAGTTCTTTAAGGCATTTTAAGTTAGCTATTAATTTAAATAGGCGATATATATTAAATATATTCTCTTCCTATTAGCTTTTAAAGCTAATTTTTAATTTTACTTTAACTTTTTATTAAAGGAAAGTAAATATAAGTATTATATTAAATAGTTCTAGTTATTTACAGTTTAATTTCACTAATTAATCTATAGCTTTATTGCCTTATATCCTTTAATAGCTAAAATACTATTAAATATATATATTTTTATTATATATATTCCTTAATTTTTAAAATTTAATAAAAACCTATTATAATAAATCTAAAGGTATACCTTTTAAACAGTATATTACAGCTATATTGTCTAGATAGATAGTAATATGCTTTATATTATTATTATTAACTAAAGCAGCCTTAAATCCTTTTAAAGCCTTAGTTACTTTACTATTAAACACTTCTATTAAACTAAGTCGGGCAATTCTTATTAAAAATTCTTTACTATCTCGCTATATTAAAAAGCTATAGCTAATAGCTTTTATAGTAAAGTATAAGCTATTTATAAATATTATTATATCCTAAAAGGCTATTATAGCTATTAAATTATTAAACTCTTTAATAGCTTTAACTTTACTGCTTAAATAAAGGGTTTAAGTTTTAGTTAATTTAAAGAAAAAGGCTAATTTTAAGTAACTTCTAGTAAATTATATAGTCTACTATAACTTTATTATAGGTATTACTGTAGTTTATTTATATATATTAATTTAGTTGGGTCCTATAAGCGAGAGGATATTAGTTATTTAGCAATAGCAGTCTAATAGTAAATTAAAACTTGTAAATATTAAAAAGTTATATTATTAAAAAGATTTTACTTTCTTTATATAAAATTAATATAAAAGTTATCTTTTATATAAAGAGGATAATTTTTATAGCTATTTTAAAGATAAAGGCTATATAGCTAAAAAGGTATTATATTTTATATATATCCAGGCCTTTATATTATACTTTAAATCTATAATAGAATACTAGTTTTATATATATATAAACTGCTTAGCGTATAAAGTATAAAGCAGCCCTTTAAATAAAGTTTAAAATACTATATAATATATTTATTACTATATAGGCCTTTATAGTTTAATTTTTAATATATATTTTAAAGTTAAGCTTCTAATTAAAGAAGACGCCTAGCTATTTAATTGCCCCTTTCTCTAATACTATTTTCTTAATATTGTTTAAAATAACGAGGTTATACTGAACCTTATTTATGTGTAGCTTCTAGGAAGCTGCATACAACGCAGCAATGAGGAAATGACTGAGAGTCTAGTTGGGTTAACAATGGATGAATAATTGAATTGTAAACGATCTAATAGCTAGAAGCTATAGAATATCTAGTGTATGTGCGGCTGATGTAGAAGTGATTGTATGAACAATAGCTTTGTCTTCTACAATAGTCCTCCGACTAGATAATAGGAATACGGCGGCAGAATTGGGTTTGTGGCCCCGTTCCTATTTTCCGCAAAATTCATTTATATAGGAAATCGGCCAAATCGACTCACGGCCATACAAACAGGAAACCGTTTTGGTCAGATTTTTTACAATAGCCATTGTGGCCATTGTATTGAGTCTAGGGTAGGCGGGGTAGCTGGTCCTAGCTCAATTATTATCGTTGAAGATAACAGAAATTTCCTGACTTACACCGAAGTTCCTCCGGAACTCGGTCCTAGCGTCGGGCCTAATTCCGGGTCTAGCCAGAATAGGAAGGTTATCCAATTACACTAAAACCCTTGCTTTTAGCCCTCCTTTTTAACAAATATAGATACTAAAATAGGCCTCAACATAGGTGGACATCAGATGCAGAGTTGCGCGCCGCCATATCTGAGACCTTGCACCAGGATCATCGACGAATGACGTAATAAATGAGGGTACAAAGGCCCCAGCCCCTTAACCGGAAAATAAGAAAAGAGTGAAAGAAAGGTAGGGAAAGGCGAGATTGGGTCCTTACACTATTGTGTTGCGATTTATTACCTGGATCCTTGTCTTGCCTGTGCTCTTGTCTACTGAGAGGAGCACTAGAGGGGAATTCGGGGGAATTTAGTCGAGTTGAGGGTCAAGCCCTCCGCTAGCCCTGTCTCTTTGGTTCTGTAGCAGAGACATTATCTGCCTCTAACATGCCCTCCCATTAATTGACCAGATAACAGCTTTCCTTTATCACATGTCATTTCAGGTGGGGCTGTCCGCTGACAGTCATGTGTGTCTGCCCCAGGGCCCAACGGGACGATCCAGTGGGGTGCATTATGCTCGTCGGCGGTAGAGTCGCATTTCACATTGGCCATGTAAGGTAGTACTTGAGTCCCTTCGTGGTGAATATTATGAATGTTAGAGGTATCCCTAACCTGGACGCGTCCCTGCCCCTCTGCTTGTATAGCTTTAGCGGCATTGTTTGTACTCGGGGCAGTGGAGTCTTGACTGTCGGTATCAATCACACGACAACAATTTGAGGGCACATAGATGACTTGGAGAGGATTGAATTCGACACTCTTGCTGTTGCTAACTAGGTGGGAAAAAGCAGCTGTTTAATACATGAAAATTGCTAACAAACAGATACTGAGACTATAGTTGAATGTGGTCCTGACGGATCCGGGTTACCTGAATCTTCTATATAAAAATGAACGTTATAGATTTACGGATCCAGCTATCATCTCGGATGAAGTCTAAAGGCGTGATCGTTATAGATAGACTTATAGTTGGAATGAAGGTTGGAATGATAACGGATTCTGCCGTAGGTCGGATCCGGTCGTGGATCCATTACCGAGTTTGACAGTCGGTCCTCAAGGGAACTGGTAGACACTCGAGATTCCCGACTATATGCGGTCGCACCATCCCTAGAGTCTGCGTCTTACCCCGAGAGCTGCGTGGTATCGGAGAACGTCGGGAAGTCTCTTGTTGAAATCCGGCGGTACCGTTTAGGTCTGGTGGCTTGGTGTTGGCTGTCGAGATGGATGATTTGCTCGAGCCAACGATAGAGGTGCCCGGTTTCAGAAGGTTTGCCTGGTGGTGTAGTTAGGTTCAGATAACTGGGCTACCTTGCGTCAATCCAGATGTCTGCATCGAGGCGTATATATACAAGCTTTGATGAGTCACGGCCGTCCGTGTTTCGGCGTTCAACTGCATTATTATGACATCAGTTACTAGTATCTCAACGTGGCAATACTTTATTTGATATTTTCTTCATGGCTGCAAACTCCAGATTTTCTAATTCTTTATCCTTTATGCTAACAGCGTCCAACTTAATTTATTAATAAATTGACTGCCTGCATAGAAATTACGGTAATAGCTAGAAATTACTGGAATAGCTGGAAATTAAATGAATAGCTAGTTGCGAGGTTGCTATCGTTGCATGGCTGTCAGAAACTGGGGACGCCCAGAAGAGAGTGAGAGAGTCTGGGAGGTGGCCTAGCCGTAGAGTAGCAGGTAGGTAACAAGCAAGGAGTAATAAGGTGACTGTATTGATTTCTGCCCTTCTTTCCTACGGGGCCCAAGGCTCTCTATATATATACCCTTTCAAGGTCACGTGGCTTTATAAAGGGAGGCTAGCTCCCTTTGTTACCCCTTAGCCTCCCTGACTCCTGACAATGGCCCACATTGAATCCTTTCACCTTCAACCTCATCGATTAGATGTCATGGCACTTCCAAGCAGAAGCTTGTCCTCCGCCTTGATGCTTCTCGGCTTGTCCGGTATATTGATAGTCTGGACCAGCTTTCCATCTCTAGGGCAGTAGAACCCATATCAACACCAACTACAATTTTATTGCGGCTTATATGCCATGCTGCAAGCTTGCTGCTTAGGTATAGTCTGTCATTGAGCGGTTTGTAAGCGCATGAACATTTCTTACAAATCCGCATTAATATGAGTAAAAAGTATCTAAAATAGGTATTGGCTGGACGTCCTGCCCTGGCCTGCCCGACTCTTGAGAGAAATCCGACCAGGATCGGCGCACCTGACCCTTCGGCCGGGCTGATAATTGAGGTCGCCTCAATCCATTGCTCCTAAGTGCCGTTGTAATACCGGCATTTCTTGCTTCGCGGTATCCCCCATGTTAAAGTTCGCCCGCTCATAGAGGCGGCCATCGTTGAATCCCTGCTAGCATATCATTTTACATGTGTCGCCCTAATACGAAGTGATATTACGGAGTACACTAGGGCTGTTGGGGAAGTGGGAATAACTCTTGATAGGTCAACAGGCTTCGTTGGATAGGCCATGCAGTTGTGATATGAGATCTCAGGTGAGGGAACTAATACTCCAGTTAGCGGAATATTTTTCTATAGCTTCATGTTATATGAGATATAAAAAGGAAACAATTCCCCCCCCAAACTCTTGAATGAACTTTCGCACCAATAGCTCTAGTTTTATTCATTGCTTCCTATTATCGCCTTAACGATAGATATAAAGTTACCATGTTGTCTCTTCGATTCACTACACTACTTCTCGCCTCAGTTTCTACCTTGGCATCTGCTACCAAAGTGGTATGTACTATATAAGAACCCAACTGCTGTGAAACCAATATTAATTAAACTGCCTATAGTGGAACCATGCACACTTTCCTATCTAGCTACAAGATAGCTCCGGTTCCAATCATCTAGTACCAGCAGGAAACAATATAATAATTAACAACGGCTGGGCATTCATATGGACCGATGAGTCATCAAATGGGGACACCCTCCACTGTAGCGGCGCTACCTTTACATGGCCCTCAAACTACGGTGAGGTCTGGTGGATCTACGACGTGGGCGATCACTCAGGATACTTGGTTGATGGAAGTAAGTAGCCGAGAACTTCCCGCTACCTTGAATGATCTATCAGTCGACTAATTACTTTTTACTTTAAAGAATAAACATATTAACCCCCAGGGTGGAAAACAAAATTGCCATCTTTAAATATGGAAATATCCGGGCCAGGACACTCACGATTGAGTGATTAGCATCGGTGATCCTTCCACCGCGACAGTGAGCAAGAACAATTATGTATTGCGATGTGTCAAGGCCACGGGCCCAGCTTTGGCCTAACGGATAGTTGAAGGGAGGTCTATAGCAAGGATAAAAGGGCCGGGATGCACTTGTATATAGCCAGGATTATCAGCTATAAATTCGACCTATTATTCTTACCTATGTTTTTGATGCAATTGTATTATATTATCTATACCTCTTAACTGAGCGTTGCATTCTATTCTATTTAATCAGATGCTTGGTATTTTAATCTATATAAAAACTTATCTAACTGACTATAAGGCGCTTTTATTGCCTTTTCTTTGCTTATTATACTGCGAGGCCTATAAATTGCAGTTGTATAGCAGAAGAGGAGGAGGCTTAAATGCGTTAAACGCAAGCTAGTGAGAAAAGTTAAATGGGCCACTTAGTGGATGGGTGGGTTCTATATCACCTACTTTAAGTGCAACTATATTTGCAGATAAGCATCTGCAGAAGTGTTGATCTATGTGTAATGAATCCTTCCTCGCGAACAGAATGGTCGTGCTAGGAGAAAATGACTTGGTTGTGGATTTAGCTCGATTCATGCAAACTGTATAGTGGCGAGCGAGCACGGGCGGCTTTAAAGCGCCAGAACTAATACTAAAATGTGAAAATTAGCTATTATCCTCTGGAGTGGGTTTGGTAGAATAGGGTACCTTACCCATTAGTGTTCCGACCAGGCATTAAATATCCACCTATGAATTTATGCGTTGTTAGGGTCCTATTATAACGCTCGTTTTAGGTGATCTGAGAGCGGCCGACGATTGCATTACTGGCGATGAGGTGCTTCCGAGCACGCCGCCACTTGGCCCTATAGACTTCTGGAATAGTAATCCGCATGGTAGTATGAACGGCGGAGGCACATTCTCTAAGTATATGGCATTCGCAATTTAATGGACTAAGTACAGCTGAACTGCGTACCACCTCAGGAAGAGCATGCCTACCGCTCCAACTACTATCCTAAAACACCTCGCCCCCGTATATGTTTCCAATCTAGACTGTAGACTCGCCCTTCGCTGCCACCGTCTCCATCAAGCTAACCGCCTGGTCGTTGATAAGGATCTCACGATCGAGGGCTTTCTCGGTGTGAACACATCGCTGAGGTGGACTCTAGCATAGTCCTCCATCTTGACATCTCTGACAGAGTTCTTTCCTGGTGATGACGTCGATCCTCTGCTTAGCCGTATCCTACGAAGCCGTGTCAATCATCAGCTCCACGTTTAACACGAATCTGCTCCGTAATACACCCTACAAGGATTAGAAACTTGGTGTTGCTCTGTACGAAGTAAAAACAATAAAAACCCCATAATGGCGATACCTCTTACGGAATACAGAAGTAGACATGCATACATAACCTTGAGAGTACTCCATAGACGATGCTGTCATATTGGCCCGACTAACGGCCATAATTCGTGGATGGAGGGTTCATGTGAACAATGACCAAGGAGGGGGCGTCAGTCATCACCGAGACGACAGGCATTCATTGACTAATCGATTGTCATATATAGCAATTCGGAATCGAATGAAGTTGTATTTAAGTTGTGAGTTTAAGAGTCTAGTGATATACACTCATGAACTAACGCATTTGGGTTGAAGGTTCGGCCACATTCAAGATGCGTATGTGTCTAAGGTCACAATGGGCTGTCCATGGAAACCATGGTCAATCGCTGGTGGTAAGTGCTTAAAATAGATAATAAAAATAAAGATGCGGGCCGTGCGATCGAGCTAGCTCTGGAACTTCTGGATCTTAACGCCAAGTCAACTACAACATCACTCAGAGGGCTCTGGGGAATACAGCCTTCTTATTGTCCGCGACCTAGCTTATATATCGATGGAACCGTGCTGGTGAGGGGCAGTGGCATCCATTGACGGCAACTAACCGGTTAGCATTGGAACAAGCCGCTTTTGCCTCTGCACTTGTCCCGAAGGACGGGTCGTCGCGCATCATTCTCGGCCAAAGCGATATTCCACAACAATCGTGCTGGAATTGCAAAGAAGCCACCAAGTCGACAAAATAGATAAAAGGTGGCTTGGTGCCGCCCGTTCTGGCCAATTTTTTCTCCCTTCATGACCTTCAAGTCGCTCGTATTCGATTCGGTTCGATCGCTGTTGGCTCTTTCATAATCGGTTAGAATCGTATGCTTCTATGTTTTTGTCCAACGATGGATTTTTGCGTTACGAGCATCCATGCGAGGCAAGTCGGTAAGAACCTAGAGGTGTAGTCGAGTAAATAAGTCTGAGAGAGATGGTGGTGGGGAAATTGGGGTTATCAATCATCTGTGTGGGGCAGTCTCGAGCGTCGCTTAGGCAACATGATGTGGTCTCACTTGCAGGGGGTTCCCCTATGCTTGTCACAGGCCACTTAACAGTCCCAATCCTTATCAGCAGACCACGCATTGCATCACCCCAACATGGCTCTTCATTCAGCCTTGCCACCGTGCCCAAATCTTGCTGGCTGTAATCAAACCCCTCAAACTAATCATTGTTTATTCGGAATAGCACTTTGACCAAAAATGTGTGGAGCCTTTTGGAGCTCGCCAAAATCAAGAGTAACCGGCCTTTACCGCCCCTGCATCGGC
Source organism: Hypomyces perniciosus (assembly GCA_008477525.1). NCBI lineage: Eukaryota > Fungi > Ascomycota > Sordariomycetes > Hypocreales > Hypocreaceae > Hypomyces > Hypomyces perniciosus. The sequence continues at coordinate 6,408,168 of SPDT01000007.1, forward strand.
ATGGTGAATGCGCCACAATCATACGCCACAGCTGCTCGCCAAAATATTACGCCACTCCAGACCAAGCTGACCAACGCCAAGTGCAATGGCTGGCAGTGTGCTGCCACCCGTGAACTGCGAGCTCCGGAACGATTATAGCCAGATTCGGCTGTATTTCACACAGTGCATACAGCCACGGAAATGGCAATGAATAATGAATCGCCTGAAATCATTCTTGTGATCTGATTTTCAAAATACAACCCAAATGTGGCCTTGTTTATTTTGTTGCTAGTGCCGTTTTTGCTGAACGAACGGATGTCTACTTCTGACTAATTACTTTAAGCTACTTATAAATACCTTCTGGTGCTTGATTCCCAACGCTAGTACTATCGGGTCGAAGGCCTTCTACTATAAGATGTCTGTCTATTTTACCGATCTTCCCTTCCCAGAAGCACTTGGGCTTACTCATCATATTTATAGGAAGGGCGACTACAACTGTTACTTGGCCGAGTTTGCGTCGGGTGAAAAGCGCAATTTGCAGTTATCTCTGCATACAATGCTTATAAGGTAGGTTCCAGGCCTATCGTTTCAGATTTGCATCAGTCAAGGAGTACTGATCGGAGTTTTTGGTTTGCTTCTGAGGTTGCTGTCGATATTGCCCAGACTGTGTCCACAGCCACTTACCCGTTGCGGCTGGTTGTGGCTCTTAATTTCTCCGTCTCCCACTACGAAATCCTGACCTCACGCGATCGTGCACGGCGTCTTACTAAGCATGCCTTTGACGATGCCATTGCCGATCTCAACTCCCTCACCGAGGGGTCTGCTCGCGGCAGCATCCCATTATGGACCTCCTCCGTGACAACTTGACCCGTTGGACGTCGTCTGGCAGTGGTGAGCCCGACCATCCCCAAGCTGAAGGGAAATCGTGGGCGAACACTCTGCAACCAGTCAACCCAGGAAAACTATGACCTGCCTTCCGACCCTTTCTAGCATGCTTTGATCTCGATATGGTTTCGCCAAGCTCAATTCCTTTGTGATCCAAAGCCGCCTCGGACACGAACTCCTCGTCACATTCGGGTACTCCATCGCGACGGATGAAGATAAGAAGACAAGCAAGAGAGTTGAGAAGGCATCACGGGCAGTAATGCGCGGTATTACGGTGCGGTTGCAGTCGCCTTCTTTGATTGGAGTTTTGACGACAAGGACCCTCATAATGATTCGATCAATGTGTTGGGGCTACCTCGGTTTCATACATCTTCTCTGTAACCTCCTATGTGAATGCATCGTTGATTGGTCTTTGCCGATAGCTTTTCAGCACAAGACAACGAGCGATATGCATCCGTGCCCGCGTTGCTTTGTTCATCTGGGGGAGCCGTTCCATTACCTGACAGGCTGCACTAGCGTATCAAACATGAGCAACGCCCATCCCACATGCCCTAATTCTTTCCATACGCCTCGGGCTCATCAGCTTCTCATCTGCCCAAGAGTCCTCGCTGGTCGGGCGGCCATGCCAACGCAAAAGATATTGACGCTTGCCGGCTCTGGTTCGCGTATCCAGAACGTCGACTGCCTCGTCGAAGCCTTGATACCCTGCCTCAAATTCGCGAAGCATCTGCTTATCCAAAATATTCCTCCTTGGTTCCCACCCGGTAGTGCCATCAGTAGCCCACTTCAAGAAAAACAGGTTCCTCCCCCACCGAGCAAGTAAGCATTCCACCTGGTGGGCGTCTGCCTCATCATCTGCATCATCCGGCTGGCCTGACTGTTCCGGAGTGCCTTCCTGGAGCATCTCATATCTCTCCTGTCTGGTCGCAAGTCTCTGATACTGGGCTTGCTTCGATGGCCGACTATGTTTCGTTGAAGGCTGATACTGAGGAACATGTACCATGCACGAAGTGGCCCACGTGAACCGTAGCTTGAATGTAGCTGTGCCGTTGTCTCGGACGCATTTGAGCACCGCATCGGAAAGTGGCCACTTCTCGTAGCTCGCAATGGCAGGATGCCTGGCCTCCTCTCCGTTTGAAGGAGAGTGTTTGTCGCTGCTGCTCTTCTTCCGTTGCCTGGCAAGACGTGGTTGGGCTCCTTGAGGCGGTTCGAGATCCCGTTGTGCATCACGCTGCCTGCATGCAGAAGCCGCAGCTTTGCGACGCTTGCGTGCGGGCACGAACTCATCTCCGCTATCATCCATTCCTTCTGCAATGAAATAACTTGACCGGGCGAGGACAATGGCTGCGCCTGTTGTCAACGATCCGGGGCCTGTACAATTGCCTGCTTCCACCCCCGCCGGTACCATCAAGATAGCTCGCCAAAGGGTTGTCGATGACATGCCAAGGCTCCCCAGCAAGTGTCTGATCACTCTGAGGCAAGCCAGGGGCGGGAGAGGCGCACACAAGATCGTTTATTGACAGGTTGTGCTGTTCGTCGCCTTCATTCGAGCTTCTTTGGCCAACAGTTGGAACGCCGGATTCCCTCGTAGTCCTTTGAGCAGAGACAGACTGATTGACTTTGTCACTGCCCAAGCCACTGTAACTGCGTGAACCTGCCACACTCGGATAGCCATCCTCGGCATCACAGCTGTGGATAACGTCGCATGGGTTGGGCGACGTCACGCTTCGAGTTTGCTGTCGCGAAGAAGGAAAGGAATCGCTTGCGGACACAAGACTAGGTTGATAGGAGGCGTTCGCATCATGATTCTGTGTCGCTTCATTTTCGTGGGACAAGACAGGCGTGGTCGGCATTGAGGGGAGCCGGGCTGTGACGATCCGGGTTGATTCTCAAGGGATAAACCGAGGTTCGTGGGTTTATGTTGACAGAGAGGTCAGGGATGAATACTGAGCAGGGTAATATAGTCACGATTCTGTAGAATAGGCGGTTCTGATAAATGCAATTTATTAACAACTATTTAAGTAACTATACTAAACAAGTAATAAACCAGTCATATATATATAAAGGAAATCTATATATAATTACTGATATTCCAGTAAACGCTGCTATAATTACTATAATAGTATAGTAATCGAGTAAATAATTATACTTTTTAGTGTAGTAAGCGTTTAAGTGATTACTTTTAGCGCAGTAATTACTTTTTAATAATTAATTAGTATAACTGATAATCTCCTATGCCCCTATAACCTAATCTTTAATATAGTCAGGTTATAATACAATATCCCTTTCCCATTAGTTTTATCCTTAAAACCTATTTAATCCCTTCCCCTTTTTTATATAATTTTGTCGGGGGTAACTGACATGCCCAACGCACCAGCATTTTTTTTTCTTGTTAGCTTACCCGAGAAAGGTTGGCTGCTTAGTTAAGCAGCTACTAGATTAAAAAAGCACAGAAGTATAAAGATATACAGATAGACCTAGTTTAATAAACAATAACCTTCTTCCCCCTTTTAATATATAACCCCACTTATAAAAATACAGCCGCTAAGGCGTATAAAAGTAACCGTTAATTGCTTTTAACTGCTAGCATTATAATTAAATAATCTGTAGTATCTTTTAGTCTTTATATTACTTAATTACTACTTTATAGTTCTATTAGGAGTGCAGTTCCCGCGCTTAATACCAGTTATTATATATAGGTATATATATATATATTATATATATATTTTAAAGTATTAATTCCCCTTTAATAAAACTAGTAATTAAAACAAGGGGAAATCTCAGGGATTATATCTTAGGAAATAATTACTAAAGGCACTTTTACACTGCCACCAAAACCTACTTTTATTTAACTATTAATAAAATTATAGGCTAGCTTTACTTAATCTCTATATAAATATAAAATAATTAACTAAAGGAAACAGCCTAAAACCCCTCCTATAACTATTTAATATAGATTAATATAATACTTAACTTTAAAAATACAGGTTATTTAATTGCAATTTCTAAAAAATATTAATATTAATTAACTTAGGCATAATGCGTTAAAATATAATAAAAAAGCAGAACCTTGAAAAACTACTAATTAATAATACCTATTAACTAAAAGCTAAAACCTTAAAGAAAACTACTAAAAGACTAGTCACTATCGTAAAAGCAAATATATAAGTAAAATAATTAATATTATATAACCTAAGCCCCTTTAAACTATTAATATACTATTATAACCTTTATTTTATTTACTAGCAGGTAAATTAATAAATAAAATAGCTATAAAAGGCTAATAAAGGATATATTAATTATTTAATCTCCCAGTATAAAGACTTTATTTTAATTTTATAAATATTCTTCATTAGGTTTTTTTTTAACTTTAAAAAAAAATTGTTTTTTACTGCGTTTACAATCTCTAATATATAGGCTGTCTTTACTTATATTAAAGACATTTAAAGAAAATATAAAAAGGATAATAACTTAATATCTTATAACTAGTATTAATATAGGAAATTATCTTTAAAAGACTAGCTAATTTCTTTATCCTAAACAGATAAATATAACCCTTTTTCTTTATAAAAAAACTCCTTATATTAATAGAATATATCACGATAGCTTTATTATTAAAATAATATATCCCTTTTTTAGCTAAAAGAGGAATACTCCTTTAAAAGCTAGTTATTTAAATTAAATAACTCTAATCTATAAAAAAAAGGCATTTTTTTATTAAAGAATCTTTTAATTAAAACTCTAATAATTTACTTTAACTTAAAGTAAAAGAGTTTAAATTAAACTAATAACCTCCTTTTACTAAAATACTAAATATAACTTTATCTTTAACCTTTTAACCTAAAGAATTATTTAATTATATACTTAACCTAATATTAATAATATCTATATCTATTATAATAAAATCTAAGGAAAGGTTAAGCTTTTTAACAGAAAAAGGGAAGTTATTATCTTAAAAGTTCCTCTTTTTTACTTAAACCTTTAAAAATATTTAAAGTATAAAGCCATTAATAAAGATTAACTTTATAAATAAATTGAATAGTAAAAATATATTTTAGTTTTTAAAAAACTATAAATAAGAAATAGAAGATTAGGGAATTTTAATTAAAGATTAAAAGAGGTATTTAAAATTATTTATAAAAGTAAACAAATAAAAAATAGTTTAGATTTAATTAAAAAAAGCATTAATTAAAATAAAATAAAAACAAAACTTTTATAATACTATAAATAATAAAATAAAGATTAATTAGAATTATATATAGTATAACTCTAAAACCTTTATTGCTATAAACCTATAAGAATATAATCTATAATAAATTAATTACTTTAATATCAATATCTCTATTAAAAGCTTAATAAAAAAGATTAAAAGATAATAATACTATATTCCTATAATATTATAAAAGTAATACTACTAGAGCTGCTTTAGGTAATAATAGCTTTTAAAGGGATTAAAAAATTAAGAATTTTAAGGATCTAATATATATTAAAGTCTAGATATGTTTTTATAATAAAACACTAATAACGCTTAATATTTAAAAAACCTATTTTTAAAAGTTTAATAAAAACTATTTTAAACTACTCGTGCCACGCCCCACTTATTCAGGCTCTCGGTTTCCTCGCACCACCATAGGTGGTGCTACCCAGCAACGTGGCCACAACAGCAAAACGGCCACAATTCAAGAGCTTCATTTTCAATCATCATTATCACCATAAATATGGCAGATATGGCGAAATCGGAAGTCGAATTACGTTTACAAGATGCCCTTAAGTATCTGGAAACAAATCCGAATGCAAAAATCGCAACGGTGGCGCGGCAATTTGATGTGCCACGAAAACGCCTCCAACGACGATCTCAGGGAATTGGACCACGAAAGGGAATTCCAGCATCCAACACAAAGCTTAGTCGCGAGGAAGAAGTTGCATTATGTCGTTATATCGATCGCCTTGATAATGCCAGTTTAGCTGTACGGCCAGAGTTTATTACTGATGCTGCAAATTACATTCTACGGGAGAGGTCATCATCACATGCAGCCCCAGTTACAGTTGGGAAGGGGTGGACTACTCGCTTTATTCAACGGCATAGCTATATAAAGCAACTCCAAACAAAGATAGATGCCGAACGCAAGTCATCTGAAGATATTACGAGAGTTGAACAGTATTTCCAGCAGCTCGAGGAAGTCATCAAAGAAGAAGGGATTCCTCCTGAAGATATATGGAATATGGATGAGACGGGCTTCCGCATAGGGATCGGCAAGGACCAGCTTATTATAACTAAGCGGAAGAGAAAGCATCTGTTCAGTATGCCTGAAAATCGCGAGTCTGCAACAGCAATTGAGGGCATCTCGGCCGGCGGCAAATACCTCCCTGCCTTCCTTATTTTAAGCGGCCAAGTTCATATGTCAAACTGGTATCGCCAGCCCGAGCTAGAAGATACTACAGTTATAGCTCTATCAACAACCGGCTACTCAAATGATCAAATTAGCCTTTCCTGGATACAGCACTTTCATCAACACGCAGCCCCTTTAAGTTCAAAACGCCTGTTGATCCTTGATGGCCATGGGTCACATCATACAATTGAATTCATCCAATATTGTGAGGAGCACAATATTGTTCCCTTTGGGATGCCGCCGCATCTTACACATATTCTGCAGCCGCTTGATGTTGCAGTTTTTCAGCCATTAAAACACTACCATGCCAAGGCATTAGACTTTATTGTTCGCGATGGTGTTGTGAACATTACAAAGCTAGAGTTTCTCGGGATGATTCAGGGAATTCGAAAACAGGCATTCAAAAGCAGCACAATACTCTCTGCATTTAAAATGACTGGAATCTGGCCTTTAAATCCTAGTTTAATTCTACAGACTATGGAAGAAAGGGCTACTGTTCGTACACCGTCTCCACCACTTACATGGCAGCCTTCTTCCAACTTCTCAACGCCTACAACCCTTAGGCAAATAAATAAAGTTGCGGACAGGCTTGGTGATGTCCTATATAAGGATAATACCTTTGATGAAGACTTCACTTATAATCTTACTCGATTTATGCGCGGATCCCTAATTGCAGCAACAGAGCTAGTCCAGGTAAAGAGAGACTTTAACCGAACAAAGAAAGCAGAAGAAACAGCTAGACGTCGTCGAGCATCAAAAAACCGGCCTCTACAAACCGGGGGAATACTAACTGTAGCTCACGGTCGTCATATGGTTGTACAAAAAGAGGTTGATGAAGTTGCGATAGCAAGGAAGGTTATTGAGGCTGAGGAAAAGAAACGATATAACTTTGTAAAGAAGGTATTTGAGGAAGCTGCGAAAAAGGCACGTAAATGGCGAATAGATGCTAAACTAGGCCCGCATGAGCAATGGGACTCAGAGCGAGGTTATCGCGTTGTACGGCGAGGTTAGTTATAATAATGATGAATTGTGGCCGTTTTGCTGTTGTGGCCACGTTGCTGGGTAGCACCACCTATGGTGGTGCGAGGAAACCGAGAGCCTGAATAAGTGGGGCGTGGCACGAGTAAAGACTTATTAGATTTATCTAAATTGAAGTTAAGCCTAAAAATAAAAAAGTAATAAAAAGAATAGCCTAAACCTATAAAATTAACTATAACTTTACTGCTTAAAGATTAAATAAATACTTTATTTAAAAATTTTAATAAACTAATAATTTAACTCTTTTAATAAAAGGAAAAGGCAATTAACTTAAAAAAAAAGAATCTTATTATATTACTATTAATAGTAATAAACTTAAATAAAAACCTTTTACTTTAATAATTACTATTAATAATATTAATATAATAGACCCTTTATATAATAATATATTAAATACCTTTTTTATCTATTACTTAAAGGCAGTTGCTAATATTAAATACTATTAATATTATAAAAATAAAGACTATTTTCTTTAAAACTGCATTAAGTTAGCCTATAATAAAGGCTATAAATTTATAATATATATCCTAACAGTAAAAATAACTTAAATAAACCTATAAAAAACCTTAATCCTACCTTAACTTATTATATTAATTATAATTATTAAAGTTTATATATAAAAAATATTAATATTTTAAATAAAATTATTTAAAGCTTAAAATCAAGTTTCTTCAAGCTAATTATTTATAAAAAAAATCAAACCTAACTTTTTTACATAAAAATTAACTACCTATAACGCTAAATCTTTTAATATAATCTATAATATAGTAAAGTATAAAGAGATATTTAAAATCTAAGCACTATAAAGGTTAAATATAATTCCTATAAAAAGATTAATAATAAATATTATATACTTTATAAGCAAAGATTAAATAATTGCTAATAAAAGGGATAATATATAAGCAGAAAAAGTTAAGAATCTTTCTATAAACCTAGCTAAAATAATCTCTTTAAAGGAACCCTTAAATAAATATAACCAGGCTAGCTTAACTAAGGAATAATTTAATTAAACTCTCTTTACTAACCCTATAACTAATAGGGGATAAAAGTATATTTAAATAATTAATAAAGTAAATAAATAAATTAAAAAGGAGCTATTACTGCTTTAAATAAAAAAACCAATTAAAAAGAAATAATTATATTTAAACCTTATACCTATAGCCTTAAAAGCTATACCTTTTAAACTATAATACAATTAAAAAAGTAAAATTAAAGGCATTAATAATAATAAAAAACTGCTAAAAGTAAAGTAAACTAAAATAATAATTTAAGCCGTAATTCTAAATAATACAATTAAGCTTAAAACTAATACTCTTTTAAATACTATTTTAAAACTTATAAATATTTTAAAAATAAACTTAATTGCAAAATTATAAAAGATTACAAAAATACAGTTTTATAGGAAAATTAATTTAACTATCTTTAAATCTGCCCTATATTAAATAATATCTATCGCTATATATAAATACCCTTTAAAAGAAAAACTATTAAAAAAATTAAACGCAATAGCTATATATATAGAATTAACTATATAAATTATTTAATTGCTATAAAATTAACTTTTAAAGCCATAACTTTATAACCTTTATTAATAAAGGGATTATTAAATAAAAAGTTATTTAATTTTAAAGACTTAAATTTATTACTACCTTTAGAAATATACTTTTATAAGTCAAAGTAACTAAATATAGCTATTAACTATAAAGTAAATTAGTTATAGAAATCTATAACCTAGATTTATATAGTTTAAATTAAAAAAATCTTCTGCTATTTATAAAACTTACTGCAGATATAGGAATATTTAAAAAAGCCTAATAGTATACTTATTAAAGCATTTATAGATTTAAAGTTAAAAGGAAATATTATTTTTGATTAGCTAGCTATAAAATATAATATAATAATATACCTTTACAAAAGAATTAACATTACATTTAATAATAGGTAAGTAAATATATATAGCGAAACTGTTATTTAAGTATATAAGTAATATTTAAATAGCAGCTAGATTTCATATTATAGTTAATAATATTTTAATACCCTTTATCTTTAATATACTATTTATTTAAACTATACAGCTAATATTTAATTATATATTAAAGAATAGGGATTTATATATAAAATACAGAATAAGGAATATTTAAATTATTACTTTAGCTATTAAAGCTATTTATTAAAAATATAAAATAAAGGCATTATATAATTTAAAGCTATAATAAATATTAACTTTATATTTAAATATAAAGTTAATAAAGCGAAAAAAAGCTTAAAAAACATTTACTTTACTTTTAAAGAGGAGGTTTTATATAGACTATTAAAGTAGATTAAAAAAAACTTAATTCAGCTACTATTAGCTAATAAATTAAAAAATTAAATAAAAGTAATAAAGAAAGTAGTAAAAGAATTTAAAAGAATAGAGGAATAAAAGAGAAAGTCTTAAAAGAGAGCGCAGAAACGCAAACAGATTAAAACTAATACTATATATAAAAAAAGAAAGGTATAAAAATCCATCTAGTAGACAATACCTTATCTAATGGTTTTATTCCTGCTAAAAGTCTTTATTAAAAATAGAAAAAGTAAAATAAAGTTAAAGATAATTTAAACCCCAATACTTTATTTACTGAATATATTACTTTAAAGTTCTTACCAATTAATGCCAAAATAAGATTTACACTAGACCGCCTAGCAGTAATCTTAAAGATAGTAAAAGGGAAACTAATAATATAAAAAACCGCGATTTTAATACAGATTTTAAAAAACAGGGAAATAGCATTTTTTTAGGATTTTATAGAATATAAAAAGCTAAACTTTAAAATTGCCCTACTATAGACTATTTATATAATAGAGTATAATACTTAATAGAGTAGCAGTATCTTAATCTTTAAAGGTATAAAGAAGAAAGTAATTAACCTGCTATAAATATATATTAAAAAAGGTCTTTTAAAGGAAGGCTATAAGCTATATAGAAACCTATTTTTCTTAATATAAAAGAAAAATAGCAGCTTTTACTTTATTAACTTTATTATATAAATAAATAAAGTAACTATTAGGGATACTTTTATTCCCTTAAATATAAATTAATTTAATAAAGACTTTATAAATAATATAATACTATTATTACTAGACTTTTTTTAGGCTATAATTAAATCCCTTTTAATAAGAAAAGCTAAAATATAACTATATTTATAAGCCTTATTAGCTTTTTCAAATACTATACTTTTCTAATAGGCGCTATAAATTTAATAGCGCAATTTTAATATATTATTCTTTAAATACTATTTAATCTTATATTTACAGTTTACTGACTATTCTTAAATAATATTATAGTATAAAGTTTAAAGTCTATATATAATAGTAAAAAAGTAATACTTAAAGTTTAACGCTATATTTTCAAGCATCTACAAAACCTAAATAAAACCCTAATAAATATTAAACTATCAGGATATATAATTTTAGTAATAAAATTAATTTTTTATTAAAAATCTGCCAAGTTAATAAAGTACCTGTATAAAATAAAAAAGCATTAACCAGCTATAAGTAAAATTATTAAAATTAAAGAATAAAAGAACTATAAAACTATGAATAAAATTTAATCTTTCTTTAATTTAATTAACTACTATAAATACTAAATTAAATATTTCGCTTAGATTACTAAGCCTTTAATAACCTTATTAAAAAAATATCCTTTAAAAGTAAACTAAAAAATAATAGCAAGCTATAAATAAATTTAAAAAGCTTATTACTTCTGCCCTAATACTAGTAATATTAAATATAAATAAAAGATATAGGGAAGTAATCTTTATAATTAACGCTAGTATAATAGGCTAAAAGGCTATTTTAATGCAGATTATAGAAAAGAAAAAATAACTTATCTGATATAAAAGTAAATACTAGCTTCTATTAAAAATAAAGTATAATACTATAAAAAGAAATATAAAGCTTTACTTTAAGCCTTTAAAAAGCTATATACTTATATCTATAAACTTTTATTTACATTAAAAATAAACACTAAAGTAATTATTAATTAAATAAATAGTAAAATTAATAATATCCCTAATAAATATATAACTAAATAGATTAATTATATCTTTCTTTTTAACTTTACTGCTAAATATATCCTTAAAAAAGAAAATATTATAGTAAATACTTTATCCTATAAACTAATAACTGCTATAAATAAAGCTAAAGCTAAAAAAAAAGAGACTTAAAAGATTTTATAGATATACATTTAAGTACAATTTCATTTATAATACTAAAGGAAGAGTATAGTAAAAAGTTTTAATAAATTGCGCAATACTTTTAAACAATATAAAGACTATTTAATCTTTTAGCTATAAACTTTTAGCGATTTAAGAATAAAGTAAAAAAATTTCTTGTAAAAGACAGGAAATTATAGGCAAAACTAATAAAATACTGCTACTAGCCTATATTTATCTTTAATAGCTCAACTTTTAAAAAAATAGCTATTTAACAGTACTACACTAAAATAAACTATAAAGGCTAAAAAGTAACTTTCCAGTTCTTAAAAGAAAGATATTAATGGCTATAAATATAGAATAATATATATAAAGCAGTTATATTATACCCTTAATATTAAGGTTTTAATCTATACTACCTTAAAGAGCCAGCTATTATAATAAAACCAACTAGGCCTATAAAAAAGGTCTATTTTAATACCTAATATATCTTAAATAACTATAAATATATTTATTTATTTAAAGGAAAATATAACTTTTATAGATAAGTAAAAGTAAAACCTATATATACTTTATTATTAGCAGTAATAATAAAGTTTATAGTTAAATAAATATATTAATTCAATATAATAATTTAAGCTATTATAAATAAAGGACTAAAAATAAAAAAAATACTTTTAAAAGTAGTAATTAATTTAAAAGTCAAAATTATTTAAATATTAATATATAACCTTAAAGTTAACGCTATAGTAAAGGTCAGCTATTAAAGTTTAATATTAGCACTAGTAAAAATAGCTAGGCTTAATAAAAAGTAATTCTAGAACTTAAATAAAGCAATTATAGGTAATAGATATACAGTAAAAAGCTTAATAAAGTATTCTGCGTTTTACCTATTATTTAGCTAAAAACCAATTTTTCCCTTAAAAGTAAAACTACCTATTTGGCAGCTAATTAATTAAGATAAAGTCTATATAATAAAAGATCAATTAATAGCGCGTATCTATATACTTAAAAGAAAAAAAAATATTAAAATAGCCTAGGAAAAAGTAACTGTATTTCGCTAAATATTAACTAAAAGGATAAATGCCAATAATTAATATTTACTGCAAAAAGCAGCTAAACTACTCCTCCTTAATAATATCACAACCCGACTATATCGAAGACCAGGTCACGGGGACACAGGAGAATATCGGTTACACCGACCAATCATCGGGGAGTGATTACTGCACTAAGAGTGATTATTTAAACACTCACTACACTAAAATATATAATCATTTACTCGATTACTGCACTATTACAGTAATTGCAGCAACGCTTATTAGAATATCAGTAATTATATATAGATTTCCTTTAGATATATATAACTAGTTTATCACTTATTTAATATAATTACTTAGATAGTTGTTAATAAATTGCATTTACTAGAACTGCTTATTCTATAGAATCGTAATTATATTACCCTATTTAATATTTATCTTTAACCTCTCTGTTAACATAAACTCACAAACCTTGGTTTATCCTTTAAGAATTAACCTAGATTATTATACATTAATAACTTTTATTTAAAAAGCTACTAAGAATCTTAAGCAATATTGCAAGTATATCTGCTGCAGTATCCTTTTCTAATAACCTTAATACTCTACCCTCGATTCCACCTCTTTACTAAAGACAGGATAATAATGGAAATAATAATATAAGTGGAAGCGAAAATAAAGATAAAGTCGATAAAATGGAATAACTCTGCATTTATATGGAAGAAGCCTTCCGATATATAAAAGCCAACTGCGTAAAACAGGAATAACGCTATTAGTATTTAATTGCTGAAAATACTAGGCTTAATTAAATGATTTACTAACAGTAAGCGACTATTATAGACTTGCAGAATTAAATGCTGCCTGCATTTAACTTAAACTTTATACTAAACTATTTTATCGGGGGTAACTGACATGCCCAACGCACCTGAATTTTTCCTTTTAGCTTACCTGAGAAAGGTTAGCCGCATATTTAAGCAGCTACTAGATTAAGAAAGCACGGGAGTATAAAGATATACAGATAGACCTAGTTTAATAAAAAGATAACCTTTTTCCCCTTTTAATATATAACCCTATTTATAAGAATATAGCTGCTAAGGCGTATAAAGGTAACTGTTAGTTGCTTTTAGCTGCTGGTATTATAATTAAATGATCTGCAATATCTTTTAGTCCTTATATTATTTAATCGCCGCTTTATAGTCCTATTAAGAGCGCGGTTCCCGCGCTCGATATTAGTTGTTATGTATAGGTATATATATATTGTATATGTGTTTTAGAGTGCTAATTCCCCTTTAATAAAACTAGTAATTAAAATAAGGGGAAATCTTAAGGATTATATCCTAGGAAGTAATTACTGAGGGCACTTCTACGCTACTGTTAAGACCTACCTTTACTTAATTACTAATAGAATTATAAATTAGCTTTATTTAATCTCTATATAAATATAAAACAATCAGCTAAAGGAAATAGCCTAAAACCCCTTCTATAACTATTTGATATAGATTAATATAATACTTAACTCTAAAAATGCAGGTAATTTAATTGCAATTTCTAAAAAAGATATTAGGATTAGTTAACCTCAGCATAACGCGCTAAAATATAATAAAAAAGCAGAACCTCGAGAAACTACCAGTTAATAATACCTATTAATCGAAAGCTAAGATCCTAAATAAAATTAATAAAAGACTAGTCGCTACAGTAAAAGTAAATATATAGGTAAAACAGTTAACACTATATAACCGAAGCCCCTTAAAACTATTAATATACTATTATAACCCCTATTTCACTTACTAGCAGGTAGGTCAGCAGGTAAAATAGCTATAAAGGGCCAATAAAGGATATATTAATTATTTAATCTCCTAATATATAGACTTTATTTTAATTTTACTAATATTCTTAGCTAGGTTTTTTTTAACTTTAAATAAAAGTATTATTTTTACTGCTTTTATAATCTTTAATATATAGATTATTTTTACTTATATTAAAGACATTTAAAGAAAATATTAAAAGGATAATAACTTAATATCTTATAACCAGTATTAATACAGGAAATTATCTTTAAAAGACTAGCTAATTTCTTTATTTTAAATAAATAAATATAACCCTTCTTCTTTAAAAAAAAACTCTTTATATTAATAAAATATATCGCTATAGCTCTTTTATTAAAGGAATATATCCCGTTTTAACTAAAAGAGGAATACTCTTTTAAAGGCTAATTAGTTAAATTAAATAACTTTAATCTATAAAAGAAAAAGTCTTTTTTTATTAAAAAACTATTTAATTAAAACTCTAATAATTTATTTTAATTTAAAGTAAAAGAGTTTAAATTAAACTAATAACCTTCTTTTATTAAAATACTAAATGCAACTTTATCCTTAACCCTTTAACTTAAAGAATTATTTAATTATACACTTAACCTAATATTCATAATATCTATATCTATTATAATAAAATCTAAAGAAAGGTTAAGCTTTTTAATAAAAAAAAGGAAACTATTATCTTAAAAATTCCTCTTTTTTATTTAAGCCTTTAAAATATTAAAGGTATAAAGCTATTAATAAGGATTAATTTTATAAATAGATTTAATAGGAAAAAGTATATTTTAGTTTTTAAGAAATTATAAATAAAAAATAAAAGATTAAAAAATTTTAACTAACAATTAAAAGAGGTATTTAAAACTATTTATAAAAGTAAAAAAATAGAAAATAATTTAGATTTTTATTAAAGAAAGTATTAATTAAAATACATTAAAATAAAAACTTTTATAATACTACAAGTAATAAAATAAAGATTAATTAAAATTATATATAATATAACTTTAAAACCTTTATTGCTATAAACCTATAAAAATATAATCTATAATAGATTAGTTACTTTAATATTAATATCTTTATTAAAAGCTTAATAAAAGAAATTAAAGGATAGTAATACTATATTTTTATAATATCGCAAAAGCAATACTACTAAAACTGCTCTAGTTAATAATAGTTTTTAAAGGGACTAAAGAAATTAATAATTTTAAGGATCTAATATATATTAAAGTTTAGATACTTTTCTATAATAAAATACTAATAAAGCTTAATATTTAAAAAGCTTATTTTTAAATGTTTAATAAAAGACTATTTAAAATTAAAATCTATTAGATTTATTTAAGTTAAAGTTAAGTTTAAAGATAAAAGAGCGAAAAAAAGAATAGCTTAAACCCGTAAAATTAACTATAACTTTACAGCTTAAAGATTAAATAAATGCTTTATTTAAAAAATTGAATAAACTAGCAATTTAGCTTTTTTAATAAAAGGAAAAGGCAATTAATTTAAAAGAAAAAGAATATTATTATATTACTACTAATAGTAATAAACTTAAATAAAGACCTTTTACTTTAATAATTACTATTAATAATATTAATATAATAGATTTTCTATATAATAATATACTAAACACTTTCTTTATTTATTACTTAAAGGCAGTTATTAATATTAAATACTGCTAGTATTATAAAAATAAAGACTTTTTTCCTTAAAACTGCATTAAGTAAATATATAATAAAGGCTATAAGTTTATAATATATAACTTAATAGTAAAAAGAGCTTAAGTAAACTTACAGAAAACCCTTATCTTACTTTAATTTATTATATTAATTATAACTATTAAAACTTATATATAAAAAATATTAGCGCTTTAAATAAAATTATTTAAAGCTTAAAATAAAGTTTCCTTAAGCTTATTATTTATAAAAAAATAAAACTTAGCTTTTTTAATTAAAAACTAATTACTTATAAAGCTATACTTTTTAATATTATTTATAATAAAGTAATATATAAAGAGATATTTAAAATTTAAGTATTATAAAGGTTAAATATAATTCCTATAAAGGGATTAATAATAAATATTATATACTTTATAGGCAAAGATTAAATAAGTGTTAATAAAAGGGATAATATATAAGTAAAAGGGGTTAAAGTATTTTCTATAAACCTAATTAAAATAGTTTCTTTAAAGGAACCTTTAAATAAATATAACCAGGCCAGTTTAATTAAAGAATTATTTAATTAAACTGTCTTTATTAACTTTATAACTAGTAGGGGATAAAAGTATATTTATATAATTAATAAAATAAATAAATAAATTAAAGAAAAGTGTTAAAATACAGCCAATAAGTTGCAAAATATGCCTTGCTTTTAGCGAAGGCGTCTTTACTTTTACAGTTTAGTTTAACAGGTTATAAGTCCCTGCCGCTTCCACTGCGCTTAGGTTCAAATCCCAGAAAATCCCAGATTTTTTCAAGCTAGGAAATCGGCAATAAGCCCAAAGAGCAACAAGCCCGAAGTTAAACCGACTTGACCCTAGGAAGGGCTTGGGAACCCTTTGGATAAATCGGCATTATCAATAAAACCAAGGTCAAAGTCTATTTATAGTTTAACCAAACTTTAACCTATAATTCTACAGGGACTATACAACTTGAATAAGTTGTATAGTAGTATGGTTTTAATTGCTACTTAATTGGGTATAAGTTCTAATCCAGCTTATATTTTCAATTCTTAATAATTAAAGTTTATTTAAGGGAGAATATTAAAATACAGCCAATAAGTTGCAAAATATGCCTTGCTTTTAGTAAAGGCGTCTTTACTTTTACAGTTTGGTTTAACAAAAAGTTATTACTACTTTAAGTAAAAAAACGAATTAAAAAAAAGGAACTGTATTTAAACTTTATATTTATAACTTTAAAAGCTATACTATTTAGACTATAATATAATAAAAAAAGCAGAATTAAAGGCATTAAAAATAAAAAAGAATTATTAAAAGTAAAGTAAACTATAATAATAATTTAAATAGTAATTTTAAATAATGTAATTAAGTTTAAAACTAGCATTTTCTTAAATATTATTCTAAAACTCGCAAATGCCTTAAAAATAAACTTAATTGCAAAATTATAAAGGATTACTAAAATATAGTTTTATAGGAAAATTAACTTAACTATTTTTAAATATACCTTATATTAAGTAATATTTATCTCTATATATAAATACCTTTTAGAAACAAAAACTATTAAAAAGATTAAATATAATAGCTATATATATAAAACTAACTATATAAATCATTTAATTACTATAAGATTAACCTTTTAAAGCTATAACCTTATAACCTTTACTAGTAAAGGGATTATTAAATAAAGAGTTATTTAATTTTAAAGACCTTAACTTATTACTACCTTTAAAAATATACTTTTATAAGCCAGAGTAATTAAATATAGCCATTAACTATAAAGTAAATTAGTTATAAAAGTCTATAACTTAGATTTATATAGTTTAAATAGGAAAAATCCTTTACTATTTATAAGATTTACTGTAAATATAGGTATATTTAAGAGAGTTTAATAGTATATTTATTAAAGTATTTATAGATTTAAAGTTAAAGGGAAATATTATCTTTTATTAGCTAGCTACAAAATATAATATAATAATATATGTTTATAAAGCAGTTAATACTGTATTTAATAATAGGCAAGTAAATATATGCAGCGAAACTGTTATTTAAGTATATATAAGCAATACTTAAATGGCAGCTAGATTTTATATTACATTTAATAATATCTTAATGCCCTTTATTCTCAAGATACTATTTATTTAGGCCGCGCAGCTAATATTTAATTATGTACTAAAGAATAGGGATTTATATATAAAATGCAGAATAGGGAATATTTAAATTATTACCTTAGCTGCTAAAGCTATTTGTTAAAAATATAAAATAGAGGCGTTATATAACTTAAAGCTAAAATAAATATTAACTTTATATTTAAGTATAAAGTTAATAAAGCAGAAAAAAGCTTAAAAACCCTTTACTTTATTTTTAATGAAAAGGTTTTATATAGACTATTAGAGTAAGCTAAAGAGGATTTAATTTAACTGCTATTAGTTAATAAGTTAAAAGATTAAATAAAAACGATAAAGAAAATAATAAAGGAATTTGAAAAAGTAAACGAATAAAGGAAAAGGTCTTAAAAGAGAGCGCAGAAGCGTAAGCAGATTAAAATTAATACTATATATAAAAAGAAAAGTATAAAAATCTATGTAGTAAATAATACTGTATTTAATAATTTTATTCCTACTAAACGTCTTTATTAAAAATAAAAGAAATAAAATAAAATTAAAGATAATTTAGACTTTAATACTTTATTTATTAAATATATTACTTTAAAGTTTTTATTAATTATAGCTAGGTTAAGACTTATACTAGACTGCCTAATAGCAATCTTAAAGACAGTAAAAGGGAAACTAATAATATAAAAAACCGTAATTTTAATATAGATCCTGAAAAATAGGGAAATAATAGTTTCCTAGGATTTTATAAAATATAAAAAGCTAGACTTTAAAATTACCCTACTATAGACTATTTATATAATAGAGTATAATATTTAATAAAGTAGCAGTATCCTAATCTTTAAAGGTATAGATGTCACAGGCTAGGCCATGTCTCCCGGAATCACGACTACGCCGAATCCGGAAATACGACCAATACTAGACCGCTTACCTAATTAGGAAACCACCTCGGCCACAACCCTATACGCACAACTATATAACGCATACATAGCTAGTATAGAGCTTCCTTCCTTCAGCTATAGATAGACAATACAGAGGTGCCCTAACTGCGTGCTTTCCAGTTAGGCTACACCCGTTACAATAGAGAAAAAAGTAATTAACTTGCTATAAGTATATATTAAAAAATGTCTTTTAAAGGAAAGCTATAGGCTATATAAAAACCTATTTTTCTTAGTATAAAAGAAAAACAGTAGCCTTTACTTTATTAACTTTATTATATAGATAAATAAAGTAACTATTAAGGATACTTTTATTCCTTTAAGTGCAGATTAATTTAGCAAGGACTTTATAGGTTATATAATATTATTATTACTAGACTTTTTTTTAGGCTATAATTAAATCCCTTTTAATAAGAAAAGCCAAGATATAACTATATTTATAAGCCCTATTAGCCTTTTAAGATACTGCACTTTTCTAATAGGCGCTATACACTTAATAGCGCAATTTCAGTATATTATTCTTTGAATACTATTTGATTTTATACTTATAGTTTATTAACTATTCTTAGACGATATTGCAGTGTAAGGTTTAAAGTTTATATATAGTAGTAAAGAAATAATATTCAAGGTCTAACGCTATATTTTAAAGCATCTATAAAACTTAAATAAAACCTTAATAAATATTAAATTATTAAGATATATAATTTTAGCAGTGAAATTAATCTTTTATTAAAAATCTGCTAAATTAGTAAGGTACTTATATAAAATAGAAGGGTATTAATTAGCTATAAGCAAAATTATTAAAATTAAAGAATAAAAGAACTATAAGATTATTAATAAAGTTTAATCTTTCTTTAATTTAATTAGCTACTATAGATGCTAGATTAAATGTTTTGCATGGATTATTAAGCCTTTAATAACCTTATTAAAAAAAGACGCCCTTTAAAAATAAATAAAAGAATAACAGCAAGCTATAAATAAACTTAAAGAGTTTATTACTTTTGATTTAATACTAGTAATATTAAATGTAAATAAAAAATATAAAGAGGTAATCTTTATAGTTAATGCTAGTATAGTAGGCTAAGGGGCTATTTTAATATAGATTATAAAAAGGAAAAGACGATTAATCTAATATAAAAGTAAATACTAGCTTTTATTAAAAATAAAGTATAATGCTATAAAAAAAGAATATAAAGCCTTACTCTAAACCTTTAAAAGGCTATATATTTATATCTATAAACTTCTAGTTATATTAAAAATAAACATTAAAGTAATTATTAATTAAATAAATAATCAAATCAATAATATCCTTAGCAGGTATATAATTTAATAGATTAGTTATATCTTTCTTTTTAACTTTACTGCTAAATATATTTTTAAAAAAGAAAATATTATAATAAATACTTTATTTTATGAACTAGTAACTATTATAAATAAGGCTAAAGCTAAGAAAGAAGGGGATTTAGAACATTTTATAGATATACACTTAGGTATAATTTCATTTATACTGCTAAGGGAGGAGTATAGTAAAGAGTTTTAATAAATTGCGCAATATTTCTAGATAATATAGAGATTATATAATCTTTTAACCGCAGACTTTTAGCAATTTAAGAATAAAGTAAAAAGGTTTATTATAAAAGATAGGAAATTATAGGCAAAACTAATAAAATACTACCGCCAGCCTATATTTATCTTTAATAGCTTAACCCTAAATAAAATAGCTATTTAGCAGTACTATATTAAAATAGGCTACATAGGCTAGGAGGTAACTTTCTAGTCTTTAAAGGACAGATATTAGTGGCCGCAAATATAGAATAATATATATAAGGCAGTTATATTATACCCCGATTATTAAAGCTTTAATCTATACTGCCTTAAAGAGCCAGCTATTGCAATAAAACTAATTAAGCCTATTAGAAGGTCTATTTCAATACTTAATATATCTTAAATAATTATAAATATATTTACCTATTTAAAGGAAAATATAACTTTTATAGATAAGTAAAAGTAAAACCTATATTTACTTTATTATTAACAGCAATAATAAAGTTTATACTTAAATAGATATATTAATTTAATATAATAATTTAGGCTATTATAAATAAAGGATTAAAAATAAAAGAAATACTCTCAAAGGTATTAATCAATTTAAGAGTTAAGATTATTTAAATATTAATATATAACACTAAAGCTAACGTTATAGTAAAGGTCAGCTATTAAAGCTTAATATTAATACTAGTAAAAATAGCCAGGCTTAATAAAAAGTGGTTCTGGAACTTGGATAAAGCGATTATAGTTACTAGATATACAGTAAAAAGCTTGATAGGGTATTTTATATTTTACTTATTATTTAGCTAAAAACTGATTTTTCCTTTAACAGTAAAACTATTTACCTAGCAGCTCATTAACTGGGATAAAGTTTATATAATAGAAAATTAATTAATAGCATATATCTATATGCTTAAAAGAAAAAAAGAATATATTAAAATAGCCTAGGAGAGAGTGACTGCATTTCGCTAAATATTAGCTAAAAGGATAGATATTAATAATTAGTATTTACTGCAGAAAGCGGCTAAACTACTCCTCTTTAGTGACTTTATTTTACTTTATAATATAAAACACTAAAGGGACCTTTTAAAAGATATAAAACTAAGGATATATTAACTAGGTTTATTTAAAATTAAGTTTTAAGTGGATATAATAAAAGTATATAAACTAAAAACATTAAACAGGGTCCTGCTTAATAAAATTTATTTAAGTGAATATTTAAAGATATTTATAAAAAATAAATTTAGCTAGTAAATAGCTAAAGATAATAAAGAGATTTTTATAGATTAAGACTTAGAGGCAGATAAAGATTTATTTAAAAATAAAGCAGTTAATAGAATAATAATTAAAGTTATTAATAACTAAAAACTTAAAAAGCTTTATAGCGACTCTTTAGCTACTAAAAGAATATATAGTTAATAAAATTAAATAGTTTAGCTAAAAATTAAAGTATATACTTATAAGTTAAAGGAAGAAGAGATATTTTAACTAAAATGCAGTCCTTTATAATACTTTAAAGTAGCTATTCCTAGAATAAACTAGATAAGTTAAGACGACTACTTTTATATAAAGGATATATAGGGAAAGATAAACAGTAATATTCTTAAAAACAGCTGTTAAGTGCTGTTTTTAAAGGGGAGGAGATAGCCGCTAATTAAAATCTATTGCCCTGCCTATAAAAAGTATAATTTAGGTATACTATAAGGAAAAGAGCTGTAAGATTAAATAATTTATTAACTATATTTCCCTATTAACTGCTTATTTTTTAATAGTAAAAGTTAAGATAAATTTCTAAACCTGTTAAATTGCTTAACTCTCTGCCTTTTTATTTCCTTTAAAATAAAGAAAGTCCTTTATAAAATAAAAGGCTATTAAAGGATTAAAATAACTAAAGACTATTAGCCTAATAAAAGTAAATATCTAATTCCTTTTAAGGAAAGTAATAGCTATACTTCGGTTACTTTATTAAGGCTAATAACTAGGAAAATATCGCTAAGTATAAAAAGAAGCTTTAAACTAGAGGTAATTTAAATAATTACTTTATTAAAAACCTGGGATAGAGATATAGTTATAAAAAGGGAATAAGATATATTCTTTAGCAGCTATAATAGTAATAGACTAAGTTTAAAAGCACCCCTAGCAGAACCGAGGATTACACTATTTATAAAATAATATAAATAAGGCCTTAATATACTTTATCCGCTTAAGAAAAGCATAAAAGAACTACCTAGAAATATATAAAAATTTTGCTAGGATATAGATAAGCTTAAAGAGCTTTCCTTTAATAGCGTATATAATGTTCTGAAAATATAACTGAAAGCCTTTAAAAGTATAGCGCTAAAAGTATTCTTTAAAGGTATAACCTTTTATAAATAATAAAAGAAATAAAGATAATATAAATAAAAGGGAAAACATAATTTTTAAATAGATTAGCAAGTTCAACTAATTAATATTAATACTGCTTATAATTTAAATAATAAAATACTTTTAAATTTAAATAAAGTTAAAATAAAGATACCGATTAAATAATACCTATTTACTAAAGCCTTATTTAAAGTAAATAGCTAAATAGAAACATAAAGTTAGGTTTAACCTTTTTAAGATAAAGAAATCTTACTAAAGGTTTTCTCCCCTATAATAGGTGTATTAATAAAGTTAGCTATATTAAGTAATTAATAATAGGCTTTTTTAGCAGGATCCTTTATAATTAAATAATAATTAAAAAAAATTAAAAGGAAAGGAAAAGAGGGAGAAAGAAAGGAAAATAAAAGTAAATAAGTTATAAAGGCTACTTTAAAAGAGCAGTAATTTATATATAATAAAGAAATTACCCTATATACTAAACTATATACCTATACCTATAAGAAGATAAATATAATATTATACTTTACCTCTCTTTCTTCTCTTTATTTATTTAAATATAATTTTATCCTACTATAATTAAAATATTGCCTTTACTTTAAATCCTACTTTAAAACTATTTAATTATACTTTTCTTCCTTCTTTACTATAATACCTTATTTAAAGAAAAACCTTTACCCTTTTACTTTATTTTTTTAGCCTATAAAAATAAACTAAAAACTCTACTCCTTTACTATATTAATTAAATATCCTTAAGCTACACTAAAAACTTCTTTAAGTTAAATAAATAAAATGTTACTATTAATTCTATTATAAGTTAATATAGCTATTAACTATTATAGATTTATCTTTAATTTAATTAATATATTAAAAATTACCTATAACTATTAATTAAAATAATAATCCCTTTAAACTATACTTACTATAAAAATTTTATACTAATACTTAACTTTAAAGTCAATAAATAGCACTTTTATATTAAAAATATCTATAACTTTTTATATAACTTTTCTAATAAAAAATAATTTTTAAATTTTACTTTAAAAGTAATATTTTATATAGTAGTAAAAAGACTAGTAACTATTAAAGCAGCTTAAACTAAAATTATAATACCTATAGATATATTTAAAGGTAGCCTTGCCTTTAATTAAATAGTACTTTAAACCTTTAATATCCTTAATAAATTATAAAACTTCTAATACTTTACTAAAAGGCAATAAATTCTTATAAAGTTAATCTATTTCCTTAAATACTAGTATACTTATATTTTTAATAAATATAGGTACCTTTACTACTTTAACTCTTATAGATATAACTATAAGCGCTAAATATAGCAGTTCCTCGATTTATAGGCCTATATAGTTAAAAAAGCTGGATTTCCCTATTTATTTAACTTTTATATAGTCTTATATATAGAATAACCTAAAGCTAATAAATATAACTACTTAAGCCTATTCTAAATTTAGTATATGCTTTATAGACTTATTAGCATTAAATTAAATTAACTAATAAAACCTTTAAGCAGGATCCCTATCTCCTTTAGCCTTAAAAAGTATAGAATAATTAACTTAAAGGGATTTAAACTTTTACTTTAAAATTAATATTAATACCTATACTTTAAAAGTTTAATTAAAAGCTATATAGATATAGTTTAGGTTTTGCATTAATCTTTAATAGTAAATAAACTTACTATTACAAATTTTAAAATAAATATTAAAGATATTTTACCTTTTTCGATTAAATACTATTTAATTAAATTAAATTAAAGCTAATAAGCTCCCTTTAAAATAATTTATAAAAGGAATATAATAGAAATCAATAGTTAATGCCTAGCTAATTTAAAAATACTAGTAAATAACCCTATAAAAGAGAATAGGTTAATTTATTATAATAATAGTCTTTTTTAATAATTAATTACTTTTTTACTTTTAGCTATTTAAAAAAGATTTTAATAATAGCACCTAATACCTAGAATATAACTTTTCATATTAATAATACCTATACCTTTAACTATATAGCCAAGCTAGTTATAGTAAAGGAAAAAAAAAGTATTCTCCTTTACTCTATAAATAATATTAATAGTAAAGAAATAAAATAATATTACTAGCCCAGCAATATAAATAATATCTTTTATAAAAATAATAATAGGATTAGCAATTAAGAGTAAGTTAATGCATTTCTTAGTAATACTATAACCTATAAGACCCCCACTAATTATATTAGCTGTCGCTAATAATACTGAAACCTTAAACGCAAAGTTGGTTTCCTTTAAAGAAAGTAATAGCTTTTTTGATATATTAAAGGATAACTAAGACTTAA
Organism: Hypomyces perniciosus; assembly: GCA_008477525.1. Classification (NCBI taxonomy): domain Eukaryota; kingdom Fungi; phylum Ascomycota; class Sordariomycetes; order Hypocreales; family Hypocreaceae; genus Hypomyces; species Hypomyces perniciosus. The sequence continues at coordinate 6,433,447 of SPDT01000007.1, forward strand.
AGGATAAAAAGGTTTCAGGAATTATTATTAAACTTAACTAGCAAGCAATGAAAGATAATAAAAAGGCTTTTTTAAAACTAGGCGAAAGAGGGTAAACTATAATAATAGCCTTTATAGCAGTAATAAAGAAAACGATACTTTAATATTTCTAAGTTTAATAAATTATAGCCTTAGATATATACTGTAGTTTAATTTTATTTAGGCCAATAAATAAATCGGTTTAGGATAATATCTGAGAATAAGTCTATATATTTATATGAGTAATAGGATAATTAATATAAAATAAGCGGATAGTAGCTTAGAATACCTGGCGATAAAGGGGTTAATAAAAGGAGACTATTTAATTATAATAATTCTAATAGGATAGGAATAATTTAATATAGATTAGATAGGAATTAGTGATATAGATAGCGGTAGTTCTGCTTTTAATTTTCTTTCCCTTTTTTTCCTTTTAATAATACTTTTTCCGTTATTTTCCTATATTATTTATATTTTTCTTAAATATTACTATACTAGTATTAAAGGGATTTAATAAAAAAAGCGTTTTATTAAGATTCGCTACTTTTATTCGCGAATACTTATAGGGAAGGTTTTATCGGGAGTAATTAATATACTTAATATACCTGCATTTTTCCTTTTAACTTACCTAAGAAAAGTTAGCCGCTTATTTAAGCAGCTATTAGATTAAAAAAGCATAAGAGTATAAAGATATACAGATAAATTTAATTTAATAAAAACATAACCTTTTTCCCCCTTTAATATATAACTTTACTTATAAGAATATAGCCGCTAAGGCGTATAAAAGTAACTGTTAATTGCTTTTAGCTGCTGGCATTATAATTAAATAATCCGCAGTATTTTTTAGTCCCTATATTACTTAATCGCCACTTTATAGTCCTGTTAGGAGCGCGGTTCCTGCGCTTGATACTAGTTGTTGTATATGGGTGTGTGTGTATTGTGTGTATGTTTTAGAGTGCTAATTCCCCCTCGATAAACTATAAAGGGAACTAACCTTTAAAGGACTTCAAGGAGTTACTTAAAATGCAACCCCTTAAATACTTTAATGGAAATACTGTAGCGCTTTAACTGTTTTTTACTTAACTATACAACTATTTTACCTACTTTTTAACCAGCCTTAATATAAAGACTAATAAAATCCTTTTAGCTGCTAAACGACTTAAAGGGAATACCTTAAAGTGGTTTAAACCTATTTAAAGGGATTTCCTTAATAATAAAAGTAAAGCCGATAAACAGATATAGCTTATATTCGCTAGCTATAATTAATTTAAGGAAGAATTAAAGAATATCTTTAATAATATTAGTAAAAAACATACTGCAGAAAATAAACTTATAAATTTAATTTAAAAAGGAAAATACTTTAACTATATTATATACTTTAAGAACTATACTTTTAAGGTTAAGTAAGGAAACTTTACTTTTATTAAATACTTTTATAATAGACTTAAATTAAAAGTTAAAAAGGAAGCCTATAAATTCTTTTATAATAAAGGTATTACTAAGTTTATTAAGAAATATATAGATATAGATAATTTACTTTATAAACTTCATTTAAAAATAAAGAAAGGATAATAGTAATTTAAATAAATTTATAAGTATTAAAGATATATAAAATAAGGCAAAAAAGCGATAAGAATATATTGCTAGCTTTAATAATAAGAGATTTGGTTAAATATATTTAGATGTTATTTAAAAGGGAAAGGCGAAGGTTATTTATTATAACTGTAATAAGCTAAGATACTTTTTAAAGGAATGTAAAGCTTTATAAAAGCTAAAAACTAATAAACTTTAAAAGTTTATGCTAAAACCTGGATAAAAGGTTAATATAGTTTCGAAAACTATTAATTATATATTATTTAACTAGACTATATACTATAATAATAGCTGCTTTATTTATAAATCCAGTAAAGATAAAAGCGGATAATACTTAAAATAACCAAAGAAGATATCTATAATAAACTAAAGGGGATATTAGTTAAAATTTAAATCTTTAACTTTTAAAGGTATTCTTAAAGAAAATAAAGCGAATAGGTATTTACTATACCTGGATGGTTTAATAAAATAAAACCTAAACTTTAATTATATAGAGTTAGATAAAGATAATAGTATTTTGGATAAATAAATAGTTGCTATAATTAATTACTGATATTTTTATTAAATTATTGCAGGCAATAAAGGATAGATTAATAGCAGTAACTTTAATAACAAAAATAAGAATAACCCTTTATAATATAAACTATTATTATATAGTACTATACTTTTAAAACTAGAAAATATACTGCCTATAAATAGTAACCTTAAAGGTAAGTTAAATAAATATTACTTAAACCTAATTAAGAGAGTTATTATAGGTATATAATAAAATAGGTTAAACCTATACCTATATAAACAATTTTATATGCAAGACGGAGCTAATAATAAAATAGCTATTTAAGTAATTTTAGCTGCTTTAGTTATATAAGCGGAACCTGTATATTTTTATATATAAAGAGACTATACTATAAATAACCCTATTTATAAAAAGCACTATACTATATCCTGGGTTATTTATATTATATATAGGTATATAGTATACTTTTAAGAGAAAGTAAAGTATAATATATTCCTAATTAATATCCTGTTTTACCTTATAAAATAGGTATAAGACTATAATGCTTTTAAAGAATAGATTATAACTATATAGTATTAAGACTTTAAGATTATTATTATTAAGCTAGATATTAAAACCTTAAAGGAATATTATTAGTTATAAAGACTTAAAGGATATAAGTTTAAAGGATATTATATTTACTGCTAGGAGAAATTAATAAAGTAGTATTTCCGCTATAATAAAAGGTTTAAATACAATTAATAATACTATTTAAAGTGCAATAGCCTAAAATATATTATATATAAATAAAATAAATTATAGGATTAGTATTTATAATAAGCTAATAATACCCTATATTTATCGCTAGACTATATATACTGTTAGAAGGATAAATATATTACCTACCTATAAGAAAAACTCTAAAAGTGGCGAATATAGAAGTATATAGGGTATAAACCTACCTTAAAAGATAAAGAGATTAATTAAATTATAAAAGAGCTGTACTGAAACTAGTTTAACTTTATTACCTATAATGGAATTACTTATAATAGGAAAAGGTAGTATTTACTTTAAGGAACCTTAACTAACTATAAAATCTATATAAAAACAGAAAAATTGGAAAATAATTAATATTATTGATAAAAAGGCTATAAAGTAATAATTAATAAATTATATCTTTTAAAATATTAAACGATAAAAGTAATAATAAAAATTCACTATATTTTAAATTAAAGATAATAGTTAAAGGATATCGGCTATATATATTAATAGATAGCGGAGCGATAGGTAATTTTATTTTATTTATAACTATAAATCGCTTACAGTTACCTTAAAAAAAGAAAACTAAACTATATTAACTTTATTAAGTAAAAGGAGGAGCTTTTATATATAATAATAGATAAATTAAGCGAAAGATTAATTACTTTAAACTTAAAATTGCTAAATGTAAAGGAGTAGTTCTTTACAATATAGCGAATATTAATAGGTATAATATTATTCTTGGTTATCTTTAGTTAAAACGCAATAACCTTAATATTAATTAGGAGAACAGCTAGCTAGCTCTATTAGCGTAATAATAAAACTTCCCTAATAATTAAAACTATTAGAAAGGCTTTAGCTGTAGGGCAGAAATCCTATATAAAACCCCTAGGTATATTAAAGAAAAGAATTAAAAAAGTTACCTTTAATTTAATTATAGAAATAATCTACCTAAAAATAAAACTTAAATAAAGTAAAGGGAAGGATAGATAAATCTAAAGAATAATTGCCTTTTCATAGAAAATATTTAATAATATTAATAAAATACTTAAGATAAAAAGCCTTAAAACAGCAGTATTGCTAGAATAACTGCAGAATATCCTTAAAGAATACCGGAAATATAATAAACTATTTAAGGAAACACTTAATATTAAACTACTAGAATATAACTAATAAAACTATAAAATTAAGCTTAAAGATAATATAAGCACTACCTTCCATAAGATTTATAATTTAAATAAAAAAGAACTTAAAAGCCTATATAACTATTTAAATAATATATTAGCTAAAGGGTATATTTAAGCTTTTTCGTGAAAAATAGGCTATTTTATTATATTTATATTAAAAAAAAAAGAGGTAAACTATAGTTAATTATAGACTATTAACAGTTTAATAAAGCTACTGTTAAGGATAAAAACCCTACTACTATTAATTATAGAATTACAGGATAGATTATATAGGAAAAAGTAGTTTATAGCGCTAAACCTTAAAGGCGCTTATAACCTTATCTAAATTAAAGAAAGATATAAATAAATAACTGCCTTTTAAACTAAATATAGTTTATTTAAATACCTAGTTATACCTTTTAATTTTATTAATGCCCCTGTAATATTTTAAAAGATAATTAATAATATATTAAAAGAGTACTTTAATATCTTTATAGTTATTTACTTAAATAATACCCTAATTTTTTCAGATACTTTTAAAGAATATAGAGTATATATCTATAACGTATTATAGATATTATAAAATATTAAATTATTTATAGAATTAAAAAAATATAAATTTTATATATAGAAAGTTACTTTTTTAAGATATATTATTACTTTTAAAGAAATTTATATAGATCTATTAAAAGTATAAGTAATATAAGATTAGCCTATACCTATAACAGTTAAAGAAGTCTAAAGCTGTTAAGACTTACTAACTATTATTAATAGTTTATTAAAGGCTATAGAAATATTATATAAACTTTTTATAAATTTATTAAAAAAGATTAAAAATTTCTATAAGTATTAAATATATAAAGTATATTTAATAAACTTAAATAGCTTATTTTAGAAAAACCTATACTTATTATATTTAATTTATTTAAAGAAATAAAAATTAAAATAAATACTTTTAACTTTACTATAAAAGCTTAATTTAGCTAGAAAAACAAAAACAATAAACTATACTTTATTGCCTTTTACTTTAAAGCATTATATAGCGCAGAATTAAACTACCTAATATATAATAAAAAATTCTTTACTATTATTCTTATATTTAAAGAATAGCAATATTACTTATTAAAAGGAATATATAAAGTTAAGGTATATATTAACTATAAGAATATTGTGTATTTTGCAATAGTTTAATAACTCTCTAAAAGGTAAATCTACTATATAAAATACTTATTAGAATTTGATAATATCCTAATCCATTAAAAAGGATCTAAAAATAAATAAGCAGACGCGCTTAATAGATAAGCCGATTATAATTAAGAAAGATTAAATATATTAGGTAGATTTTAAAATAAACCCTTAAAGGATATTACTAATAAATAGTACTTTAAACTATATATAAAGTATCTAGTAATAATACTATACTTTAATATATTAAAAAGCACTATATTATTTAAAATAATAATAAATTCTTAAAAGATATAGAGTTTAATATTAAAAGAACTTAATAATAAAATAAAACAGTTTAGATTTTAAATAAACTTTAGAAAAATATAGTTATAAAAGTTTATTAATATTTAATATATAGATATAAAAGTATTTGCAAAACCTGTAAATAAATGTAAAGGTACTTTAAGTTTTAAAGGCTTAAGAAAATAGGATAAAAGATTATTTCTTACTATATAATTTATAAAATAGTTAAACTTTTAAAATATAAATTATATAGTAAACTTTAACTTTTATTAATATTAGAATAACTAGAAAAATTAATTTTATTAAATTTTATTATTAAACTATAATTATTTATTAAATTAAGATTAAAGATTAAATATAATAGTATTTTAATAATTATAAATTAATTTATTAAATACTTTTTCTTTTTTCTATATAAAGAAGTAATAAATATAAAGATATTAACTTATATATTTTTGCAATTTATTGCAGCTAACTATATAATTCTAGCTAAAATTATTTCTAATCAAAGATTAACCTTTATATCTAAATTCTAATAAACGTTTATAAATCAGTTAAAGATAAATTATAAGTTTAATACTATATATTACCTATAGATAAGAGATAGATAGAATATATTAATTAAATTATTAAAGCCTATTTAAAGAGTTATATTAACTTTAAGTAAAACAATTAGGTAAAGAAATTATTAATTATATAAATGTCTTATAATAGCGATATTTTAAAGTTAAGTAGACTTAACTTTATATATATTAACTATAGCTTTATATTAAATATATATAAAGCGCTAAAGAAAGGCCTATATATTAATAAAATATAAATTAAAGCTGAAAATATAAAACAGTTATATAAAAAAGTATAAGTATACTTTTACTGTATATAAAAGAGAATAAAAGAATATATTAATAAATATAGATTAAAGGGATTAATTTTTAAAAAGGGAAATATAGTTTACTTATACTAATATTTGCTAGGAAAAAAAACTGTAAATATTAAAATAACGCAACTAAACGATAAATTAGATTTTAAGAAACTTAAACTTTATTTAATTAAAAAGGTTATTTTAAAAGTTATTTATAAATTTATATTACCAGGCAATATCTAGATTTATTGAATATTTTATATTTTATTACTTAAAAGAATATTATAAAATAAATTAAAAAATAAATTAATTATAAACTTAATTACAGTTTTATTAGTTAAAAAAATTAGAAAATTAAAGAAATTAAAGCTATAAAAATAAAAGATAATAAACGCTAATATTTAAAAAAATAAAAAAATTATAAAAAGGAATATAACTTTTAAAAACTTAAAGAATACTTTAAGCACTTTTAGATAACTTTACAGTAATTCTACTAAAATCTAGGCCTTTTAATAAAAAGTCTAATAAAGTGTTAAAAGTGAGAAGATTAATACTTTAAAAGTCCTAAACCTTTAAAAAAACTTCCAATTCCTATTACTCTAGATCTTCCAGTTTATTTAAAGATTCTAACCTATACTTAACTATCTCTTTACTTTTAGTCTGCAGCTGTTATTTTTAATAATAAAGATGCTTTAAATAATCTAAGGCTTTATTTATTTCCGCCTAGGCCTTGCAAAGGGCTTTACAATAAAGCAATAAAAGTTTTTCTGCCAATTCTTTAGCGGAATTAAAATATTATAACTTAAAAATAATATTTAATACTAAAAAACAGTCTTAGCTATAATACTAAAAGAAAAATCTCGGGGAAATATATAAAAACTTAACGCAACCCCTGCACTATTATATAGACAACTAATATAAATGCATTTACTGTATTTTAAAAAGCGATCACTTATATAACACTTTAGGCTATAAAAAAGATAATGAGAATAAAGTATAATATTAAAACTATTAATATTAATTAAATCTGCAAGTTTATAATAACAGAAAGTCGATTTAGTATAAATAGGCTATAAATTATTAGATATAATAAACAATTAAAAAAAGGATATTATATATAAGAAAAGGAAAGGGATTAAATAGGTCTTAAGGATAAAACTAACAGGAAAGGGATATTATATTATAACCTAACTATATTAAAGACTAGGTTATAAAGATATAGGAGAATATTAATTATATTAACTAAGTATTAAAAAGTAATTACTGCATTAAAAGTAATTACTTAAACACTTATTACACTAAAATATATAATTATTTATTTAATTACTGCACTATCGCAATAATTACAGTAATATTTATTAAAACATTAATAATTATATATAGATTTCCTTTATATATATATAACTGGCTTATTAGTTATTTAATATAGTTATTTAGACAGTTATTAATAAATTGCATTTACTAGAACCGCTTATTCTATAGAATTGTGACTATATTACCCTGCTTAGTATTTATCCTTAACCTCTCTATTAATATAAACCCACGAACCTCGGTTTATCCCTTGAGAATCAACCCGGATCGTCACACTTATAACGGGCGAGAAGTATAAACAATTTTAGGATACTATTATTAGAGAAGCCGAACTGATTCTTAAAGCCGCTAGCAAAGCAATATAGACTATAATAAATGGCATATTCCAGGGATTTAAAGCTGCTTATAGCTTAATATACAGTACTGCACTACTTTTATCTACTAAATATTAATAGCCTATATAGATTATTCTTTCCTATTACTTATATATCTTTACCTAATGTTTATAATAGCTTAATGCTAATTAATATACTGCTAGGTTATCTTCTGGGTCAGCAATAACACTATTGAAGAATCTAGGGAAGCTTACCCATTAAGCGCTTATATATTCAGCAAATACGCTAAGCACTTAATGGGTATACACCAAATCCTAATCTAGACTGCCCTTAAACTAGAGGGGCTAGGCGCTAATTTATAGTATATAAATGCAATTCCTCCAGTCAAGGCTGCATTAAAGAAGTTTTATAGCGTACCTGATAACTATAAGTTAAAGGCTTACTTAAACTTTGGCGACAAGGCATAAGACTATCTTAAAGCTCTGCCCGCGAAGCTGCCATTTACTGAGACGCTAGAAGTCGTTTATTAAGTTCTTTTAGGTGTACTCCGTAGATAGTATTGAAAGATAGAATCGCTCCTGAACCTTGCATTCTTTAGAATTTTGAAATCTTAGATGGTGCTTGTTATTAATAAATTAGAGGGAACTATAATTTGCTTTTGTCACGTTAGGTGGCTCCTACAGCAGTCGTCTTCACAAAAAAGTCATCCCAGTTTCTGATCCCAGTGTATCGAACTTCTTTTCCGCACAGACCATTTGCCTTGGATTTGTGACTTATACAGTAACCGTGCCACGCCCCACTTACTGGATATGATATATTACTCCCTGGTACACCCTGTTCCCTGAATATTGCACATTCTGGTACTTTTAGCCTGCTTAGCGGAATTTACCTCCATCTTAATTATCAAGTACTCAGCCTTTTCTGGTCATATTATGGATTAATTCGAGCAATCTTATTGGATGGAATCTCCACTTTTAAGTGTACACCGGCACGACATCGACGTGGCACGATAGTCTAAATGTCAGATTATAGCGAGGCTAACGGCGTCTTCCACACAGGATCGTGAATTAATATTGGCCTGTGTTAATTGAGCCGTCGACAGCTATTTATACAAAGAAGCACCAGTATCGTGATCTCGCACGTAAGATAATACAGTCTTGCCCATTTATCCGCCAAGGATAGTCCAGATCCGCCCGGCTAAATGCGACACTAAATAAAGCAGAGCTAGCCGAAATCGCGTAAAGCCAGTTCGCTACCTGAGTCCTAAATTCATCTCGCCACTGTTGAGATTTCTCTTTCAAGTTTAACCCCTTTACGCTATTTAGCTTGTCAATTAATGTTGAGTTCCATAGCTCGGAGATATAGCTCTTTTGAGAGGGTGGCACATATTCATTATTTGGTAAGTGTTTCTTTTCCCAGTGATTTTCGATCTGACGTGGATCCATACTGCACAAAGCACAGAGCTTATTAATTGTAGCGTTTCCCTCAAGGATATCATCGGCGTCAATGATTACTGAAAGGCCTAAAAGTTCGTTACCTTCAGATTTGTCATTAAGGTTTCGGGAAAGCCGGAAGCTGATGTTGTGCCCCTAGGTTTTAATTGAGAGATCAAAGGGCGTAATGCGGCGTTCGGTTACTTTATAACGGTACAATAGTGTACTCCGTCTATCATGTATGATTTTGCTGCCCCACCTGACTAAAAGCTGACGCAGCGAAAATTATCAAGAAGGCATGGGACACTATTTCCACCTTTTACTATACGCGTTCCCGTGGTTTAGCAAGCCAGCTTGGAGGCGATTCTGCAAGTGTTTAGCGTCCTATTTTCGGCGACTGAAGCGTTGCCTGCGGGTTCATCCGAGTCGGCCGGTGGCCGCTCGTACTGATTCTAGGTTTGGCGTCTATTTGTCGTTATCCGACGGCGACATTCCTCCCAAGTAGAAGGAGATGTTGCCGCTTTACGCTTCCGTACATTGGAGCATCTCCGTTCGGTATGTTGTCCACTTTCTGCATCGAAACAGGAAGTGGTCAACTGTACATGTATGTACCAAGCCAGAATTGGGACTTCCATTATTACAGTCACAGTGATGGCGCCGCAACTGTCTATGGCATAGCGTAGCCTGATTAAAGCCATGCTACAGTTGTGAGCATAAACTGCTTCCTCTTCAATCATACTGTTGAAAAACACTAGGTATCAAGGATTTTAGCTTGCGTTGTTGTCCTACATACTTGTAGGTACTTAAAATACCACTCCAGTTGACCCGTTTGAGGCAACAGCTGTGCATTTCTGAATATTTCGTCCACTTTTGGCTTTTTGGCTCTAATAATCGTATCCTAAAGTATCCACTACAAACTTGAAGGATCGAGACCGTGTGCAGAGAGGAAGCCATTTACGCACATAACTGTAGTACATAAATAATTATGAATTGGACTAGAAAAGAGTGTAGAAATAAAACAAAGTGTAAGGCTTAATAACTGTTTCCGATTTCTGTGAACCAATCAGATGCAATCGCAATTTGTCCTCAGTTATTGATATCAGCTCGAACAATCTGGCGCAAACCATAGACATTGTATGTCTACATGAGTTCGTTTGCCCACCGTACCAGTAGCTTCTAGCATTTCGTTGCCCGATTAGACAAACATTGCTTAACACACTTGTTGCCCAGCTTCACATTTGTAGCGAAGCCAGAAACCCAGCCCCCAGTTTGACATTGGTTAAGGAGTGTCGATGCGGCATTGAGCAACATCGACTGTCGCAGGCCATCTACTGGAGAATCCCAAGAAATGCAGCATTCATCACTGTTCTTTTGTTGGCATACTCGTTGCGGGTGAGCATTAACTGGCTCATCAAAGGGCCCACTAAGTGAGACAATAAGGTCCGCACAAAGAGCCGCCGGTGCCATATTGTTACGTTTACAGTGAGCATCGTTGGTACCACAGGGTTTGGGCGCACGGTTGGCAATGACATTGGCCTCGTTTTCGGGCGCAGCAGACCCATACCTAAAGTCTATTAGAGAATTGAGCAATGGAGGGAAACTTCAGGGTCCTCGAGAACCCTGATGCAATCAAGGGGAAACAAGACAGGGCAGTAGCCTACCAAGTAAGTGTGCCGTTTTCGTTCTGTGTCTGCTTGATAACAACTAGATCGTCGGGGCTCTCAGCTGGAACGGCATGACAAAGAGCCAAGAAGGCAGTAGAGACAACTAGTTTGGTGAACAACATAGTAATATGACTGAAGAGTAGATTTCAAAGGCAAGTTGCTTGCCGATTTAACAACGGATGAATTGCGTATCGTAATGTTGGTAAGGACTTATCGGGAGGAGAGGTTAGGTACAGATAAGGTTTTTATATTTTTGATTCTATTAGCGAGGCAATGAAAATCAACCTTTATGGCCTGTGGGGCCTAGTAAGTGTGATAGGGGGTCTCAGTATTGGGGATCTCAGGTAGGAAGGGCGTGACTATCCTGCACTCGGCAAAGTGACTCTAATTTCTTACTTTGGCACACTTGCAGTGGGTCTGTATATCGTGTTCAAAGCGGTCGTGATATTCCTGAAAGTCTCCGTGTCCCGACCTTTCTGCTAGCAACCTGTGTAGAGTGGTGCGGGGTAGTTTTAGTTTGGGGGGTTCTGCCGGGGCTCCGAGTCCCCAACACCTGTATTGGCCTGGTGTGTTGCTGAGCCCGTATAATATATATAGTATTATGATTGGTTATATTATTCCGTTAATTAATAAAGTCTTGTAAAATAGTGACAAATGCTTACTGCAGTTTAAGGTAATATGGACTAAAGGGTTAAAAAGGTGACGGTTGCAAAGTTGATTAATATTCATTCAGATCTCAGTAGCTGTATTGTATATTTTTAACTTTTTATTTCAAAACATTAATCTGCAATGTATTAATATTTGTTACTGGAATTTCCTAGCCAAGTCGGGGTATATATTTCTTACGACCTAGCTATTATAAGAACGTGGCTTAGTATATACCCAGGGAAACCTCGGGGCATAGGATCAAGTAGCGAGGGCTTACTAGAATCATGCCTTATATATAAATAATCCCAATGAGGCTATACACAGGATTACTGGGAACGAAGAGTAACCCATACGTGATCCAAGTACATTCATTATATATCTCCTTTATATATAAGACAGGATAAGTTACGATTATTTAGTAGAGTCACCTAAATAGTCGTTAATCACAGTATTGACATAGTACTCACCAGAATCGCCAGAATTGTAACAACGCTATTACTGCTTAGTAGTCTCCCTGACCTCTACACTAATATAAACCCTGCGGGCCTCGGTTTGGTTCATTTGGAATCAGCCCAGATCATCACAATTTAGGGACAATTATACGGGTGTTCTCCTAATTTAGTTCGATATTCTCTATATTTCTTTGACTAATAGAAATTTAACGTTTCAAGTCAAAAGCAAGCTCAACCTCCCATAAGCTAAGTTCATGGTTAGCCAATCCGAGCCCCCTCGAAAGGTGGCTGGAGTTAAATTGTTGGGATCGTTCTTTAGAAATTAGTGGAGATTAACTTATACGGCCTCCCCTCTGATACAGATTAATGAAAACTCACCTTACCTTCTCCTTTATCAAATTAAAGCTTAGTGAACAACGGCCCTAGGCCGCTGGCTCTTAATTTCCTATTGCCCAGATGTGGCTCTATATACCTAGCTTACTTAGTGGACGATAATAATAAAACAAACAGACAAACTATATATATTATTTATAGGAAAGGTTTACTGGAATCAATTTTTATTTCCAATATTATTAGAATTACTTTATGTAAAATCTAAGATTATTAATTGTATTTGAATTATCCCTAAACTAACCTAACATTAAATAGTTAAATATTGCTTTAGGTAATCAAATACAAAGTACTAATCGAAGTGATTACATATTATTCTAAGTAGTTATATATTAGTTAAGCTAGTTAAATATTAGGCTAGGCAGTCAGATATTAGTCTAGGCAGTCAGATCTTAGTCTAGGCAGTCAGATCTTAGTCTAGGCAGTCAGATCTTAGCTTTTTTACTTAGTGGATGATAATAATAAAACAAAAAAACAAACAGATATTAGTTTATGGATTAAGGGCTTATCCTACCTGAACATAATATATATATATACTTATAAACTGCGCCCAATATTGTATCATCTTAGAAGATCCAAGTACTTTTGATATCGCCCTATATATCTTTCTAAAAACTTCAATATGAAACTTAACCTTCTATTTCCCTTTTATGTTATTTGCAGCACTCTTGCTGCCGAGGTAATAACCTTTATTCATTATAAATGAAAACCAGCTAACTGTTTAGACTGCACCCGCTACATGGGATAATGTATATCCTATCCTACGTACCCAGCAAAATACACCAGGGAGCACTCTTACAGTGGATTCTGAGGATAAATTGGTTCTTTTATCGCCAGATCACAAAATTTTAGCTTCTCTCCCTCTGGCGCATGACCAAGCTAAAGATTTTCGGGCTGAATTCTCACATACCGAGAATTCAGGAATCTTAAGCGAGACTCTTCATAAACGCCAATGTAGTCGTAATGGTTACTTTACCTGTGCTACGAGCGAGTTCTGCAGAGGTATAGGCTGCTCAGGTTGTGCCAAGTACCCGGGCTGGTCGATTGGGGTTTGCTACTAGCTTGTTTACGGTTAAAGTCAGGGATATATTATGGAATTGGCCTATAACCTGTTACATAACCTTTTAGACTATGCCAGTCTGTCTTACTGTATTGCTCCTATATCTAAATTACCTTTCTCTCCTTATAGGAATATTAAGTTTTATATTTAGCCTGTTTTAGCTTTATTTATATCAGGCTATTTAGTTCTCAGCCCTTTTTATTTCTAGCTACTTTTTTGACATATATAATAATATTAATTAAAAAGAAAAGGGAAAAAAATTAATATTATATATTAATTACTACCTTTTTTAAAAAAAAAATATACCTTTATATTTTTAAATTAAAAGACTAGTTATAATTTAGTTATAATAGCTATTTTAGGCTTTTAAGCTAAATAGCCTTTATTAAGATCTTGGTTTAATAACTTATAGCTGCATTTAATGCTGTATTGTTTGAAGTTGCGTTAGTTGGTCTGGCTAAAAGGAATAGGTTTGGTTAAGGTTGCAACCGACCTTTAGTTAGCTAGAATAAGCCTATTTGTTTGAATAGGCCTATATTTGTTTTGGCCTTAGTTGGCTAAAACGAGCCTACTTGTTCGAATAGGCCTATATTTGCTCCTAACTTCTTTATTAAGATAAACCCTGTACGCCTTAGTTTGGTTGTTAGGAATCAGCCTGGATTATTACAACCTGTTATTTTATATACAGTCATATATAGACATCAAGGCTTATGACCCTGCTCCCCTTACCAGAGTCTAAAACAAACTAAACGGGATGCCCTAGCATATAACCTTTAGGGCATTAAACACCAACTCACTAATTAAAGGCGCCTATATATATCTAAGTAAACGATCTATATAAAATAAAGCTATAAGGCTCTGTAAGGTATATGTTTTCTAGTTTTCTCCTCCTTAAATTATATTAAAGATATAACATTACAAAGTATATATTTATTACCTTATGATATACAATAGGCTGAAAGGAGAGAATGATGGATAATGGATGAAGGAAAAGAAAGGAAAGGGAAGGATACGCTTTTATGCGTATCACCTTATTCTAGCTAACTAAAAGTCGGTTATAACCTTAACTAAACCTATTCTGTCTAGCTAGACTAACTAATGTAACTTTAGATAATATAGCATTAAATACAGTTATAGGCTATTAAACCAGTATCCTAACTAAAAGCTATTTAGCCTAAAAGCCTAAAAGCCTAAAATAGCTATTATAACTAAATTATAACTAGTCTTTTAATTTAAAAATATAAAGGTATATTATTTTAAAGGGCAGTAATTAATATATAGTATAAGTTTTTTTCCCTTTTTTTTAATTAATATTATTATATATATTAAAAAAGTGGGCAGAAATAAAAAAGGCTAAGAATTAAATGGCTTAGTATAAATAAAGCTACAACAAGCTAAATATAAAATTTAATATTTTTATAAAAAGAGAAAGGTAATTTAGATATAGGAGTGTTATAGGCTAGGCTATATCTCCCGGAATTACAACTACGCCAAATCTGGAAACATAACTAATACTAGACCGCCTACCTAATTAGGAAACCACCTTAGCCATAACCCTATACACACAACTATATAACATATATATAGCTAGTATAGAGCCTCCTTCCTTAGCTATAGATAGACAATATAGAGGTGCCCTAGCTATATACTTTCCAGTTAGGCCACACCCGTTATATCTAGTAGTCTTTATTTTATTAAAAGGCACTATATTTATTTTAATATCTCTTTTTACCTACTAACTATATATAGTCTATAAAAAGTCTTTAAAGTCCTTATATAGGTTTATTTAAGTTTTCTTTACTTAAATTAATTATATTTACCTTTAAGAAAAGCTAAATATATATATATTAATTAACTAAACTTTTGTAGGCTTTTAAAAGGGATATATTTCTTTCCCGCGCCAGCTATTAGCTTAATAAAGCTTAAAAGTATAATAGTAATTGTATAATAGTCTAAGCCTATATCTAGGTTTTTTATAATAATTATTAATATAAGGCAGTTAAAGAAAATAAAGTGAATATATTTTCTAAAATCCTTTATAAAGGTATTTATAAAGGTAGGGACCAGGTTATATTTATCTGCTTACTTAGTTAATCTATTACCTGCAGTATCTAAAACTTAGCCTAATTGCTATATTTAATATAATACATTAAAGTCTCCTATAATAATTAAATTTAAAGGGGGTTAACTTTACCTTTTAAAAGTTTTTACTATAATATTAAAGGAAACTTTACAGTAAATATTAATAACAATATAGCTATAAACTTTTACCTAGCAAATATAGTTACTCTTTAATCCTAAAGGCAAGAGTTATTAATACAATAGATTTAGTGATTTCTTAATATATATAAAGATAAAAGGTTTAGTTTCCGTTTAATTATTAAATAAATTAAATACTTAAAAGCTAAAATATAATTTTATTTATTTCTTAAATAATATAATATCCTAATAAATCTATAGCTTTTAAATAAATATAATATTAAAGCTGTTTTCCTAAGCTAGTAAAAGGGCTATATTATAAGACTATCCCTATTTACTTATTAGCCTAAAAGACTTTTAGGCTAAATATCTTTTAGCAGCTCTAATAAAGCTTATTGTTTATAAAGCCTCTTTTTTTAATTTATTTTCCTTTAAAAGGGCATTAATTTCACTCCCTATTTCTTTTTTAATTAAATCGCTAAAGACTTAAGCAATAATTATAAAGCTTATAGTAAGGTCTTGTTACAGCACCAAACCTGCCCTTTAATGACTCATCAGCATCACGTGCGTCATCACGTAATAACTTGGTCCTACACCTTCGAACCATATTCTCATAGCTTTTTCCCTTGTTTAAGGCACAATAAAGATATTACCTTAACCCGCTGTTCTGTATACTATAATAGTTTATGCCTTCCTATAACAACTGCGCCATTACCCCTAGCCCTTAACCCTGCCTAAAAAGAATTAATAAAGTCGCCAATAGCCTAGTCGCAATACTATAAAAAGCCCTATATCTTACAGGAAATTCACTAATCCTTAACTATAGCGAGACTTTAAGCCTAAAAGCCTATATCCCTACAGTAAAAGAATATACTTTAGCCCAGCTCTTTAGCCTATACCTAATTCCCTAGCCTGCATTTAACCCAAGAATATTAAAGTAAAAATAAAAAGCGTAAAGGGGGAACCTAATTAAAAAGTAAAGCTCGCCAATTACTTCCGCAACTAGCTTTATATCTATACTATCTTAAAAGCTTATAATAATAACTGTAACCTAACCCTATAGCTTTAAGCACTAAAACTTAAGCAGTTCTTTAATATTATCTTTAATTACTTTTAAAACTAAAAGTATAACTTTAATATAGCCTTAAAATAAAAGGAGTCTAAAAATACTGCTATTATTAAAAAGTTAAAGCTTACTTAATATAAAGTCTAAAGCTAAAGCAATATAATTAATAAATTTATTAAAGCTAAAAGTAATAATATCCTTAAGCATTAAATTAATAACTTTAAAGATAAATTTAATATTAAAGATAAAGATATAAAAACCTATTAATAAAAGTATATAAACTAGTATTCTACTATACTATATAATATTATAATTAATATTAAATACTTTAATACCCTTTATAAATATATCCTCTATATTAGCAGTTAACTAAATAATAATACCTATAATTTAATATAAAAGGCATTTAACTATATTATAATAAAAAAGGATAACTATATAATATAAAAATAAAAAAGTAGTAAAACTTTTATTAAATTCCTAGACTTATAGTATAAAACTTTTAACCTTTCGCGATCCGCTGCCTAAAAGTTTAATACCTACGATATAGTAAATAAGCTATTCTAGAATTTTATTACTAAATTCTATAAACTAGTAGCCTAAACTGGCAAAACCGATACCTAAAAGGTTAATGCCCTTTACTTTAAAGTATTTAAAGAGATAGCTGCTGCCTTTATTAATAAAAGCAATAAGCCTATAAGTAAAGATAATTAATTTACTTAAAGAACTTTTAATTAAAAAGTTTATAATAACCTTAAAGAGCAGGCCTATTATACTAAACTTAAAGGCAACCGCAAGTTTAAAAAGCTAAACAGTAACTATACTCTTTAATAAACCCTGCCTTAAAATAAATTAAACCCTTTAAAGTAAAAAAACACAGGCAATCCTATATAGTTAAATACTATATCCTTTACTTTATAATATAAAGAATATTAATAACTCTATAACCTATATTACTATTATAGCAGCTAATATATAGTTAGTAATTATATAGAAAAGCAGAAAGCTAATACTATAAGACCTTAAACCTTATAGGATATAATAGCGGCTTTTTAAGACACGGAATATATTAAAGCAATAGCACTATAGCGCCTTAAGGCAGGGTATATATCCTAAGCTAGGGAAAAGGTATACCAGTACTATAAGTTCCCACTCCCTAATTCCTGCAATATTAGCACTTCTTAGCTTAAAGAAATAACCCACTATATTACAGGAACCTATTCCTATACTATATTAATAAAACTAGCTTTATTAAAGGATTAGTTACCTTTAGTAATATACTTGCCTATAAAGATATAACTTTTAATATAAAAAGGCAGGGAAAAGAATAGCTTCTTAACAATATTGTATTAAGAAATGTAATAGAATATTAGAATAGCCTATAAATCTAATGCCTTTATAGATATAATAGATTATTATTAATAATAGACTATTAATTTTAAATACTATAAATAGTAAATTACTATTTATTTATATTATATTATTCCTCGCGCATTTACTGGTAACTGTATTAACCTTTATTAATAGTAGCTATTTAGTATAAGGCTTTATAGACCAGCATTTTCTTTAAAAGTCCTAAATCCTAATAATGCAATTGCCTAAACTAAAGAGCCTTATCTTAGCTAATAGCAAAGCAGCAGTATAGTTCACTAACTATATAATCCTAAATATAGGAATAAAGGAATATAGAAAGCTATATATATATTTTTATTACTAACCTTTTAAATTAAAACCCCTTTATCTTTAAAATACTATAGCTATAGCAATATAATCCTAATATTAACTAGCCTATATTAACAGTTACCTTTAACTTACAATACTATTTAATAAATTATTGCCCTTAAACCTACACTGCATTAATAATTCCTAGCCTAATAACTATTCTATATAATATTAATATCCCAGGCAAACCCTTAAAGTCAGTACTTTATACTATTAGCGAGAAATAAAACAATATATTAAAGAGAATAAAAAAAAAGGTTAAGAAGAAAGTTAGGTTCTAAGCCTATATGAAAAGTATACTAAAAGAAATAATGCCTTAATAAAGAGAAAGGGACCTATATATTAACCTTATATTAATATTAAAGCAAAATTATTACTGTATTTATTAATTTAATAACTATAAGGGACTAGAGACTAAAGTATAAATAATACTAAATAAGCCTTTAACACTAGTTTTAATAATGCTTATAGCCAGTAGCTATTAATATCTATATTAATATAACCTAGTATAACTCCTTAAGCTAAGTATACTAATACCCAATAAGCCTATAGCGGTAGCGCTATATAAGTAACTTAACTTAATAGATATCTAAATATCTGCTATAATATTATTTATCTAGTTCTATAAAGACCTATTTGCCTAATATATAAAATTAACTTAGGCAGACTTGGCAGAAAATATATAAAAGCAGGAATATAAAGTGTACTAACTATTAAAGTTTAATAAAGATACCTTTATAAATGTATTATAAAGATAGGGCAGCTTTATAGTAGTATAAATATTATTCCCTATAGCTTTTTATAAATTCCTCGTATACTGCTATAGCAGAAAGCACCTTTAAAGGATATTAAAGTCTAATATTAACAAGTTTATAAAAGTAAAGCCAAAATTAACAGAAAATAATATTTAAAAGAAACTTCTTAATTAGCTATAAAATAAAATTATCAGCTTCCTCTTATAACTAGTAAACAAGCTTCCCTTTAAGAGATTATAGGACTATAAAATCAAGCTTTTATTAGGGAAAGAACTACTATATTAAAAGAACCGCCTAATATTATTAAATAAACTCTAGGTTATAAGAAAATAGCTAGACAAGAACCTAGCTAAAGGATTTATTAAGGAATCTAGAGTAAGATATACTGCCCCCTTACTCTTCGCTGCAAAACCTAGAAAAGGCGTTTATATTTATTAGGACTACCAAAGCCTTAATAACATTACTATAAAGAATCGCTACCTATTACCGCTAATCTAAGAAATATTAAATACTCTATATAATGCTAGATTTTATATTAAACTAGATATAATAGCCGCCTTTAATAAACTCAGAATTATAAAGGGATATAAATAAAAGATAGCTTTTATAACCTAGTTTAGGCTATTTAAAATCTTTATTATACCTTTTAGCCTTTATAATACCCTAGCCTCTTTCTAACATTATATTAACTATACCTTATATAATTTACTTAATAAGATTTATATAGCCTACTTTAACAATATCCTAGTCTACTTAGCTATATAAAAGGAATATTAATAATATATATAAGAAATTATAGATAAATTAATCGATATAGGTCTTTAAGTTAATATTAAAAAATGCAAATTTAAGACAATAAAAATAAAGTACCTTAGCCTAATTATTATAAATAATAGTATTAAAATAGACCCTAAGAAAGTGGCTGCAATTGTAAATTAAAAGAGACCTTTAAACCTCTATAAACTTTAATACTTCCTAGGCTTTGCGAATTTCTATTAGCAGTTTATTAAAGACTTCTCTAATATCTATAAACCTTTAAATAGCCTTTTAAGAAAAGATATACTATAGAATTAAACAGAACTCTATACTGCTGCGTTTAACTGTTTTAAAACCTAGTTTATAACCGCCTTAATCCTCGCCTTCTTTAACTATAATAAAAAGACAGTCCTAGAAATAGATACCTTAAACTAGGTATTTAATAGTATTCTCTTTTAGTATAATAAAAATAGTGTTTTGCGATTAATAGTATACTTTTTATTAAAGCATTTACCTGCTAAATGCAATTATAAGATTTATAATAAAGAACTGCTAGCTATTATTAAATTATTAAAAGAATAGCGCCTTAAGCTTTAAGGCACAGAAAATGAATTCGAGATTATTATAAACTATAAAAACCTAAAATACTTTACAACTATTAAAGTATTAAATTAAAGATAAATCTGCTAGTTTAAATTCCTATCCTAGTATAATTTCTAGATTATTTATCGATTTAGGTTAAAAGCAGTAAGGTTTAATGCGTTAAGTAGGAGATTTTAAGATATCCCAGTAAAGTTAAACTAAGATAATAGCTGGTTAAAAGAAAAAAAGAGAACCTTACTCCTGGAAAGCCGCTTTAACCCCTATATTTATATTAATATTATAGGAAGTATAGATAATAAAAACCTTTTTACTGTAATAACTAGCACTTTAATCCTAGACTTAGAGATATCGATTAATAAAATAATCGATAAAGCCTATAAAACATTAAATATAGCGAGTATTATAATATAAGCGCTTTAAAACCTAGCTATTTAATAATAGCCTAAGAGTATTTAAGGTAACCTAAAGGCAGCGATATAAGACTTTTAGATCTATAGTAATTAAATATATTACTAGGAATAACTTTTCTTTTTATTAATAGATAAAGTAAAGATATAAATTATATATTAAATATACTTTTCTAGGCTAAAGGGATACTTAAAATAAGTGAAAACGCTAAACCTCTTTAACTATATATACTAGTAGCTATAAATATCAGCTAATATTAACACTTTTATTAAAGGTTATAATTTATACTTTTAAATAAAGTTAAATAGGTCTACTCTTTTAGGATTTTTAAAACTATTGCTAATACTATTCTAGGCCTAAAGTAATATCTCAGTAAACTATATTACACTACTGCCTAACTATAACTAGCAGGGCTTAATCTATAAGAATATCCTTATAGTAGTATACCGCTTAATAAAAATGCACTATTTTATCGCTACCTGTATATTTAATATTAAAGAATTTACTAATGCCTTTATTTTGCGCATCTATGCCTTATATAAAGCCCTAGAAATAATTATATTAGACTAGGGTACCTAGTTTATATTTAAGTTTTAAAAACAGCTATCCTAATAATTTAGAATTTACCTTAAATATTCCTTAGCCTATTATCTAAAGACTAATAGCTAGACTATACAGCTAAATATAGGGGTAAAGTAGTATTTTAGGCAGTTTATAAATTTTCACTAAAACAATTAAATAAACTAGTTACTATTTATAGAGTTTACCTAAAATAATTAAATATTTAAGATAATAGGAATTTTACTATTCTTTATAAATTATAGTTTTCACCTGCGCTTAAAAGTTAAGCCTTTAAACCCCTGCCCGCTAAACCTATTTATCGCCTAAAAGAGGAGTTTCTATAAAGTAAATACTATAGCTAAGCATTTCCAATAAATCCTAGACTAACTAAAAGCCCTCGCAATATAATTAATCGCTTAATATAAAGCCGCAGCCAATATATTAAAGGAGGACTTATATTAATTTACAGTTAATAAAAAGGTATAGTTAAAGATTAAATACCTTAAAATAAACTGCCTAATAAAGAAAAGAAATAATAAATAGGTGGGCCTATATAAAATCTTTAATATATACCTTTAAGCTTATTAACTTAAACTCTTTAACTATATCTGCATTTTCCCTGTATTCTATAACTTTCTTTTTAGACTACTAGCAGTCAATAAAGCAGGCTAATAGAAATATCTGCTAAGATAAAATACTATTAATAAGCGAGAGAATAAGAATATGCGGGGATGAATCCTTAAAAGAGATAACGAGATAAATAAAGTAGTAGAAAAGTGGGAATTTAATAAGATCCTTAACTGCTATAATAAGGATAGCCTATACTATTATATAGCCTAGAAATACTATACACTAAGCTGGCAACCCGCGAAAGACCTGAAAGGACAAAACGCCGCCCTCCTAGAATACTATATAAAAAACCCCGACAAGCCCGGCCCGCCTGCCTAGGTTAAAAAGAGGAAGATAACCGACTAGCCGGACCCGCGACGCAGCAGCCGCTTATAATGGAATTGATATAATAGGAGGATTGGAATATATATATAGTTTTGGAATAGCTATTTGGGGGCAAATAGAGTTTAAAAGGGGGGGGTACTGTCACGGCACTAAACCTGCCCTCTAATAACTCATCAGCATTACGTGCGTCCTTATATAATGACTTAGTCCTACACCTTCAAACCATATTCTTATAGCTTCTTCCCTTGTTCAAGGCACAACAAAGATATTACCTTAACCCGCTGTTCCGTATGCCGTAATAGGTCTATTTTAAGTAAAGACTTTTACTTATTAATAAAGTCACTTTTTATATTAGTAGGTTCTTTTACTTTTCAAGGGGGTCCTTTAATATATTTCCTTCCTATATTAAAAGAGCTAGTTATAGTTAAAGGGGAAGGGGTTTATTTACTAAAACTAATAGTTATAGCGCTTTATTTCTAGCTAGCGCTATTCCAGCTAGCAGCAGTAATATTAGTAATAGCAGTACTTAAAGTAGCAGCGTTTAAATTGCAGTTTAAAGCCTAGGCTTTAACTATAAAGACTTTCAGGTTACTTTTTAGGAATTCTTTAATGCCTAGTTCTTTAATACCCTTTAATTATTTTTTAATAATATATATTTTAATACTATTATATAAAGTAAAATATATATAGCAGTTAATACAGTTAAAGAGATATAGGCTATAATAGTTAATATATTAAAGGGGCTATTAATACTTTTCTTTTTCTTTAAATATATAATTATACTTACTATAATTCTTATACTTTAATATCTTAATGCAGCCCTTTAAGTTATAAAAGCCTAAATACTAATTGCATTAAATAATCTTATCTTTTTCAATCTATATCTTTATTAAAGCAGAGGTACTAAATAACTTAAAGCCTATATATATATTTTCCTTAAATATTATAAACTAATTATATATATTAATAGTTTTACTAAAAGGCGCTTTTTAATAAAATACTAGAAAAGACTTAGCCTATATCGAGTCCTATACCTCTATTAAGATTAATATATTAATAGGGTATATTCTTATAGTATTGATATAAGATTTAAGGACCCTTTATATAAAAAAACTCTTCCAAGTATTTATTTCTTTAATCTTTATACCACTAGCCTTAGCGACTAGCTTAAAGGCTAAGACTTTCTTTTTAATAACCTTATCTTTTATTTAATAGGCGAAGCTTAACTTTATTTCCTAAAATAAATAATATCTTTATTCCTAAAACCTCCGATTTTAATAACTTTTTACTTAGCTTTAATAGCAGTAATCTTTTTTAGCTATAGTCTTAAAGGACTTAAAAGAAAATTCTATTATTAGTTTTCTTTATTATTACTGTTTATTTTAAGTTTATTTAATATTTCGTAATAAAGGCTAGCCTGCTATTATTTTAAAAGGTTAGTTTTATTTTTTTTCCTTAAAGCGGAGGGTTTTTATCTATAATACTATTTCCGGCAGCGACTATAGCCTATATAACTTATTTCTAGCTATTAATTAATAGGGGGGGGGAGGCCTAGTCCTACTTTAAAAGTAAGGCTTTATTAACTGTCGTTTATTATCCCTTTAAGTAAATATATTAACTGGTTAAGTAATTGCCAGTTAAGCGATAAAGGGATTCCTGCCTAACTTTTTAAAGTCTATAATAGCCTTTAAAAAAAAGGCCTTTAAGGGCGTCTATAAATGCTTTACTTGTTTATATAGCCGCTAAAAGGTAATATTTCCTTTAGTGTTTCGCTAAATAGTTATTTATAGCTTAAGCTACCAAGAATAAAACTTCTTATTTAACTCTTTAAATTATATTAATTTCTTTAGTCTATATAAAGATTTTATACGCTATAGTAGACTTTTTACTATTATTAAAGGCAGGTGCTTTTATTAGCCTGCTTTAAAGGGAGAAAGAAAGGCTTTCCTAGGTCCCTTTTAAAAAAAGAAAGACACTAAGTTTTATATTAGAACTGAAATTGAGTCTAGGGATATTAATTTCAATATATTTATCGTTAATGCAGCGTTTTTTAAGCGTAATTAAAAGGATTATAGCCACCTTTTACCTTAAAAGTAAAAGAGTGCCTTTTTTCTTAAGTTATTAAAGTGCTATTCGCTTAATAGTAGTAAAGTTTAATTATCCCTAGTTTACTTAAAGTCTAATAGTATTTACTATTTTTCTTTAAATGCCTAGGAGGGGCGAGAGAGTGTTATTAAGCTTATTTTTCTTAATAGCTAGTTAAAAGGTTATAGAATTTTAATAAGTGGGTACTTAAAAGGTAGGCTACCTATAGGTATAGGAGGGAAGCTTAAACTAGTATAATATTCTCTTTTATAAAATTAAGCTTTATTCCCTATTTCTTTATACTTTATATATACCTATACTGCGCTCTATTACAAGATCTATATTAAATTCTAATAATAAATTAAAGTTTAAGGAATTAAAGTCTTTTAAAGAAAAAAAGGCTTTAAAAGTTTAATTATAAACTAGAAAGGCAAAACTAATAGATTAAGTATTATTTAATTTCTAGTTTTTTTATCCTTTAATCTTTCTTCCTTTCTTAAATTTAAGACCTAGCTTTTAAATTTTATTAGAATTATTTAAGGGCTTTTAGCTATAATTAGCTTTATTAACCTTATAAGCATTAAAAGCTGGATTCTTAGTTTCTTTTAATATATTTACTATAAGGAATTAAAGGGATATACTATTAGTCTATTATTTAATAGCTATTAAAGTTTTAATAGTTCCTTTAATTTTCTTTATCTATTTAAAAAAAGTCTTTTTAAAACATTAAATATTAATTAATTTAATTTTAACTATTTATATTAACTTTAATAATAGCTAATTTAGTTAAAAAGCTATTAAAATTAATATTAAACTCAGTTATTATACCTTTATAGTTTATATAAAATAAAAAGTAAAATTCCCTATAAAAGGATTCTCTTTATAAATTATTAAAATAGCTATATTAGTAATAAAGTATAATATAGACTTCGTTTAAACTTAAAATCTAAGCTATAGTAGCAGCTAATATAGCTATAATACTATCATTTATTGATATAAAAAGTAAAGCCTACTTTAATTTAAAAAGGAAATCTATTATTTTTAATATATTAAAAAAGCAGTATAATCTATAGTATTTAATATTATAGTAAATAACTGTTTTTATTAGTTAAGGTTAATAGGGCTAGTTAACTTATAGTTTTTTAAAAAAGTTATAGACTTTTTTTAAAGCCTCTTTAATTAAATTACTATTAAAAGTATTAAACTAAACTATAAAAGTAAAGACGCCTTTACTAAAAGTAAAGTATATTTTGCAATTTATTAACTGTATTTTAATATTCCCCTTTAAATAAACTTTAATTATTAAGAATTAAAAATATAAGCTAGATTAGAACTTATACCTAATTAAATAGCAATTAAAACCATACTACTATATAACTTATTTAAGTTATATAATCCTTGTAAAATTATAGGTTAAAGTTTAGTTAAACTATAAATAGACTTTAACCTTAGTCTTATTAATAATGCCGATTTATTTAAAGGGTTCCTAAGTTTTTCCTAGGGTTAAGTCGGTTTAACTTTAAGCTTATTGCTCTTTAGGCTTATTGCCGATTTCCTAGCTTAAAAAAATCTGGGATTTTCTGGGATTTGAACCTAAGTATAGTAGAAGCAGCAGGGACTCATAACCTATTAAACCAAACTGTAAAAGTAAAGACGCCTTCGCTAAAAGCAAGGTATATTTTGCAATTTATTGGCTGTATTTTAACAAAATGTATTAATATTAATTTAAAGTTTAATAATAAAGGCAGAAGGTATTAAGACTTAAAGTTTAGTAGGAGGTATAGTTTATTAAATTAATGTTTTAATTAAAATAGACAAATTATTAATAATTTTATTTTAATTTACTATTAGCTCTTTAACTTTATTAAATTAAATTTATTAATTATAAAGACTTAAGTAAAAATTAACTATCTGGCTAGCTAGTTAAAAATAATTTAAGTTTAATAGTCTAAAAGTTTTATCTTTACTTAAAGGTATAAGGGACTTATAACCCTTAAATAAATAATTGATAGCTTTTAACTATATACTATTAAAAGAAATATTAAAAATACCTTTCCTAAATTACTTTATAAATGCTAAGAATATATTTATATATATAAATTAAAGATAACTGCCTAATAACTCTTTAATAACTACTATATAGCAGTAATAATATTAAAATAATATTAATTCTTTAATTCTTTAAAGATTTTAACTGTAAATTAAAGGCTAAAGTATATCTTAGAAAAATTATTTTAAAAAATACTAGTAACCCTTTAAAAGCGCTAAAAAGGCATTAAAGGAAGTATAATATATCGTTTCTTAATTTCTAGAAAAAAAGCCAGCAATATACTAAAACTGCAGTTTTTCTAGTTTCTAAACATTAAAGTCTATACTATAATACCTACTAAACAATAGTATTATAAGCATTAAAGAAAATATAATTCTTTATTCCTAAAATAAGCTTAACTGTAAAAACTAGCTAAAAGGTTATAAATAATAATAAAGAAAACTATTACATTTCTGCCTTAGAAATTACTCTTTTAAGCTTATAACCTATTAAAATAAAATTATAATAAACCTTATAAAAATATACTTTAACTTTAAAAGATACACTTAATAGTAATTATAGCAGAAATATTTAAAAGTATTTCTTAAAAATTAAACAATTTAATTATATTTATTTAAATAAATAATAATAGCTAAAAGCTGTAAAATAATAATATATAGCTATAATAGTAATTATATAAATAATGGCTTTATCTTTTATAATAGTCCTTTAACCTAAGAATAGTTGTATAGTAGTAGAATTAGGTTTATAGCTGCATTCCTATTTTCCGTAAAGTTTATTTATATATAAAATCAATTAAATTGACTTACAGCTATATAAACACGAAACTATTTTAGTTATATTTTTTATAATAGCGATTATGCCTATTATATTAAGTTTAGGGTAAGCAGGGTTACTAGTCTTAATTTCATTATTATTATTAAAGATAGCAGAAATCTCTTAATTTACACTTAAGTTCCGCCAGGAATTTAATTCTAGTATTAGGCCTAGTCTTTAAATCTAGCTGGAGTAGGAAGGTTTTGAATTACACTATATTCTTTACTTTTAGCCTTCCTTTTTAATACCCTTTTTAAAATAAATACTATCTTATTTAACTTTAAAATATATATAAGATATAAAGATTAATTAAAATACAGTAAAGTATTTAAATCTAATAATATAGGAGTTCTGTAATTTATATATTTATATAAAAAAGGGTTAAAAGAAAGGTAAAGGTAAAGGTAAAAAATAACCTTAAAGTAAAGTATTTTATTTAACTTAAAAGTATATATAGGATATAAAATTAAGTTAAAATAAAGACAATAGTAAAATTAAATAATAGGAACTATAATAGTTTATATATATAAAAGGGGGGTATTTGAAAGTAAAGTAAAGCTTAATAACCTTAAAATAATAGCTAAAGATTTAATAAACTTATAAGGTTATTAAATTTAGGTTTAGGGAGGGGTTTAGTAAGCCTATTAGCAGGCATTCTATTAGTTTTAAAATAAAAGATAATAATAATCTTTTTTTAACTTAGTCTTTAATATAATTAAAGTATAAAAAAGTATACTTTATATAATTATAAAGAGTAAGGTTATTAAAAGTAAATATAGCTTTATTACTATTATTAAAAAAGGAAATAGGCTTTTTAATAGGTATCTTTATTTTAAAATTGTTAAAAAGGAGGGCTAAAAAGTAAGGATTTCAATGTATTTAGGTAACCTTCCTATTCTGGCTAGACCCGGAATTAGGCCCGACGCTAGGACCGAGTTCCGGAGGAACTTTGGTGTAAGTCAGGAAATTTCTGTTATCTTCAACGATAACAATTGAGCTAGGACCAGCTATCCCGCCTACCCTAGACTCAATACAATGGCCACAATGGCTATTGTGAAAAATCTGACTAAAATGGTTTCCTGTTTGTATAGCCATGAGTCGATTTGGCCGATTTCCCATATAAATGATTTTTGCGGAAAATAGGAATAGGGCCATGAACCTAATTCTGCCACTATATTCCTATTATCTAGTCAGAGGACTATTGTAGAAGACAAAGCTATTGTTTATACAATCACTTCTACATCAGCCGCATATATACTAGATATTCTATAGCTTCTAGCTATTAGATTGTTTACAATTTAATTGTTTATTTATTGTTAACCTAACTAGACTCTCAGTCGTTTCCTTATTGCTGCGTTGTATGCAGCTTCCTAGAAGCTACATATAAATAAGGTTCAGTATAACCTTGTTATTTTAATAGGTTATGAGTCCCTGCCGCTTCCACTGCGCTTAGGTTCGAATCCCAGAAAATCCCAGATTTTTTTACGCTAGGAAATCGGCAATAAGCCTGAAAAGCAATAAGCCTAAAGTTAAACTGACTTAACCCCAGGAAAGGCTTGGGAACCCTTTAGATAAATCGGCATTATTAATAAGACCGAGGTCAAAGTCTATTTATAGTTTAACCGAACTTTAACCTATAATTCTACAAGGACTACGCAACTTATATAAATTATATAGTAGTATGGTTTTAATTACTACTTAATTGGGTATAAGTTCTAATCCAGCTTATATTTTCAATTCTTAATAATTAAACTTTATTTAAAGGGGAATATTAAAATGCAGCCAATAAGTTGCAAAATATACTTTACTTTTAGTGAAGGCGTCTTTACTTTTACAGTTTAGTTTACTATATATATATTAAAAAGGAGGGCTAAAAAGTAAGGATTTTAGTGTATTTAGGTAACCTTTCTATTTTAGCTAGACCTGGAATTAGGCTTAATACTAGGACCGAGTTCTGGAGGAACTTTAGTGTAAATTAGGAAATTTCTGTTATCTTTAATAATAACAATTAAGCTAGGACTAGCTATCCCGCCTACCCTAAACTTAATATAATAGCTATAATAGCTATTATGAAAAATCTAACTAAAATGGTTTCCTGTTTATATAGCTATAAATCCATTTAGCCGATTTCCTATATAAATAAATTTTGCAGAAAATAGGAATAAGGCTATAAACCCAATTCTGCTGCTGTCAGACCACAAATCCAGCAAAAGTGAAGCTCCATACAATCTGCGTGGATAAGTGACCTTATATGCTATATGACACACCCCCCAGGTGCGATAGTCTAGATAGAGCGCCTGTATTCCCTGTAATCCTATATAAAGGGCAGGGCGCAGAGGACTTTTCTGCTAACCTTAACCGTGGCTGCGGTGCCTAGATCTGGTTAAACTAGGACTTTCTTCGGCTTTTTTTAATTTCCCCGAATAAATAGTAGGAACCCTAGCGTATTTTAATTCCTCCAGGACAGAATCGAACTTGCAACCTGGAGCTATGTCGGATAATTTCGCGCGAAACGATACCGGGCTCATAACTGTCAGACTACAAATCCAGCAAAAGTGAAGCTCCATACAATCTGCATAGATAAGTGACCTTATATGCTATATAACAGCTGCTATATTCCGATTATCTAGTTGGAGGACTATTATAGAAAATAAAGCTATTATTTATATAATTACCTTTATACTAGCTATATATATACTAGATATTCTATAGCTTTCTAGCTATTAATTTAGTTATAATTTAATTATTTATTTATTATTAACTTAATTAGACTTTTAGTTGTTTCTTTATTACTATATTATATATAGCTTCCTAAACACTATATATAAATAAGGTTTAGTATAACCTTATTATTTTAATAATATATAATATAGTAATAAGGAAATAATTAAAGGTTTAGTTAAACTAATAATAAATAAATAATTAAATTATAAGTAATTTAATAGTTAATAGCTATAAAATATTTAATATATATATAGCTAATATAAAAGTAAATTATATAAATACTAGCTTTATTTTTTATAATAATCCATTAATTAAATAATAAATATATAGCAGTAAAATTAAATTTATAGCTATATTTTTATTTTTTATAAAGTTTATTTATATAAAAATCAGCTAAATTAATTTATAGCTATATAAATAAAAAACTATTGTAATTAAATTTTTAATAATAGCTATTATAGCTATTATATTAAATTTAAGGTAAGCAGGGTAGCTAATTGTAGCTTAATTGTCATTATTAAAGATAATAGAAATTTCTTAACTTATATTAAAGTTCTTTAAGGAACTTGGTTTTAGCGTTAAACCTAATTCTAAGTCTAGTTAAAATAAAAAGGTTACTTAATTATATAAAAATCTTTACTTTTTAGCCCCCCTTTTTAATATTTATATATTTTATTCTAATAATTATATATTTATTAAATTTAATAGTACTTTAAAGTATTTAAAGTACTGCTATAATAAAGCTTTAATAAACTTATTAATAGGTATAAAGTTAATAAAAAAATAAAAAACTATAAACAATCTTTTCTAATATTTCTATTAAAGTTATATATTTTATATATTAATATAATATAAAGGAGTATTAATTTATATACTTTTTTTAATTATAAAGTATATAATTAATTAATTATTATAATTAATATTTTAATTAATATGAAATTTAAATTTTATTTTTTAAAATAATTAATCTAAACCTATAGCCTTTTTTAATATTTAAATATAGGCAAATAGTTTAACTTTAATTATAAATATATTAATAGTGCTTTAATATATTATATTTTATAAGATAAAGCTTAAAAAAATATAATAAAATACTTTTAAAGTAATCTTTAAATATTTATATTATTAATAAAAAAAGTATTACTTAAAGTAATTAAAACCTATATTTGTCTTTACTTTTTAAATTAAAAAATTAAAAAAGACTATATATATTAATAGTAAATTAATTAATTAATTGTTTTAAAATACTTTTTATTAAAGTTAATTAAAAACTATAATAAAGTTAAAGCCCTATATATTATATTAAGGTTTATTATAATAGCTATATAAAGTATTAATTTTACTTTTTTCTTAATATATTTTAATAGTTGCTTTTAAAGTTTATTATATACTTTTTTTAAGCTTTATAATAATTATTAAAACTATAAAAAGATATATTCTTTTATTAAACTTAAATTATTTTATAAGTTTCTTAAAATAAATTTTATAAAAAAAGTATATATTATATTTTATATAATTATAAGTAATTTTAACTTTTAAAAACTATTATATATCTCTTTTACTATAAAGTATATATTTTACTTTTAAAGTATTTAATAGTTTAATATAAGGAGTTTTATTATTATAATAATATATAAATATAATATTATTTATGTAAAATATGATAAAAATTCTTTAAGCTTAATTATAAAAAAGATAAAGCTTTTTAAAGCTTAAAATTAACCTTTATTACTTTAAAGTTAAAAATAGTTTATTAAACTATAACTTTAATAAATCTTTTAGTTTATATAAGGCTTTAGCGAGTTTTAAATAAATATTTAACTGCTTAAAACCCTTTAAAAGCTTATATATAACTAGTTTTAAGTTTTTATTGTTTAAAGTATTAAGAAAAGTGTTTTTAATATTATATTATTTTTATTTAAAATTAAATTTTACTATAAAGGTAATAAATATATAGAAAGAATATACTATTAATATAACTATACATATACTTTTTATAATAAAAGCCTTTTATGAATTTTTATAAACTATAAAATAAACTTTATAATATTTTAAACTTTTATTTTAATTAAATTTGTAAATTAAAATTTAATATATTAATAGTAGCTTTATTATTGCCTTTAAATATAATATCTTTTACTAAATCCCTTTTATATATAAAGAAATAATTTTATTATATATAGTTTACTTAAATTTATTTTCAAATAAATATTTTATAAGCTTTTTTTAATTTTTTAATAGTTTTATTAAATCCTTTTAATAAATAATTAATTTATTAAAAGCTATACTTTTTTAAAAGGAAGATTATAGTCTATTATTATATTAAAAATAATAAATATTATTTTTATAATTTTTAATATATTATTGATTAGCTTTTATTAATTAAACGGTAATTAATATTATATTAAATTAAAAGGTTTAATAATTATTAAATATATATTAGGTTTATTATCTTTAAAAGTAATATTTAAAGTATATACTTTAATTTTATATATTAAAAAATACTTATTAGCCTTTTTTATAAATTATTTCCTTTATAGGTTAAAGCTTTTATAAATATTAACTATTACTTTACTGCTTAAAGGATTATTAGCTAATATTCTTTTTAAATATTTACTTTTTTATTATAAAAATAAATAAATCTTTTATATCTTAATCTATATTTAACCTTAATAAATTATTCTCTATTATTAAATTCTATACTTTTAATATATAAAGCTATTTTCTTACTATATTCTTTTTTATAAAAAAATATAAATTATTTATAAAACTATTATTTAAAGTTTTTATTAAGATATTAATATTATTTATAAAGATTAATTATTTTAAAGTAGCTTTTGATATTTAAAGACTAAAAGGTCTTTTTAAATATATAATAGTTTATTTAAAGTATTTATTAAGCTATCTTTAATACTTTATATCTTTATTACCTTTAAAAGTATATTCCCTTTTTTTATATTATTTATAAAAATATCTTTTACTATAAGAATATATATTAAAAAGACTTTAAATTTTAATTTACTTTAACTTTATTAAATAATTTATTTAATTTAACTATAAACTATTTATTTATAATCTCTTTATTATTATAAAAAAAGCTAGTTTTATTAAATAATATATCTTTTATAATAATTACTTTTATTAAATAAACTAATTAAATATAATATTATTAAACAAGAAGGCTAAAAAGTAAAGATTATAGTATATTTAGGTAACTTTCTTATTTTAGCTAAACCTGGAATTAAGCCTAATACTAAAACCGAGTTTTAAAGGAATTTTAATATAAGTTAAGAAATTTCTGTTATTTTTAACGATAATAATTAAGCTAGGACTAACTATCCTGCCTACCCTAAACCTAATATAATAGCTATAATAGCTATTATAAAAAATCTAACTAAAATAGTTTCTTATTTATATAGCTGTAAGTTAATTTAGTCCATTTCTTATATAAATGAATTTTGCAGAAAATAAAAATAGGGCTATAAACCTAATTCTACTACTGTATTTATATTATCTAGTTAAAGGACTATTATAGAAGATAAAGCTATTATTTATATAATTACTTTTATAGTAGCTATATATATATTAGATATTCTATAGCTTTTTAGCTATTAGTTTAGTTATAATTTAATTATTTATTTATTATTAATTTAATTAGACTTTTAGTTATTTTTTTATTACTGCGTTATATACAGTTTCCTAGAAGCTATATATAAATAAGGTTTAGTATAACTTTATTATTTTAATAGGTTATAAACTTAAGAGAGTTTTCTTTAAGTCTCTATTAGTAGATTTTTCTAGTAGTTATAGCATTTCCTTTAATACTAGTATAGCACTTATAGCAGGTTTTTATAATACTTGTCCTAATATTTATATTAATATTTTTCAATTTTAGCTACTAGAAGCTATTTTTAGGCTTTTACTATAAATACTATTATAGTTATCGTAATACTACTTATATTTCTATTTTTATATACTATATAATATATTTGTAATTTTTATAGGATATAGGTTTAATATTAGCACTATAAGTTAGTTTATTAAAGCGCTTAATAGCCCTATTTCTTTTATTAAAGATAATAGCTTTCCTTAACAGTAAAAGGATTTATTTATTTAAATATAAAATATAAAATAAAAGCTTCAGGTATAAAGGGCTTTTATTAAAACAGTTAAAGTATAGTTAAAAGGTTAAAATAATACTATAACTTAGTTATTTAATACTTTAACTAGCCTAGCTGCTATTATATTAAACCTTTAATAATAGACTATTAGTCTAATATAAATTAATCCTATAGCCTTGATTTTAATACTAATGTAAGCTTTTACTTTTATTTCTATATTAATTTAGGTTTTATTTTTATTTATTCTTTCACACCTAAATATTATTTTTACTTTAAATAGTAGTTTTATTAAAAAGGCATTAAAAAAGGTCTATTGCTTTTTAAAAAGCTATAAACAAATAGGCTTTAATAACTTTAATTAATAGAAATAGTCTTTAAATATTATATTAAAGGCTATAGATTATTATACTTTTATAGAAAATCTTATAGCTATTAATTTTTTACTTAATTTAAAATAGGCTTTATTATTTATATTAATTAAACATAGTTTAATAGCTATTCCTGCTATATTTATTATTTAAATTTAAAGCTTAAAAAAAGTATCTTTAATATTAAAGAGATAATATAATTACTTTAATACTTTATAAAGAGATTCCTTTTATAGGGAATTTTATTTATTAAATTATAGTAATTATAAAGGATTTTTAATTAAATTTAATATTACTTTTAATAGTTTATTAACTAAGCTAGCTATTTTAAAGGTCAATATTAATATATTAAATTAAATAAATTAATATTTAAATTCCTTAAAAAAATCATTTTTAATAAATGAAAAGAATTAAAGGAATTATTAAATTTAATAAAGCTATTAAGCAATTAATTAAAGGTTTTAATATTTAATTTCTTATAATAAATATATTAAAAAAGATTAAAAATTTAT
Source organism: Hypomyces perniciosus (assembly GCA_008477525.1). NCBI lineage: Eukaryota > Fungi > Ascomycota > Sordariomycetes > Hypocreales > Hypocreaceae > Hypomyces > Hypomyces perniciosus. Next base: position 6,468,804 of record SPDT01000007.1, read on the forward strand.
TTTTCACTATATATAAAGTTAGTAAAGCTTTAAGCCCTTTTAAGTCTTTTAATTAAAAACCAGCTTTTAATTTTAATAAAAAAAAGGAAATTAAAAGAATTAAAAGAATTAAAACTAATAAAATTAAAAGTAAACTATAAAAAATACTACTTTTATTAATATATATTATTTAACTATTAAAGAGTATAATTTATAAAAGTTATTAAAAAAGTCCTTTATTAAATCTATTATCAGTTTAAATAATAATTAAAATCTTTTATATACTATAAATATTCAAAAAGGAAAAAAGTCTTTTAATCCTTTTAAGCCTTTTAAATTTTCTAAAAAACCTAAACCCTTTAAACTTTCTATTTAAAATAATCTATTATATAATACTAGATTTATAGTTTATATAGTTAATTTTAAAAAATAGTTTATAAACGATAAACTTAATAATCGAGATTTAAATATTATTTATATTAATAAAGGCTTTATTACTTTTAAAAAAATAAATATAATTACTTTTAATATCTTTAATAAAAATAATAACTATAAAAAAATAAAATTATTAAATATCCTTTATTGCTTATAGTTAAATATGAACATTATAAATAATTTAAAGTATTATTAAATTAAAAAATATATAGTATAATATTCTTTTATAAAAACTATATAATTAAGAAAGTATTAAATCCGTTAAAATATAGTTTTTTCCTTATAATTAAAAAATATATTATACTATATACCTATACAAATAGCTATAAAGTTTATAGCTTTATATAAATTTAAATTCCTGCTATTAATAAAGAAAAGGCTTAGGAATATATTATTATTTTAAAAGTAATAGCTTTAAAAAAATAATTAATTAAATTTAGTTTTAAATTTATAAAGAAAAATAATTTTAAAGGAAAAAATCTCTTTAAACTCTTTAAAACTTAAAGCCAAATAAAGGAAAAAGGGCTTTATATACCTTTATTACTTAAAGAAATAAAAAATAATAAGCCTATAAAGGATACCTTTATAAAAGAAAGGCCTTATATATTAAAGAATCTTTTATTATTAAAAATTTAAAGGTTATTAAATTATTTAAACTAAAAAGAGAAATTATTATTAATTGTAGCTATAAACTGCTAAATTTAACTTTTTTATTGTATAAAAGATTAACTTATATTAATTTAAGTCTATTAAAAAAAAACTATTAAAATAACTATTAAAATTTTTAACTTTAATTTTATTAAAAAAACTAAATTCTATTGCCTAGTATATAATAAAAGAAAAGCTATTAAAAGGTTTAATTTAAAGTTAATTCTTAATCTATTAGCCTTTTTAGATTATCTAAAAGGTAATACTTTCTTTATAAACCTAATACTTTATAATAAAGCCTTTATTAATCTTTTAATTATTAATAGAAAATTAAAATATAAATAGCTATTCCTTTTAAGAGATTATAATAGATTTACCCTTTTAACTACTATATAAAGCTTTATAAATAGCTTAAAAATATAATATAACTAGTATTTTAAAGAATTTTATTATAATAGCGGACAGGAAATTAATTAAAAACTTTAAACCTAATTCTTTTCTTTAAAAATTATATATTCCTATAGCAGCCTTTATATTTATAAATAAAATAGTTTAATAGAATACTTTATTAAAGTTTTATTAAATAAGCTATAGGCTACTATTATAGCAGTTAACTTACTGCTATACTTTTAGAATTTTATTATTATTATAGTTTTTAAATTAAGTAATTATATAGTAGTTATTAATCAAGACTTTACCCTTTAGTAAGAATTATATAAAGATTTAAACTTTAATAAAGATTATAAACTTAATCTATAAAGATATAGGATTATTAGTTTTTATTATACAGTATTTATTTTATAAAAATAAAAGGTTAAAGGCTATAAATTAGCCTTTAAAACTAAAACTAAAAGACTATTAATAGTCTTAGGTAATAATACTTATTTTATTTATATTTTAATTAAATATATAACTATTAAATTATTAATTATAAAGCTATATAAAGATAAGATTTCTAAGCTTTCAATCTTAAAGCCTATTATAGGTTAAAATAATAAAGAATTAAATAGAGAAATAGAGCTAGATTCTATAAATTAAATAATTCTTAGCTTTTAAGATATTAATCCTTTACTCCTTAACCTTATTCTAAAGGGAATATCTACTACTATTCCCCTTATTCCTATATTAGTTATATAAAACTCTATAATTATAAAGGATTCTATAAATATAAATATATCCTATTTTCTCTATAATAGTATTAAAAAGCTAGCCTTTTTAGCTACTGCAGTATAAAACCTATAAACGCTTAAGCAAGTACTTTATAATCCTAATAAGATTAAGTGGCTAGGAGTAATTTATAGCGAATTTAACCAGCTAATCGAATAATATACCTTTATTTTTATTAAGCATAATAGTATTCGTAAAGGTAAAAATCCTATTATTAATTAATTAGTCTTAAAGCCTAAAAAAAACTAGAATAATAAAATAGTAAAATTTAAAGCTAGGCTAATTACTAAGGGTTTTTAATAATTAAAAGGAATAGATTTTAACTAAACATTCGCCTTAACAGCTATTCCTTTTACCTAGCAGCTCTTATTAGCTTTAACTACTATCTATAACTAGAAAATCAAACAAATCGACTTTATTAATATATTCTTTAATAGAATACTTAAAGAAACTATTTTCCTTAACTTCCTTAAAGGTTTTAAAGACTATACCAGTTAAGCTTCCTTTAAAATTAAATCTATTTTTAAAAAGCTGGGTTATAACCCTAATATAGATTAAATTATTTAGCTATAGAAAACTCTTTATAGTCTAAAATAGTCCCTTAAAGAATAGCAATAGGCCCTATAAGCCTTAAAAAATAAACTAAAATATAATCCTTTAATTTCTAACTCTACTATTCTTTATAATCTAAATAATAGTATTTTTATTATTATTGTTAAAATAACAAGGTTATACTGAACCTCATTTAAGTGCAGCTTCTAGGAAGGTGCACCCAACGCAGCAATGAGGAAACGACTAAGAGTCTAGTTGGGTTAACAATGGATGAACAATTGAATTGTAACTGAACTAATAGCTAGAAAGCTATAGAATATCTAGTGATGTGCGGCTGGTGTAAAAGTGATTGTATAAACAATAGCTTTGTCTTCTACAATAGTCCTCCGACCTAATAATAGGTGTGCGGTGGCAGAATTGGGTTTGTGGCCGCATTCCTATTTTCCGTAAAATTCATTTGTATATAAAATCGGTCAAATCGACTCACGGCCATACAAACGGGAAACCATTTTGGTCAGATTTTTCACAATGGCCATTATGCCCATTGTATTGAGTCTAGGGTAGGCGGGGTAGCCGATCCTAGCTCAATTGTTATCGTTGAGGATAACAGAAATTTCCTGACTTACACCGAAGTTCCTCCAGAACTCGGTCCTAGCGTCGGGCCTAATTCCGGGTCTAGCCAGAATAGGAAGGTTACCCAATTACACAGAAATCCTTGCTTTTTAGCCCTCCTTTTTAACAATTATTTATATAAATAACTGTTTTTTTATTAAACTAGATAAAAAAGCTATAATTTAGCTAAAGCTAGCTTTTAATAAAATCTATACTATAAAAGATAAAGGCCCTGCCTTTTTCTTTTTAAAGGTTTAGATAGTTAAAGATAAAAAAAAGGCTTTCTTTAACTTTCCCAGAAATAGTATATTATTAAAGCTATAAAGTTTTTTAACCTTTAAAACTTTAAGCTTATCCAATTACCCCTACAGCCCTCTATTTTAATTAATAAAACTATAATTAAACTAAATAAAGCTAATACTAAACTCTTTTAAGCTATTATTAATACTATTATTTACTTACTAATTTATACTTAAGTAAATACTAGCTTTCTAGTCTAATAGCTAGCTAAACAATTTCAAGGCCTTATAAAAAGCATTTAAACGCAGCTTATAACCTATTAAAGTATTTAAATAATACCTAAAATCTAGCTATTTAATATATTAAAAAATCTAATCTTATACTTATTAATTATTATAATAGTAATTTTGCTAAGGATAAAGGATTAAGTAAATCGACTTATAGCTATATTGTTATAGTTACTAATAGGCCAATTAACTAGAAATCAAAAAAAGGCTTAACTATCTATTTTTTTATATTAAAAGCAGAGTTTATAGCTTTTATAAAAGCTATTAAAGAGATTTAATAGTTTATTGGCTTATATAAAGAGGTAGATCGACCAATTATACAGCCAATCTCTTTACTTAACAATAATAAAGGTACTATTTCTACCTTAAATAACCCTACCCTTTATAATCGAATAAAACATACTCTATTGCAGTTTAATTATATTAGGGAATAAGTTAAAAATAGCGTTATTATAGTCAGCTATCTGGAAACCAGTAAAATGGTTACTGATAGGCTTACTAAGCCTCTTCCAGGTCTAAAATTAAGGAATTTTATAAGTCTCTTTAATTTCAAGATTTTACCTAAGGTATATACTTAAGGTTTTTACCTTTCTTATAGCTATTAGCTATTTTATAGCTATTAGCTATCCCTATTATTTTTAGCTATATTAGCTATTTTTTATATTTTTTATATTCTAATTACTTTCCTATATCTAGATCTTATATCTACTTTAAAGTTATATAGGATAGTATCTATTTTAAAGGGAGTGTTAAAAAGGGGGGCTAAAAAGTAAAGATTATAGTGTATTTAGGTAACCTTGCTATTTTGGCTAGACTTGGAATTAGGCCTGACGCTAAGACTGAGTTCTAGAGGAACTTTAATATAAGTCAGGAAATTTCTATTATCTTTAACGATAACAATTGAGCTAGGACCAGCTATCCCGCCTACCCTGGACCTAATATAATAGCCACAATGGCTATTGTGAAAAATCTGACTAAAATGGTTTCCTGTTTATATGGCCGTAAGTCGATTTAGTCGATTTCCTATATAAATGAATTTTGCGGAAAATAGGAATAGGGCCACAAACCTAATTCTGCCGCCGCATTAGTTAGAGGACTATTATAGAAGATAAAGCTATTGTTCATATAATCACTTCTACACTAGCCGCACATATACTAGATATTCTATAGCTTTCTAGCTATTAGTTCAGTTATAATTTAATTGTTTATCTATTGTTAACCTAATTAGACTCTCAGTCGTTTCCTTATTGCTGTGTTGTGTGCAGCTTCCTAGAAGCTACACCTAAATGAGGTTCAGTATAACCTTATTATATTAATAAAAGTCTTTAATATATATTCTATTTATTTATATATATTCCCTTAAATTGACTATTTTTCTAGCTATATAGCTAATATAATCTTTTTAATTTTCTTAATTTAGGATAATATTATTACTGCTGCTACTGCTATAGTAGAAATATAGCTTTATTAGCTAGAAGTTTTTATAACCTGCAATCTACTATAGCCTTTATAACTTTAACTAGATATTCTAGGCCCCTGTAATATCGGCTGCAAGCTTTTAATCTCTAACTATAAAGGGACCTGTTATATACTGGGGTTAAGCTGATGTGTAAGTGGTCGGCCCTAGGGCCGACCTCTCGGCTGTATTTATGACTGTTGTTATAATTTTTGTATAGCACCCTTACTGCTGCTACTGCATCCTTGCCTTTATGGCCGCCCTTGTTATAGCTGCTATTACAACTATTATATAGCAATAATAGAGCTGTTACTGTTATTGCTACTTAAGTTATTGTTTATGGAAGATCGAGGAATTAAAAGCTAGGACGATTTCTGTATGCGTATACGGATTATTTGTTCCAGTAGCAATTTTTATCTATTCTAATAGCATTACTTAAAATTAATCCTCTTTTATACTTTAACAGTAATTATATAGTTTATAAAAATAGTTATTTATTTAATTTGTTATTCTAGTAATTCTAGCTTTATAAAAGGTAATTTTGTAATATTATCTATTATAAAAAATTAATTTTATAATATAAACGTAAAAATAAAGAAAGTATATAGGAAAAGATAATATTAAATAAATGTTTCTAATAACTTAATTAAAGTTATTACCTAGGCTTATAACTGTAATAAAGCGCAGTATAGTTATATAAAGTATAAAGAGATAGGAAATAAAGTTTAATTTTATAAAAGAGAACATACTATAGTGGCCTTACTATATATATATATAGCTAATATTAAAAAAAGCTATATATAGGCGCTTTGTAAGTGTCTATATAGTCTGATACATCGCTTACGCGATATATATGTCAGCTCGTATCTGCTTACAAAGCAGATAAGAGCTCCCCAGCGCCGGCCCTAGCGCTGACAGGCGGTAGGGCCCCGGCCTACTCAACCCAACACTTATTATTCTTGGCCTTTCACTTTTATACTTGGACCTTGCTATAAGCAGTCGCTTGAAGTGTTATTCGCAGGAAAGTATGGATGCTTTAAAACCCCTCTTTTCCCCCAGATGGCATCATGTACTCCATACCTAGGCATCCTATATATGCACGGTACTTTTTGGCATTTTGTATGCGAGCTGGGGTGTGAAGTCCAGCCAAGGCACAACTTCGAGACTCTCAAGTCGTACGAAACCATTGAAGAAAAGCCCTCAAGGCAAAAGGGCAAAGGTGGCGTTTCAGGGTCCAATGCTACTGTTAAAAATTTCTCCTTTCGACCCGCAGTATTGTAACAATGATTGCGTTCTTTTTATTTTTATTTTTTATTTTTTTTTATTACTATTTACGACCACTCTGTATCTAGGTACAACAGCCTCGTCTGGGCAACAGGTCGGTAGGAGCCAGGGGGCTAGACCCTGTTCGCTACGTTTCGCTGGACAAAGGAAAGTTTTGGTGTGTTCTCAATCTATGTCTTGTAGAGGGGGGCCGTATGGGTTTACCTCCTCCACCAGCTTCTGGAAAGCCTCGCTTCCTTTGGGTCCTAGTAGGTACGTGACTGGTCTCTCGCCTCTCGGTGTTTCGGGGAGGAAGCTCCTCGTCATGCGGCATTCGGCAAAGTGCCCCGGCTCCCTGGGGGAGCCGCATCTGCAACGGGATTGCGTGTCGTGGCCAAAACGGTCGTGGTAGCTTTGGAAGTCTCCGTGACCAGACCTTTCTGCCAACAGCCTGTGTAAGATGGGCCGGGGGAGTTTCAGTTCCGGGGGATTTGTAGGCGCTCCCAGGCCCCATAGTCGGTAGCTTTCCGGGGAGTTCGCCTCCCAGTACTTCTCCTGGAGGGTTGTTCTTTCAGCTTTTGCCCAGCGTTTGATGTGCGCTAGAGTGCTCCAACTCTGAGAGGGGAGGTTGCGGGCCGTCCCTTCCTTCGCTAGTTCATCCGCCGTTTCGTTGCCTCGTATGTCTTTGTGGCCTGGCACCCAGGAAACAAACACCTTGCAGGGGTGTATCTCTTCTGCCGTGCGTTGGAACCGCATGAACTCTTCTTGTGACGAGGTTGGGGCTTCGCCCAGCAGGCCTCTGACCACTGACGTGTTGTCAAGAAAGACGTGTATTTCGTTGATTCTGGGGTCGTTCCTTGCGAGTCCGGCTGCTGTTCTGATCGCTCTAGCAGCTCCTACGGCTTCTGCGTCGTAGACCTCTGCGTTGGCGAGTGGCCCGCAGTCCTTGTAGACTTTGGCTCTGTAGTACACTGCTGCTCCCCATCCAGTCTTCCCGTCGAGTTGGGAGCCGTCTGAGTAAGCCACTGCCGTCGAGGCTGGCAGCGAGTCTATTAGTTCAAGGTGCTTCCGTGTGGCCACCTCCTTCCCGAGTGTTTCAAAGCTCGGGCCGGCTCTGACGAAACGGGGTTTGTGGGCGAAGAGGGTAGGTCGGATGGACCTGCCGACAAGTCTGGCTGTCCTCTGTAGGCGAGTCGCAGGGAGCTGGACGTTCGGTCTGTCAATCCTGTCGGTCAGTGGATGAGAGCGGTCCAGACCCGCGAGTCGGGCGGCGTTTCTCAGTCTCGCCTGGGCGAGAACCGTGAATGCGGGCGGGACGCCGGACTCTCTGTGAAGCACCGGGACGGGGGTGGTCTTCCAGACCGGTAGGACGGCGCGGGCTGCAGTTTTGAAGGCTTTGTCTAGTTTTGCTGCGAGGTTATTGACGCCTGTGCTCACTATCCTGCCAGGGTTGTTCCTGGATTCTCTCTCCAAGCCGGGCCACCACGCCTCCATGCCGTACAGGGCGACTGGTAGTACGCAGGCCTTGGCCGCCATGGCCACTGCGTTGGGGGGGGAGCCTTTTCGGGTCTTGTTGAGGCTCTTTAGGAAGTTGGCCGTCTTCAGGGCCTTGCCCGCCTGGGCCTCCACGTGTTTTTTGAACGACAGCTTGGGGTCGAGAATGACGCCGAGCCATTTCATGTGTTCTTCGGGGTTGACCTGTCTTCCTTCCAGTGTCACTGGGTGTTGAGGATTAGGTCCGCGTCTCCTATGAAAGTGGAGGAGTTCGGCTTTGTCTGGAGCGAAGGAGATTGCGTTTTCCTGACCCCACCGGACCGCCCGGTCCAGCTCGTTCTGTAGCATCACCGAGGTGTAGCCCGCGTGAGGGCCTGTGGCCAGGAAGGCGACGTCGTCTGCGTAGCCAAAGCGTTTGTTGCTGGCCCATCCTGTTCCCAGGAGCGGGGCGACGTACAGCATAAACAAGATTGGTGAGAAGGGGGATCCCTGGGGAGTTCCGCACTTGAGTTCGCTGCGGGGAAGGGTGGTGCCGTCCCCTTTCCGGACGGAGACCGTGCGGTCGCTCAGGAAGGACTCCACCCATCTGGTGAGCTGGTCTGGCCATCCCTGTTCCCTGAGTCGGAGGGTCATGCGGTTCTTCATCACGATGTCAAAAGCTCCCGAGATGTCGAGGGTGAGGATCGATGCCTCCTCTCCCCTGGAGAGTGCTAGTTCTACGTCGTGAACGAGGCAGGCGAGGAGGTCCGTGGCGCTCCTCTTCGGCAGAGCTCCGAAGTATTGTCTCGGGAGCACTCCGTGCTCGAGTGCGTCTCTTGCGATCCTTCGCGCTAGTAGCCTCTCCAGGCCCTTGCCTATGCACGACAGGAGTGAGATCGGCCGCCAAGCTTTGTGCTTGGAGTAGTCCGCCTTGTTCGGCTTGGGTATGAAGGTTACTTCGGCGTTTCGGAAAGGGGCTGGGTGGTATCCGATCTTTAGGCATCCTTTGAAGAGCTTGTGTACGAAGTCGCCGACCGCCGGCCAGGCCATCTTGAGAAGTTTCACCGAGATCCCGTCTGCCCCGGGGGCGGTGTTCCCCGCTCCGGTAGTGGCTTTCGTCACTTCTTCCTTGCTCAGTTCCTCATTCCAGGGGATGTTCTTGGGGGGGCGGACCGGGTGGTCCCAGGGGGCATCGACGTCTTCGGACGCTTCCCTGCGTTCGAGGACCATCCTCCGCAGGAGGGTGGCTCTGTCCGTTGGGTCTGTAACCTGACGGTCCCCGTCTACCAAGGGTGGTGGTTGGAACCGGTCAGTGACCTTCCTCCACTTGGCTACCTGGAATATGCCTCTGCCCGGTCCTGCCGCGGCTATGATCGAGTCCCAGTGGGCTGCTTTCTTTCGTGAGACGGTTGTTCGCAGGGTCTTCTCGGCGGCTTCTCTTTCCTCGGATGCGTCAGCGGTCGCTGTCACTGCCCTTTGTGCCTCTCTGCAGTCGTGGTCCCACCATGGTGCGCTGTGGCCGAATGATTGCGTTCTGTGGGCCGGTGTCTCTATTGAACATCACGTTTCTGCTCGTATTCTATTCACTAGATGGTCGGTATCTCAATCCAGTCTCCAACCAACCAACCAACCAAAGTGCCTTTTGTTAGCCTTTCTCAGTGGCTATGTTTTGCGGTTCTTATCATCACATTGCCCAGAACTGGAGAGCTTTCTTGGAATTTTTTTTAGCGTCTGGTTTCGGCCAGATAACGCAAGCCAGCCAGCAATGTTGGAAGAAAGCTAAGGTAGAGCCCGGTCTGACATATCTAGGCAGACGCCTCAGGCTTCCTGGGCACTATAAGATATCTAGCAAGAAAACCATACAAAATAGGGAAGATTTCAGGATATACCTCAGCCGACGAGTCATTGGAAGATGGAAGATCGAACTAGTACTGTTTTGTTTTACCACGTGTTGTCAGATAACTGTCAACCTACGAGCGCATTACGCAACAGCCTCGTCATGTTAGCTGGAAAATCGCGACCAACACCATGGTGGGCCATTCAAGCTGCTTGGGCCATCGCCCGGGCACGGTTGGGGATCTACTTGATCAATTGATGGGACCAACATGTTGTTGATTTGGAATTGTGCCTTTTTTCATATATTTAACGGCATATTGCGCACTGCCTGTCTCATATCTTACTGCTTGCCCTCATCACAATATCTTATTGTTTTAATTCCATCACTTACTTGTGCCTGAGACCTCAATCAACATTGATGACAGACTGCTCGGAAACTGTCTCGAAAGAGATTCTTGACCAGTGTGCAGGCAAGGACGTAGAAATCCCTTACTAGCCCTCCGCGTATCCTTCCTGGAATCCGGAGAAGAACAAACATCATGCAGATGTGGAAGAAAAACTTGATGCATGGCGTGTGAAGTACGTTGTCTCCCACATTACTATTTTGCTGGCTCATTTCGTCTAACGCCCAAGTTATAGAAACATCAATGACCCTGTGAAGCTTAGTCGGCAAAGAAAGACGAAACCTGGTCTTATGACTAGCTATATTGCCCCCCATGCCGATTTTCTTGAACTAGAGCACATGTCGTTGTGGTTGTCATGGGTGAGCTAAACATGTTGATGCGTTGATTATACGTTACTTAATTGCTAATTATTCTTCATTTAGACGTACCTCTTTGACGATAGTGAGTGGAATACTTGGCATTATGTGCTAACCATCAATCTCACGCTAATCAACTCGTGTAGTTGTGGATTTTGGGGACTTCGATAATAAGCCAGAAGAGTTGGAACAGCTGAGGCAGCAGACAGTCGAATATTCGCGGAAAACCCTCTATGACGACGAGGGCACGAGCACTAGTCCGGAGCAGCTGGCCTCTCTGAATCCCTTGGTGCAGGCACTATGTGAGATTTTCAGACAGATTCGTCCAGGGCTGAAGTCAGGTAGGTAGAGGCAGTTGCTTTCCACTTTCATGGGTGAAGTTACTAATTACAACGCTTAACATAGCGGCATTGAGGGCCTATTTCGTGGACACTTGGATTGATTACGTCAATTCAGCTGTGGATCTTCATCAGAAGGGACAAACTCTGGATATACTAACATATATGAAGGAGCGTTTGAATACTTCAGGGGGTTATCCAGCGCTGGCAATGATCATGTAAGTCACCCAATCCAACGGCTTTCACGATTCACATATTCACAATACCCAGGTATACATCTCACATACAGCTGCCGGATTGGTTCTTCTCCAATCCCATGGTGGCAGAGGCTTGTCGGTTGGCCAACCTGAATTTGTCGGTGTAAGTACGTCCGTTGAGCTTCTCCTGTACGCAGACTGACGGCCTAGTGCGAATGATATCTTATCCTTCCACCGCGAACTGGTAAGTTCACAATGCCAGATTATGGATACGTGAATGTTGTTGCAGCTAACATGGCTTAGCCATTCGGGCATGTTGACAACATAGTATCGCTCCTTATGTACCATAAGGGACTCGATGCTCAAGAAGCCATAAACGAAGCGACCCGAATGATGACCCAGCTGTATGACGAGTTCGAATCTTTGGCGTTTCGGTTGACTAAACTTGGCCATAAACACAACATCGACCACGAAATGCAGGTATTTCTCCGCAGCTGCCGGGATGTTGTCATTGGTTTGGTTGGCTGGTCGTAAGTATTGTTCGATTTGTGCCACAGACTATGAGGCCCCAGGTATTAACCTTTGTAGGTACGAGATCAAGCGATTTTTCAACTACGACCCGAGCAAGGGAGAGTACGCAGTTACTGTTAGGCTGGACAAGGAGGCTGTCACTGGTCATTAGACACTGCGTCGAGTCAAGTTTATAAGGGGTAGTGGTTGAAAGACGGTGATCATCATGTCGATAGAGTACAAGGTGGTAGATATATTCAAGACGGCTGTGATGTAACCAAGACATATATCATGCGCTCCGCTCAATGTCATCATTACTATGCAAATTTATACTTCTTTTTCACAAAGAAACGCCATGTCCCATCCTTATTCCACACGATAAGTACATAAATACCGTATCAACAGAGTGTAGTATTCATTAATGCGCATATTCAACTTCTCCCCGTATCATTACTATCATCGACTGATGCCCAAGGACTGCAATCTCTCACATGAAGGCATTTTATATGCGTCCGCCGTCGCCATCTTATCGGGGTCCTGGTAAAACCACCCCGATGCAGCTTCCCTCAGCCTCTGCTTATACACCAATTCATTGTCGCACTCGTTCCGCAGATGCCGCACAATGTTGACCTCAGCCGTGCGGTCTAGCTGGCTCAATTTTGATTTGCTGTAAGAGGCGATTTCGGAGGGCATGACATAATATTTGATGTTGAGGTTGGGCGTCACGCGGCCCTCAGTATAGGGGTGCTTGGGGTTATCGTAAACCATCCGAGGCGTTGCAGCCGTGGACGAGGTCCCTGAGAAGAGAGAGGAGAGAAGCGGGAGGATGAAGAAGAAGAGGATGGGGAGGAGGCCGAGTAATGTTTGCAGGTTGCCCTGTTGTTGCTGGGGTCCTTGTTGTGCTTCTCGCGGTCGTGCGCGTGGCCGTCCGCCGCCAAACTGATGTACGCGAATGCCCGGGCCGCCTCCAAAGTTGAAGACAAATTGCTGGCCTGTATCAAAAGGTGAGTTGTCAGCATCAGCCTCACTCGATGTCACACTTCGTCTGTCCTGTCTGTGGAGTTTAACTCACCTCCAAAGCCGCCCCCGAAGGGACCACCGCCGCCACCAAAGAACTGCGCAAACATCTCCTCAGGACTCATCTGCTCTTCCCACATGCCTCCTCCTCCGCCCATGCCTCCGCCCATACCACCACCTCCCTGTCGTGACGCAAAGCCTGAGAACGGATTCTGCGCCTGCGCATTTGCAAACCTGCTATCCGGATCTGTCCCATACCGATCAAACTTCTCCCTCTTCTCCTTGTCGCCCAAAATGCCGAACGCACGGCTCACCATCTTGAACGCCTCGTCCGCGTGCTCATGGCCGTTTTTGTCAGGGTGCGTCAGTAGCGACTGCTTGCGATATGCCTTCTTGATGTCCGAGTCGGTGCACGTCGAACGCACGCTCTCCAGCCCGAGGATGTCATAGAAGGCAGTCGGTTCGCATCTCCGGATGCGCAGGACGGCGGCTTTCTGGTCGACGGTGTATGCGCGGCCTTGGTTCCCCTGATTGTGTTCGCGAGAACGGGCAGAAGAGGAGCCGCCGGCGTCGGCTCCGGAAGCCTTTGCGTCGGGCATCGAAGACGGCGATCAGAGACGATGAGGAGCCGCAGTGGGAGTCTCGATGAAAACGCGCAGTCGAAGGAGGGATGATGGTTTGGGGGCGGAGCAACACGGATAGGACAGCACAAAGGTGGCTTCTTCTCAATTGGTCGAGTGGCGTTTCGCAGACGGCGCAGCAGACGGCTTTCAGGGGCGAAGAAGAGCGATTTGAAGGCCAGCAAATAAATATCCGATTCTCACTGTCGTGATTTGTGTTCCCGAATTCCGTAGGCCAATGTCGAGGCGATGATGGGATGGCAGTGTTTTCAGGACACTTGAAGCAACTTTCTGATTATCAGTCAGCGAAGCGCCAACCAGAATCGAGACCCTGAAGACATGTTGCATATTAGTAGCTTGCACGTGATGATGCAGAGTGGGCGACGTACTCTGTACCTAGAGTTGAATTCATCGAAGCTTACGGAGTACTATACGCAAATATATTTTAAAATGAGGGAAAATGACTGCAATAAAGTGATGGAACGTTTTTTTAATCGGAGGGAATTCAAAATCTATCTATCCCTGCATATTTGTTCTTCTATCTGTAATACCAATACCACACTTTGAGGCTTTCACATGATACAGTATATAGTCTCGTCTCACTTAACGTCACTGCCATATTCTGTTCTGTTATTCAAGAGTAGAAAGCCGAGAGAGTCAGTAATGAGATCTCCATGAAAAGACTCGTTAACACAAACTTAATTAGCTAGAGATACTACTCATAGGAAATAAGCCATCAGCTTCAAATGCACCCGCTCCGGAGATATAGAGACAGTGGGGCCGCCAACGGCGCACCGCAAACCACGTGACACCGCATCAACTGCCGCAAGATTTCCGAATTATTGGAACCATCACCAAACATGCGAAGCTCCGGGCGATAAACCGCAGCACAAAGCCGACAATGCAGCCTTCAAGAGTGCTTCTAAAGCGCTCTGTATGGAAGGGTAAGTCCGCGCGAACCCCCAATCCCAATGCGACACTCTCTAACGTCACCAATTCCACACAGGCCCTAACCTTGTCCCGTAAGAATCTCTCGACTCCATCTCGACCTCTGACTCCGAAGCCCGCGTCCTCCTGACATGAAATTCCCTATAGTCTCCCGATTGTCTGGCCGAAGAAGCCTGGTGACAAAGTCCCCGCCGTGCGAACACAAGCCCGGTCAGCGACCATCCTGCCCAACTTTGTGGGGCTCAAGTTTGAGATTCACAATGGCAAGGAGTACCACCAGGTGGTGATTACAGAAGACATGGTCGGGCACAAGCTGGGCGAATTCTCACCGTAGGTTTTCCATGCGCCAGCTATTCGGCGTTGGAAGGGATGATTGTACTGACTGAGGACAGGACACGAAAGCCGAATATCTGGGACAGGAAATGAGGATAGATGGAGCGACAACCGACAAAAACAGAACTGTACAATACATGTATTAACGCGATAATACCATGATCAAAGACGCTTTATGATTCATTGCATACCAGTCTCTTTACTGTTCCTGACCTGTAGAATTATGACCATCTTGCCGTCGACCAAACCCTCTCGGAACGCCAGTCCACTATACAAGATCCTATCCGTCCCCCCAAACGCCATGCGCAAATCGCAAATAATACCAATCTGTAAAGCCCATATCTCCCTCCATCCCATTGTTCGTTCTCGCTCCACTCATCAACGGTAAAACTCACTCCTCTTCACGTTAACCCCATACTCACCCACCGCCATACCCAAATCCTCCATCGTCAACACCGTCCTATTCTGACTCCCACCCTGTCCACCGCCACCATAACCTGGTCTCTGGATTCCTAGGGGCCCTCCCTTGTTCTGCTCTTTGTTACCAGGTTGGCCGGATGGCTGGCCTGGGATGGGAAATCCAGCTGCAGCACCAAGAGTGCCCATGGGATTATTGGTGTTGCTCGATGCGCGGATGCGACTGTATTGATACGCATCTGCGGCAACGTCCGCGATGAATTTCTGCGTGGCGAGGGCGAGAAGACGTGCGAGACGGGGGTCCGTCTGGGGGGGAGGGGGGAGGCCGGCTTTGGTCATGTAGTAATGCGTGACTGCATCAGGGATCTATTAACCAATCCAATTAGCTGATATCGCCACAACAGACGACCAAAGAGACACAAAAGCAGACGCACTATAGGAGCGTAGTCGTCAATCTTGCTCAGGAACTCGCGCAGCGAAATGTCCTTGCGCGTGGGAAGCTTGGTGAGATCAGGCGCAGGCACCATGGGTTCGGGCGGAGCGTCGCTCGCCGGGCCATTTTGCGAGGCAGTTTGCTTCTCGATGTTTTCGGGCGCGTCGCTGGCCATGTTGGGTGTGATTCTGAGAGTTAGACAGGACACAAGAAGTGCTGAATATGGAAGAGAGGAAGTCGTAAGTTCACGCTTGTCATGGCGAATCTTGGGATGATGCATATCACGTGACGCAGAGTTTCAGAGCAGACGCATCACCGTGTGCGGATAGAAACACACCGAGCAACTGTGAATTCACAGCTAAACTCCTATGATAGATAGAGACTTTACCATTTCGTTGGCCACATTTCTTGTATTTCTCTGTAGATCATTATTTGTGTTGCCCAACTATTGATTGACCCGACGCCCAGACCCCTCGTCACTCAAACCATCCGTATCATTTTCCTTCCTATCCCTAAGGGGTCACTTTTGAGTTGCCCTCTATTTTGTAATACACTATGGCTCAAAATTCATGGAGCTTCGCATCAAGCACTGACGCCATATTTTTCATTACTTCCTCCATACCAAGCATCACCACCGAACGCCGTCAATGCAATCCCCTGGGACCGTAGCAGCCTTCATCGCTCGCTCCTCGCACACCGCGATATGTGCGAATTCCTGTCTCATGCTATCGAAAACAGGTCGGCAAAAGGTCCCTTTCAAGGGAGCGAACTGCCATCACCCCTTGATTTAGCAAGGAAGGGTTTGCAGGTCTCTTGGGGCATGTTGCAGCCACTTAGACAGGGAGCTTGAACTTCTTGCCCTTGAGAACCTTGGTGTAGTAAATGTAGAAGAAATCGCTATACAGAACCGTCTGGATAATTCCAGCAACGATTGCGATCCAATCAACCTTGTGCTTGGGCTCGGAAAAATAACGGTAGACCCAGTTGGGAATGTACAGTGCACGATAGCTTCCCAGCGCAAAGAGGTAATGCGTCGTGATCGTCTCGGCCTCGCCGGTACGCTGCAGCATGAACAGCTGAGGGAGAATCGCCACGGACTCGAGCCAGATGGAGAAGGACCAGAGGATCTCGGAGACTGTGTACTTGTAAGGAAACAGGATGGCCATGACGGCGGCGGCGCCGAGGAGGTATTGCACGCGGAAGGTGTCGACGTTGGGGTCATTGGAGGGCTTGTAGGCGTTGGTCATGAGGTAGATGATGTATCCCTGGGAGCCGATGAAGAGAATCTTGAAGACGAGGTTGTAGATGCTGTCGGTCGAGAAGATGTCTGCAGATGGTTAGTTTGGGCCTCTCCACTGTGCACTGTGGTGCCGAGTGATAGAGATGCGTACCAAGATATCTGGTGAGGTAGACGAGGAGATAGAGTCCCTGCGACTTGAAGGAGATACCCGAGCAACTCTGTATGACATCAGGTCAGCGATCGCCTTGTGCTGGGGGGAGCTTGGGCCGAAGTACGTTGAGCTGCACCATCTTGTGCAGCAAGATGAAGATACTCGTCAGATGCGAGAAATCCGCTGTTCCTCTGGTCAGCGCATCCCCATTCCCCTGGGATGAAATCGGCGCAAGATGTCGTGTCAGTCACCCACCTGCGATGCGGAAGACGTTTAGAGTCATCTTTGCCCAATTGTGCTGCGACAGCAACCGGGAGATGAGAGAAGGACGAGCTGTAGAGGGTCGTTCGCGATCCGAATGGGCAAAGGACAGTAGGAGAAGACGAAGGAGAATGATGTTGATAGTATCAGGGAGCTGATAGCTCCTCGTAAAAGGACACGACGCGATTGGCATGTTATTGGACAAATCAGCAGCTTGTCCTTTTAGGGCTTTCAGGGCGTTTCAGGGAGAGAACAGTATGGGGAATGGTCTGTGCACTATGAAGCGTCGCTAGTCCTGACTAGGCAGTTGTTTGAATGGAGTCGATCAAAGCCCAGTTCCAAATTGACAGCATCTACATACTTCGTACAGCCACAGCTAATTATCGAAAATTCAAATAGAATGAGTAAAAAGGCTTTGCGATTTGATGTCGTTTCGGATTAATAAAGGTACTTTATCGCTGAGGTTGTTATGAAATAGCTTATTTGGCTGAGGAGAAAGGCAATGTACTTTGTACTTCGTACCTAAGCTGCTACTATCAAAACCCAAGGTATCTACGTCATAGCCTTACTTGGTCTGAGAGCCATTCACATGCCTCAACTTATTACCTGTTCTAGCTGCTTGTACGGAGTATCCTTCCACCTATAATAACCATAAAAGGCTGCAATGCTGTTGGACGGCCGTCCGCTTGTCCAAGTATGTCACAAGTAGGCTGAGTATACAACCCCAAGCATTATCCCTCGAAGTGGTCGCCTGACGTCAAGGTAATATCAAGAACTGTCTAAGAGTTCACTGTAAACAAGCCCTTATCAAGGTTTATTGGAAAGACGCAGAGCTCAGCCTGGAACTGGAATTTGAGAGTCGTCATGCAGCTGCCATGTTCGGTCTCCTAGACGATAATGATCTCTTCAAGTATACAAGTGATAAATCAAGACAGAGAGTACAATAGGATGTTTGCATTGGAATCAATCTCAATCTACCTATTCAGTCAACCCCAACTTCTTGTCCCCCATCTCCTCATATGAACTTGTCGGCTTGGCATGCCGAGTCCTTTCGTCAATGATGTTCGACTCATCAATTGCCTCTCTCTCATCTTGCTCTGTGGTGAGTTAGTCCCTGCATCTATGTGTGTATGATGGATGCTGTTTCAGGATACCTAGTTGTTTGTTGGAGCTCGCAGATTCTGCATTCATCGGGTCTTCGACTGGCTCGTTATCACCCTGTACCGGAATCGGCTCTTCGCTTTGTTTACTGGTCACATAGGAGTCATCTTGGACTTGTCCGTCTGGTGCGTCGGAGTAGAATGGGACATTGGTATCTTTGTCGTCTGTCTGAGCCCACGATGATTTTGACATTTTCTGTCTATTCCCGACGTGACAAAATACTTTACGTTGGGAAGAACTTCAAGTTGAAATGATTCGAAAGTTTTGTAAAATTGAGCACTTGGAATCATTGTTAATCACCACGCCCCATACCAGCAATTATATGTTGAACTGAAGTGACTATCGGTTTAATGATTCGGAGGTGACGCATACATGATACGTCACGAGTCACTATGATCTCGTACATATAAAAGCACTGAAGGGCCTATTTCTCGATCGAGGATAAAACTATCAACGTCATACGCCAACAATCAATGTGTCAGCAACTACTTGATTGCAAACTAGTCTCATCAACCTAACTCAGACTGTGATAGGTGGCGTAATAGTGATTGAGCTGGGGATAGGATTCGGTCTCTAAACAGTCTTGCAAGTGAGATCAACAAGTGACCCTTTTGTATGCCAATCACGCCCTGAAATCACAATCAGAATCTAAAATTCATTAAACGGTAGCGGTGCTAGGGCGTTTCATTGATCAGATAGCTTCCTAGCAATGGTATTGTTAATATGGTCATCGCTATATCCCTTATTAGGCAATACCTACAGACTATAGAGAAGTGAGAACTGATAGGAAGACAAAAAATGATCGTATTACAAGTTCGTAAAAGTATCACAAGACAAACTACCCTAAGCTGCTACAAAAATAGAGACCATGGGTGCCACAAGATAATCCAACTCAAACACCTCCTTCTTCAACAGCCCCCGAGGTGGTGCTCCCTCCAACGGCGGCAGTGGCTGCTGTCCTCCAGGCCCCGTCCACATTCTGCTTGTCCACAAGCCAGCAGCCGTCTGCGCGGCATCTATGCCGGCGGCGGGACTCAGCCACTTGGACTCAACCAGTGCATACTGTCCCTCCTTTGGCGGATCTGGATTGAATCGGTCCGACGATGATACGACGTTGTACTCGTTGAACTCGTGGTCTTTGTTCTCGTGCTCGATGTTGGAGATCAGCACATTGAAGGGCGGGATGAGGTCGGCGGAGTAGTTCGGCTTCGGAGCCGTCACCGTCACGCCGTTCATCAGCTTCACCGTGGGGGTGTGACTTCCGTCGAGCAGCGTGATGATCTGGTTACCTGATGCTATGGGATCTGTTTCCGGCTTATCTGTATACACTGTTAGTAACCTGCTCAATGCCATTGTCTTGTTTCCAAGGGACATGAAGCCTACAGTCTCCCCATACCGCAGTGGGCAACTCGGCCGCGTCCTCAGTAATGCGGAATCCCTCGACGGGCGTCTTGGTGGCGTCATCCTTGGCGTAGACGAGGATAGTGACGGTATTGTTGAGCGGGCCCTGTTCTAGGGTGCGGTGCATGGGGCGCGAGAATATTCCTTCAGAGACGTCCTTCACCCAACCCCCCTGAGTGACGACTGCGTCCGAAAATGCAAAAACACTCTTGATGGCAAACATCATGTCGCCGCCCCTGACCTTCCACTGTCGCTGTCCTGCGGGCGGCGTTAGGAGGTCGCCTATCCCTTTATCGGGCACCAGCCCCTTTTTGCATGTCACTGTGTGCTGATCGCCTCCTTGTGCTTGCGCAGAACCGGGCAGTAAGATGTGTAAGTAAAAGTCGTGCAGAGTCAGTGGCTTAGAGGGCTTATCGCCGCTCGACCCAAAGTCGACATCGAACCCGAACACCCAGAAGTCGACATGCACCGTGCCCGCCGTGCTGGGGCCCTGGAGATGTAAGCTGGCGCCAATCTCGACGTCGATATGGATAGTCACGATCCACAGATCGAGAGTGAATTGGACGTGAACAGAAACGCCGCCGTCTCCCTCGAACCAGAAGGGTTCCAAGTTTAGCAAGAAGTCTGCCCAGGCGCTGAACGAGGCCGACAGAGGCCCCAGGTTGAGCGCAACGTGCAGCGCTCCTCCTGCCATGCAAGCCTTGGGAGTTACTGCGCAGTAAGAGTCGCCCGAGACGGAGAGACTGCCGTCAAGGGTCCACGAGATGGCCAGCCGGTCCGGCACGGGGTAATGTGATGGCGGTTGGTAGGCCGGATGATAGCCCCCGATCGTGAACACCCAATCACCCGCATGGGCATTGCTTCCGAACCAGTAACACAGCGCGAAGCCGCCTGTCAGGTGGCAGGAAGGGTCGAGGATATACGACGTGGGCGCCAGCTTGGCCTGAACCACCATTGACCCAGCAGCAAAGTCGACGGATCCAGCAATGCCCAGCTCGACGTACACGAACTTGTCTCCCGAAGCCTGGTTGGGGAACGAACCGACGGCATCGGCATAGATGCCCAACTTAACATTGGGGTCGAACTCGACCACCACCACGGCATTCACAGACAGCACGGACAGGGCCGTCACCTCCATGCCTGCCGCCAGCCAGACCGAGTCTTGTCGGGGCACGATCCATACTGCCTTTGGCGGATCTCCCTGTGGTTGCTGTTGAAACCCGTTGAAGATGTCTATCGCGTTCTGTCCGGGAGCGACCTGCGTATTGTTCTCGACGAGTGGGAAGCTGGTCACGTTGTCGACCGTGGGCAGCGTCAGGTGCGAGTTGTACCCGAACCCGAGGCACACGCCCGCTATCTGAGCAAACTCGAGCTCGACGAGCGGGCCCTGACACTGGGCGAACACGGCCACTGTCTTGTACGTGTCTTCCGAAGAAGGATCTGTCACCGTGCCGTATGCTCCGGCAGCAGTGAACAGGTACGGATCCAGTGTGACGCTCAACCCTCCGGCATACAGATCGTTTCCGAGCTCAGCAAACATGCCCGCCATCGAGGTGGGCGGCTTGTTGAACGAGACCTCTAGCCCCGAGATACTCACTGAGGGTGTGATGATGGAGTTGATGACGTTGCCTTGAAGCGGTACCATCAAGCTGAAGCCCAGCAGCTCCAGCTCTATGGGCCCCATCTTGAAGGTCGCATCTAACAATATGCCCAACTTGCCGTCCTTGTACTGCAGCCCAATGTTGTCGAGTGTTAGTGGGCCGATAGTCTTCTGCAGGGATGCCTTGCCGGAGTTGTCGTCTGGGGGGGCATCATCTTCAGGGGCAACTGTACTAGTTGCTATCATCTCAGTGGAAGGCTTCGCCTTCTTTTCTGGATCGAAGGCGTAGTCTAGAATGGCAGTCGGCAAATTGCCCTGGCTGTTGACGGCAACCACAAAATGGGCCCCAGGCGTGATCAAAATGTCAGTCAGCTGCGGCTTGGCTCTTGTCTCTTTGACCACCAAAGGAGGCGCGCCAGCCGGGAGGACGGCGTTCACGGCAGCCAACTCGGCCCTCGTCACCCCCTGAGCGGCAGTTCCAGCACCGCCGTCTCCGACAGCGGCGTACAAGAAATACATCTCGTCAAACGGCTGCGTGATCCTGCCGATGATGGGGATATCACCCACTTCGGGTAGCGCGGTGAGGGCGGCTCGGAACAGTCTCTTTGGAGCACTGGCAGTGGTACTCGACCCAGCCTTTCCCTCCTGGAACTGAACGAACAGGACCTGAAAATCGTCAATCTTGAGGTCGACAACACAAAAGACTGTAGGAATAGGGGTATCGCCGCCAATGGTCGAGCTCTTGACCAGGATATCTAGACCGACGTTGCCACCAGAGACGACGATATTTCCGACAAAGTCTGGCAAGCTCACTACCCCCGAGAAATCTTCAATGTTACGGTTCCCACTAGTATTGTGAAGTGATGCGATGAGTTCTCGTAATGTCATACTGCTTCCAGTACCTTCACTGATACCCAAACTCGCGTGGAAATACCACTGCTTATCAGCTGGGTAGTGATACTCCAGGTCGAGCTCAAAGGGACCCAGCAGCAGCGTTCCTGCAAAGGTGAAATCCGTAGCCGCCCCGCCATTGTAGTTGTACAGGAGGTCCAGGGATGCGATCTCGATATGCCCAATGAGTCCCAAGACACCGTCCTGCGAGTCGGCGTCGAACAGTTCAAACAGGGTCCCCACCTGCAGATCCTGGATGTGTGCGCTGACCTGCCATGACGCTGTCTTATCTGACTCGCGGGGCAGTCTCCTCGTCTGAGCCGCCCTTTGCGCATCGCCTGTCCTCATGTAGATCAGTCTGCCGATTAGCATGGCCTCTGTGGAAGAGCTATCACTGTCCTTGCCGGTGAGGCTGACACTGAGGCAGCACGTGAGGCTCGGTCCTGCGGGCTTGGAGTAAGTGGCGCCCAAGCTCAAGAGGCCCAGTCGTAGATGGGGGACCTTCTGAGTTGGCGGCACGGCGTCATCGGAAGTGGTGATGACTGCTTGGAACCCAAGCTCGTCGGCTGACACGGAGAAGGACGCCGACTTGATGGCCAGGTCAAGGGGCCCCGGAATCTCCTCGATGGTCACGCCGGGGATCAGAGTTGCCAGACGGATCTCATCAACGGCGTTGGTGACGTCTGGCTGGAGGTCCTTGTAGTTCTCATATCCCGGGACCAGGAGCTTTTCGAACGGCAGGGGCGGAGCGTCTGTTTGTTGGTTTGTTTCGTCAGCTCGATTTCTTCTTCAAAGGGACATGGATTTGACGCAAAAGAAAGAAAGAAGGAAAGAAACTTACGGGGAAAGAAATTGCCAGCAAGCACCATGCCTGAGTCGGCACTCCAACAGAACGAAAACAGCGACGCCACAATCCCAGGCTTTGATGGATCATGGCCGAGAGACAGGTCAATCTCAAACGCGACTTCGCAGTACGACAGGTTATCTTTTTCGTCCAGAAACACCGTCAGTAGTCGCGGCCTAATATTGCTTCCAATACTGCCCATCCAGTCCGTCACGGCGCTTCCCTTGGGCTTGCTACCATTTCCAGTAAATGGAGTCAGGACCCAGTCGATCAGATCGCCTAGCGAGGGCCCATTGTCGCAGATGACGGTCAGCTCGGTGCCGAATTGTTTGAGAGTTAGGTAGGACCTGAGAGTGATCCCCTTGATAGTGACAGCCAGGCCGATGACTGCGTACGAGCCATCGAGTTGGGCCACCCCTGAATCGTTGGCGATAGGAGAGGCAGTAATCCTCCAGGTGACGCGTTTGAAGGCGATGACCTCAGCAGTGGTGACTTTAATTCCCAAGTGGAAGCCAGTTAGGAAAGCGTTGAGCTGTTCGACACTACTGCTTACCGTCCAGATGGTGCGGAACATGGTTGCATAGTTGTCGCCAGGCACGAACCAGATGGCATTTCGCCGTCCCGCTGACTGGCTACTGTCGAGCGTCAGGTTCATGCTAGGAATCATATTCAACTTCGCGGATCGCTTCAGGGAGATGTATTTGAACAGATCGTCGGTTGTAGTGTTCACTTTAGCCCCATTCCGGGGGTCGAGGCCGAGGATGGTCATTGTTTGGTCCACGATGACGCCAGGGATCGCAACGATATCGCCGGGCTGCTGCTGGAATGCGACAGCAACCGAACTAACGTTGAATACGAGATCACCTCCAGTGAATACCGAAGAAGGGAGTGTCATCTGCAGGTCGGAGAACTTGGTCGGGGCGGTAGGGTTGTCAGTCATCACCTTCATATCCCCGGACTTCATGCCCAATGCTATGCCGAACCACTGCTGCAGATCCCCGTCGTCCAGCACCGTGAACCACTGGCCTCCCGATTCAGGGGCAGCTGACAGACCGATCAAGCCCGTATGCAGTGCTGGGAGGAAGTATCCGAAATCCGAGTCCACGTCGCACTCCTGGGCAGTGATGCCGGCGCCACTCGGTGCAGGCTGTACACGCGCGCTGTAAAAGTATTTCCCAGAGGCCCATTGCACGCGGGAAGGGTAGGCCGGGATGGGCGGCGGGCTGGGTCTGATCCCGGACCCGGGAGTCGGGTTGGACTGCTCGTCCGGGTTGACGTTTGGGTTGTCGTAGATGTCGGCTGACCCCAGCACACAGCCTCCGCTCGGGAAAGTTCCTATTGCTTCAGGCTGCGGGATTGGAAACGCCTCGGCGTCGTCACTATCCGTAACTGTAGTGATCTTCGCCGCTGCCGCTGCCACTGTGGGCTCCATATTGTTTCCATTGTCCCGTAACATCTCTTCCTTGTTGCTCTGGAATCGGACAAAGACATCTCCGTCCTGATACCAAGGGTGGATATGGTTCACACGTATCCAGTTTATTGAGGTGCTCCGACGACCGGCCACCTGAATGTGATCCCCGTAAACCCACGATTTAGTTTCCATATCCGGGTACGCGCTGGGATCCGTGAGAGAGAGACTTTTCCAATAAGGAGCCGCCTTCGTAGCGATCCACTGCAGCTTTTTCGATCGGAGCTGAAACAGCTTGGCCCAGTACGCACTGACGGGGTTGACCAAAGTGACTTTTTTATTGTTAATCTGGACTGTGGACAGTTTGTTCACCTCTGCGTACTTATCCACGATGGCCTTCTGGAAGGGGATATAATACTTGACTTCGTCAAAGGCCGCGGTCGACATCTTGTTGGCCGACAGCTCGACCCATTTGTCCCCTTCCTTGGCAAGCCAATACGGGAAAATGGTCGAGAAGAGCGGCTTCTCAAACGTTCGGTAGTCGTCCTTTCGAAGCCCGGCCTTGACCAAGTTCAACTTGTTCCACGCCTCAACGAACATGATGAACTCCCAGCCTTCAGCCTCTGCCGTTAGTAAAGGTGCTGTCACAGATGAGAAAGGATTGCTTACGGGGATGTCCATAGTCTGTTCCTGAAGAGGTGATGACGTTCTGCGGGTTAAAGCTATCGAAGAGGGTCGTGGGTGACGATGTACAAGCACCATGGTGACTAGCTTTCACCGTCGTCACATTGTCGCCTATTCCAGGGCCACCGGTGCATCCTGACCACTTCACGATGGGGATCTCGCGCGGATCGTCACGGTCACCAGCCGTGTAGAGGCTGATGGCGCCATCGTCCCAGATAACCATGGCGGCGATCGAAGTCTGATTCGTCGGGGTCGAGTTTTCGGTATCCAAGACGCCAGGCTTATCATCTTCTTGTCAGGGGATGCTGAATAGAGATAGAGAGAAGGGGGAGGCAACTGACAATGTCGACATGAACAGGATCTATGTCTAACATGGGTTCTGGAGTGGGAACCCCGCCAATGCATGTCCAGTTCTGCGCCACGCAGTACAGACCAGGAGCGCCTGGGTGTGTTTTCTTGTGCCAGGTTCTCTTCTGATGCCACTGATAGAGCAGCTTTGGTGTGGTGAATGTAGTGGCTTCTCCGGGTGAAGCTATAGTCGGAGGACAGAAAACACAGTCATTAACAATTTGAAGTTTCCAGTATTACACAGGAAGGATGTCGGACTCAGACTTACGCTGAATGTCGACTGGGTTGAAAAAGTCAGTCCCGATAAATGGACCGCTGTGCAGAATAGCAATGTTTGTAAACAGTGGCACGCCATCGAACTGGACGTTGAGTTGGTCGCCATCTCTGTTGGTGGTGAATTTGGTATACGAGCTTTTCGGGACTTTCGTCCCGTTCTGCTTGCCAAAGTAAGGGCAGTAGAAGCGCGTGAGGGGAGTATTGCCCCTGTATCTGAATAGTTTTGGCTTCCAGTTACCTGGCTTACCATATTCTTCATACTTTATCAAGTTAGCAACTAACTGTCTCGACTGCCTCAGGGGTCACAGCCTCACAGGTCTACAAGCGAGACACTTACATCTTGTTCCAGCAGGTTGTAAATACCGAGATAGTGATCGTTATCCCAGTGAGTCACGATCACGGCGTCAAGCTTCAGGCTCCTGTCTTTGATAAACTTCTTTAGGGTTTGTAGGTTGCTATCTGCGCCCTTACCGCCATCGATGAGGACGGCAGAGAGGATCGTTTCCGTGTCGAACTGCACGAGCATGTGCACGGCAGCATCACCAGCTTGCACGTTGAAATGGTACGACCTGACATAGTAGTTATCAATGGCTGACATTTGGCAGGTTTGGGTCCAGAAATGGTTTAGAAAGCGAAGAGGTGCATGAGAGGTGCTCAGAATGCCAGTCCATAGGGTCCCTTTTAACTCCCTTCTAACCCCCTTTTAGCCGATACGGTATCAAGGTGACGCTCGGGACATGTCATAATTGACTGCTGGAGGTGCCAATATTAAGTTGAGTTAAAGCACATGCAAAGCACAGGGTCCATGGGAGCTGGATTCCACCCACTTGCAAACGCACCTTTTGCCGAACTACGTATGATTTGAGAGCATGACGATCAAAAGAAAGTCTTGAGTTTGAAGAATGTGAATATCACACAGTATCGGACATGCTGCGTAGAAACTAAAATTAATGCAGCCTTGCAATTTGCAAATATCACAGTCTTGAGATCAGTTATTTCTGATCTTTGTTTCGTGCTGCTGCAAGTCTGCAACCTACTCATTACCCCCCTCATGTTGGCATCTCTGCCACCAAACTGATTAAAACTAGATAGTAATATCAACCCACTTGTCAATGACATGAGCCAGAGCGCGCGTGCTCTCATCCTGCTGGTAGACGTAAAAGACATGCACAACGCTGCCGTCAGGCGAGGCCGTAGCGGAGATGGTAGTAAAGGGATCCATAACCGCCTCACCAACCTTCTTGCTTTCAGAAAACCCACTGTCGGGGCTCCACGAGATGCGGTGCACGAAGCCGTTCGCGTTGTTCTTGAAGTAAATCTGGATCTGGGAGCGCGTGGGGTTCGCACACACGGCGATGGGCGTGTTAGGCGCTGCTACGTCGCTGTTGTCGACTCCCTCGACTGTGAAACAGAACATCAGTCTTGCTATTTTTTTCTTCTCTCTTCCGCTCCTTTTGTCAGAATAGTAAGGGGAGCTGGGAACTCACCGAGTCCACCCGAGACGAGCAACAAGTTGGGTGATGGATTATTCGACTGACAGATCAGATAGCGTTTCTTGCTCGTCCGGTCGTAACAAGCAGCCAGAGCAGTCTTGTCCATGACATTCTGGATGTTAAGAGGGGTCGGCACCTTGTTCTTGAGATCATACTGGATAACGTTCATCGGATTACCCCTTTTCTCTCTCCATCAGTAACGACATGCACAAATGAATTGGGGATTGCACACTCCCAACATACTTCAAGTAAAAGAGCCAAGCCTGGCTCCCATCATCACCGCACGCGGCAAGACTGCCATAAATCCTCTCAGTGGAAAGATTAATGTCCTTGAACCCTGGGCTGATTAGAACAACGGCGCTCTTCTCATCGCCAATGGCGTAAACGCGCGTCTGTTGTGAATTTTATCAGCTCCCTTTCTGTATCTTCACTCGGGAGATACTCACGAGACGCTTAAAGTGAACAACGGCCACCTGTGACGGGTTCCTGATGAACCCCTTGCTACTGTCATTGGCGCTGGAATATGTGACATCGTCTGTTGACGACGCCTGGACGAGCTCGAAGCCGAGCTGCGCGTCATTGTCATTGTAGAAGACCAGGATCTGATCCGGTGTGGAACCGTCCGGGTTGAAGTGACTTGCGATGGCAGCCATTCTGGTCTATGATTTCGTACAGTACACAAGATACCGATTCAGTCTCAATATTCAAGGAGCCAGCAAGCAATTGAGACCGAAGCGAGGGAAGCGAGGGAAGCGAGGGAAGCTTTGGGCTTACAGACCTTGGTCAATGTCCCTATACCGATGTGGGAACGAAGTTTCTTGCCGTGAGATTGCTTCATCATCATAAACTAGCGAGCTACTTTAAAGAATCCTGTCCCTTTCCCGTCCTTTCTACCTCTTTTCACCTGCTTCCACGAACGCCTCAAATTATGCCCACACGCGCTCACGACCGCACGTTTCATGTACCCAACCTGTACTCCCTGCAAGGTAGTCAGGCGATCGAGTTACGAGAAAGGCACTCCCGGAGACAACGGAAGCTTAAGCCCTTCGGCTATGCTCGCGAGAATCTATTTGAACCCTAAGAACTAATAGTTCTTTAATTTTCGCTTTCCTCGTCAACCTGGTCACGTCTCTTTTGCGACATCCGGATGCTACGAATTACACAACTATTCAGCTCTCTTCAATAGTGACTGTATTTGAGTTGTATCACTTGCGGGGTTGACTCACTCAGCCTTGTGACTAAAGTCTATTAAAGGCCGTCATTGTGGGAAAACAGGCTTAGGTGGGATTTAATGACTTAAGTTGCAAGTCATCACATGCGCCTCTCCTAAATCCGTGAATCTAGAATCTCACGGCGCAGGCCGTTTCTCAACCAATCAGGCTCTGAATAAGAGGCCTTGCTTATCAATCACAGATCAACAGTATAAGGGCTCATTTGCAGATGCATACAATGATAGAATTCGACACTCTTGCTGATCCCAAGTTAGGTGGGAAAAGCTGCTGCTTAAATACATGAATTTGCTAACCATCCGGGTTCTTACAGACTATCCGGGTTCTTACAGGCTAGTTAGGAATAAAGGAATGTGCCGTGATGTGGAGTTATCCGTTACTGAGGTTGACATTGCTTCTTCTTCCTTCTTTAGCTTCTCGGGACTGAATTAATCTTGTACACAGGACGGACGCTATTGACGTTGGCTGAACATGGAAGGACCCGATATGGTGGGGAGTGTCTGTTCGTAAGGCTGGCTAGCACCGTGTGAAATCGACCGTCCGCCGCAAAGATACTTACCTCTGACACGAACAGCCCTATCGCTAAACCGGGGACATCTGTCGGATATGACAAGGGCTCTTGAGCGGGCCGGCCGGGCCGGCCGGGGTAACACCACTAGTACGCCTAGATCGCGGTATCCGGACATTATTAGTAGTAGTAGTAGTAGTAGTAATAGTATGAGTATTCAGAGTCCTAATGTCATCAGCGAGACAGCAAATCTGCGAGCTTATACGAGTAGAATGCCCTCATCGAGCAGATACGTGAGACTCGAACATAGAGGCGCTGTAGTTGGAAACTTTGAGACAAGATAACGGTATACTAGTCAAAAGAGGTGATTTTTTTTTGGAACAACATAGGTATTCAAAACTTATATGTTCAATTTGAGAGAGCCCTCCCCAGGGCATAGTCACAGTCTGTCCTTGACGTTCAAAAAATTGGCAGGAAAGGGGGGAGAAAGACAAAAAGTCACGTCTTGCATCAATGCGGCCGACTCGTATCCAAAGCTATCTTGACTGGCGAGTCAAAACTTTTGTGTGGCTGGAAGGTGTAAAACTCTTGAAAGGTAAACTGGACAAACATATCTGGCTGTGTGTATTGGTTCACGTCCACCTCGGGCAACAGGATGCTCATCTCGTCAATCAACTGGATTTGCACATTGCCTGCAACGCGCCGCGGCAGGATACGCAGCCACATGACGGGCTCATCCTTATCCGTCGGGTAAACGGCCTGGACGTTGAAGCGCAGATTGCTCAACATGACGGGCCCGCGGCCGCTGTACTTGCAAAAGAGGTTGGTGCGCCTCGCAGGGTTGTCCTTGGGGCCGTAGGGGATAACAACGCGAATCTCGATGAGCGAGAAATTGCCTATCTCACGCTGGTCCTGCGGAAGGACAAGCGAGATGACAAGGTCCTGAGAGATGCCGGATCGGGTCGGCACTGGGGGTGGATTGGTTGGCGCAGACCCGCTGGCGATGGAACCGATGGGCCAGACGCCGTATTGAAAGTTGGGTTTATCTGCGAACGGTGGAGGGTCGGCAGGAGGACGTGGAGAGCCTACTATCAAGGGTGTACGTCTGTAGTGAGGCGGCGGTGGCGGCAGTCGAGGAGGAGGCGCAGGGCTTTGCGCTGACGATGCTGGCTGATACTGAGCTGTGGACGACGTCGTCATGCTGGCTGTTGCCCTTCGAGATGCAGCCCATTCCCTGTACATGGCAGACACCGCTGTCCGATCCCTTAGACCAACCATTTGGAGAAGACTGGGCCCCTCCACGCGCGTGTGGACCTCTCCTGCGACCATCGTGGGCTTGGGAGGTAAGACAGGCGGCGGCGTACCCGGGAAGTCAATCGTGATGCTGTAGACCGGATCGTTCAGCTGAATAGCCATCATAGCTGCCGTTGCGCATGTGTCTGTGAAGTAGCCCGTCTTCATGTTAGTGACAAGATTGGAGTAGGCATGATTGGCAAAGTTCTCAATCTGAACCATGCGCGAGTCAAAGTTGAAGACGGCGTTGTCGTACGTTGTGCCCTGTAGTTCGGTATAGGTAGGGCCGCACTGCTGCTGCATGTCATGCGGAGGCGGATCAGGCACCGTGAAGATGGACTTGAACTCTACCTCAAACTCCGGCGTGAGCACTGGGGGATCTGCGCCGAACTCGATGCCTACGGTTGAGGCGGCGGCGAAGCGCTGTTGATGTGGCGGCTGCGTGAGCGTCATCTGTGTCAGCTCCGTGTCGCCGGGCAGGCGGTCCAGCAGGACAAGCATTACCCCTTCATCGATATTCTCATGACGCAGCAGAGACGCTTTGGGCGTATCTGTTGTGAAGGGAATATCGACGTGGAGATCCGGAAACTGGGTAACGATGTCGCTCCTCAGGAAGAAGCCATAGGTGGGTATCTGCGGCTTGTAGCCCAGTACCGGATCTTGCGTGCCTTTGTAGGCATTTATGGCATCTTTAATGGCCCTGCGGATCACGTCGTTGTCCTGTTCAATGTGGTTCGCTAGACTCAGACCGCCGTCCACCAGCGCATCGACCCAGTTCCGGTCAATCTGAAAGTAGCGAAGAGAATCCTTTGGGAGGTATGAAGGGTCGCTGATGAGATAGTGTGCTGGAATACCGAAGAGGAACGTGCGGTCGAGCACCCACTTGAGAACAACGGCGTAATCTGGTGAAGCAGCCCGATTCAGCTCGTTGTAGTAGCCACCGTCTGGACTGCCAGCAAATGTTGCTGCCACTTCCTTGGCCGCCGTAGCAAATGCGGCTTGCATCTCGGGTGACCACAAGGACAGGTCGGTAGAATTGCTAGAGACATTGCGGCTCCATCTCTTTTCAGGCGAGATATCGTGTGTTGCTGTGATGGTCTCCAGTCGACTGAACGACTCGGGCAGATGGGCAACCACATCCGCTGCAGTCCGGTGAGCAGGGCCCAGAAGCTCCGCTTTGGCCTTGTCAAAGGCTACGCTGTGGATCGCAGTTCTGAGACGACCGAGTGCTGTGAAGAAGGCCTGATCCGCGAGCCCAAGGGTCCGTCCAAGCTGCCAGGCCGTGCTGTAGGTGACATCCATGATGCCAAGCGTTCTGTCCAGGATCTGTAAGTCGGACGAGTATGTCGACTGCATCTTGAATGCGTCGGTCAGGGGCCATTTCACCGATGTCGGCGTGCAGGGACCTCTGTAAAACGCGGCAGTCTGCTCTCCAGTTTGGACGAGATAGCGTGACATGGCGAATCCGTCTTTCAGCCTCTGTCCTAACGCTTGCTTAACAGGGTCTTTGAGGTCTCTGACCCAGTCATCGTAGGCGGCTAAGGGTGCACCTAGCATGTCTTTGGTGCAGGCAAGCTCCTTCAAAGCGTCGGCGATGTCGACTGACTCAGGAGGCAAGCAGCGATATGTCCAGCTGTAGAGCGAGCAGAGCGCAACGTGCTTAGTACCGCTCATTGGCCAAGGTGTCAGAAGTTCTACTTCATCGAGAGACACCAGGTGCACGTAAATGGGGACTGGCGTCTTGTTGTTCCACACGCCACAGCGCCGAGAGACAATGACACTGTAGATGCCATCATCTTGGATACCAGCATTGGCCATGCCTTTCGTGTTTATGGCCCTCGAATGCGCCATGAACCGGTACATGCTCAGATCCGGCTGAGTTTGGTGAGCAGGGGCACCCCCTTTGCCAGGATCCAGGGTGAAGTAGTTGTTGAAGATGTTAGACTTCATGAAGACAAAATCGGCAGTTATCGTGGGATCAGATCCAGAAGGCACCGGGCTCTTTGCATTCTCGGGCTTGATCTTGCTCAGGTCGCCGAGCGTCTGTGTGATGGCGAGAGTCGAACTCTGTGTTGCGTCTGACGCAAAGATCCTGGTATTGCCAACGAGCTCTGTCGGATCCAGAGTAATCTCGTCGGCCGTGAATGCCATAAGAGCCATCCATGGCGTCCTAGCCCTCCCTGGTTGCTTTTCCTTTTGGGGTTCGACCACCTCACGCTCCCATGGCAGATGCGGATTGTTGAACACGACATGTGGCAGAACAGCAGCTGCCGCCGAGCTTCCTGGTGGAGGATAGAGACTGTGAATATCGCCTGCTGGCAAGGAGAACTGCGGCGCGATGACCACGAAGTCTTGGTTCGACTCTAGCGGCAGCTTTTCGCCATTGGACTCGATATTCTGTACGATGTTGATGGTGTTTACGGGGTGCTCAGAGCTGGCAACTAAACCTGGGGCGTAGTATGAATGCAGGAGCTCATAGCCAGTCGGCAAATCAGTCGGATCAGGATCATCTTGGACGTCGTTAGGCCGACTGGGAGGAGGGATTCGCACAAAAGTCGAGGGTGTTTGCCGCTTCCTATCCCACTCCTCTTTGGCAGCAGTCAAGGTCAAGTATCGCGGGGCGTTTTGGAAGAGTGCCTTGATATCTGAAGTCATGTTTGCTTGCTCCTTGGATTGTCCTCACCAAGATGGCGTCCCAGGCAGAGCAGGGCAGAGCAGGGCAGAGCAGTTGGAGGAGGTAAGATTAGGTACTCTGGAGAGACATCAATTCGTGAGATGATGGGAAATGGTTTGCCTCTGAAAGGGCATTGCCTGCCTGCCTGTCTGTCTGCCTGCCTCAAGCCCTGGCAGGGCAGCTTCATCAGTCGCGCTCATCTGGGCCAAATCTCCCAGCGCCTTTTCAGCACTGAAGGCGTCCACTGAAGCTGCTGAAGACGCTGAAGACACTGAAGACGCGCGCTAGAGAATCTTAACGTCAGCTGTTAGTGAACCGAGACCCGAGGTGGCTTGGTCACGTGCAATGCCCACTCACAAACAGACGTCACTCGGCTCATGTCTCTTCTCTCCTCTCTCCTCTCTCCTCTCTCCTCTCTCCTCGCTCATAGCCTACCCGGACCTTAGATGGTTATGCCCATATGATGCCAACGATGGCACCACCTTTCCATGTCCCCTCATGGTGGCAGCGGAGAGAAATTCCGGCACCACTGCATCGCCGAGAAAGCTACATACTGTGCAGCTAATGCGCCTTGGGGGTGTGTCGTTGTCGGTCTGTAGGGTGCCTCCAAAAACATGGAGTCCTCTCAATCCCCTGCTAGAGAAAGCTCCCCCGTTGCCAAAGAAAGGCACCTGAAGACAGATACAGGATAGCTGAAATACATCAGTGAGGTCTGTATTTACTTGCCCGGGAAACAGCTTGTGAAACACTTGCGCTGAACCGCATCTACCGCTTGGTAGACGTCTATCAGACAAGATGACAACTCCAACTCCAACACCGGAAATTGCTTGTTTACCCGTCAAGTTGGAATGCTTGGCGATGAACGACCAAGTGGGCGCAGACGAGCAGGTCAAAGTCGCCCCAATTGCCCAGCCAAACTACACGTTTCTCCGTCTCGATAACGAGACAATCCAGAACGATGTGCTGCCCTTCACGGATCTACACTACACATCGCCCATCGACCGCAACCAGCGGCTTACGGACCTTGGTACTGGCATACGACGTGAAAACCGCAAGGGAGTCTATGTTTCGTGGACAATACCGCGCGCATATCGTATGGGAGCTTCAGGCACAAACACCGCGAGCAGCGGGTCCAAGAGGCAGAAACAGGGCTACCAGCCCGTCACAGGTACTCCCGATTTCAGTGCTCCTGATTTCCGCCCGGTGCCGGCAAGGTGGCTCATCCTACGCTATCTAGACTTGACGACGCTCAAGACTCCCACTCAGATGTCCGACGATGCAAAGGCCGATCTGCAGTTTCGAGGCTGGATCCTTGACAGCGACCGCCTCTCACTCCTCGAGGATATCCCCCTTCTAACTGAAGACAAGAGTCGCACCGTTGACCTCCAAACGGATTATTCGCCCTTTGTCATAGCGGAGCGCGATAACACCAAGGACAAAATCGAGAGGCAGGCCGAAGTCTTCGTGGGCTACAAGACTCCTGTGGATGCGTGGCATGAGGACCTGATGCGACCGTGTGTACCCTTGTCGCTACTGAACTCAGCGAACCATCTGTTCCCGGACTACCAACCCCACAACAGCAATGTCTTCAGCATGATCGACGACATGATGTACACAGACACGGCTGGAAATGCGCACAAGATCACAAGTACCAAAGTCAGCTATTACGTGCTGGGCTGGCATCCTTATCATGAGGACAATCCCTTCTACTTCGACCAAAGCCTGAAGGACATGTACCGGCGCGACCGCATGGGAAATCTCGCTATGATCATGAAGGACGCACAAATTGGGAGTGCGACTGACTGGGAGAATGGCGAGACATCAGCTGACATCATCTGCCATGGCGCCATGTACGACGTCCAGTGGTCCAACGACAACCCCATCAAGGATGACACGGCTCAAGCTGCTGCAAAAACGATTGCGGAGAAGTCTCCAGTTGCAGTTGGCACGTCTGCGGCGGATGCTCTGATCACGCTAATCAAGGCTCACGTTGGAGGCGACCCGGAACCATTGAAGAGACTGGAGTTGGATCTCGTCGCGATCCAGACGCTGATCCTGGCGCAAGAAGACGGCGTGGATGCCAATATGCAAGCGAGCGACTTTCTGGAAAGCTACTCGTTTCACAAGCATGATGGCGGCTCCCAGTGGCACCTGGGCAACGCGGATGAGTCTCAGCCGACATTCACCCCCACGGACGCACAGGGTCAAGCGCTCTCCGACCTAAACAGTCTCCAGGCAGCCGTCGACAACAACTTGAGGACGATGGATAGGATCTCGTGGGATATGTTTTCCATCTGGTGGAAGTGGGTATCGGGGGCTACCTCACACCAGGATCCCAGCCTGACTCGGTCGACGGTGCAGAATCAGACGACTCGCTGGCTGCAGTTGAGGGAAACAAACGATGAGCTAATCGCAAAAATCAAGACGCAGTCGGCTAACCTGTCAGCCATTAAAGGCACCCATACGTCATTCTCGCAGCGTAAAGATCCCACTCCTCTCGTGGGCGGCGTGCAAGCCGGTTGGCCCCATGACTACCTAGACCAGCTCCAGATTCGGGTCGAGACCCAGACTGTGAAGCCCTCAGATATCACAAATAACAGTCATGCCGGTTGGGGTCCTGCATACGACGCATTTGTGAAGGAGGTTGGATCCAAGCTACCTGTAAGTCTGCAGACGGCAGCGGCGAACCTGATGACCGAGTTCAGTCTGCTGTACGGGGCCCCCAGTATTTCTACAAAGAACTGCGTGTTACCACTCTATCACGACGACTTCGAAACGTCTGGTGTATGGCGCGACAGATGGGCCGTCCAACCCTGGTTTCCGCTGTTCATTGAGTGGCAAGCTCACTACTACCATATTGAGTACGACAATTTCAGTCTCCTGAAAAGGGACAGCGGCCACCACAGCGGCGGCGTCATCCGCTGGGGTATCAAAGATGGCGTCACAGTGTCAGAACTTACTCCGGTAGATGTGCGATCAGTCTCGGGCCGTTGTCTTATCCTGCCGCAACCAACCTACTCACTGGCGAATGCAGTGAGCCAGCTGATTACGAACATGGGGTCGAACATTCCACTTCCACAGTGCGAAATTGACTTCCTCAGAGACAAGAGCAACTTCAACAAACTTCCGTTTCTATCTTCCGCCATGACTGGACTGACCCCTCATCTCACAACCCGCATCGCCGGAGCCCACATCAAACCAACCCAGAGACCGAGAGGCGAGCAGCTCAGCGCTACCGCAGCTGCCAAGGATGCTGCCAGCGACATAGGCATGAACGACGAACAGGTCATCGGCACTATCATCGGAAAGAACACAGGCATGACGCCGTACGGTGACTCTGTTCAGCTGGAAACAGGCTCTGTGCCGGGATATTTGCCATCCCCGTTCAAGCCTGCAACACATGGACAGCTCAGGTTTACGCAGATCAACATCATCGACAAGTTCGGCCGCGCCATCTGCGTGCTCGATCCATCTCCAAACAAGAAAGGTAGACAGCACATCGCTCCTTGCCTCTCCGACATCTACACCTGTCAGATCCTGAAGCCAAAAGTCACTCCGCCAGTGCCAACTCCCATTCCAAACACTATAGACCACGAGATGGACCCACCAGACTGCGAATTCGTCCAAATCCCAACGTCCATCAACCAGCCAGCGAGAATCAACCTCACATTCTGCAAGCCCGACAAGGACAACCCAACCCAGTGGATGCCTATGAATGATTGGGAAACACCGGCGTACGGCTGGGTCGTCATGAACTACGCCGACTATGGAATGCAATTCTTCACTTCGGACGGTACCTTCTACCGGGAGCTCCGGTTCGGCGGGCCCAATGGCTTTGTAAAATCACCGCCCTGGACGCCCTACAGCCGGCCCTCAGCCCCGCCGAAGCTGACCCAGCTGGACATGGTCATCGACGCCTTGACCCAGTCCGAAAATGCGAGCTATCTGCAGGGCTTCTACAGCATGATCACACTGGCGTTTGGCGAGATGCAGCCTGCCGACTCGAGCTATGCGCAGTACGTCAACAGTATCACGGGCCGGCCGCTGGCACTGGTCAACATCGGGATGTCGCTCGAACTAGCTGCATATGAGTTGGGTAACGAGTCGAATAGTCCTGGCTACCAAAAAAACACGCTGCTACCGCCTGATACTGCTTCTGCTACTGCTGCTACTGCTGCTACTGCTGCTACTGCCGCTGCTGCCAGTAGTCCGTCGCGGCCCATTGCTATGCTGGGTGGTAGGACACCATCTGGTCCCGCTCTCTCGTCGTCGTCGTTATCGGCTCCGCCGCCGCCGCCGCCACCACCACCGGTGCAGTATTCATTCCCCGTGCAACTGGGCGACCAACAGCGGTCGTATGATGGGCTTCTCGGCTTCTGGAAGCCCCCCGTCCAGTCTTCGTCGCCATCACCACCAACTCCTCCTCTCGAAGCAAGCTTCGACTACCAGAACATGTACACCTTCTGGCACGACACTACAAACGCACCCAACAACATGCACCAGATTGACCCCTCGACATTGAGTGTCAACCCGTTCATCAGTCCTCCTGACGAGATGCAGCTAGACCACACAACGTACAAACTCGTAGCCCCCCAAGAACAGCAGCTGAGGCGCAACGCCGCTCTGCGTGCCGTATCAGCTCTGATCGATCCCTTCTGCGACGTCCACGCCTTCAGTGGCACGCTGCCGACCGTGTCGATCAAGCTGCCCCGCTGGGCGACCGAGGCCGCGCTCAACAAGATGACGGCTTTCATCCACATGGGCCCGCTGATGCTGACGACACAGCCACCGGCATTCCATGCCCAGTTCCAGCTCCAACCAGATTCGGATGTAAAGAACGCGCCAATTGCTGGATCTATCGGTTTGCCGGCGCTTAACAAGGGGCTTTGGCGCTGGTTGCAGCCTTATCCGCCAACTGGAACAGAAGCCGGAGATGGGGAAACGGGGCATAATTCGCAGCCACCGCCGCCGAACTATATGCCCCTGGGCCTGCTGGATACAGACTCGAGACCGAGGTTCGAGGCGCCGCCTTATGTTAGCGTCGAAGGGTTCCTGCAGCTCGCCCAGCCATTGACAACAGCTCAGCCTAACGTTAAGCCGCCGACTTGAGCTCCAAGTATGGGTCCTTTTACGAGTGTATTGTCTTGTAACTTAGTTAACCAATTTAACCTACAAGTAAAAGTATTTCATTTATTTATTTTTTTAAAAATAAATCCTTTTCTATTATTCCTTAAAATAACTACTTTTTGCGACATCGTCCTTGAAAGATGTTGTTTGGATGTAGTTATTAATATTAGCATCAGAGTGCTTCTGAGGAGCTTCTTGGACTGCTTCAATCATCTTGGCGATTTCGATATCTGGGTTACCTTCAGAACTGGTTCTAGGTTTATGAGCAGGGAGTTTCGTCATCCTTTCACGAATGCTCCTCTTATACGAAGTACTGGTCTGGATTCAGGCCTATCCATTTTGACGTCAGACCAATAGCCAGAAAAATGTGAGCCCACACTGTGCGTGTGGATAAGTGGTCTTATACTTCGTATGCTATACGACATATGATCCATCATCTAATATCGAGTTTGAAACTCTATACTACACCCAAACAAATAAGGTTAGTCAGTGATTACGGAGTTAAACAGTAATTTGCAGTCATTGACTCCCATTTATCTCCAATGAGAGTGTCTTGACGCAAAGCTGACACACTACAATGCCTTGACAGCATAATTCTGATCTATGGAATTGAAGGTCTTCCAGGCGGGGAATACTTCTCCATATCTGAAAAATGTGAGTCCCTCGGAGGTGCGGGCATCGGGAGCAATACATACTACTAGTAGCAGCATGTCTGGAGCCCCGGAGCGAGCCGCGCCATCTCTCCAAGACAACAATCGGCTGAGGACTTGCCGTTTGATGGAGTTGGCGGAGGCGAAGGAGCTAGAGGAGCCAGTGCTCGAGGGACCAGCTACCCTCCATCAGCTTAGTATTAGTAGTTAAATCGTCCGAAGGATAGGATGCGGATACGAAGGTTGAGTCGTTTAAGTGGCCCAGTAACTACAACGAGATCCGGTGGACCTGGAATCTCAGGGATCGACGAGGATACATGGTCGATGCAGGTAAGTTGCTGAGGACTTCATGATACCCAAGTCCAGAATGATTTATCAGATTACTAATGAACGCAACATTAGGGAGCCACGAAATCACTCAGCTCAGAGTGGAAGACAACAGTGCCTTCTTAACCCCTGAAAATAAGGGTTAGTGTAAGATAAGGGAGGGTTGATGCACCTTCTGGCAGAAAGTCGAACGCGATGCTGCCGACTTGTCTATCTCGTTTAAATGATGGATCTGTTGTGATGTTCTATCCTGTACCCTTTGCATCTAGGGATGTTGCGTACCTTATTCTATGTATCGTTATTGAGGGGGGTAATGGAGCTAGTGCGCAAGAGATCCGAATAAAGCACAAAGCCCAAGTTTCCTAGGCGGGTAAGAAGACCTTGCATCCCTTGAATCTGGTCGCATGATAAGCTACATGACTTCTTTCAACCAAGATCTCCTACAAACAAACAGAGCCCAGTTGTCTGAAACACTGGCACCAGAGCAGAGTGTTAGAATGCTCGGACGTGACAAGTTGTATATTGTTCTGTTCAATAGCAGTTGTTCATCATTGCTACGAGGATTTAGTAATATTATCAAATAGCCCAATGCAATGTCATTCTGGATCACAAGCTCACAGACGCTCCGCTCTTCTACCTACATCTAGGGTCTAACGAAATGACGCATAAAAATGGATACTTGATAGCTAAATATGCATGCTTGATATTACCACCACAGGCCAAGAACAAGTATTGGTCCACTGTACGAATACGATTTGCCAGGTCACATTTTACGAAAACGCGTACTCGTACGATGCTTGTAGTACTATTCTAATATTCTAATACTACTCCTCTTATGTGCTAGTAGCCCTACTAACTCTGACGCTACAGCTTCTTGGCTCGGAGTTTTGCTCATTCCTGTCTGCTCATCCGAAGACCTGGTCACCAGCCTAACTTGATCTGCCCCTACTCCCTTATTTCCCATTTTACTCGTATTTCCCCACTAGGAAAGCTTGATGAATGAAGGTCCTATCTGTCGCGGAAGCTTTAATAGATCCCAGTAAATATTCCGGCACTAATTCACCTGGGCTACAGCGACGAATATCAAAGCTGGAAGACTTGGTCCGTCACTTCTGAGACGATTAGTCCAATGCGGACCTCGATGTAAGAACAACGGGGATCGTCAAACGGCTGTTTCTGCGGAGCCATCACGGAAGTCATGATCGGGACGTCGTAGAGGTATTGGTAGCCAGCCTACGCTCGTTGTAGGTTATCTGCTACTGCTTACTACAGTCTGCTACTGCCTATTAGCAGTATAGAATACTTCTGTTCTCTTAGAATAGCTTCCAATCAAGCGCTTCTTTCACTCAGTATTCAATGCCATTCTCTTCGCGTTGTGTAACACCAAATCTGACTTCAAAAGCTACGTGCTATCTTCAACCTCCTATCATATTACTCCGTAACAGTCTGACAACGTCCTCGTGTCCCTGGTCAGCAGCGCGATAGAGCGGCGTGTATCCGTAGTGGTCTTTCGCTTTAGCATCCGCTCCATGCTTGAGGAGTAAATCGACGACGGAAAGGTGTCCTCTGTCGACTGCTCTGTGTAAAGCTGTTTGAAGATAACTATTCCTGACATGTACATCAGCTTGTTTGTTGAGAAGAAGCCTGGTTATTCCTTCGGCTCCCGCTTCGGCGGCCCGATACAGAGGCGTCGCATTATAGCCATCGACCACATTAACATCAGCACCGTGCTCGATCAGCAACTCAGCCGTACCCCCATCGGCCTTAGCTGAAGCTTGATGGAGAGGTGACCAGCCGGCAAGATCTCTCGAGTTGACTTCGGCGCCCATCTTCAATAACAATGCCGCAGTATCTCTACGCCCATTCTCTGTGGCGTGATGCAGGGCAGTTTGCTCAATAGAGTCCTTTTCGTGCACGGATGAGCCTGATTTGATCAAATTGGATGCTACAGCTGTGAGTCCAAAGGAAGAAGCCAGTGCTAGGCCCAATACCTGTGCTCGCGGCCTGAAGTATGTGCCCTTGGCTAGATTATCCATGTAATCTTTCAACCAAGTGATAAGATGGACTCTGTTTTCATCCTTCAGTAGCTTGACAGCCTGCTCATTGGTTTCCTTGTCGCTGTCCTGACTCAGATGATTTCCCCAGTGCTGTGATCCGTAACCGAGGAGGGGATAATCATGCAGCAGCGTCAGAAATACCTCCTGGCTCGTTAAGTCTGCGATTTGATAGCTGAAGCTGTCGAATTGTAGATACGTCAGGCAAGTAGCAGCAATGTCTCTATTCGCATGGTCCAAGAGACGCTTACCGCTACGCTGGAAATATTCTTGTGTGGTATAATGGACGAAACTGATGGTATCGCTGTTATCGTTGATCATAACCATCCCAGCACATACTGACACTAGTAAGTCGCGGTTCGGTATGCCATCATCATCCAGGTAAGTATCGCCTTGCTCAATTGCCAAAGCATGCTGTATCTCAGTAACAGTCAGGGGTCTCGCAGCATAAAATATCCAGCCAAGCACTCTGATTGCAAGCTCCGCGTAGTCCTTGGGGTTCTGCAATTTGACCCGAGTCATCGCCTCTTCATAGATGGAATCGAGGCCCTCAGGCAACGTTTCCAAAGCAGTCTTTATCTTTCGACGAGTAGTTTTGTTGGCCAGCGTATCCAGGTAAAGCCGGGCCATAAGAAACCTAAACAGTGGATCAGGATCCGGTAGTCCCAAAATCAATCTTCTAGTGCAGACTTACATGCCCTTGATTTTTTGCATGATGACCGATATGATTCTATTTCGTAGGGTTGGCTCTTCTGCAAGATGTTTTTGCATACTCCTCGTACTTTCAAGGCGTCGTTGAAGATAATTCTCGATATCTGTCGGGCTGGCTTCAACATTGATACGGACAGCGCCCTCTAACAGTCTTTCCAGATCAGGAATCGGTCTGGACATAACGAGTAAGCACATGCGATGCTGCAATTTCTTCAACTCAGTCAACAATATAAATCGGACATCATTAGCGTCAGTGCATTCATCTAATGCGTCAACAATGACAAAGACCTTTGAGAAGCTAAGCACGACGTCTTGAAGGAGCGAGACGATGTCATCAACAGAGGGTCGCGTATTTTCTCTCATATGCTGAGCATGTAGGCTCTTAAGGCCTGGAAGGTGGTTTGGTCTCTCGGAAACCAACTGCTGAAGAATGCTGGCCATGATATTGACCGGAGTCTGAATCTCGGTGTCTTTATAGTTGAAATAGACATAAGCTATTCCGAGATCACAGTTACTGCGCTGTTTCCGCAATTCTTCGATGATATAGGACCTGCGGGGTGTTAATACGGGTCCGGCCTCGTATGGGCGGAGTGCTGGCTCGTTTACGCATTTATCGTCTTCCCAATACCGGCTGTAGACGTCTAAGCTCAGCCGTCCCTATTGAATGAGGGAGTCGCCTTACGCAAACCCGTGCACCATAGGGTCGTGCCCGTGGAAGATCTCCACGTCTTGAATTGCGGGCGCT
Source organism: Hypomyces perniciosus (assembly GCA_008477525.1). NCBI lineage: Eukaryota > Fungi > Ascomycota > Sordariomycetes > Hypocreales > Hypocreaceae > Hypomyces > Hypomyces perniciosus. The sequence goes on from SPDT01000007.1 coordinate 6,511,401, forward strand.
CTAGCAGCTGTTGAGCTCCGCTGTCTTGGCGGACCTTGGTTGAGAGACTCTCCTGATGTTTGTTTCGGAAACTCGTGGTCAGAGGTGTCAACCAGGCATATATGTCGGCCATTGCGCTAGCTAGCGGACTCATCAGACCCCCATGACGATGCACAGCACAGCAAATTCGTGGTCTTACCCTCTTGCTCCAGCCTAATTGAACGGACATCAGCAGTCACATTGTCGACACCGGTGGCCATACGCCCGACTTCTTTCGACATGGCGGATGAAAGATGGGATATGACATCGAGACGCTGCTGAGTTAGAAGAGTGGTATTACTGCCCGCCGTGAGCATAGACCTCATCTAAACACAGTAGTTGGCCGAGCGTCAAGGCGGAGGACTTACATATTCAGTGCATCCATAGCCAAGCCGAGGTTGTCGTTGAGATCGCGGCAGACCTCGCGCAACTTGGCGAGCGTACTTCCTTTGAATGGATAAAGCATCCTCCGCTTCGCGTTTTCCAGCCGGGTCTTCAATGTGCCATCAGCTTGTATAGAGCGGATCTTCTCAAGCTTCTTTGCCAGAGTATCTAGGGCTTGCGTGCAAAGCTTGATGCTATTCTCGACCACGGCGATGATTTCTTCGTCAAAATGTCCCTGTCGGATCGTGTAATCGATGGCGAGGAGGATCCTAGCCACGTTCTCCATCGAGGAGCACATGTGGTCGACGTCATCTTGGGAGCCTCTGAAGGCATGGTAATAAGTCAAGATGCCCTGGCAGACACTGATTCCCAACGACAAGAGGCCTGCAACACCTGATGCGATGCCTAGGACTTCGGCCATCTCGTGAGGCGGTGCTTTGCTCGTGCTCGTGCTCAGCATTCAGCATTTTGCCTTTTGCCGTTTCTTTTGCCTCTTACAGGGTAATGGGGGCGTGGGGGCGCGGGGACCCCCGCATTAGCCCCTCATTTGGTGCCTGATCTAGGGTGCTTCTAGGTTAGGCACCAAAGGTGGAGCTACGGGTATCGACTTGCTAGCTTCCGCGTTTTCGATCTTGGAAACTTTGCCTCGGCCTCCTTTTCAAGACAGCTCCATAGGTACCTGAAAGCGCCGCATAATCACAATGTCGCAGCAACCAGTCCGGATCATTGGAGCCGGAATCGGAGGGCTGACACTCGGTCGCTGTCTCCACAAGTTCGGTGTCCCTGTGGTGCTCTATGAGAGAATGCCCTCAACTCCCCGCCACAATTACGGCGTCACGCTCCACGCTCCATCTTACAGGCCGCTTCTCGACATCCTAGGCCTGGACGAGTTGGCCTTCAGGCGTGGCATAGCCGTGGACGGATTGCTGGGCGGCAGCGGCAACATCGAACCCAAGTCCCTCATCTATCCTGGAAAGGTAAGCTCGACATCGTTTCGGGCTCATCGCGAGAAGCTCGAGAAACTGCTCCGCCAAGGCCTTGATGTCCGATGGGAGCACTCTCTTGAAAAGGTCGAAGAAACGTCGTCGGGAATGGTCCTCTGTCTTCAAAACGGACAGAAGCTGGAGAGCGCGTGCATTATCGGAGTTGACGGACCGCACTCCAATACTCGCAAGTCTCTGTCTCCTGATACGCCATTCCATGTTCTCCCTTATGTCGCTTTCAACGGCAAGCGTCGGGTGAAGCGCGCACTTTTCGACAGCGTCTACGCTCCAGCATTTAAAGGCTCCAACGTTTTACAAATGAAACAAGGCGACGTGGTCCTGAATGTATCCGTCAATGAACAACAGGCAGACATCGTAAGTGTGAGCTGGATATTCTCGCGCCCGGCCAGAGGCTCCAACGATCCACTCCACAGGCCCAACCGCCCAGTGTCAGGTGCGACAGATATTCCCGAAGAGTTTTTCGAAGAGATCGAAACTCTTCATGGGCTGGATCAGCCCTTCAAGGAGGTCTTCGATGCAGACAAGTTGAGAATGGAACGGGTTTTGCACTGGCTTATGCGCACAGTGCTAGTCAGACATCAGGAGCTTCGCGCATTTGCGGACAAGGGTGTCTTCTTTATGGGTGATTCGGTGCATGCAGAGCCTATTCTAGGAGGAGAAGGCGCAAACAATGCTATTACAGACGGCATCGAGCTTGCAAAATGCATCTCAACCTCCGGCCCAAGTGGCATCCTGTCCTGGTACGAATCCCGATATCCTGCGTGGGAGAGCGGTATTAGCAAAAGTGAACATGCTATTGCTATGATGCACAGTAGCCAGAAGGCTAGTCTTTAGCCATAATTTGCATAGAAATGACAAGCTACCGTTACTTCCACAGACTCTGTCAGTTGTGTGAGGCTTTTCTTACAAAGCTTCCATTCGGTTGCCTCGTCTGCTGGAAACACTGATCTAATTTGATATGGTCAAGGATTCGAAGAACGCTCCACTAGAAATCCTCAACCTTGTTCTCTAGCTGCCAGCGCTAACGGATTTTTTGTCAAGCTTATAAATTCTTAATTAGCAAGGCGTCGGATATTCGCCGAGGCATGAAAGCCGATGACACTACTCCACATCTATACGCGTATTGCAGGCAAGTACGTGCTAGTAGGAGTGATTAGAAATTCAATCGTTTCTACTCCGTACTCGTATTAGTATTAACTCTGACAGTTAGTTCCTGAAGGACTCGGCTGCAAATATCGGGCCGTCCTACCAAGTTGTGTTGTATAATACTACGTTCGACCCGTTGCGTCATATCCATACAACCGCCTGAGAGAGCCTCGCACTCGCACTATCATGGCTAGCGAGATCATAAACCAATCATCGAATCGCGAAATGGATCTGCAGGACAGAGCATTGGCCCATTAATTAGGTGCTGTTTTGTATGGATTTATATTGTTGATTCTGGTGTCTCTGGCATGCGAGAGCAGAGGGAGGTATGTGTAGTATCAAAACTCAGGCGAACGTACGACGCCTTATAATTACACGAACTTCCTTCAAAGGACGCTTTACTCCCGTTCCAGGCATGCTGCTTGGTACTTCCCACTTCCCTCCCACTGGGTCCATATCCCACAACGTGATGAAGCAAGCAGCTATTCCCAAGATCTCCTTTTCCGCAAATGTGCGTCCTTTGCATATTCCAGGACCCACGCCCCATGGCTTGAGTCGCCCATAACGTGGAACGCGGCGTCCCGTCTCTTCATCTAATTCCAGGAACCTATCTGGCATGAACTTTTCAGGCTCGGGGAAGATGGATGGGTTGTACTGGATTCCGGCATGAGGGGCTGAAATCCACATTCCGGGTTGCAATTCGTGCCGGTGGTCGCCGTCAACCACAGTCACTGGCTTTGCGACGCGTCGTAGGGATGTTGCCTCGTCAGCCATTCTGAAAGTCTCGAAAAGAGATGACTTGAGAAGTGGACAGTCCCGTCCGAGACCTTGGTAGTCGAGGGTAGTGATCTGCGCTACTGGGTGAGTTTTTGTCGAAAGAGTCAGACAAGCCTCAACCTCCTGTCGAAGAGTATCCAAAAGCCCAGGAGTAGAGTATATGTAGAGAATGAACCAGAAGACCATGGGCTGAGTATTGGCATTTAGGCCCCAAAATGTTCCCAATTCAAACTCTCCACACGTGCGAATTGGCACGCCAAATTCCCGAAGGGTGTCGTTTCTTTCCAAAGCTGCGGTGCTGACATCGCTCATATCGGCGTTAAAATCCACGGGCTGGCCGTTTTTGTATTGGTTTAGGCGTCGATAAAAAGCCTCCAATGCATCATGAATACGAGCACGAGCCGCCAGCCCTTCCCTCAGAGACTTGATAGGTGCCCATTTCGGCATTCCAATCATGAGCATGGGGAAAACGTGATTGTCAAATTTCCAGAAATCTTCAAGGATGGATGGGTTCCGATCAAGCAAATCTTGTCCATAAAGCCGCGGAATGGAGATATAAGCGCCGAAATCTCTCATGAGAAACTCCAGGTTTGCCTCGACAGCCCCAGGCTGGCCAACCTCATCTGCCGTTAGGACTTTGATGCCCGCCGATCGCTCCCACATATGCTGATTTTGGGGTTCTTCTGAGAAGCTGAATAAAGACGCAATTTTCCCTGGGAGATCGGCTGTATGAATGGAAGCGTTTGCAGCAGCTTCATTCACAAAGGCCCGCTCCACCGATACCACCAGTCTCCTGTTTATTTTGCGTAAGTCATCACAAACCTTCTGGGACGCATTGAGGCCAAACACTCGGATGCTCAGACTCAATCCTAATGAGTCTACATCGAGAGTGTGGAATCCCTTGGCGAAGACCTTATCGACTCCTTCAAAATTGTAGAGTATCTGATGTCGTGAGGTCAGTCCAAAGAAAGAGCCTTTCCACCGGCGCAGAATAAAGCTATCGTGGATTTTAGCAAAAAGGAAACCTCCTCAAAGAGTCAGATTCGGAACATACGGTAGATATGAAGCTATGCCATTGGATTCAAGCAGCGCGCTGCTTATTCCGATTTCCAATGGCACCCACGATGGGAGCCCATGTTTTTGCTTGGAGCCATGGAAGAGACGAGTATAAAGCAAAAGCGCCGCGGCGATGGAGCCGATAAGAAGATAGCCGTTTGACAATAATGGCATGTCTTGGTTTTTAAAAAAGGCCATGATGTCAATATGGCCTCTTTCTTTTTCCGCACAGAATGAAGGAATGTTGCGGGTCGAAAAAGAGGATTGTCATACATATTAATAGTAATAGCTGTGGACCGGACTTGAATACATGGGGTCCGGTATTAGACCCCCGGTTTTACGAAAACGAGGAAGAAATACGAGGTATGGAGTATAGCCTGAAGAGGCTGTTTTAACCAGGGTCGTATTGGATGTAATACGCGTATTCTTATCCGCTTACTATCTGAGCGCCATGCCAAAAGGAGTGATATGAATGGAGGTAAAGAGGTGGACACTCCGTAGATTCCGGTCAACATGGTAATAGGTACAACAAATCCTTTGCTTATATAGAATTATGTTTTGAATACTAATAGAAATCCCAGAAATTCTAGCCCTGTCGGCTATTCCCACATAATTCACTACGGGCGCTTCCATGATTACGCTGTGAAATACGCGTAAATTCGTCTCCAGCCCGGAATAGCCGCCATAATGTGCTATTTTCGTACTTGAGCTGTCACACAAGTTGCATCCTGTCATATCCGCTACCTTAGTAATACAATGCCCCTGGATTGGTGTCTTCATTTTAGCTGCGGACGATTGTGTCGCTAGTGAGGCCTTGACCCGGTTGATCCGAGACTTCCAAAATACGGGACGACAAACGTGAGCTCAGCTTGGTTGTCATACGTGCCACGACTCGCTGCCACGAGGAAGTAAGCTTCAATCTGGTAAAGGGGGCTTTATCATGGGGAGCCTCCATCCAACCATCCACTTTGCTCGCTGCCATGACTTGGGACTGAGCAGATACTGTGGGCTGATTACTCCCTCCGTTCCTTGTTTCATGATGTCGAGACGCGAGATAAGCACATCTGCTGTATTCATGTCGTCTTCTTTAATTTCACGAGCCTTGCCTTTTAAAAGAGTGGATTGATAATGAATGGTCGCCTATGCTGGCGGTTCAAGCTACAAAATGAACATCAACTGGTATCGACTGCTTCCCGCTGATCCATTCCTTCTCCGACATGTACAAAGGAAAAAACGGTATGCAAAGACTATGAGCCACGACTGTCAAACGAATGTCAAGCCTCCTCCTACCCAGGGCCCATTATCCTTCAGCATCTCAGCGGCCATCTCGAACACTTCTTCTGCGAGGGGGTATATAGCTGATAGCCCTCCCATTCCCTATCCTGCATCTTACCCTACGTGCGGAATGTTCTGGGTCCATGTCGATCTGAAGGCCATCGGCTCCATGTAATAGAGCGCCCTAAAGCTCTCGGCGATGAGAAACAGTCGACAGGGGACATAGCAAATGGCAATAGCCAGCAGGCCCATCCTCATCTTCCACCGCGTCTCCTTGGTTATTTCCTTAATGGGAACATTAAAGAAAAAGAGGTGAGTGCAAATGTATATATAAGGCAAAACGATAGTCATGATCGCGGCGATTTTCCAGAGCAGCCGCTCGATCTCGGTGGGGAAGTGGCTGTTCCAGGAGAACAGATGGACTCCGCCAAACGACGTGGCCGAGACGAATCCAATAAGCAGCGAGAAACAATCGGCCATACCTTTGGACATTATGGGCTTTCTGCATTTCACGCAGTAGAATGCTCTGTGCAGCTTATTCCCATCAAATGCGGACCATCGGCACCGCTTACAACTCCTGCACCAGCAATCTGACCCCTCTTTGCGCGGTTTGCCCTTAACCTTGACCTCGTCATTGTGTTTATACACGATAAGATCGTGGAGGGTGGAAGTGGGCATGTAGTAGCGTTTGCTCTGCACGTATGCAAATGGGGCCGCGTCGACAATGGCGCTGAATGCCTCATAATAGTCCCCCTTCTCCAACTCGTCAACGTCAACGTCAAAGTAGAAAGGAACATTGATGTCCTTGGGCTTGTCGAAGTCAATGGAGTATATAATGATGGCAGAGGCGGCAAATGCAACAGTGGTGATTTCCAGCTGAGTGAAGGGCAGCCTGTAAATCGCTCGGACAATGAGCTGTACGACGAGCCAGAGGATCTGCAACATGGCCAGAAACTTTACCGGGGGGCCGGCCTTGCTCTTGTCGGTAATCTCGTCTTCCCCAATGTGTGGCAGTTTCTTGATAACTTTCATTTCTCTCGCAATGGCGAGTTGGTTGGAATCCAGAATCCAGATGTCGCCAGCCAATGCAGCGACGTCTTTGCTTATGTTCGCAAAGTCCACCTTGTTTTCTTTATTTATTTCCTCCGCTTTCTGAGTGGCATAATCAACATGCGTCTTTAACAGGCTCCATGGTGTTTTCCCACACCATGCCAGAATCCGGTTTTGTTTCTCACAGAATTCATGGATGAAAGCATGTTTTTCGTCCTCAGTTGGAGCCCATTCGAGATTGTCGTTCTTGAAGCGCAGAGCAATGCCGCCCATATCCACAAGGATCGTGTGCGTAAGACTCCAGGGCACGCCATCGTGGTGTGCCCACTGCTGCAATCTCGTTGAATTCGACCGGGTGGCGAAGATCTTTCTAGCACAGCCTGTTGCGGCAAACTCTGAAGAAAAGAGCTTCAGGCCCATCCAAAATACCTTGCGGCAGAGCAGATAGACCCGCTTGCAGAAATCCTCGCAGAAACGCTTCCAGAAACTCTTGGGGCACTTCTTTGGAGTGAGATGAGCAGGGAGGTCAAGGTGAAGAATTGACCAAGTTGAGAGGAGAATGATACTGATACAGCCCCAGACAATCTCCAGGGTTGATCTGGTATTTGGACTGGTGACGAATCCGCTGCTTTCCCCTGGGGGAAGTGTACAGTTGGGGGCAAAGAAAATCATTTTTGCCTATTGCGCTTGGTGATGGATATGATGAATGGTTTGGTCCTATAGATACGATGTCGTGCTTTATATGTCCATAAAGATGGGCCATAAAGATGGGCGCCGACTGTTCGCAATACTACACATGTACAAGAACATGTTGTCGGTCTACCTGCTGGGCAGCGTCAACCATCGCTTCCTCCATACACCAAGTTCAACGTGTGACATCTCATATCACTCACGCATGGATTCTGCATCGGTCAAGAGGGGATGCATCGACTTTCGACGTGGCAGCCTGCTGGTGAACTTGCACGTCCAACACTCTTCTTGGCGCATACAAGGGTCTGATGAACATCTTTGGCATTCTGGTCGTCGTTTCACAGTGAGGTTCAGTTATCAAGGCTCGGCCCTTTGCTTTAGGTACCTGTATGAATTAGCCCCGGGGGAACAATGAAAGGATGTTGCAGGGTATCATATCATCCCACATTAGTTACCATTATCAAAACGCCTAGGTCTTTCCCTATTTAGCATTTGTTGTCATTCTGGATATACAGCACCAAAGTGTTACCCTCTATATCCTCTGCAGGTATTAGGTAGAAACCAGGTATGTATATTACCTCGCTTGGATGCAAGTCCATCTGGATGTCACTTTCGTGAGGCTTGTGTGACATGGCAGTATGCAAAGACACTTTCCTATATCACACCGTAACTATAGCATAGTATTACTCTCCTTATAGAATTGAATGGGTTACCGACTAAAAGTAACTCGACATGCATTCAACAGTCAAAAGAGGAGTCACGACGATCCAAGTTGGCCATACATTGCTATTGGATGCTTCGCTAACGTTGATATGTAGTAGAGCGGGTCAAGCATATTCGGCCAGTCCCGACAGGTAAGATGGAGCATGTACACCAACTCGCATTTGTTAATACTATGTATAGAAAAGCTTGCTTATCAGACGTCAATGAATGTGTCGATGTAGGCATCGTAAGTGGCAGTCGCTTATTGGATGTGGCATGGTGAGGAGCCTCATCGAGTGCCGACGATGCGGAGTCCAATGTGCATATGTGTATGCATAATGTTCCTCATCCTCACCTAAAAGGGAGTCCAACGCATACTTGCGTACCTTGATTGATAACAGTTCACCCAACCTATCAGTTTGCATGTCCATTTGGGCCTCATTCAGTGTACGATAGAGCCCGTGTAAGTGCACTTCTGGTTTTGCCAATCTTGGTGGATTCTTTTGCTTGTCTAACAGTACTACTCTAACAATTTCATGTCAAGCCAACAATGTGAGACATGCATGTGAGACATGCCATGTGTTCATTCATTGTACTACGTACAAAAGTCGCGTCTCCCATGTAATAATAGATACTGAAATTGCAAATTTGCGAGCTTCAAGCAAATATCGTGTGACCTTGCATGTGTCCGTCAAGGCCAGTCTCATGGAGCACCTTTTGAAAGGATTTTTTAAGAGTCGCCCGCGACCTGGAACCATGGACTGAGGCACTCGCAATAAGACGAGACAGGTGGTGGACCAGGAATAGGAGGCCCCAGGCTCCTCAACGACCTAATGACGTGGAGGCCTATTTGTAAAGCACGCAGCTGCTGCTCGTTGGTCAAATGTCTTGCTCAGCCTGCAACTCCTGAAGATCAACAAACTCCACCACAACTGCGCTGATGCCCAATCCACACGCATTAGCTTCAATGCACCACATCGACTGGGCCGGCAATGTGGGAGTCTGGAGAGCGGCGGCTCTACCGCCCCGAAGGCGAGTTTTTACTCCGTGACACCTGGTGGCCATCATAATGGAAGCAGAGCTGATTCTGCTCGACATCTTTGATTATGACACGCATCGGATGGGCACATATAGACAGCTATAGCGCGAATACGGCAGACGTGCACCGTTATGTCCGGCTATAAAAAAAAACGGTTGGAACTCAACGTTGATAACTCAACGCTTGCTCCCCCCCCCCGGATTGCACTCTGCTCGTATTACAAGAAGCACCTGTAAGTGCTTCATGGACCTGTCATTTTACTCGATTTCGGTCCCCCAACTCAGTTTATGAAATACCGAGTTCCTCCGCCCTGAAAGTGCCGCTGCCGACTGACTGTCCGACATTCCCACCACGAGCAGTACGCGACGCGATGGTGCCCTGCCGCATCATCCGAATGGTGATACCCCGGACGCGGGGTTTAGCCTGGATCATTTTAGGTGCAGACGATGCAGAGGACATATAGAGGATAGACTAGAAAGAGTGATGGCTAACGGCTCGCAAAATGCATGCAACAGGCTCTCCCGCTGATCCAGAGGAAAACGCCGTACCTTGCCTGACTTCAGAACGGGTTTCGCACACCGGCCATCAGCGAGCCGCTAGTTTCGAAAACGGCTATTAATCCAAACGAGAAAAAAGTCAAAAGAAAAAAAAAAGCCGGTGATGATAGTCACATTTCTCGTCTGGCGAGGGTCACCAGCAAAAAGAAATCCGACGGAGACAGGGTTCGAACCTGCGCACGCGAACGTATTGCATATCGAATGTTGGAGAGAGTTGGAACTCTGTCCGTTCAAGTGCAACCCCTTAACCACTCGGGCACTCCGCCTATTTGCATCTTTTCTTGATTCGTGAATAGACACATATGGTGCATATTGTCTACGAAGTAGTTTTTCGTACGGAGTATATACTTCGTAGACGTGCTCCGTATGAGATCAGCAACGGACTTGGCTCGGAAAAGCGGGCCGCTGAAGCCCGAAGCACTAGCCTCGCTCTCTGTGGCGCAGCTCTTGGGCCACAGCTCTTTGAGGCAGCTGCGCCGTGACGTATTACCAAGCAACCCATCACCGAATCGAATCCGCGGGAAGACCGACTTTCTTCCACTTGTCTCTCAGGATTCGGAATCATATTTACGCCTGAAGACGACGGGTTTCTGTATAAAGAGGCTTTGCGTTCTCTTTGTACAGAATCACACACCATATCACCTTAATTTTACGGCATCATTCATCCCCCTTTGGCTCGTATCTCGATCGAAGCTGTATTTGTCATCGCAATTCTGCTCCATTCAGCTCACCATCAGCTTCATCAGCTTCATCACCATCCACACTTCACCAGCACTCATTTGCCCAATATGGCGGACGACAAGTTCCTCGATGACGTCTCACAAACCGGGTCAGAGCCAGAATGGCTCGCCATCACCATATCTCATCGCAAAGAGAAATGTGACTTCTCTTTCCCACCAGACGCCACCGTCACAGACCTCTTCACCGAAATCGAAGCCACACTCGACATACCCGTCGCCAACCAGAAAATCATCGTCCCTAAAGGTCCCCTGCTCAAAATGCCGCTCAAGGACCCAGAAATGCCCATCGGCAGCCTCCAAGGCAAGACGTTGATGCTCATGGGCTCGGGAGCCGCAGACGTCCAAGCAGTCCAGAGTATGTGCGACAAGGTCACTAAGCGCAACGCTACTAGGATGGCGCAACGACTCAAGGCCAAGGCGCCTCTCAGACGACGGCCGGCTGCATCTTCTGAAGATGCGAAATACACGTTTCTTCAAGTTCGACCACTCAACGGCCTGCCGCATCCCGAACGGAGCCAGATGATTCTGATGCGGCTGAAGGAGGATCCCGGGATCAAGGCGGTGATGAAGAAGCACAAGTTCACCGTTGCGCTGTTAACGGAGATGGAGCCCCTTTCGCACACGCAGACCACGCACGAGGGCACGTCGCGAATCTTGGGTCTGAATCGCAACCAGGGCGAAGTCATAGAACTGCGCCTACGGACGGATGCGCATGACGGCTACAGAGACTACAAGACAATCCGCAAGACACTGTGCCACGAACTCACGCACAACGTACACGGCCCACATGACAGGGTGTTTTGGGACCTATGCCACCAGATTGAGCGCGAAGTCGATGCTGCAGATTGGAAGTCTAACGGACGCACTGTCGGCGAGTCATCGCGATATAGGATCTGGGGTCAAGAGGTTCAAGAGGATCAAGAGGAGGATGTACATGAGGACGACGGCGGTTGGACAGGCGGCGAGTTTGTCCTGGGCGGTGTTAGGGAACGGAGCTCTGGGCTAAGTCGGCGTGAGATCTTGGCGCAAGCTGCGTTGGAAAGGCAGAGAAAAGAAGCGGAGGCGGAGTGCGCGGCTGAGAATGGCTGGCGGCCATGTCAAAGACCGCATCCAAATAACGATTCTCAGAGTTGAGGGATGGTTCGTATGGGGATTGGTATTCCTTTTGGCGTTTTGGACGGTGGAGCCCAGCTCTTTATGGCAGTATCAATGATGGGATAGCGTTACATAGCGAGTCATTAGTATGGGTAATCAACTCTGCTTTGTTATTGATTTGATCAGACTGATGGGACATATATCCTTTAATATGGCAAAGGATCCAGGTCCAGTCCTGCAATGCTGAACTTGAACGAATCGTTCCTCGAGTAGCTCCCGGCCGTATCCAAGTCCAATCTGCCCTTGATGCAGTCCCTAAAGTCGACGTCTGCGTAGATAATGTTATCGTCATCCTCCCACTGCGGCCCAGCCAGAACATCGCCAAACGGTCCGACAATCGATGATCCTCCGCGACACACGAACGAACCAGACTTCTTCGTCTGCACTGCAGCTGTGGTTCCGTTCGTCCTTTGACGCTGCTGCTTCGGCTGGCCATCGCCATCCTCATCACAGCACAGCACAATCTCATTTCCATCCTCATCAAAGACAGACTTTCTGCGCTTCGTTCTCTTCGTCGGGCTCGGCGGCGCAATATCCGACCCATCCTCCGTGCTGATCGAGAGTCTCCTCGCACTCCTCACCGGCATAACGACATCAGTTGCGCCCTCCCTCACGCACATGTTGCTGCTGACGACGAAGCATCGCCCTTCGACGCCGACAGTGCGCATCAGGCCCAGCCATGCATCCCGGGCGTCGGCCGTGGGGGCGAGGTATAGGTTGATGTTCTGCGAGTAGAGCGCCTGACGCACGAGGGGCATGTAATTCTCCCAGCAGATGGCTGCCGCGAGGTTGATCCGCACGCCCCGGATGGTGGTGGATATTGCGCGGAGAGTCGCAGGACTGCCCTGCGCCCAGATAAGACGTTCGGCGCCAGTCTATCTCTCAGGGTCAGTAATGCCATTCCCACACATGATCAAGGGGATGCCAATTGCAGCCATACCGGCAATACCTTGCGGCGCTTCCCAACAATGCCCTCCTTTGGACACACATACACCACCGCGCAATACAGACTCCCACCCGCCTTCTCAATACACCCCGTCACGATGAACACGCCTGTCTCCCTCGCAATCCTCTCCAGCTCCTCTCTCGACCCATCGCCCCTCTGTTTCCTGCTGTCCTCCCCATAGCCGTCCAGCTCTCTCCTCACCCACTTCGTCCCCGCACCAGCGCCATCGCCAACCGTATCTCCGAGGTCAATTGCGTTTTCAAAGTACTGTGCGAATTCCTCTCGTCCTTCCTCCGTGCGACTGCCGATGACGCATCCGAATGAGGTGCCGCGAGGGTATCCCCCGATAAAGGCCTCGGGGAGCAGAATCAGGTCGATATTCAGCTGAGCAGCACGCTGGGCGATTTGCGCCAGGTGGGTGAGTGTAGCAGGGGTGGTGGATTGCGTAGAGGGAGAGGCGGTGCCAATGCGAATAGTAGACATTGTGGGCTATTTTTCCATATGTTTTATTTAATCATATCAACTGGTGGTCGTGAAATGGACAGAGGAGGAGTGTGTGTGTACGAAAGTAATGTGAGGAGTAAGTGTGAGGAGAACGCATCCGCAACCGTCTGTCGTCATTCGTATGACATAGTATTACATAGTAATATTTTATATCCTCCGAGCCATGAGTCTCCCGAATAGAATTTCCCACTATCCCTTAATCGGGTCATTTTCTCTATTCTTTGTACTATCACGTTATTAGACTTTCTCACTATTTTACGTTTCTCTTACCTACTGTTATTCTGGTATTTATAAGCTTCAAGTCTTACATGTCAAAGCACCGAAGACAACGTTCCGACAACGGTCCTCGGCATCTCCACAACCCGCTTATGCCATCTTTTACTCAGCCTTCTAATCTACCGATCTCTGCGGAATAGTCGGAACAACATGGTTGGTTGTCTGCTTCGGCCCCATGTTATAGACTTGACCTGCTCGTATTTTGTATGGGGTAATAGCAGATACTATATATATATAGTACCTATAGGTATCTACTGACAAGCAAAAACAGCAAATTGCTGCAGGCAGAGAGGTCTATAGAGGGCATTAAATCGCTCACCCTCCAACAGGATCCGATCCACACACCTACACAGGCGCCTCAACGCCTGCAAACATCTTCCGTAGTATAGTGGTCAGTATGCAAGCTTGTCACGCTTGAGACCCGGGTTCAATTCCCGGCGGGAGAGATCTGCCTTTCTTTTTTCTTTTTTGCTGCACTTTTACAACGTCATATCGTTGCACTCATTTTTGCCCATTTCTTTCTCCTCTTCCTTCTTGTATGGTTTGTTGATGATGGGTTTACTTATTTTTGTAGTCAATGTACATACACATTTATTCAAGCTTGACTCGCACACGCATGACAAGTCACATCATGCATAAAGTTCATCCTCCCATTTGCAGTATTGTCCTCAATAGTACTCCGTACTCCGTACTCCATACCAAAATCTCCATCTCTACCTCCTCCTCGTCCTACTCGCCACCGGTGCAGGCGCAGGCTCAAATGCATCGTCATCCGAAATCTCATCGTCACTAATCTCCAGCGCCTTATCCTGTGTCCCCCCCTTTTGCGAGAAACTCAATGTTGTCTGCCTCGTCCTAGTCGAAGCTCCTCTCGTCGTAGCAGCTTTCTTGGTCGTGGCAGCAGGTTTACTCGCGGCTGCACCCCTAGTACTTTGACCTCGTCTGGTTGTTGTCTTTGGGGCTGGCTTCGGGGCTGGCTCTTCCTCCTCCTCCTCCTCCATCACCACATCCGCCTCTTGTTGCTCCTCCTCCTCTTCACTGTCTTCAAATGCCTTTCGTCCGCGTCCTCGGGCGGGGGCCTTCTTTGCGGGTGCCTTTTTCGCTGGGGCGGCCTTTGTTGCACGGGTTGTGCCACGCTTGGTTGTCTTGACTGGGGGTGGTGGTTCATCCATATCCAACATGTCCTCGTCATCCTGCTTCTGCGTCTTTCCCCGTGATGATCTACCCGTTGCCCGTGTGCTGGACTGCGTCACATCCTGTGCCGCGTCCTCATATGTCCACGCATCAGCTTCATCCTCCCAATTTCCGTCAAAGTCGCTATCCCATGTATCTGGCTTTGGCTTCAATACGCGTTTCCTCTCACTCGGCTGCGATCTGACTGCCGAGCCACTGGTGGCTAGTTGCTGCTCTATTCTTGCCTTGTAAATCTCCATGGCATTGTTCAAGTCCTCATCATCAGACTCAAGGCCTAGCATTTGCCGTACTTGGCCAGAAAGATGTTCCGAGACAAAGAGCTCCATAGCGTGCTTGTCATCTTTGGAGACGAATTGGTTGACTGCCTCGCCAAAGGGGCCTTGAGGAAGGACTTTGAGGGATTGCGCAGAGAGGAAGTCCCGGACGAGACTTTCTACACGGACCATTTCTGATCCATCACCGAGGGCCTCGAGAGCTTCAATGGGGTTGGTAGCAGTCGCCTTGCCTGCAAATCGTTAGTAAATGACCTTGCGAACCAGGGAAAGCGACATACGCTGCGCCGTCTTTTTGCGGTAAAAGTAGACAACGTCATTCGTGTTGGCAACCTTGCCAACGAAGCGATTTGAAAAACGCTGTGGATTCTCGCAGTCGAATTGCCCACCTTCCGGTGCAGTATACTCAACCTTGAGTCGGATAAGGGGGAGCGGCCTCTCCTCCATGGCCTCTTCATCGGTCTGAATAGACTCCCAATCTGCGTTTGCCTCTTCAATCATCTCCTCAACCACTTCCATTAACCGTCGAGTAACCTCATGGCGATTATCCTTTTTTGTATCCAGACCCTTGAACCGTTTGTCTTGTGAGAGAGCAATCTCTCGCGTCACAAACGGGCGGACTGTCTTCAGTGGCAATTTGTCAACCTTGAAGTGCTTCCCACTTACACTGACAATCGCAATGTGCTTCTGGACAGCCTCTCCGGGAACAAGCGATGTCGCCACTGATGAACCGGGCTGCATAACGTGAAACCCTGTTTCGGGGTTTTGCGTAGGATCAATTAGGCACTCATGCTCATGTCCCCACACCACCAAGTTGAGCCAGTCGGGGAGGACATTCTCTGGTAGGTATGACGTTGCCGTGTGCGCATGGTGATTTTGATGAACCGCCAGCAGATTAAACCACTCGCCCATTTGCGCTCCCGGACGAAACCACTTGACCTTGTGGTCTCTAAACGTTCTAAACATGCGCTCATCACGAACGTTGCTTAGCCCATATAACGCCAGTTTTGTCGCACCCTTTTGGAGCAGAATCGGCTTCGCCTCGATGTTATCCGCTTCCGCCACTCTCCCAAAGTAATTCAGCAACCCTGCCGCCTGGAGCAAGTCCAGTGAGCAGAAATTGCCGTCCCCCGAAGGATCGTCGTGGTTGCCGTGGATAGAGAAGACGGGTATAGAGATGTTGATGTCTGGATCTTCGTAATTGACGTGCGGGAATGCGCCTTCGAAGACTGTGGCGGCGTCGGAGAGGAACTCGAGCGGACAGGGCTTCATGCCCAAGCAGTTTTTGCGGAGGGTGCGCATGACTTGGTAGAGGGATTTGCGGGAGGGCTTGTTATCGTGGAAGAGGTCGCCTGCCAAGAGGACCATGTCGACCTATGGACAGAGTGAGCTTGACTGCCTAGAATGGAGGGGGTATAATCGCCGACAACATACGTCTTCGGTGCGGGAGAGGGTCATGATCTCGTCAAAGGTCCTCCAGCTGTCATCCTTGCGGATGGCGTCTCGCTCTTCGTAGCCGACATGGTTGTCTGTTGCCACCAATATGCGGATAGTGTCCGCTTCTGCACATGTTTGTTAGCAGGGACGCCTTGCCTTTTGCTTTATTGGCCCGATCAAAGCTTACCAGGAAACTCGGGCATAGCGACGAGGCCTGACTCAGCTCACTGCCGATTGGAAAACTCCATGTAAAGAAATAGAATGGGCTGGTTGGTCCCAGATATGAGACACAATTCATAGAGGGGACGAACTGGGGAGACGCGAAGATGGTGCCTGGACTGACGCTATTGACGCGAAGAGATGCGAAGTCACGTGCTATCGTTGATATCCATTTATGCACGTGACCCTCTTGAATTGTAATGCTCCGTATCATTCGCTTTCTCAGTGCGTCCTTTTCTACTCCACGCCTCTATTTGCGGAGGAGAATCTTGTTGCAAACAAGTTGATTTCTAAGTAATACTACCAGATCAGTAATCCATGATGAATGGGCTTATCGACATGCAGCGGGGTTCTCGGAATCATATCAGCTTCAATCTCAGTTCTGGTCGGGGCAGGTGATTGCACTAACACGTCTTTCGAACCGCCCATCTCCAATTGCCGTGCGGCCAAATTTCAACCGAGGGGATTGAGGAAGTGATTACCAGGTATGGAGCATCATGCACGTTCTTGTTGGATGACTGGGAACAAACAGACTCTCTCCAAACGGAGGGAGTGTGAGGCACTCACTAGCTTCAAGGCATATGGGCCTGGTCTCCCAGTTTGATCACCAAGACATACCCATCAGCTCCCCTGCAAAGGAACATTCCAATACATTTCGATCCGGACATGTCTTAAAAACAATGCATGTGTTTCATTCATACTATGACTAGCAATACTACCAGCCTTATGGGCAATACACGATGACCATCACTGCCTACTGGACCCCAGCCCTCGCCAGGATGGTTCCAGTCTTAGAGTAATTGTGCGGTGGCGACTGAACAAAGTTCTTAGCAGTCAGACCGGCTTTGGCCTGGAAGACACAGATGACGTCGGATCCTCCAAACATGAAATAGGAGAGTTCATCACCCTTCTTCAACTGGTCGCCCTTCTTGACCGTGATCTTGACTGACGAAACCTGAGCCATGCCGATGGGTAGCACTGCCACCTTGCCCAGAACGGGGTTATCGATGATCACCATGCCTCTGCACTGCAAAAACTGGTATCCGGGGGTGTTCGGGGCATCCGGTCCGCTCATGACGCGGATAGCACGAGCCTCTTCGTCAACCTCAAGGTAGGCTGCACCCAGGATGTTTTTGGCCTCGAGCACCTCACCTGCGACGGGTGCATGCTGACGGTGGTAATTGTACGTGTTGAGAAACGCGTGCATCCAAACACCGCCCTCGAACTCGCTCGCGTACTCGCTGCCCTGGAGGAGCGACGAGATAGTCCAGGGGAGGTTTTTGATGTAAACAATGCCCTCAGCGTTGATGCTCACGATGCTCTGGTCAGCAACCGAATTGTCGTAGGTACAGTCAGCCGGGTAGACAATGACATTGTCGTCGGTGGGTGAGTCAACGGGTCTCGAGCCAGGCTTCAGTTGACGAGAGAAGAACTCGTTGAATGTTTTGAAGCCACCTGCAGGCTCCAGGGCCTCGTTATAGTTGTACAGTGGGGACTGCTTGAAGGTGTCGAGGGACTCAGGCGTGATAGAAGCCGTCGTGTCCATGAACAGGCCAATGAGTTGAGCATAAACGACGATCCAGGACGAGAGCCAGGTAAGAGGCTGACCGACTTGGCTGGGATCAATGGGAGTCTGGAGCTCCAAGATTGGGGATTGGTCCATCACAAAGTAGAACAAGCAGAGGACATCATAGATATCCTTGCCGGCGAAGTTCTCGTGCGGGATCCACTTGAGAAGATCGTTGGCGAACTCGAGAAATGAGCGAGCGTCTGTGATCTTGAACTTGTCCATGAATTCGGGAAGCTGCTTGTAAGCCGTGGCAACAGCTTGGTCCAGCCCGCCTGGGCAGACCTTCTGGAGGTAGCCAATGAGTATAATAATGATAGGGTTGAATTGGATGGGGCTGTCGTCAACAATTGGCATGCTGGGAGGGTTCCAGGGGATGTTCGGACTTGGGGCCACTCGGGCTGGAGGTGGTTGGAAGCCGATTTCCTCATCAGGGGCGGTGGGAAGACCGGACGGCATCTTGGATATGTAGGATATGTATGATATTTGTGTGTAGGTATGCTGATCAAAGTGATAGGAAGCGAAGCTGTCGGATTGTGGAAGAAGTTGATTCCTCATTGGACCAGGAAGGTCATGGCCATTTATAGGTGAAAGTTGTGGCTCTTTGTAAGCCAGAACACTTCACAAGCTGCTCCTGCTCCTGCTCCTGCTCCTGACTTGATATCCCACAACTCCGCACAATATCTCAGTCTCTTGTAATATGTGGTAGCATGCAGATGTACTTCGTATCATCAAGAGGGTTAAGTGGCGTGCTGGATTCAGCTGGATTTGCCACGCAGTCGACTTGGAAGCACAACCATCAGGATTGCCACCTCTCTTGATCACATCTCAAACATGGCGAAATATAGGAGGCCATTGCTGGAGAAAAGAGCCGATGAATCGTCAATATTTCACAGGAATTTTGAAGTTTTCTTTGATTTTGTTAATCCGCTTTTTGGCCCTTTGAATCTGTTTTGAACGAGGTAGCATTGGGATGTCTCCGCACTTTCATTCTCCGCATCCACACCTGAGGTATCTGGTAATATGCACCGTATGGATACGACTGTCTCGGCGTTACAATTGGCGGAGTACATGCGTTGTTATCAGCTATTGAAACGTACATACGCGATGGTGGGTGGACTTGTGTTTCTAGTCGTCATTATCGACTGGATATATATTTCGAAGAGTAATGGATGTTCTTAATTCACCCTGGGTAGTAATGTCTCAAAAACATCAGCACGACTGTCTAAAGCTGAGAATTAACATGCCAACCTTCCCCTTATTAGAGTAGTAGTGAACTCACCCTTTGGCTCGTGAAGCCAAGAATCAAGGTTATGCACTGAAAGCCAAGAAGCGGGGAGTGATTCGATCTTAAGGCCGGCAGTAAGAAGCGAGGGGGGAATGAAATCCTTGGCATACAAAGGTTCTTTGCATCGTTCAGAAGAGCGGTTCATATACAGCATCACATGTCCTTGACGTCACACCACGTCTGGAGCCTAGACTTCCAGATCTGTCTTGAACAAGCAGAATAATAAAAGAATATATGACATATCACCTGTGCAATTTGAGTCCCGACCTTTCGGAGAGGGAGTTATTCGTGAGATAGACGATATAGTTGGGGGACTCATTGCGATGTCTGTGTGTCACAGGTGTAGTTGCTTGTAAGCAGTGTTAACTTGTCATATTTGTTATTCGTATTCGTGATTCAAATATTGGAAATAAAAGTACATGTCATAAAGTATATGAAATGATTAAAAACTCAAAGTGAACTGTCAATGTGCGTTGCAGCAGACTGCCTCCTGGTATCCATTGGTCTCATTCTGTTCATGTCCCTCCCCTTCCTCGTCTCTACCCACAAGAAAAAAGCTGGAAAAAGTCCTTAAACGCCCTTTGAGAATAGACATAGGAGAGAAGGAAGAAAAAGTTCAGTGGTTGAACTCTGTGATGTACATCCCTGCAAATAAACAAAATGTGTAGGTCATTCATCGTCACCATCCTCCATTTAGATGCCCTTTCCCTCACCATTGACGTTGCTCTTGCCCATGGCTTGCTGAGCAGCATTCAGACGACCAAACTGCCACTCAGGCAACTGAAGACCCGTCTGATCCTGAATCGTAGACATCAGTGGCGGAAGCATCTGATACACATTGCGCATCGTCTCGGTCGGGTCCGAACGGCCAGCATCTCCATTGCTTCCTGTGTTCCAAACACTGATCTTGGGCTCCATTCCACGGATAGCCGAGGCATTGGCCTTGGCCATTTCGACAAAGGTTCCCTTCTCGATCATCATGTACTGCAGAAGACCGGCCGGGCCACCGAATGCTGTCGAGAGCTTGCCATAGGCGTCGGCCATGGCGGTGACACCCTCTGCCTCCTTGAGCTTCTTGATGAGCTCGGCCTCGGCTTCGGCTTTGATCCTGTATGCTTCGGCATCGGCCTGTCGCTGCAGAGCGTCCTGGTTGGCACGAGCCTGGGCGGTAACTTCATATGCGGCGGCATCGGCAGCCTGTTGCTTGCTCTCGCGAGTGATGCTGGCCTTGACGACATCCTTTGCACGCAGGCGTTCCATTTCCGTGAGCGCACGCTTGATTTCGACTTCCTTCTTCAGATCTTCATCCTTGGACTCGAGAGCGCGCTGCGCTGAGACGCGTGCAATCTCGACGTCCCGTGAGAGGGCTGCTTGGCAGGTATTGAGGTGAGCCTCAGCCTGAGCACGTTCAATGTCCCGCTCGGTTTTCTGGACAGCAGTCTCGGCATTGATCTTTGCAAGTTCTCGGTCTTGTTCACCCCTGCGCTTGGCCTCGCCGACGTTACCTTTGAGCTGTGCATCTGCGACGTCGATTCGAGCCTGGTTCGTGGCGCCTTCGTGGGCCTTGCGAGAGAGCGACTCGAAGTAGACGGAGTTTGGCGCATCCTTTAGCTCCTTGACATTGGAGTTGTAAATCTTGAGGCCGAATTGCTGCAGCTCGCTCTGGATGTTGCGGAAGATGCGTCGCTTGAAGACCTCGCGCTCGGTGAAGATCTCCTCCATCGTCATGCCTGAAACCAGCACACGGGTTTCGCCTTCGATGATGCCCTTGATGATGTTCTCCACGTGCGTGCGCTGATTCACCTTGCCATCGTTGCTATCTGAATGGGCGAGCAACATGGCGTACTTGACCAGCGCATCGCCGCGGTCCTCACGGTCATCATCACGGAGTCCATCGTCATGACCTTCATGGTCTTGAGAGGAGGGATCTGGCGCCGAGTGGTGTCTGGCATTGATGCCTCGTTGATTGACATCCGGACCGACTGTGAAGACAACAGGGAGCGAGAATTGCAGCTTCTCCTTGGTCATTGCCTGCAGATCCATTCCGATATCACGGGGTTGGACAGAGAACCGTGTGCATCGCTGCAGAGGCCAGACCCAGGCGGCCTTTGTGATTTTGACGGTACGGATACCCACGCCAGTGATGGCCAGATACTCATCTGGGGCAGAGATTCTGTACGACATGATGGCGGTGTTTGAAGAGGATGAGGAGGAGGGGAAAGGGAGGGAAAGCCGATGACGATATATGCAAACGGAGAGAAAGACGCGAGCTGTGAAGAGATGTTTGTTTCTGGCAAACACAGCGTGTAAGTTGAAGAGTGATTGATGCGGGTCTTGGATCTGAATCTGGAGGAGATCCAATGTCCACTATATAAATAGGTTTGTGCATGGACAGCAAACAAAAACATTCAGCCAATGTCAAGAGCCGCACAAACCTCGCTCGATCTATTTTACTTGGATTCAGCCTCGCGATGTCCAACTGCCTGGGCAACCCTTTACCCGTGCTTCACGGGGCGGTGGCGCAGCGCAGCCAAGCTCTGTCATTGTTCGAGAAGGCTTCCTAGCACAGATGTTTGGGTCTTGGATGACGTTTGGGATCGCTTCATTCTGAATGAAGGTGGCGGCCCAAGCGTTTGATGTGCCTTCAGATTCAGGTCTCGTGATGTCTCTGTGCCACTGCAGAGTAAGATATGGAGCAGACATGGACAAGTTGCTCCGTTCTCCTCCGTTCTCGGTCGCTGAAAAGGCATCCCACCCTTTTGCAGCCTTTCGGTGCCCAATAGGGAGGCGCATTTTGAGGCTTGGACTTCGCGCTCTCGGTCCCAAATGCAATATCGCGGTGCGGCTGAAGATGGGCTGACACATGACATCCTCATCTAGTCTGGTCTCCTCAGCGCATTCCGTTTATTCCGTGGACATACACGATTAGGAGAGCTTGGTTGACCTAATAGTAGTTAGTTCCAGTATTAAAAGGGACAATACCACTGCTATTCTCCCCAGGCTTGACTCTATTTTCATCCGCCTCACCTTGGCATGCTTGAGACACCATTCCATTAGCATAAACTACTCTGTTACTTCGTACACAGCCTTCTTCTACTACTTGTACTAATCCGTCCATATTCACCGACATTGGATGGAAATGTACGACCTAGCCACTGAAAATCAGAAGCATCCGATTGAGAACGCCTATCAAATGAACGTGTTTTCCACATGTCACCGCCTAGGTTGTCTGGGAAATGGCGCATTGGGTAGTATTTCCAAGCTCCCAAGTCCATCATCTGATTGCTACCCGGGAATGAAAACATCCAGACCGCTTCATAGGTTGATCGATGCCCATTTCCGCCAAAGAAGCTACTGTCTGTCTGCCTTATTAATTAATTATTTAATCCATTCACGTACGAGGTAGTAATATAGCAATAGTGTATCGAGCCTGAAAAATATGAGTCACCTCACTTACTATCGACGTCACAAATCCTGCAACGTCGGCGGCTTAACATGTGAATCAGGTCGTTGACAATACATATCTCAAGAGTGCCTTGTTGTTATCTGTGGCGTGAACCCTGTCGCCCGGCGATTTACTGCATCAGGCATCCCAAAGGACGTCTACGACAAGGACAGACGACGAGCGGAGAGTAAAGTCCTAGACTGTTCGAATGAGCCTGACCACTCCGACAAGATTTACATCCAGTTCATTATGGGCGAGCGCTCGCACATGTCTAGATGAGAGAGGCAATAGGTTTATTATAGTTTGAAAGAGTTGAATAAGGCAAACAGCAAGCTGAAAGAACTGGAATTAGAACAAGGTGAGAGTGATCATCCACCATACTAATGGCGAGCTTATTGCTCCCATCATCACCAACGGCATCAAAAAATCCCATCATCAGGCCGTATAGGTCATATTCCGCGGAAGTCTTTGCATGGAGGATACCATGATAGCTCTGGTACGTGGCCTTTAGGTGCAGCCGTAGTTGGGGCGCCAGTCGAGGTCAGTGTGACGAGAGCCGTCGCTTTCCTTACAGGCATTGCAGGGTGATGAACGGTTTAGAGGCTGTTTTATGTCGCAGAACACCGCGAGGTCACGCTGTTCAAGCGTGGTCGTCATATTTCGGGAGTGGCGAAGCATTCTCCGTGAGGTGAATAGACCTTTCCAATTCTCATTTCATATTTATATGATGCCCACCTTGCAGCCCAACGAGCGTCTACGCATATTCGTGCGGAGCAAATCACCCAATCAAACACAAACCGATGTGACAACACCGTTGGATCCGCCCTCTGTGGTTCCACACAGTGTATATGTCAAGGAGCATTCATTGAATGGACCCATTTGAAGCATCGGAATCTGACACTCTATCCACGTGTATGCACGGACGACCTTCATAGTCCACGGGTGTTCTTATTGAAGAGGCTCAAACCTTCTCAACGGTCTCCACAACCATGCGATTTGCCGATGGCACGGCTAGCACAGAACTTAATTTCTACCTCCATAGGCTCACGAGTATGAAACATTTAGCTTGTGGGTGCCTTGGAACAGGGCTATCGGGGGTCGAGCTCCGTTGATAGGCAAACACAAGAATGGAGACCACTTCTGAGTGTTGCTTGTGTGTGTGTAGTATGTAGGTTTATATGCAGAATTTATATACAGAATTTATATACAGGGTTTATGTACAGGATTTATATACAGGGTTCATGTGCAGAGTTTATGTGCAGAGCTTATATACACATGATGAATTTCCTTCCATCACTACCTAGCCTCGGTGCCAGAACTGGACATCGTTCCAGGTGATGCTGAGATCGCCCGTGCCGCTGTTCGTCGCGTACGCACCAACCTTGTCGTAAAAGCTACCGCCTGGAGCATTCGTAACGTGATACAACTCCTTGCCATTCACATAAACGCTGTAGCGGCGAGCGTTGGCGTCGTGAACGGTGTTGATGCGTACAGTCGAGCCTTTGCTGACACTAGCAATCGTCTGACCATCCTCAACGCTGTATAGACGATTGCCGTCGAGAGCCAGAATGAAATACGGGCCGGCATTGCCGTTGAAAGTCTGCCTGATCGCGATACGCTTGCCGGACATTGAGTTGATCTTGAACGTGCCTCCAAATTGGTGCACGCCTGAGGTGTAGTCGTCGTTGTACTTTCGCTCAGCACGCAAGTGGCCATTGGAGCATCCCGCGCCGCCACCGCTGCCGTTTGGTGACTTGGGGATGTAAAAGGTGTTGCCGTTGACGCTACCACCAGAGCATTGTTGCTGTGAGAATCCGGGGTGGTCTTCAATCCAGTTGCCGCTCTCGACTGGGCTGCCGGCGAGGGCGAGAGTCGCCACAGAAATGGCGAGAAGGATGCCCTTTCCAAGCATTTTCGTGATCTGAATGCGGAGATCCTGTTTTATGGCTGAAGAGAGGATGGAAAAGAGTTGTTTGATGCGTGCACAGCCAGATCTTATACTCAGTCCGCAACCGGACATGAGAAAGGATAGGGGTGTGAAGTTCCGCTCTACGATAGACATTCTGGGGCAACACTCTAACTAGTAGATCATGACGTTAGTTTAGCCGAGACAAGTTTGGAAGGTCCCATTGCAATCGGCATAATGCTGGGGCGTCAGGATGCTCAAGTGGCGTTTAACGCCAACCCTCTCTCCTCTGTAAGGAATAGCCTACGGTGAACCAATCTGATCAGCGACGATCTCCCATGAAGGTAGAGAAGGGGACTATTGGTGGAAAAAGCAGGGCGTATATGACTCGTGCGGTGTTAGTAGATCGACGGCGCCAAACTAAACTGTCTTCCCCGCAGCCGCTCCGTAAGACAGTAAGACGGAACGGAACAGACGGAATTCAGTAATGATCGTAGTACGGAGTACGGAGTACTATTATGGCAAAGCTATCTTGACGAAGGAGGTTAGCGATTATGGATGGACTGCTGACGAGACGTTCGATGCGTAGGCAAGGGATTGTGATTAGAGCTGACAGAGAGGATAGAATGTGTAATATTAAGTATGTGAACGGGTAACAGACGGCACCTCAATACTCTGTCCTCTTTACTTAAGGTATTGGTTGCATTGCCGAAGGAAGCAAATTGGTCTCTGCTTACTCCGTACAGTCACGTTCTATGTATTACCAGTACTACTACTTCGTGGTATCTTTGCAAGCACGAAATTTGGAGATAAATTATGATGAAACACGCGCCATTGGGGCGGAAGTGGAACAACCAGGGTCCAGGATTATTTGACACTAGACAAAAGGAGATGTCTTAGCACAATCAAGTAACCAACACTGGGATGCTTGCTCGTACAGAACCAAATTCCAACGCTGCGAAGAAAGATCGGTTGTATTATCATAATGAGGAGGTGAGGATCTTGAAGATCAACGAGGTCCATTTGCGCATCTGCTGTAGATTCATGAGGAGGTATCTTTGCCTAGCACCCAGAACTTGGCCGACGAAGCAGGGGGTGGCCCGTCTGATGTATTTTAGTGTCGAACAGGCAATCTGTAGTAAATACTACTAGTCCCACCTGATACGTGGTGGTTTAACGGCAGTTCATAGACTGTGCTTGACGTCCAATCGGACGGTTTCTCGGTGTCAATGACCGGGCCCTTGGGTTGCTCGATAACGGCGCATTGTTGAGGACCCATGCAACCATGGCATGTTGCCGTATCCACGGTTTCTATTGGCAGCTCACAGTCGTCAATCGCTATTGCTTTCAAACGGGGCGATTAATAGTGGATGGATTAAGGATCGACAGGTTTGCCTAGGCTAACCCAGCTAGACACATCCAGCTCACGGCTTGATTATCAATGATCTTCGTATCGGAACACTGCTGCAATTATTGCGGCTAGTTGTGGATATTTTTCGACTGCTCATTAGAGTCCTTTATCAGTCGCATGGCCGAGATAATACTGACTAGTTTGGTGGTCCAAT
The DNA here is from genome assembly GCA_008477525.1 of Hypomyces perniciosus. NCBI lineage: Eukaryota > Fungi > Ascomycota > Sordariomycetes > Hypocreales > Hypocreaceae > Hypomyces > Hypomyces perniciosus. The sequence continues at coordinate 6,537,613 of SPDT01000007.1, forward strand.
TTGAGAATAGGATACCTCTATTGACCCAATTCCACGCGAAGCATCTGGCTAGTTCAGCACTTGGTTACGAAGAGTTGTGAGATACATGCATCGTACCTTGACCTCCTGTGACTTCGTATAAATCCCACCCGCTACAGAGACTACCATCAAATGTCTATCCAGAGAGGCTCTGCTGAGGTCGAGACCAGCCAGTCACTGAATTCAGTGGTAGGAATGACCATTAAAGGCGAACTTGTGTGTTTGTGCAACTTTTGGGGGCAGTGAGGATTGGTCGAAACCAGGGTTGACCATCATCCATCGGTGGGATACAGCCCCTGGGACGTAAGAGCCATATCCGGCCATCCCGAAGATGAGCTATTTCGTCCATCGACATGCTAGAGGGGTGACTTCATAGAGACCGTGAGGGACATTTCCGTACTCATGTAAATCTCGCCGATCCTATGGTCCCTCGGTGGAAGGTCGAGGTAGTCCTCGCACTATAACGGTTGAATGCATTAGCCTTGCTGACATTTTCGCCGACTATCCAGGCTTCGTAGTTTGACCACGTGCATCTATGCCAAACACAGGACTGACTTGACGGATACTTTCCGGAGACACTCAACCCGCCCGAAACCATTTGCCGGAATCACGTCCGAGTACACTAGAAACTGATACATTTCCATGTACTGCGCATATATGGCATCCAAGGGATCATGCGTCTAGCCATTCAACAGGACGCTGATCCCATCTCTCTCAACATGTGGAAGGCCCTCCTCGATTTCATCGTTGTGTGTTTTGTCAAATTCGCGAAGGGTCGCTGGCGAGAGACCATTGATAATATGAGAGGCAGACGGCGGACAGCATCCTTTTATTGTAATGCGTGCGTAACTGGGAATAGTACCAGAAGAAGTCGTATTCGGGCATGGAGAATTGGTAGGTGAAGTTGTCATCCGGGACGATAGGGTCCTATGGGCTGTTAGCCGGGAATTACTTTACTTCAAGTCAGCAGAGTAGGGACAAACATGCATAACACCAGGCACTCCATTCATCTTGAGGGGTCCATGCTGTAGAGGCCCTACTAAAGGAGATTTTCTTCTTCTTCAAAATTCGTGCTTTTCCGCAAGAGTAATCTAGACCCCAATCAGGCCAGTGAAGAGTCTCGGCCTTGTGATCATTGTGAACAGAAACTCGACCGTGTCCCCTTCGTCTATGTCAACCGACGATCAGGGTAGCTGTAGATTGTAGGGTATGTTAGAGGGTTCAGCCCATATGCTCTGGTGGAAGAACATTGAAGGTCGTCATCACCTGCAGCATGTCGTTCGTTGTGAATCCTGAAGCCGAATCATCACAAGACAGTGCTGGCTGCTGCTCAATGAAACGCAGTGGTGAAGAAAGCACGTAGCTTGTCTATCGAGAATCACATGTTTCGGGCTCTCGGGGTGCTGATTCGGATCGTTGTGGTCATTCGGTATATGGACTCAATCCGCCGGTCATTGATGAGCTGATATCACAGCATTCGTCACCATCGCTGAGGCACAGTAGCTGCTGGTTATATAAGATAGTTGTGCGTCTATTCTCGTTTTCTCCTTCTGCTCCTCAGTACTGCGCTGTAGCTCCTTTCCATCTGCGCGAGAATCGCCCTAGCAGGTGTTGCGGCTCCGATGCTGCTCTCCTCTTTGCCATCCCTCTAGTCTGAAGTTGGAAAAGATTGTGAACACTTTGTTAAATGTTCGGGAATGGCGTTCAATAATCAATTCCGTGAATATTTGGGCAGTGACTTTCCGTTCTCACCTTCAGTGCCGCTTCCTTGGGGTAATTCCAAATTTGAATCAGTGGTGGGCAGATTAGTTGGCCATGCAGAACCCGCGATTCCAAATCCATGCCCTTGAACGTGATTGTTTTGAATCCAGTTGGCAAAAGATGCGCCTGAGTGAGCATCTAAAGTGTGCTGTGTCGTATCCGGCAAGCCAGCGAATGGGGCGGAGTGAGTGTTTGGGAAGCTGTTGAAGTCCGTGAACTCATCCAGTGTGGATAGATATTGGAGTCCCGTGAAGTCGAAAGAACTATGCGGCTGAGGATCTCCTTCAATTGTATTTGATAGGTCGCTGGTCCATGCATTACTCAGGATGCTGTCAAACTGATGGGCTTGCCCTTGGGGGAGTTGTGGAGGGTCGAGAATGCCCTGATTCCAAGAATCTGCGCCCATGAGACTTGGCATCTCACTGACCGGGAAACTGGTAGAAGGCTGAATCTGCTGTCCCTGGCAGCATGAACCGCCACTCGAGCCTGTATTAGTAGCGCCTTCTTCAGAGCCTGATCGCGAGGAGGCGTCAAGTGGTGATCGTTTAAGGGCGCAGTTGCATCGTCCATCTTCAAAACAACGACACAGATCTGGAAACAACCAAGTTGGTGAGATGCTCAGCTATCGATACAATGATAAACTCACCCTTGTTGCCGTCATCTCTTCGGCCCTCGCGTGCTCTCTTGGCACAATCGCACTTGACATGGGCAGAGCGTGACTGACGCATGGAGCGGCAGTGGTCGCATTGTGAGACAGGTCGACCCTTTTTCTTTATTAGTTGTAGAGGGCGATCTGGATATGCCATGAGTTAGCCAGACGGACCCCTCAGGTAGCAATCTGGCACCAATCTCCTCACCTTGATGTTGGCAGCTGCTCGTGCGATGGCCGCGGACACAGCCGTCACAAGCCCAGGTCTCGCCGCCAATAATCATCGTATAAGTTCGACAGAGAGAGGCGATAAGGGCTCAAGATTTCAGTTTGATGGATTCACAAGAATCGATAGATGACGCTGACCGCCATACGCCACACGTAGCAAATCTGTCAAACTTTGGGGTCTGATGCGGTAGGCAAAGCTTATAAAGGCGAAGCGGACACTATAGTCCAATTGAATTATACTTAATGCAGGGCGTATGGCGTCTATCTGAGACTTCTATACGAAGCAGGTGGGTGTCATCATAGAGTCGCCTGAATGCTCAATAGCTTAGGTAACAAAGAGAAGAGAGAGTCCTATCCAAACATCGCATACTAATCAAACAGGTGACTATGGCTGAATTATTATTAGTACGTGGATTTATTAATAATCAGTCCAAAGGCTATGCCAAGACAATACCTCGTACTAATACTCCAATTCCATTTACGTATGCCAGCAGCCAAATGCGCGCCAATTCCAAGTGGCTGTGACGCCACTTTTGGAGCCAACGTACGAAGTAGTAATGCCCCGGAATGTTGTAGTGTCTAGCAATGTTCGGTAACTCGATAGTAGGGCTGGGTTCGTGGTCGTAATAATAGTACTAGCAGTACGAAGTACTCCGTAGTGGTCGTAGTATTAGTGGTAGTGCAAATACGATATAACCGAGAGACTGTTCATGAGTCAGACTACATAGGAGTAATTGGGCCCAGCATTTTCCAGCATTTTCCAGCAATTTATTATTATGATTACTCAAACGTGCCAAATACTCCATGCTGGACATGGTGATCTCAGATCCTCCGCGAACACGTCTACGAGTAGTCGTCCTATAAGCCCATCCCTCGGCTTGTTAAACGCCCTTCCGACGGCAGATCCCGCCGGCCTGATCTCCATAATGTGAACTATTTGTACGAAGTAATAGCACTCAGTAGACGCAGGATGGTTCAGAAAGCCTCCACTTGATTCATTTTCCTCGCACTCATGCAGCCAAACCCTGTCCTCCCCGGCGTATTTCTCAAGATTGGCCAGAATCGGAAAACCGAGCTCCAATGCGCCCATCTCAGGTGAAGAGGCTGTACGAGGCACAATGACGGACAAACATGGCAGGGCTACTGTATGACTCCATCAGGTTGAGTGGAATTTTGTGTTGAAGCGAGAGTATTTAGGTCAAAATGCAGTGACCATTGTCGCGCTCAAATATGGAGTAGAAATATCAGCTTTCTCCACGGGTTTTTTGTGAAATAATTACCCTGTCGATAGTATCCCTATGGGTGTCTGCAATATCCCCCCACACACACAAAGACATGGCAGCAGCAAAGACAACGCGATACGATATCCATCGGCCAGCATTACACTTAATTAGGTAGATGGGCAAGCCAGCAATAAAAAGCAGAGATGACAAAATGCAAGTACATTGCCATAGCTACCTAGCCAATTTTCCAGAAGGAAATCTACAACTCCAGCGGCAGTAATATGATACAATTCTTGATAAAACATACTCCGCGGATACTCCACGGATACTCCACGGATGTGGATGGAGACCCTGTTGAAGGATTTCGAACCCAGCTTACGATCTGCCATGATTTGCACATAGAACCGTGATATCGGAGCCTTCTCTCTTCGATCGCTTTGCGAGAACAAATTTGTGTTCAAGGAAGAGACGGTGTAGTAAGCTCGATTACCATCTATTACTAAGGTAGTTCAATGGTGTGTCGGAGGATGCCTTGCTCCGTTAAGTGTCCGAAATTATTGATTAACACCAAGTAACCAAGTATACAGGGATGCAGAAGTGGAAATTCTTTCAAGTTTTGAAGACGCAAGGGGGATAGACGGCAAATAGAAGATCAGTGATTGAGATTCCCATCGCTTTTCATCACCTTGAAAGTCCTTATTCTAACATTACATATCCGCAGTCTTCTTTCTCAATCCCGATACTGCCCTTTACTTTCTCTTAAGAATATTTTTCATAGCCAATATTCGTTTGTTGACACGCTCATGGAATGTTCCTGCTTTCGAAATCAAGGAATTGAAACATCTTGTTTCCTAGGTGGCTAATGGAGCGGAACTGTTGTTTCTTAAATACATGGCATAACGAAGGCATAAAATAAAGAATGCAAAGGATTACGCGCCATAGCTATTCTCCTGCGACTCATGTTTCCACTGCATATCATTCTCCTTTGTTTTCAAAATTGGGCCGTAGGATGTATGTAGTCTTTTCTGTTCGCATTTATGGCTGTGGAGTCTGTAATCAGAACTTTCTCGGTGATAGGTAGACGTTCACGGGCCCTTTCTGCCACAAAATCCAAACTTTGCTGTTCTTGTCCCAGCCAATGCTGTCTTCTGCGAGCTTGAGATCAAAGTTCCAGACCAGTCGTGCAAGCATCAAACGCATTTCGGCATAAGCGAGACTAATTTGAAGACATAATTATTAGCATCTATGAGACTATGGGGCTCGTATGGGAGGCATTGCGCTAACTTTTTGCCGATGCAGTTTCGCGGGCCAATCGAGAAAGGCTGGAAGGCTTCCTTCTTGTCGTTTGCGAACCGTGGATCTCCAAGCCATCGTTCTGGAATAAATTCATCGGCATGAGTAAAGTAATCTGGGTGATGATATTGAGTCCATTGCCAGACTTCAGCACTGGTCTGTTCAATAGGTTGTAAGTATAAAATAGACCACCTTTGAGGCTTTTCTAAACAAGCACTTACACCGGCTGGAACATAGTGACCAAGGATAGTTGCTCCCCCTTCAGCAATAGTTCGAGGTTGTGAAGCCGGTGCGGGAGGGTAAAGTCGCATCGACTCGTCAAGCACGGCGAGCAAGTATGTCAGATGCTGTACACTAAGCAGGTCGATATCTTCTTCTCTCGCAAAGGTTGAACGGACCTCCGCGGTCAACTTTGCTAGCGGTTCGGAATGCGATGCGAGATAATAAGCCGCTGCAGACAGTGTTGTGGCCGTTGTCTCCGAACCCGCAACGATCAGCATGCTGGCATTTGCGGCTATCTCATCGAATGTCAATGCCTGAAGTTTGGGTGTCGATTAGTCCTCCATGGTCAAGTCAATTGCAGCTTTAGATATACGTACTTCTCCTCCGCCACGTTTGGTAGTCATGGCTGCGATGAAGTCAGGGCGATCAGTGCCACTGGCCAGTCTCCCTTGCACCTTGACTGCTGACAGTTCTCTGTGCTCTGCCCATTTTGTGGCCAGGTGTTTGGGCATGAAGTATCTCTGAAGAAACCACGAAACGACATTGAAACGCTTGAATACCGACAGGTATGCAAAATTGACGATGCTGATGAAGATGAGTGAGACCCACGGATGGTAAGCCGAATCCTCAAGGCAGCCAAAGGGCTCACCAAAAGACAGGTCGCCGATGATATCAAAAGTTGCGTAGTTAAACCAATGAACAATGTTGATCTTCTTCGTGCCACCAGCGCTCTCTTTTTTGAGTTGCCGAAATAATGTGTCAACGTGCTTCTTGATGATGGGCTGTTGGTCAATCATTGCCTGGTGAGAAAATCCGTTCGCAAGAATTCTCCGGTACCGAGTGTGGTCCTCACGATTAGCACCAATAATGTTGTTTCGATTACTTGCGTGACGAATTTGACACTTCCCGTGCTCAGGCATGCCACTCTTGCGATGACCCTTGATCTCCTTCATGGCATCAGGATGGCAGTAGCATAAGGCATCTGGCGCGACCCTGACGATAGGTCCATATGTCATGTGCATTCTCAGCATCTGTCTGTGGCCGTCGCCCGATAATTGCAATCGGGAATATGGGATGTTGGTTATTGCCCAAAGTTTTGGCCCCGGGTATTTTCGCAAAGGATGAAAGAAAACATTGTGAGTTACCATCCATAACATGTATCCGAGTCCCTAGATAGTATATCATGGTTAGCATGACAGGTTCAAGTCAGATACCCGAGGGAATTAATTCATCAACTTACCCATGCTACTGCAGCGATCAGGAAGAACGCAGCGAACCGTTTTGGGGTGACTGTAGTCCAGTCGTCATGTTGGACAAGTAAGCTCATGATTCAGGGTGTCCCAGTAATAAAACCACTTTTCTTGTGAGAGAAACGAGTGAAAACAGAGACAGCAAACGGAGACCATGGTTATTTATATACAAAACATGCAACAGTCCGCCTCCAACCTCCTCAGACAGTTGGTCGCTTCTAACTACAATGCCCCGTAAGTGAATGCCGACAGACCGATCTGAGCCTGGAGCTTCTCCAACGTCACGACGCATGAAATGAAATACTTGGCAACGTTCTATAGGCCCCTTTATTGTCGTAAAACAGGCAACGGATGACAATCTTAATATTGACGGCTAATCGGATCGGCCCGCCACGGAGACAAAGTCGGACCATCCTACATCAGACGGCGTAAATCGAAAAGGGGATTTCCACGGGTCCGTGGCAATTCCGCGGGACTGAATTTCACCCACCACGGACATATGCAGACGTCATGTGCAGTAAATGGGGTTAATGGACATACAATACTAGGAGTTATTTGGTAGAGGCCATGTGCAGCAGCCCACAAAGAAATCAGCACCTCACTATCACATCATACAACGAGTACAGTACAGCATACTGAAATCATCATCACTCACACCCTCCTTTACTTGTGGAGCATTCATGTAGCTAAAAATAAAGTTTTCTTGTTACTACCCTTCTACTAGGTACCTCAGAACAGTATTTTGGGTCACAGGACCCAGATACATACAAAAAGAGGATACAATAAACAAGGGCTATACCCGGACCTCAGATACAGTATATAGAAAGTAAATCCTATACAGTTATCTAGCTGCATTGTGGCAGCCAAGACCGCATGCGGCTGAGCATAGAGGCGAATTAGGCGTACTCTGCAGCTCGCTTGAGCGCCTGCTCAACAAGGACATTGATCTCCTCCTTGGTGATCCAGTTAACCGAGTCCACTTTCTTGTCCTTTGGGTTCTCCTCGTTGCGTTTCTTGGACACGACCTGCTTCCCAAAGTCCCCGTGCTCGACGGCATTGACAAAGGCCTCAAATTGGTCTTTCACGCCATCAAGTGGGAGTTTCGTGATCGCCGTGTCTCGAGCCGAGAGCCCAGAGAGGTCACGGCGTCCCAGGTTGAACCAGTCCTTGCCGATGAGGTCACAGTTCTCGTTTTTCTGGGTACACTGCTCCACGATATTAATCTTCCATTTCTTTTCGTCCTCCAATTGGATGGCTCCGCAAATGCCCCAGCACAGGCCGCATGCAATGATTCCGAAGATGCAAGAGACGGTGCAGGGGATCTGACATTTGGTCTAAAGAGAAGTTAGTTCAATGAACCTTCATTGATTGAAAGGGTATCGTCTGGATGAGACTGCAACTTACAATGTCGCCTCTTTCTTCCATCTGTAGAAAATAAAGGTCAGTATATAATGCCCTAAGTCATTTTCATTTGGTAGAGATTGTGTCAATGACTTACCCTTGGATCCGAAGGGTTGTAACCGGGGGTCATTTTGTCAGAGTTTCTGACGATCTCCTCAATGGTGCCGTTGGGCGCATCCCTAGCCTCCATAGCTGGGACATACACCGCGGAGGCGAGGCCGAGAAGAGGAAACATAATGGAGTAACGCATTGTTGATAGAGTACAGGGGTTGTGTGGACTAAAGTATTATAGTGATGTGTGAACTGAAGTATTGTAGTGATGGGATCTCAACACTGTCCTGACAGGTTATCCTGGGGGGGTCCCGAGAATTATATAGATGGAATCTCACACTGATAGAGTTGAGCTCGGGTCATTATGGTGAGTTAGAGTATATCAACTTGGGAGAAGTTATGCATGTCAACCTCAATCTTATAAGAGTAAAGAGCGCTGTTCTAAGCTTTCATGCAGCCCGAATATAGCGTGCTCAGCTTCCCTCCTACATCTACAGGTACCCCTACCTTTGGGTGCCTACTCACAGTAAAAATCACCACCTCTTGACTAGCTACCAAGAAAACACCCTCAAATCCCCCCCTCGCCCTTCCTAGGCCCCTTGAGCAAGATGGCAACCGCCTCTATCCTCTCGGACGCCCAACCCAACCAAATCACCGCCGCCGCCGGGCTGGCAACGAACCCCTAAGACCAGAGAAAGGCCACCCCAGCTCTCCCGGGCATCGCGAACCCGTTCGCACTGCCCATCACACCCAAAAAGCGCCCGATCAAAGAAGTCCGCTTTAGAAACGCTAAAGCCCCAAGAATCGACTTCAGCAACGAAACCCCTAAACCTGGCCCTAAAAGAACAGCCAATCTATATAAACCCCTCGATATATCTCTTTACAGCCGCCTAGCAGAGCAGTATACAGAAAAAGAGGAAATCAGGAACGCCTATAGGGAAGTACTGCTAGGCACCTTTAAAGCCGTTAACGTCTACTTCACTACACTTAAACGGAAATATTATAAAGCTGCCGCTTTACAGATCATAAAAGCTTTATAGAAATCTCTTATTAACTTCACTGCTACCCAGCATTATAACCTAAAGGGCATCCTAACCCCCAAAAAATTAGGCATTAACGACGACAATACCTAACATCCTAAAGCCATAAGGAAGCAAGCCCCTATTAGCCCACGTAACCCCACAAGCCCCACCCTATCAGATAAGGACAGCCTGCTCCTACCCACTAGCAAGCCAGGCAAAGGCCCTACAGTATCCTATGCTAAGGCAGTCAAGCAAGGCACATAACCTACTAAAATCCCCCCCCCCCCTTGCAATAACTAAATAAAAAGAAAAAACAATAAAAAACATTAAAGATAACTCAAAGAAAACCCTTAATAAGGATACTGGCTCTAAAGCCTTTAACGACAAGATCTTCCTCTAGGTCCCCTAGACTATATCTAGAGAAAGAACACTGCCGTTAAGGCCAAAAGCAGTATTATCAAATTCTGCAGACTTAACTATATAGACATTATATATATACAAAAAGTATATACAGGCTTTACTATCTAAACTAAAAACTAAAATTCCTATAATAAACTCCTCTTCTTTAAAGCAGAATTCGCTAAAAAAGGGATAAAACTAAAAAAAGCAGAAAGTTAATAAACTTTTATAGTATAAAAAGTCCCCTATTACTTTACCGACATTAAAGGGATTTACTTTACTGACCCTTTAGTCGCTATAAAAACGCAACTCTAGGCTAAGTCTAGCACCCCCCCCGCCAGATATAAACCATTACAGCATAGAGAAGACATTAACTCCTAAAACTAAATCATCTTATTCAGGGATAAAGTTAAACCTAGCTTCAGACTATTCAAATACTCTGCCCCTGCAAAACAGCTAATCTTAAAGGCATAGATCATTTAATATAACCGCTGCCTAGGCTTCTATAATCTTAAGGCTTGCAACCGCACAGAACACTGCAAGAAGTGCGGCAGGTTATCGCACAGAGAGTGCATAAACCCTAAGCAGTATACCAACTGTAATAGACCTTACTTATCTACAGCGCTAAACTGCACAGTATATCCGAAACATAAAGACAGCAAGATCAAACAGCCTATTAAAGACCAACTCTAGGCTATCCAGAAACTTAAAACAACTAAGTTTATTAAAATATACCTAAACACCAGTATAGACAGACCTAAAGTAATCCTCTAAAGGATAACCTAAAATAAAGACACCTATACCTATACCTACTCTATAAAAGCCATAAAAGTAATATAAAACCTATATATAAAGGGCACCCTTACCCCAGCCCCTTAAAGCCAGGATAAAAGGCCCGCCGTAAACAACAGTAAAGGCAAGTTAATCCCTTCCACCCTGGCAAAAAGCTTTTTTACACCTTAACCTATAGGCCCTGCAAACCCCTATCTAAGCCAGACTCCCGCCCTATCGCAGCTAATACCAAAAGTCTTAACAAAATCCCCTATTTACATCCTATTAAACGCCTTATCCCCACTAAAGTCAGCTATTTAAGTCGCCGACAATAATACTAATATAAACACTAAACAAATAGCACGCCCTGGCAATTAAACCACTAAAAACATAGCCTTTAAATCCTGTAAATAAATATAAGACAAAAACCAGAATGCTATAATACTGCACTCTCCCTTATATAAAAGGGTAGCTTTAATATTATTTTAATATAAAAACTATAGGCAAAGTAAGACTGCACCTCTTTACATAAATAAATAAAGAACTACCCAGGGTATAGAACCTTTAACCCCCTAAGGAACTAGATATAAAACCCCCCCTTAATTCTTATATATATTAAGATCTTACTTAACCTACCAGTAACTTAACTATAACCAGTTAGACTTAAAGACCGCAATATATACTAGATACAGGTTTGCGACTATACTATCGTTAACATCTACTGCAGGGCAATAGAAACCATTATAATAAATATCCTTAAAAGGTAGGGGCGCCCCCCCTTAAAAACTATTATAGCAGGGGACTTCAATGCAATATACTAGACCTAGCAACCCGGCAGCAGGACTAACACCGCAAGAAACCAGGTAAAAGAATAGGCAAAAGGAGCAGGTCTCTCTCCCTCTCTTATCGATATACTAACTAACTATTACAGCAATACAATTAACTTAATCTTCACTAATACAGCCGCCTAGACAGTAATAAACAGACAACTAGATATAAGGTTAAACCATTTCATACTTATCACTACTCTGCTAAACTTAACAGCCCCGCTAACTACTAAAGGCAAGCTCTATATCCCATTTAAATCCCTCCTAGACTTTAGCTAACTAATATATAGCTATAAATCCTGCCTACTAGACTTAAACCCTAACAGTATTATATAAAAAGACTTAAATAAAGCGGCCTAAGCTTTACAAAACCTTTTTACTACCGCTATAATAAAGGCCAGCAAAAGAAGGCATCAAAACGGCCACAGCGCACCATAATAGGACCATAACTGCAAAAAGGCATAAAAGGCAGTGATAGCGACTATTAATGTATCCGAGGAAAAAGAAGCCGCCAAGAAGACCCTGCATACAACTATCTTATAAAAGAAAGCAGCCCACTAAGACTCGATTATAGCCGCAGTAAAACCAGGCAAAGGCATATTCCAGGTAGCCAAATAAAGGAAGGCCATTAACCAGTTTTAACCACTACCCTTAATAGACAAAGACCATCAGGTTATAGACCTAACAGATAAAGCCACCCTCCTATAAAAGATAATCCTTAAATGCAGGGAAGCGTTTAAAGATATTAATACCCCTTAGGATCACCTAGTCCGCCCCTTTAAAAATATCCCCTAAAATAAAGAACTAAGTAAGGAAAAAGTAATAAAAGCTATTATTAAAGCAGGGAATACTGCCCCTAAAGCAGACAAAATCTCAGTAAAATTTCTTAAAATAGCTTAGCCAGCAGTCTGCAACTTTATATACAAGCTCTTTAAAGGATACTTAAAGATCAAATACTACCTAACCCCTTTTTAAAATACTAAAATAACCTTTATACCTAAGCTAAATAAGGTAGACTACTTTAAGTATAAAGCTTAACAGCTAATCTTACTTTTATTATATATAGGCAAAAGCTTAAAGAGGCTATTAGTATAAAAGATTATAAGAGATACACTTAAATATAAAGTACTCCTAAAATAATACTTTAAAGCTCTGCTGAAAAAAAGCACTATAGACCTCCTTGCCTGCCTTATTTACAATATAAAACTAGCACTTTTTAAGGGAAAAAAGGCATTAATCTTTACCCTTAATATTTTAAAAGCTTTTAATATTATAATAAAGAACTATATAACCTTTTAATTTAGGGAATAGGGATAGCTAGACTAGTTTACCAGATAGGTAGAGTCTTTCCTAAGCGACTATATAGTCTCTATTTAGAAAAAAGATAGCACTACCTTTCCCTACAGTGAACTTAAGTGCAGAACTCTTTAGGGATCCCCTTTCTTATTAATCTTATTTATACTATATATTGCCCTACTCCTGGAAATAAAATAGGCCAGCAATAAACGCTTTAGCTATACAGATAATATTACTTTCCTGGCTATAGGCCCTTATATAGGCTATACTTTAATAATACTATAAAATAAGCTGGACTAAACAGTCTAGTAAGGTTAGGAAAACGTAATCTCCTTCGCTCTAAATAAAGCCAAACTCCTCCACTTTTATAAAAGATATAGACCTAATCCTTAACACCCAGTAATATTAAAAGGAAAATAAATTAACCTTAAAGAATATATAAAATAACTTAGTATTATTCTTAACCCTAAACTATTATTTAAAAAACATATAGAGGCCTAGGCAGGCAAGGCCTTAAAGATAGCCAACTTCCTAAAAAGCCTCAATAAAACCTAAAAAGGCTCCCCCTTTAATGCAGTAGCTATAGCGGCTAAGGCCTATATACTACCAGTCGCCCTATATAGCATAAAGGTATAGTAGCCTAGCTTAAAGAGAGAATCCAGGAATAACCCTAGCAGGATAGTAAATATAAGTATTAATAACCTCGCAGCAAAACTAGACAAAGCCTTTAAAACTACAGCCCGCGCTATCCTACTAGTCTAAAAAACCACCCTTATCCCAGTACTTTATAAAGAGTCCGGTATCCCGCCTGCATTTACAGTTCTCGCCTAGGCAAGACTAAAAAACACCGCCCAACTTATAAGTCTAGACTACTTTTATTTACTAACTAATAGGATTAATAGACTAAATATCTAAATCCCTGCAACTCGCCTATAAAAGACAGCTAAACTTATTAGCAGGTCTATCTAACCTACCCTCTTCGCCTATAAACCCTATTTTATTAAAGCTAGCCCAAACTTTAAAACACTTAAGAAAAAGGTAGCCATATAGAAGCACCTTAAACTAATAGACTTACTGCCAGCCTTAACAGTAATAGCTTACTTAAATAGCTTTTAACTTAATAAAAAGACTAAATAAAAAGCAGCAGTATACTATAAAGCTAAAGTCTATAAAGACTGCAGGCCATTCGCTAATGCAGAGGTCTATAACGCAAAAGCTATAAAAGCTGCTAAAGCAATTAAAATAGTAGCTAGACTTGTAAAGAATAACCCCAGAATCAATAAAATATATATCTTTTTTAATAATATATTAATAGTTAAAGGCCTACTAGGCAAAGCCCTAACCTTATTATAAGAAGAGTTTATACAGTTCTAATATACAGTAAAAGAGATATACTTTTATAAAGTATTTATTTCTTAGGTACTAGGCTATAAAGATATATAAGGCAATAAAACAGTAAATAAACTAGTAAAAGAAAAGACAGCCTTTAACCTCCCCCTATAAAGCTAAAGTACTTTAATATATATTAAGTATTAAGTAAAAGCAGAAAGAAAAACCCTTTAAAGGAAATACTAAAAGGCAAACGCCCCGGAAAACTATTAACTATAAGACCTAGGAGCACTGCCGAATCCCCCAGAACTAAAACTCCCTTAACTTATCTTACATAGGCTGCTAGCAGAAAGGTCTAGTTACAGAGACTTTTAAAGCTACTATAACCATTTTAGCCACAATACGCAATCCTATTGCAGATGCGGCTCCCCTAAAGAACCAGGGCACTTTACTGAATGCCGCATAACGAGGAGATTCCTCCTTAAAACACTAAAAGGCGAGAGACTAGTTATATACCTACTAAGACCTAAAAGGAGCGAGACTTTCTAGAAGCTGGTAAAGGAGGTAAACCTATACAGCCCCCCTCTACAAGATATAGATTAAGAATACACTAAAACTTTCCTTTATCCAGCAAAACGTAGCAAACAGGGTCTAGACCCCTAGCTCCTACCGACCTATTGCCCAGACAAGGCTATTATACCTAGATACAGAGTGGTTGTAAATAGTAATAAAAAATAAAAAAAAAGAATATAGCGTGCTGTGAGCCTAAGGCTTCATCGGTTGGATTTGTCGCGAGATAATGTATTAATGTACAACTTAAAAGAGACTTTCACAGTCAGGCGTCCGCCATGCATACGAGCATTGGCTTCAATTAAAAGAAAGGGAAAAAATTCACTGGAAAGCCAACAATAACCTCTTCAGCTGATGTAAATCTTGACTTTGTGAGAGCAGTGCGATTGTCTCATTTTCGGAGCGCTCCCCGCAATAATCTGTTATTCAGGGCGTTATCTCTTATGATTTGCATCATGAAGCCCCTGGGGAAGCGAAAACTTAAAGCCCATGAAATTGAAGTCCGTTTCTAAGGCAGCCAAGCACCCTAACCTTATGTCAGAAGATATCATGTCTTTCTCGAGCTTGTGGTCGATCTCGGAGTGCGGTGCTAAAGCTCGGGCCGATCCGAAGCATCCGCGGACTTCTCTCCCGATTGCATTCCATGTGGAGCAACTTGAATTCCGAATAATCTCCTGACGTCAGTCGATCTTTGAGATTTGACTGGGTTGGTGGGTTACACACAGCTTAATGGCGTGCTGGACATACCCTCAGTCGCCACCTGGCTGTTTCTGAGAAATGGGGGTGAATGGCAGTGATTGGAGTCTCAGTAAGCCGAGGGACCGATGTGAACCATCATCCATTCTTCTGTTGGGGACACTGCTGTCCCTCCTTTGCTGCAGATGGTATATTGAATCGTTTTGATAAGGAGAATGATTGTTGTATCGTGAGGGTACAGAGTACACTGTTCACTGCATCTATCATCTACAGCACCCATAGACATGTTCGTTCTTTCTAGATATACAAAGGTCCAGATGGCACTGTAATCAAGGGCCGACGGCAAGGCATTCCAAACTCTTACCCCTTCAAGAGACGCGAGTTCCTTCTAAGAAACAAGATGAGGCTGGCAAACAGTCGGAATCTAGGAACCCGCACCCTGATATCATTACTTTATATAAAACTGAGGTTGATTGGTCCATCTTTGAAGGGAGAATGAAAGATGAGAACAGAGTTTAAGCAGGCGTGCATTACCCGCATTCCGACAGAACAAATTTAGATGCTAGATGGAATGCTGTTGTAATGTCACATCTAGCGAGGGCTTTGAGCACTGGAAACATCGGTAAGCATTTAATTAGTATCCAACTGCATCGTACGTGTGGTCGTAGCGGTTGGGCCGATTGGCAGATACTTCGATGACAAGACTGTCGATTCATCAGCATCTCGTTCAGATTTGAGCTTGTACATGGTAATTGTTACGTTCACAAAAAGTGTGTCTATCAATTCAAGGACCTCGATGTCAGCATCCCATGGTCCATTAAGGCTGCTCTAGTATCAACTTTCAGAAAGAAGGCCAAGCTAAGGGGGAATCAGGCTCTCGGAAACAAGAAATACGGACCCGTGGCACTCCCATTCAATCCAACTTCCAAGAGTCTCAGATGATCGATCTCGCCTCCATCGGAATGGACATCATGCCGGTTTATAACCCTCTTGGGGAATGCTAAGCCACAGAACTTACATGATTCGGCAAAATATAAAGACCTAATATCCGCTGGGCCACACCATCTTCAGCAACAAACAAGTCGCATTACATAGAAGCACAATTACCAATCCCGACGATCTCTCAAGCAAGTATTCGCTGTAGCTGAATATCCAACACCAAGATGAAGTACACAGCAGTCACCTTCGCATTCCTGGCCCCAACTGCCTGCCTTGCCTTAGTCGGCAATCAATGGCGATTTCCAAAGAGCCCCAGTGGGGGCCTCAAGGACATAACCTTCCCTATCAACATGGCCAACGCAAATCATGTCTCAGGCTATTACTATGCTCAGCAATTCAACTTTCAGAATGTCAAGAATGTCGGCTACACTGGTATCCAGCCGAGACCGGATTCCAAGGGCAAAAGCATTGTCCATGGGGTATTCTCATCTTTCCAAGCCAACACAACATTAACCGACCCCAACTGCCACCAAGGAGCCGATGGCGGTCCAGGAGTCAGTTACGCTGTGGATATTGAGGGTAGCTACAATCATACGTGGAACCTCGTCGTTGAGAATACTTCAGGTACCACCTGGTCGGGAACACTCGTGGACAGCGTCACGGGTCAGGAGACGCACATCGGATCGTGGACTCTCCCAGATGGAGCTGGTGGCATCAAGTCGACGCAGGTGGGATTTGTCGAATACTATAAGTGGAACGACGGCAAAAAGCATGACTGTAAGGATCTGCCCAAGACGGAGGCGACTTTTTACAATCCCACTACCAACACGACTGGGGCGGGAGCTGGTGATGTCGGCAAGCCGTATGAATACGGAAATTGTAAGAGCAATGTCAACTTCACCTTGTCTCAAGTTCCGTCGGGGTGGAATGTTAAGGTGGGATTTTGAGTCGAGATTCTAGTTCACTCTCTTTCAATGTGAGGGGGAGCCGAAATCATCTCCAGCTAAGGCTATCAGGTGCAACTTCGCTACACGGTATACGTTGCTGGTAGTTGAGTAAACGAGGTAGTTAGACTAGATGATGAATAGATGGTGAATAACATCCAATACGGGGCACGACTGTAGAATAGACACCGTCGCAAACATAAAATAAGAGTACTATTGGTACAGCTAAAGCGGGTGACTATACAACGGGGATCGCAAAAGGCATAAATACCCTAATGAGTGATAAATGATACAGTATTCGGAGCCTTTACTATTTTACAGGGTATTATACCATTGTAAACAACCGCTGGATAAGAGCTATCCGTAGCAATGAGAGTTCTCCATATCAATGAGATTCACCTGCGTGGCAATGCAGATATCTTGCACATTCCATGATGACATTTTTCATTAGTAGGGAGTTCTCCAGCATAACTTCCTGGGTTTTAAGGTTCTTAATGCGACCGCTTAAGACACTGCATTGACTAGGCTTTTTCTATAGGTATAGCGACGATCGTAAAAGTGCCCAACTTCCACATAATACCCTGAGAAGCCACTCATGTCGTCCACTTCCACTGTCTCCCTAGAGTCTTAGAGCACCCGTGATTCAATTAGATTGATTGGTATGATATCCAATGCCTCCTGCTGCATTTCTGACTCCATACAAGTTTGCGACAAACAAAATCAGGTTTTAAAGGCACTTCTTGTCGCATCATGCCCCCAAAGGAGGATGGCCTGAGTTGGGAGGTATGTAAACGTGATCTGATGAAGTATAATGGCGAATGAAAATCGTATGTTGTCTGACATTGGAAGTGTGTGATGAGTTATCTCGTAAAACTGATGTATACTGATAGTCGCTTACATCATGTGTGTAGCCACTGACGGTGCCAAGGCGAAAGACTACCAGTAGAGACTCATTCGAAGCTCTGAATGTGGTTGCAATTCGCGACATATGCCACAGTGGTGTTGGTCATGCATGTGTGATGGGTGCGTGCGTTGGTCCCTCTCCAAGTATTTAAAGGGGTACGACTCCGCTAAAGGGATAGCAAATCACTCCTCTAGCTTTCAAGTCATCATCATTGTCTAGAATCCGATCCCATGGCCTCTCGTGATACCAACATACTCCAATCGGCGTTTCAGAAGAGTAGGGATGATGGTATGTTTTCCGTAATACCTCGTTACGATCAACTATCGCTTTTGCACGTATGTTAGGTGAAAAGTGCTTACTCTATGTGTGAATGTATAGCCCTGGAACAAAAGTCTACTCACCACCAACGGGGATCATTGGTCAAATGCAAAACCCAAGAGACTATTGCTGCGAAGCTTCATGGGCAAAGACTTCGAGTCCCAAACATGATGCCCCTCCTCGCGGACTTTCCAGCACCTCCAGCGAGCCCAAACTATGACGAGTTGGTGAAAATCCATGACCGCCAGATAGTAGAATGGTTTCAGGACCAGAGAATCTGTGAGAAGATAGCCAAAGCCAACGTGCCAGTCTACATAAGCTGGTAAGTTCTCCAAATTGCAAAATTTGGGTCCATGTTTCTTTAATTAATTCTCCCAGGTGGTTCCCGTATACCTCACTTGAACGCCAGGTCGCTGTCATGGCCTTGACTCTCTGGCTCTTTGTTTTGGATGATGCCATTGATGAGGCATCTCTTGACCCATCGAATGTTACTCAAATGGCGGATATTTTGCAATCTAACAGGCGTGCTATCGACTATCTTACCTATCATCTGGGTCTCGGAGATAGCGACAAGACATCTATGCCTCCCAGCCTACCCTTTCGCTACTCAGCTATGTTCGAAGACATTGGTGAGCATTTCCGTCATAACGCTACAAAGGCTCAGTGTTGTCGACTCCTCCAGGAGATAAAGCACTATATGAGCTCCAGCCTCGAGCACAACGAGTACAACCGCACTGGTAGGCTGCCTCCAAGTAGAGAAGTCTATTGGCCCATACGACTAGGTGAATCTGGCTGCTTGATTTACTTTGCTATTATAGAGTGAGTCTTGCCCTCCCTTTATTTCCCAACTGGTCATAATGCAAGCCACAAATGGGCGAAGATGCCGTTCATATGGTGCAAACTATGAGATGCGAACATTGACAAACATTAAAAAGTTACCTTATGGGCGTCCATATTCCATCAGAGCTCTTTGATACTGCAGAGATGGCATCGGTGTGGTTTGAGACCATGCGCATCATCATCTAGTCAGTCGAATCTTACCACACATCTAAGCGACTAAAGATACAATGATCCTAACGGAAGACTCCCTTTCAGCGTGAATGACATTGTTTCCTTCAAGAAGGAGATAGTAAGTACCACCTTTACCTGTTTAACCGAGCGAAATAAGGATTGCAAAGCCTTACTCTGGCACCAGAACTTCAGTTTGTGCAGCCTTATACCCGTGATGATGAACGAGACGGGTAAGGACCTGCCTGAGGTTGTAGACTTGCTTATCATCGAGTTCAAAACCTCACTCAAGGCCTTCAACCAGGCCGCATCGTCCCTCCTGGCTCTAGTCAAAGAGGGCTCAGATACGCACAGGGCTATCGAGCGCTACCTTGATGGTATAAGAATCACAATAGCTGGGAATCTGAGTTGGTCGTAAGTTGAGAAAAAAAAGGAACATAGACTGGGATTATGAAAGCTTACTAGAAATTCTACAGGCTGGATAATGAGCGTTATGGGGTAAAGAAATACCTACAAAAGGATGGGTCGTTGGATATCCCTTTATAAGGATCAGACATGGATCAGACCAGCCTTATATTAAAGGTAGTAAGTTTTAGGCAGATTGTCAGGCAGTTCCATTCCATTTTCCTGAAAAGATTACCGTTCTTACTTCTTCAGGCAATATTAGTACCCTTCTTTTATACCTGCAAATATATTATTCTATGGTAACACCTCAGAAAGAACACGAGGTAGGCATCAAAAGATTGCAAAGAAAAAATTGAACTCGGGACGTTGGCAAAAAAAGAGCTAAAACCCCATAATATCACGATATCGAAAAAAAAGGAGGCCCGGTTCCCCGGGCCGTCTTCAACGCCCTGCCATCACTCTTGTCCGGATACAGCGGTGATGCTACAGCGCGCCCCTGCTTTCGCTGGGGTATTTACTTTGCAACTGATCCCAGCTCGGTCGCCGCTTTTCCATAGAGAGGGCATCTATGTGCAGGCCAGGGCTGGGGGTCGTGTCTGAGAGTCCCTTCCGCGAAAAGACGAGGGTCTGTGGTGAAGTCGAACTCGGGCCCCCCCTGAGTTCTCCTAAACCATAACCACTGCGCCATTCACTTCAGTTGTGACTCGCTGTTGAAAGGGGACGGGAAATTATACATTATATGTCTTTGGAGTGTTGACAGTTGTCGTGGAGGTGAAGTGGTGGGACGCCAGGTGACCATCAAGTGACTGGGCTGTCAGGGGCCGATCTTGATGGGCAAACTTCGGAGCCAGAATACGGGGTAAACTGTCAAGTAGTGGTACTACTGTCAACATGCTGTAGGGACTACTAGAATCTACCACAGCTTTCAGTTAACAGGAATGCTTCAATATGAGTCGGTGCTACTACGTAGATACACAAGGTAGATATACCGATTAATCGTCTCATTTCTTACTTCACAACTGGTACCTTAGCAAGATTATTGTTACAGTGCACTAAAATTGTATACCAAAGCATTCACGGGTGGTGATATTCGCTGTGGTGAGTTGTTTGCTGGGAAATGTTCGTGTTGGTAGCCCATGATGCAGAAGCGGCTTCAGGCAGATTACACTACATGGGACTCTAGAGGGGAGAGAAACTTTACTCGTTACCATAGTGATTTAGCGAGAAAGCAGGTAGTCGCTCACCTAAAGTGTACCTCTTCTGGGGCGTAAAAGTGCTGGTGGTCCTATGCTTGAGGCTGACAGCTGGCAAGGGATTGGGAAGCCGTTGGGGCAAAAAATCCCAACTGTCATCTTCTTCCCCTCTCTTCTCTTCTCTTCTCCTCTCTTCTCCCCCAAAACATCCCAAATTTCCCATTCTTGTTCATTCAAGATCATGGGGGATTGCATTTCCAGACACACCACCCTCGGACCCGAAACAACAGAACGATTCGAACATGCCGTTCACACGCTATCCTCCGCCCATCTACAAGCTCCCGCCTAAGTTGTGGCCCGGCATTCAATCTTTTCTGGATCAGAAGAGCTTGACCGCGCTGAGTTTGGTGTCAAAACGCTTCCGAGAGCTCAATGGCCCAAAAGTGTTCGAAAAGGTTCTCTTCAGAAATGTCCAGCGGCCCCTTTCTCGGACTTTGCAGCACTTACGCTTCCGCAGGGCAGATGATAGTTTAGTAGACGTCCGGGACTTCATGAAGTAAGTTTTTTCATTTTGATGGATACATATCTACGTTGTTGTTCTCTCTGGTTTACTAATTACGCATATCAGGGCTGCAACCGTATGGGTGTATCGTTCCAGCGCGGACTATGAAGACTCATTGCCTATTCAGATCCTCGAATCCATTCCAGCTATGAAAAACCTACGAGTACTCTACCTCAATGTCTATGGTCTGACCAGAAAGCAGATGCGAACCTTCAACGAGTTCTTGGCTTCCGCCGACAGATGGCGCATCTCACACTTGCATGTCGATGGAAATGACCAGCTTGCATGTCATGCAATTGAGAGATGTTCCCCTGGTATCCTAGAGGGGATTTTCCTGTGCAGTGGTTTCAGTTCACAATACAAGATGGTAGCCAAACATCACAAACAGCTCAAAAGGCTCCGCCTAAGTATTGATTGGGAGGACAGGAAGCCCAATGCCGGAATTTCCCCGATTGACACCGTGACTTTGGGGCGAATCACCAAAGACTTCAAAGATCTCGAATGGCTGGCGATAAAGGGATGGAACTGGGGTTTCGGTGATGCTACTTCATTTGTAAGTTGAGTTATCCCTGGTTGTGGCCCATTGAGAGTGTGAACTAACGATGATGGAATCATAGGACATTGCTTTCGGAGAGTCGATGCGCGCCCTGAACGAATTGAAAAATCTCCGGCACCTAGCATTCAATCTTAAGAAGGATAGCATTCCCATCTCACATGCTGAACGTCGACCTACCACGCTGCAGATGCACATCTGGTACACTAGGCTAATTCATCACATCAGCAACGCCTCTCCAAAGCTTCGACAAATTTGTATTCTTGTTTCTGACACGAGGTATGAGCATTATGAAGGAACAAGGTCCAAGGACGGTGACGCAATGCGTGTGTTGTTCTGCCAGTTCGGGTCTTGGAAAAATCTGCCTCGTCGGTTCCCATACGATGTCGTTGACTGGGATGGTCCTTTTTAAAAGTGTATCAGGTGCGAAGGGGGTGTTCATTTGATCGAGTGCTTCTATTGGAGATGTTGGGGAACGTTGGGGTGGGTTCATTGAGTGGCAATGTAGCCAAGTTGGTAGAATGCCAAAAGGTCCCTTGCTTGCATGTGAAGCTGCTGCTGCTGCTGATGATGATGATGATGATGATAAACATCATTGATGTCTACTCCACACTTTGTTCTGTATCCCAAAGACACACCACCCTTCCAGCTACATCACCAGTCAACCGAGATTCCGTTACCGTGAAAATCCCTTGGAAGTTTATTATATAAATGCCATCATATGCATCATCTGATGTTTGTTCTGTTCACGTGGTGGCCAACTGAGTCCACGGTTTACCCTGAAATCCATTTAATAAAAAAAGAGTGCTGTATTGTCAGATCTAAGCGATTTGAGCATTCACGGCACAAAAACTGGTGATTGAGAGATAAAAGGGCTTCACAACATAAAATGTCCATTGATGAAATATCCCATAAATATGCGTGGACGTAGAAACTGGGAGGCTCATCAGACATGACATGTCAACTCTGCAGAAGGGTTTAGGGCCTGACAGGCTGCGCAGATGCCCTGAAGCGCCTAGCGCTCCGGCCGGAACCCCCTGAAGGGACCTGTGCAGATGCCAGAACCAACAATTTTTAGCACGTGGATGCGCCACAACGATATTCCGACATGATATCGTCATTCCTTGACTGTGATTTGTGAACCTCATCCTCTGCTGCGCCTCGTCACGCTGCATTCAAGTCAGCCTTGTCATTCTCAGCTGCTTGTTCGGCTACAAGTGTAGTGATCAAAGCCGCCCCTCATCATTGTCGTCTTGGAGGGCTGAACGTGGAAAGCTGCAGCATCTTCCCACCTGTCTTTGATCCCGTTCGATTCGCTATTGTGAGGCCACAGTTACCTCGCTCCATTGTATAGCTTCCTCAGGAGTCACTATCTGTTTTATCCCAACTACATATTGTGCTTGAAGCCTTCGTCTCTCGTCTTGAACCAAAATTGAGTCATTATTCTGCCAGATCGGAAACCGCCACGCCAAAAAAACATCATGTCTAATCGCGATGACTGCCTGTCCAACGAGGATCTTCCACCTCCCTACTCTCCAGCAGCTGGACTATCTGCTAATTACCCATCGCCACAAGGCGGCTCTTCTGTGCCATATTCCCAGTCTTCCCTCTTCTCGTCTCAACTAGCCAGCCTTCATTCTCAAATAGCCGCTGAACAAGCTGCCCGCACCTCGGCTCGGGATGAGCGCGACGGCTATGTCCTTTCCCTCGTGGTTCCGTATGTCGAGGACCTCTTATTGTCTATTTCCGGGATTCATCCACCGCCAACACTCGTGGAAGCGACTATGATACCGGACGGAGCTGTGGGCAAGGAGTGGCAGTTGAGTGACGAGGATGACAAACGCCGGGGCGAAGTTAGGAAGTTGATTCGGGTTGTTGAAGAATCCAAGATGATCGGTGATCGAAAACCATCCCAAGCGAGCAAAGACTTCGACCACTCGAGTTGGCAAGCCGATGAGTCAGATCGACCGAGTTCGCAATCCGGACCAACCCTTTGGTGGGAGAACGAGGCCATGGCTCGCCGACTCGCACGTCATTTGCAGCCAGAACCATCTGCCAGTTTAAACAGCCGTCCAATGGTCAATGTGCGAGAGGAGGTGCGGGAAAAGGCGGGCAAAAAGGCAAGCCGTTGGAGCCTTTTCAAGAGGGACGAGCCTACTGAGAAATCAAGATCTCTCCAAGGTCAACCAACGACACCAGCTTCGCTACCAGGTTCCACAACTCAGCAGCCGAGTAACAGAGCGACGATGTCGGCCAAGGCCGAAGAAGTCACGTTTAGGAGGGAAAACGAGCTTGGCATCTGGGAGACCAGGACAGGGTGGGGCATCGTGATCCGAGTACGGATCCAGAATGTTTGAAAAGGAGGAAAGTTTTGTTGCAAAGGATTCGGTACAGACGCCTTGTGCCGGCCCTCATTACTACTCATGTTTCTCGCATCATAGATGGCTCTTGGCTTTGGTGTAGGTCAATGTGAGTTGCTTCTGATTCCTGACTCATTCGCCGGATCACTCAGCTCAGCTCACCGGGCCCAAAATGGAAAAGGCCCTAGAAATATTACCCGTCGAATGCGAGACCCCTAGTAGTCAGTCTGAACACATATTACAACGACGGTCCATTCCAGACGCCTGGATTTCCACTCTATTACACTATATTGTGTATATCTATTAACCTAGTTATTACTCTCTCTATTATCGTTGGTTTCCTTCCCTCCCTTACGTGCCCGATTTCTATATCATTCCAACGAGACCGATCTTATCTGACAGATACGGAACAACTGTGACAGACCTTGACAGCTGCCATCAAATTTCCTTCAACTCTCAAAGCTCTACAGGGGAAAACTTCCCTCTGTTTTTGTTTATTTTTCACCCTCCCCAAAATTTGGCTCTTTGACAACTCCATCAGAGCACAGTCACAATCACAGAAACAAGAACGCCATCAGTAGCTATGCAACTCCCGAGAATGGCTGTTCACGATGTGCTCGTCACAGGCTCGTCTGGCCATATGGGCACGGCTCTCATGCTCACCTTGCCGTCGTTGGGCTTCAATCCCGTTGGCATTGATGTCAAATCCTCCCCCTCAACTCGCTATGTCGGGTCGATTACTGATCGGACTCTGATCGCCAGCATTTTCCAGGAGCATCCCATCAAGCACATCATCCACACTGCGACGCTGCACAAGCCTCATGTTGAGAGCCACGCCAAGGACGACTTCGTCCAGACCAACATTGCGGGCACCCTTGCCCTGCTCGAGGAGGCTGCCAAGCTGGGCACTCAGATCGAGAGCTTCATCTTCTTCAGCACCACCAGCAGTTTCGGCGCGGCGCTCAGCCCCAAGCCCGGCTCGCCCGCTGTCTGGATCGACGAGACTGTCACGCCCGTTCCCAAGAACATCTATGGCGTGACCAAGGTGGCCGCCGAGGACATTTGTTATCTCGTCCATAAGCAGACCAACATGCCCATTCTGGTTCTCCGCACGAGCCGCTTCTTCAACGAGGAGGATGACGACGATGAGAGACGCAACTTGATGGGCGATGAGAACCTGAAGGTTTTGGAGATGGCGTACCGTCGCTGCGACTTTGAGGACATTGTCTCGGCTGCTGTCTGTGCCATGAACAAGGCCAAGGAGATCCGTTGGGCGAAGTACATCATCAGCGCGCCGCCCCCCTTCCCCAATGACCCGGAGACACTCACTGCTCTAGATCAAAGCCCTGAATCCGTCCTCAACAGGGTTGTCCCCGCCACTGCGGAGGTGTTCAAGCAGAAGGAATGGAAGTATCTCGGCCGAATCGACAGGGTGTACGACTCCAGCAAGGCGGTCCGCGAGCTAGGCTGGCAGCCCAAGTACACCTTTGCGAGCACGATTGAGAAGCTCGCCCGAGGCGAAGAGTGGCGAAGCGAACTGGCTGCCCAAGTTGGGATGAAAGGATATCATGCGGAGGCGCATAGAGTGTACACGAAGTGATGATTCTACCCCATTGTCCCGGTTCATTGGAGACCTGTAGCTAACGGCTGGATGGGGATGTACAGGACGGCCTGGATGGAGAGGGTAATTGGTGGTTTTTGTTTGTGATGCGTTCAAGAGGGCCAAGGTTGCTTAATGACGTTTGACGGCATGATATGACGAGGCAATGCGCATTAGACAGTGACAGTTCGCGATGAATTCACCATGTCAAGTCAGTCTTACAAATCCCTAACCGTGCCGTAGGCAAGTCTATTTCTTTTTCTAGTACCCGCGATTCTATAGGATTACCAAGTTCTATAGTGACTTTCTTTGCAGGATTGAGTATGCGTCCACCCATACCCATACCCATCTATCCCAACGCCTCTACTCCAAAAACTCATGTCTGCCCTGGTCCTTCAAAACCTGATGCACAAGCTCCAAGACCTTGCCGTGGATGTCCGCCGGCGCAGCAACAAAGCCAAAGTTGGCACTCAACTTCCTGCCCGCCGCCAAGTCAATGTCCTTGCCATGGATGTCTGTGATTTTGCCTCCGGTCTCCTCGAACAGCAGCATAGAGCCTGCGTGGTCCCAGGCCTTGGCGTAGCGATCACGACGCTTGTACACCCAGACGGTGGTGTTGCCGTGGCCGAGAGCTAGGGAGGCCCAACGGAGGACCCAGGCGACGAGGTCGCAGCCAGGGAAAGGGACGGAGAGGCGAGAAGCGACGATTTCGTGGATGCCGTCGAGGTTAGAGTCTGCAATGCTGGTGCAGGTGACGAAGCGGATGTCATCGAGGCTGAGATTGGTTGGCTGGGGGCTCAGTTTCCGAGATGGACCGTCGCCGAGCATTGGGCGGATGAATGCCCCGTGAGACTTGACGGCGTACATGATGCAGCCTTCGCCAGAGGGGTCGAGATCTGTGTTGTCAAGGGGGCCCTTGTGGTTGATGGACATGTTGGGAGCAGCAATTGCACCGAGGGCTTGTTTTCCATCGATGACGAGACCGATGTTGATGGCGTAGAGTTCACCCCGGACGTACGTCTTCGTTCCGTCAATGGGATCAAACACCCAGACTCGGCCCGATCCTTCTCCTCCGGGAGAGCTCATTCCAGCTTGATCAATGAGATCGCACATCTGCTCCCTCGTCTCGGGGAACTTGCACAGGCCCTTCTCGTTCTGATCCTCCTGATCAGCAACAGCAATACGAGCGAGCAGCTCCCACACACGCTCCAGCAACTGCTCATTGGCCCTCAAGTCGGAAGCGTCCTCCTCACCGACGAATCGATCCTCTGGGAAGGCATTCTTGAAAGTGGCAATGAGGAGCGCTTGAACGGCAAAATCAGCAATGGTGACGGGGCTGAGGTCGGCTTTGGAGATGACGCCTTTGTCGTGGGAGGCGATGATGAGTTGGCTCAATTTGGCAGCTTTTTGCAGAACAGCGAAAGCAATGCTCAGTTCTTTGGCAAAGGGAGTTCCCTCCATGGTGAGAATTTCAGGGATGCAAAAATGAGTGAGTGAGTGAGTGAGTTGAGGGCTCTTTTTGGGGGGTGCATAGAAACAAGAGAGTTGTTGTGAAGGTGGAAGTTTTGCCCCGATTGAGAAAAGACCTGATAAGTGCATGGATGCGCTGATGATCTTAGCCTGATTTTTTGTGAAATTTGGTGGAATTCACGTTTGTTACCAGCTGGCAGCCCAACTTTTGCGAGGATGCTGTTTTTTTTTATAATTTTTCATGATCAAGGCCGTTTGCCGTAAAATGCGTATGGTGCTGCAAACATCACATCAGACGAAAACATGGCTCGCCTTGACCCTGCCGCCATAACGCTGGCGCCAGGATATGAGCCATTCACGCTGAGGCCTGTGATCAAAGACATGCTGAGATTACGCCGCTGCAGCCCCGGGTCTCTGTTTATAGTCGAGGGCATAGACGTGCTGTCCGTCTCTGAATCGGGGGAGTTTCAGGCAATTCGCCTTCTGCTCGGCGACGGACAGCTTTGTGTGCAGGCGCTTTTACATCCGGACAGGTTTTACATGGTGGATAGGAAAGAGGTCTACGTGGGATGCTATGTGCAGGTCGATGATTTTATTCTCCGACTGGAGGAGGCCGTGGATGATGTTGGAGGCGAAGACGAGGGTGCGAGAGGTATGACGTATCTGATCGTGAATGAGTTGGAGACGGTCGGATGGAATGAGACGTATGTGGCAATGTGGAAGCACGAGCAGAAGGGCAAAGGCATTGAGAGGCCCTTGCATATGGAAAGCAGTCTGATCACAAAGGAGAATGATATAAAGAACGACAAAGAGGAGGAGGAGGAGATGAACAAGGCGCAAATCCCGGGGCCAAGCCCTCAAGGTCCCAGCGTGAAAGCATCAGCCTCAAAGGATGGAGATGTCGACATGGAGGACGCTTTCAAAACATCCGAGGCCTTTGCCTTTCCCTCTTCCAAGCCAACAACCACAAAGCCAACACCTCCAACTTCAGTTCCAGTTCCAGCTTCGGCTTCAGCTTCGGCTTCGGCTTCAGCATCGACTTCAACAGCCCATCAACCCATCGCCCTCCCCCGAGACTGGCACAATCACCAAGTCCCCCTCAAACTCACCACCCTGCGCTCCATCCCCCATCTCCCCTACGCACAAAACTGGTCCGTCAACGTCCTCGCCATCATCGTCTCCCTCTCCCCCGTTGAGCCCTCACATCTGCCCCCCGGGAAACAGCGCACCGCGCGGATCGCAGACCCCTCGACAGCGAAGCAAGTGCACTTGACGGTGTTTCTCGACGCAGACGAGTTTAGCCCCCAGGTGGGCAGCGCGGTGTTGCTCACGGGCGTGAAGAACCATAGGTTTGACGGAGGGAGTTTGAAGAAGTATGCGAGTGATGGGAAGAGTGGTATGAATGGAGGCAGCAGGTGGTGGTTTGAGGAGCCGTGGGAGATGGGGTGGTTAGATGTAAAGGGCATTAAGGAGTGGTGGGCAGAGATGGAGGCATATGATGGGCAAAATGGGAGTGATGTGATGCAGTAATATTTACTCTATACGATATTCACTCTATACGATATTCACTCTATTTGACATTCTGCTCTATGTGATATTTCGCTCTATATATATATATATATATATATATGCTGGCAATCATGATGAGATACGAGGATATGGGGAGACAGACAAGATTCAACCGATGCCAACCGATCTCGATGGGTCCAGGGAGGTAAATAGAGAATTCGGGTCCGAACATGAGTGCTTAAAGATAACAGGAATAAGGTTTTTGCAAATAATCAGAAGAATCATGCTTATATTGCCGCATGATTTTTCGTCTTACTCTTCCGTACTCCATATACCAGGTACTTCATATTACTCAGTAAGAACCTTAATACAATGCAACAATTCGCCCCATTTTTAGCCTCTACGGATATTGATGGAGTTCCGTGATTGTGGACGCCCTTGGCAGGGGAATGACATCTGTAGGGCGTTGGATCGCCGATCAGATAAGACGCAGCGTTTTCTTGGTCCCCCCTCTGTTTCGCCATGATAAAACCACGGGCTTCGGTATATTTTTCCCCAAAAGGGGACATTTCCAAGCTTCACTTTCTCGACTGACCTACCCTATCAATTTCCTTTTTTCTGCATAGAAATCAAAGTTGGCGGCTGCTTGAGTTGAGCACGTGACGCTGTTTCTGTGGCCATGCGAGCTGAGAGGGCTTGACAGCTGTTGCTGCTGCTGCTAGACAACTCACCAACACGCCACCTTTTGCACCAAATATCGTTCTTCGGTCCTGTCTCTAAATCTGAGCCTCTACAGCTGTAATACAGAACGTGTTTGCGATATCGGAGCCTGCATCTTGTTCGCTTGGCGTCAAGAGCCTCGCGCCTCGGCTCACATGAGCTATGAGTGCTACTACAAGCCCACCTGACTCAAAACCAACTCCAAAACCAACATCAACACCAAGGCTTCTTCGACCAAGACGCGCATCAATCGACTCGTTTCTCGCCAATCTCTCGGCTTGGGACCTCCTCTATATCCGCAACCAGTTCCGCGATGGCCATGTCAGGATCCAAGGCTTTGCCGGCCTGACCGAACTGCCTCCCGAGGTGTTGGCGTCCATTGTGCCTCATCTTCAGCTTGAAGACGTCCTCAACTGCGCCAGCGTCTGTCGCTCATGGCGCGAGACATGGACGCAGGGCGCTGTGGCGACAGCTCTATGTCGGCGCTTCTTCCCGGGTCTCCTGGAGCTGTATGGCGGCGACGTGCCCGATCGCCATGTCTTGTTCCTGGCAGCGGCAAAGAGATATCTGCGCAGACATTTGATGCGCGGCGACAAGAGGGCCTTTATCTCGTGGGACGTGGGCTGGAGCTCGAATTACTTTACGAATCATGAGCGGCCAACCGTGGAGCTGTTGGAGGATTTGCGCCAGGTGGATTTCGGATTCTCACCCTTGACCATCTGCTATGAGAATGGCAAGATTGCGTGGCAGCCGGGCAATTGCTACGTGATTGTGGACGATTTGCGCACGAGGAGACGCCATAGGTTCAGCTTTGGCATTGACTACATCTCTGGAAGGCCGCTTCAGCTGCAGGCTGTAACCGAGAGCTTGGTGGTGCTGGCTTCGAGTGTGCCGCAGTTCTCTGGCAATTCACACATGATGGATGGCGGCCAGACAATGTAAGCCTTCTCTTTTAATCACTGCCAAACGGCATGCTGACCTAGCACGACTGATAGACAGGTGTTTCACCTGGACCTGTTGGATTCGAAGCGCATCGCACTGCCTGGAAAGTTTGCCAGATGCTATCTTCAGGGCGACATGGCCGCTTTCGTGACCAAGCAGGGCCATGTGATTGTGTGGACCTGGGGCGACAAGGCGACGGAACTGGAGATTAACCATGACGAACTGCATCATCGGCCAGCAGGTTGGGAAAAGGATCTCGGTGGCGTGCCGGGTGTGATGTTTCACCCGACTGACACGGATGTTCTCTACGTTGTCTGGCTCAATTCACCTGCAGCACCTGGTAAGATGTGCTTCGGGCCATAAGACAGATCACTGCTTACACACCATAGATCGCCGTATACACACAGTCGTCGTGGTCAAGTATGAAGACGGCAAGCCGGTCCGGCGATTCGAATCTTCACTTTCGCACCCTCAGTATCAGCGCGACCCCAACAGTCGACACTCATGCCCAGCAATGCGCTTCACGCTTTCGTGTCAGAAAATGAATGCCCACGGCTTGTACACCGTCGGCGTAGCGCAATTCGTACTTCACGAGGAGGGCTCAGTATGGGAACGCGGAACGAAAGAGGTGGAATGGATCGCTGTCTGCTTCAACGTGTTGACTGAATCGTTCATTCACTACGAATACGAGACTACCAGGGGACCGTACCCCCCTCATGTCAAGAGTTTCGATGTACGAGCGTGGGATGACCAGCTGATCATCACCTGGTTCGATGAGTACCTCATTGGCCGAGAATACCCCTATTGCATGGAGTGGTTAGAGCCGAGTCGCTCGAAAGGTGAAGACGGACAACGCAGCAGAGGACTTGACAAGACAGCGCGTCGGCGGCAAAACGACATCTGCGAGTTTATGCTCACCATTGACTTTGGACGGCGGATCTTTGTGGATGAGCATCTCCTGATCCTCACAACGGGAATGGGGTATTTGGTGTGCTCGTGGGACGATGAGGTGAGGCTGCAGGGCTGTGACGACGAGTTTTCGAGGAATCCGCCGTGGCCGAGAGCCGGAGAGCGGTTGGAGCCGCCGAGGCTGCCGAGTCTGTGGGATTGCAGGTCCGTGACGAGTTTGCAGACGATTGATAAGTGAGGGATGAGGGATGAGGGATGAGGGATGAGAGATGGAGGGACGAGGCTGAGGCTGAGGCTGAGGCTGAGGCGATCCTGACTGGATTGGAGGATCAGATGACGATGTGTATGGATAATGGATAACATGTACAATGATGATACGTAATAATGAATTCACCAAGGATCTTGACCAGTATTGTTAACTAGTACCTGTATTCATGTGAAGATGGGTATTATGTTTGTTATGGAGTACGGAGTAGTACTGCTATTAAGTGAGTGTCTCGTGTAAGTCCGTGGATATTATCCTGGGTACCGCACCCGAGTCCTTCCGCTGCCACATGATTCTGACAGGGCCTGCCCACTGGACCACGGCACCTGTGAGGGTCCGCTATTTCCGCTGTTTCGGCGCACTGTCAGGCCTAATCCGGATTGGCTTCCGGGGCGTTTGTTAGCGCATCTGTCTGGCGCTGACCGCTGACGATAGCGGACAGACAGCGTGACTCCCTTGCATAATAGCGCACTATCACGCCTATAAGCCACCAACTTGCGACCTGTTGTCTCCTTTCTCTCTCTCTCTCCTCCAACAGCAATTATCCGCCTCTGTTTTTGTCTCTATCTCTCCAACCTCCTTTTTCTTACTTGTTTCTGGGTTGTCGTCGCATCATGTTTGTTTCCTGAGCGTTCTATCTTCATCCGCTGTGTCGTACCAGCGCCAGCACCATCTCGCGCATATAGATCGCCACCATACATACGCGATCGCTTATCGCCCATCATGGCGCCGACTTCGGCCTCGGCATCCTCCTTGCCAGCATCACAATCACAATCACAGGCTCAAGCTCAGGCTCAGGCACAGGCTCAGGCTCAGGCCCAGACACAAGCGCAAGACCACCCGCAACTCATCTTCCCTTCTCCCTCTGCCTCTGCCTCTGCCGCCGCCTCTGTCGTCGCCTCTCCCACTGCCACCCACGATCACGATCACGATCACGATCACGATGACCGCTCGTCCATTCTCTTCCTCAATCACGATGATGACGACGACGACGATGACTTCGATTCCTCCTCCTCCTCCTTCTCCGGCGCTTCGCCCAGCAGCCGTCGCCGCCGCCAAATAAGGACCAAGCAAATCATCCGCTTCGTCTCCCTCATCTTCGCCACCCTCTCCTCCCTCTGCGCCGGCTCCATCGTCGTCTTCTCTCTCTACGCGCCGCAGTTCCAATCGCGTCTCCACTACACTCAGTTCCAAGTCAATGGCGTCGCCATCGGCAGCTCTATCGCGCTCTACCTGCCCATCTCAGTGCTGGGCTATGTGTGCGACCGCATAGGCGTCGCGCCGTTGGCTCTGCTTTCGGCGCTGTTGTTTGGAGGAGGCTATAGCCTTGCGGCGGGACTGTATAAGAAGTCGGACTATGGGTACAACACACTCGGGAGCACTCATGCAGAGGGGAGCGAGTGGTCGTATCCGCTGATGGTGTTTGCGTTCGTGATGATTGGCGCGGGGACGTGTGCCATGTACATCAGCTCCGTGTCGACGTGCGCGAAGAACTTTGGAAAGGGAAAGTATAGGGGGTTGGCGCTGGCAATGCCGATTACTGGCTTTGGACTCAGCGGCATGTGGTTGAGCCAGTTCTCAAGTCGGTTCCTCTCGGAGACGAACCCGGACGGGTCGAAAGGCGATTTGGATGTGTTCCGCTTCTTCATCTTCTTGGCTGTTCTGCTGTTCATCATGGGCATCATTGGCACGTTTGCGCTCAAGGTAGTCGACGAGCAAGACTTGATCGAAGAGGCCATCGAAGAGCTCGAGCAGAGCGGGCTGTTGGATGCAAGCTCTCTTCTCAGCCGCTCCGAGCGAGGCTATGGAGCTGTTTCGACCACCGCCGACAACGACACGGATGGCGCCACGTTGGATGACGACGCAAAGTGGAAGAAGAATTGGGTTCTCAATGCTGAGACCCGTCGCTTCTTGACAGACCCTACTATGTGGCCCTTTGCCTTGGCCTTTCTCCTTATGGTCGGCCCGGGTGAAGCCTTCATCAACAACCTCGGCAGCGTTATCTGCACGCTCACTCCCCCTGTCACCGAAGGCATCACCACCAAAACCTCGGCCGCGACTCATGTGTCCGTCTTTGGCGTTACGAGCACCATCGCGCGTCTCATGATCGGTACCCTAACCGACATCCTCGCCCCGGCTCCCCAGACTCAACACATTCAAGTCATGGCACAACGTCCCTCCTCGCCGTTAAAGCGCCTCACTATTTCGCGCGTGGTTTTCATGCTCTTCTTCGGTGTGCTCCTCGCCATCGGCTTATTATTCCTCGCCAGTGGCGCGGCCCAAAACCACGCCGACCGATTCTGGGTCGTCTCAGGCCTCGTCGGAGCCGGCTACGGTGCCGTCTTCAGCCTGACACCTCTCATCGTCACCATCATATGGGGCGTGGAGAATTTCGCTACGAATTTCGGCATTATTGCTACGCTGCCTGCCTTGGGATCTACATTCTGGGGGCTGGTGTACTCAGCTGTTTATCAGGCGGGAGCAAAACACTCAGGGGGCCCATCGCAGTTGGGCGATGACAGCAAGAGTAGTGATTTGTTCTGTTATGGGAAGCAGTGCTATGCCGCTACGTTTTGGGCTGAGGGCATATGTGTGGTGGCGGCGTGTTTCATGCTGCTTTGGGCGTGGAAGGGCAAGCGAGGTTGGAGTGACCGAGGGATTGTCATATAGAATGTGTTTTACGCTGCAAGATTTCTTTTTCTTTTTTGGGCTTTATGGGATTGGGCAAGATTGATCATTGCTGTTGGGATGTATTGAGGTTACGCTTTCTTGGATATACATGACGTTGCATCGTGGCGCTGGGAGATGTGGTGTATTAATTGAACTCTCTCATACCGTACATGAATTTCAGCCTTGCTTTAATAGCATCTCATCAACGAGCTGGAGGGCACCCATGTCTTTGCACATGTTTGATACTGTTTAACTTCGACTCGCGGTAGACGGACATGAAGATATCAGGAAGTACGGAGTATGTACTTCGCACTTGGTAGTGAACCCGTTGACTTTTAAGTAAACTTTCAAGTGACAGGTTTGCAAACCTAGAGTTCGGGCGCTAAGTATAATGTCAAACCAACTGATTATGAGCAAAAAAATAAAACACAACAGTGCATTCGTTCAATAGAAGCTGCAATAGCTGCAGACCAAAAAAAAAAGAGTGCCCGTACGCCGGATCGAACGGCGGACCTCATCATATCGCAGTGTATACGAGTGATGCGCTGCTACCACTGAGCTACACGGGCTTTGTCTGTCTGCCGGGTTCCAGCAGAGATTTAAATAGCCCAGGAAGGATTGTGGTTGGAGATGTCTACTTGCTCGTGAGCGCATCATATTCGACAAATCATGAGGAGAAGACCTAAATATAAATAGAGAGATATCGATATCTCGTGCACAATTGTCTCCAAGCTTCGCATCTTCTCGAATTATCCCGTTCCCGCTGATGCCAATTCAAAGCTATAAACTCCCCCAAACTCCGTATATATCAGCAATGCTATAACATCTCTTCGTATAGATCCCAGATGACTCTTCACCCAAATCTAATCCCTGAATTCGTATTCCAAGTTCCAGCTCCCCTCCCTTGCTGTCCCTGGGCCTGTCCACTCGGACCCGATGGAGGTCCGCCGAACCTAATCCCCATAGACGGATTCCACGTACTCGGAGTTGCTGGGACCTGTACGGGCCGAGGTTGCTGTACTGGCTGCACCGGCTCCCCTGCCCAAGACTGTATTGAAGCCTCTGCAGGATTCTGGACACCTGCTCGAGCAAAACCAGAAGGTCGTTGTTGTACGGGCGCCGCTGGCTGCGCTGGCTGCGCTGGATACGCTGCTGGAGGACTCTGAGCAGTGGCATAATTGTGGGTGATGCTCAGGTTGGACAACGGCGGCATGCTAAGTTCCCTAAATCATTCGTTAGTTTTCCATAGGTACTCGTGCTGTGTTAGGCGAGAAGGGCACTCACTCTTCCAAGGTCCTCGCATCCAACCTCCTCTGCGCCACCCACGCCTTGACAACATCCCTAAACCCCTGCCCAACAATCTTGCTGAGGTCGTTGTAGAACTTCCTGCCCACCTCGAGATTGTTCACAATCTCCTTGTACTTGAAGTACGCGCCGTTCAACTTCTGCAGCGCCTGCTCGCGCTCTCGGTGTCCCCTACCTCCAACCACCCTCTTCTGCGCCTCAAACTCTCGACTCGCGCGATCTAGCTGCGCCAAAATCTTCTCCTGTTCCTGGGCTTCCCTGTCCATGGCTTCAATTTCAGGCTCGTACAACTTATCAAGGCGCTTCTCAAAGAAGTCTTCGAAATGCGCGGGAACAAGGGCCGTCGACGGGTACGATCGCTCCAGACGGGCCGCTTCCTTGAGAATGTCCGGCTTGATGTCATCGCGTCGAGCGGCGTCCCTTAAGCTCTCTACCTTCTTCCTACGCCGACTTTCCAGCCGCAATATGTCATTATATGCGCTCCGCAGTCGTCCAACTGATGCCTTTAGCTCGTTCGACGACTCCACCTGCGAACTCGCTGGTACGTAGTTCATCAACGCACGATCCGATCCAGACAAAATCTGTAGCAGTTCCTCATTCGCAGCATATTTATCCCGCACAACGCCATCACTGCTGAGACTGCTCTGGAAATAGCCCTCAATCTCGCCAGCCGTCGCCCACAGCTTGGAGCCTTGAGGGTCGCTCTGGCTCTCTGGCCGAGACCATCTATCTGTTCCGTATTTTCGTAGCAGCTGTTCATCCTCCTCTAATTCTGCAGCCAGCGCTGCCTTGCCTTCTTCGAATATGGCAAGATCTGCTGTGCGCAATTTTTCGATATCGGCGAAACTCTTTTGAATTCGGTTGATCGCATCGGCTTGTCGAATCTCCTCTGCGTGCTGAACTAAATTTGGCGGGAGACCAAGGGGCTTCTCCAATGCCTGCAAAGACCCTGGCAGACCAAGCGAACTGAGTATGGTGTGAATCTTCTCGGTCAGGGTTTCTAGTTCCTGAACGACGTTTTGGTTCACCATCCGGTCTCTTCGTTCCTCATAAATGGAGATGGCTACATGTACTGAGAACGGCACGAGCTTGGAAAACAGCGCGGGGCCAAACTCGGCCTGCTCTCCCAAGCTGTCGTAAGGATTTGAAACTTGGAGCGGTGTTCGAGCCACAGCCATGTTCGCCCTCTCCAGGATCTTCAATTCTGTCTTTGGCGGGACAGGATCTGTTTCGTAAGCCAGTGCACCAGATGTCCACGCGTTCCGAACACTTACTTAGAAAGATCATATCATTATCCTTCTCTGCCCGCTTCAGATCCTCTTCCGCCTTCCTCTTCAGACCCTGCAGGTCATCCACAACAGTCTTGTTGAGGTAGCCCCCTCGGGTCTCCTTGATGCCCTCGTTCACACAGGCGACAGCATCCTTCAAACGCGCCACCTCCTCTCCATACCTCCTCTTCTCCAAACAGTCGCACGCCGCACGATACTGCGCGGCCGCAGCAAAGTGGTGGTGCTTCGCATTCATATGGTGTATCCACGCACTGCTAATAGCCTCGCTATTAACCGCCGCCTCCGACGCCAAATTGTACAGATCCGAGACCCTAGCCGCCAGTTTGGCAATCGAAGCATCCTTGTAGCCGTCCATAACAGCCTTTTGCCAGAAACACTCTTGACTCTGGGCCAGGAAGAGCTGCATTAAAGACTCGAGCGTGTGGGTATCCATATCCTCGGGAGGATTCGACATGCGCAGCTCGGGGAGTACGGACTTTTGGATGTGTGCGACAACGCCAGCGGCCAGGGAGAAGTAGTTGGCTGCTGACTTGAGGCCTTCGGTGTTTCCACGGGGAGTGTTGATGGCCAACTGGGAGTATAACGCGGCGAGGTTGTAGAGAATGTTCATGAGCTCGTACTTGAGGTTGTTGCGCACCATCGGTCGTTCGGTATTGTAGCCCAGGGCAGGATACCAGGTGAAGTCGGCGCCGATCTGCCCAAACAACATTGTCAGCACGTTTCCGCCGCTTGGTCACACAGACATTGCCATCAACAAGAGATGACAGATATATGAGACACGCACATCAATGGGAAACTTGCCCCCAACCCACACCAGCTGCCCAGCATAGGCTTGTAGCTTCTTGACGCCGCTCGGATGCGGCTCCCTCACGTTAACGGCATCTCGGCGCAGCACATCAATGGCCTCCAGATCGCGCTGGAACATATCCGGATGCTGATCATACTTGGTGTTGATGTACTGTCGGATCGTCGTCGCGAGAGAGATGTGCGTCGAACGTCGGAAGGGTATAGAAAGGATGTTGCTTGTCGTCCTGCGATGCGATACGAGTCAGCGCATCTTTTTCAACGGGATCAGCAGGGAGAGGGGGAGAGAGAGAGCCCCTTACGTAGACATTTTGGAGGCACGGGAGCCGGGGAGAAACGACTCTTTGACCTTGAGAGATGATGTTTGATAGTTGTGGTTTGTTTTGTTAGGCAATATGACAGAGAGCTCCTCTTCACCAGAGCTGATTTGTTTGGTTAAGAGGCGTTGGCGGGGCATTGAGGCTTTGGAGGGGTCGTGATGACTAAGCAGGGTCGTCTCTATTATGAGCAGCATTCTGCATTCTGCATCTTGAAGCATTTGAGGTTCCAAATTCATAATACACGAATACGAACAGAATGTCTACTTCTTATAAATAAGCAAGTGATTCTATCAGACGACAGCGGTGAATTCAGAAGTTAGGCCGCAAGTGGTGGAAGTTACTTGGTCTTGGTCTTGGTCTTGGTCTTGGTCTTGATCTTGTTCTTCTCCTCAATTTCGATCTCTATGCTCTCCATCTCCTCCCCAGCTTGATGGACAAGCAAATCCTCCCAATTCATCTTTCAGGCCGTCTATCGCCCTATCCGCTTCTGGCTCACGGGTACAACCTAATCGTATTCCGAGATCCAACTAACAAGCTCCCTGTCCACCGGATACGAGTCCGCTAACTAGGCGTGGCGCTGTCCCAGACCAACACGCGCGCACAGGGCGTCTATAAAACAACACAATCCCAGCATTTGCTCCCAAAAGGAAAACCGATGATAAATTTTCATGGCCGTATGAAAATTCAACGGTCCCGAAAAGAAACGAAACGACCCACAAAGCAGTCGCGAGTTCGTCCAACTCCCAACAACACCAGCCAGTTCATGTGGCATCAAGTTCATGTATGGATTCCTGCCCATCCGAAACGCCAGTCTCTATAAAGAGAAAGAAGATGAAGAAGAAAATGAAATAAAAAAAAGTTGGAAGGGGTAAGAAGAATTATGCCAAGATACGCCATCGAACTGGCAGGTCAATACTAATACGAAGCAATCGGCTTCGGGCAGCTCGTTCATTCACTCGTCCGACCCGCCGCGTCTGTTCGTCTCATTCATGATCCAGTAAATTTTAAAGGCTTTTTTTTCGTCTCCCAAGAGAAAGGGGAGCCGAAACACACGAGAATGAGGGTGCGCAAACTACCTACGATGAAAACGTAGGCGATACGTTGCGCCCTCCTGCAATGAATGGTTCCACCTCAAAGGACCGCTTCGAACTCAAGGAGGAACAAAGGCGTCTAGTATGATCGCCCCGCTTATGAAGGAATCCAAACCAGCTCGATAATGCCGTCAATGTTGCTCATGGGCTTCTTATCAGGAGTAACCCATCGATCGTCGTTCTTCTTGCGCGTGTACGTCTGCAAGACAGATCCATCCGCCTGCACCTCGGACTCTTGGAGTTCCCAGGCGATTTTACGGCCCGTCTTCAGAAGTGAGGGTCGCCGAGGTCCGAAGACAAAGTCGAGGTTCCAGCCCTTATTCTCTGGCGCAGCGTAGAGCGTGGCTTCGAGTTGGTTGGTGTCGAAAGTGATGCCTTGTGGGTAGTGTGCGATGGAGTAGCCCGAAATGATGAAGTCGTCAGCTGTCTGGAATCGCATGAGGGTGCAGTCCTCGCCACAAGTGTGTGCAATCTTGGCATATTGGCCAGGCTTTGCTGTGTGCCAGCCTCCACCACGATAGTGATGCAGAGAAAGGGGCTTGATTCCCCATTCGTAGAAGCCGCTCGGGTGGCCGAAGAAGTCGAGCTGCCACAGGTTCCAAACCGTTGACAAACGCACTTCGGTGTTTTCGTAGATGCATTTGCGAAGGAGGATATCGCCCTGAGGGCCCCATCCAGAGTTGGACTCGAGAATCTTGGTTTTCGAGGTGCAATTTTGGTAGTTGTTGG
The DNA here is from genome assembly GCA_008477525.1 of Hypomyces perniciosus. Taxonomy (NCBI): domain Eukaryota; kingdom Fungi; phylum Ascomycota; class Sordariomycetes; order Hypocreales; family Hypocreaceae; genus Hypomyces; species Hypomyces perniciosus. The sequence continues at coordinate 6,577,428 of SPDT01000007.1, forward strand.
TAATCTTCTCAGCCATGGATCGAGACAAGAAGACGCCAGCACCGCCAAAAGCCTGCGAACCATGGCGCTCAAGGGCACCCACATCCTCAGACAATGTGCCGATATACATGTCCATGGTATGATCGAACTCCGAAAGCTTCTCTATAAGAGCGTGCATGCTGGGGAAAAAGCTATCGTCATCGCACGTCACAAGCCATTTCTTTTTAGGCGAGTCGGGGTGCGTGTATAGCGTGGGCACGAGAGTGAGATAGCGAACAGCCATCTCGACAGAGGAGTTGGAATGGTAGACGTCGACGTCAATGCCTACATCGCCGAGCATATTGGCCACTTCCTGGAGCTGTTCATCGGTTGCATCGAGAAGCATGAGAAGCAGCTTACCGCCGTTAGAATTGCCATGGCCGTCTGTGAGCCAGAATATCCATTCGTTGATGGGAGATAACTTGGTGTCCATGAAACGCTTGTAGCTGGTCGAAACTCCAAACATAAATTCGGAGGCATTGACTGTTCGAGGGAAACCGGACGCAGGGACCTCGACCTCCAGGGGAGTAGCACAGGTATTACCACCACCGAACGGCTTTCCTAGCTCAATGGTTCTGAAGCTGTCGATGAGCAGGTTATGGGGCAGCTTGGTCATTTTCTTGCGCTTCAAGCCCTCCTTGCGGGTAAATCGAACATAGCGCTTCATGTACTGAAACCTCGACTCGAGCTTGTATCGGTTCTTGATCTCGGTAAGATGGGTCAGGTCGGCATTGCAGTCCATCTTAATATTACTCTTGTGCTCGCCGTCGTCAGGGTTTTTGGAAGCTGGCGAGTTGGGGGCTGCCTTGGCAGACTTGTCGTCGAGTCGTTGCTGGGTTTCGACAGTCGAGGGACGCTTTAGGCCGGTGTGTTCGAGGACTTGTGAGCGGACATTCAGAGTATCATGTCGCAAGGTGGTTGTGAGAATGAGCAACACCACCAAGGCGCCCAGTAAAATCCTGATGAGGGGATTCCGCATCGTAATGTCGTGGGGGTTCGGCACCTTGACTTCCATTCTACAGTCACGGCAGGACAAAACGCGCTTCGACTCAACTTGACCGTTATGCGTCAGAATCAGAATGGGTATTGGAGGTCCGTCGCCGAGGCCCAGCTCTGCCGTTGGGACCTTCCAGCGCAACAAGAGTTCTTTTCCAGAGGGAGGAATTGAGATTGTCCAGGTTATGATACAAACGGATTTCGTTCACACCGACGACTTGGGGGAAGCTGCAAGCGGGCCGCTCGAGTGTGGAGCAGAAGAAGAGATAAACGGGTGTAGCTGAACGAGTGACACGGATCGAATCCAATCGATCCAAACCAAGGGCGTCGAAAGACGGAAGGGAAAGAAAACAGCAGCAAACACGCAAACAAAGCCCGTCAAGCGAAGCCTGCCATCAGTCGGGGTGAAAGAAAAGCGAGTCCAGCAGATAACAAGCGGCGGCGCTATGGAATAGAATGAGATGTCGGAAGATGATAAGAGGGTCCAAAGAGGGTCATTAACAGGGCACATTAACCTGGACCTTGCCCAGAGGAACGGTTGGACAAGATGGGGAAGATCCCCAGGCTGAGATTTGCAGGGGCAGCGAGACAGGAACAAAACTCGGAGAGTACAGAGAACGTCACAGAAGAGCGTCAAAGATACAAGCTCTCGTAATGATTTACTAACACACAGTAACGCCGTGGAAGAGAAGCTGAACGCCCGTTCAGTCTTGCCAGTGAACACTTATACCGAGACTATTTAACACGCCGGGTTTGCTATGGTGTGATCGGCGATCCACGAGCATTGGCCCACCCTCAAGTACCACCCACATACCTGGACAATTGCTCCCGGTTGTACGGAGTACTCCGTACAGATCCATTGTTTGCACTATCAACACTAGTCGTACTTTTGCCAGGTCTGGAACCGAAATGCCGCTCGCCGTTGAAGTAGCACTTCGTACTAATGGTAGTTTCTTTTGCTTATTTTCTACTTCGTACAGGGTATTATTGATTACTTATATTGTACTCCGTAAGCTCCCGTTATTAATGATAACCTCTGCTCACGCCCGCAACGCTTGAAAAATCTGCGGTATGATGGCTTTGCGGAAAAAAGGCTGAGAGCTGTTAAAGCCCCTAGCAACCGGCTCTCGAAATGAATGCCCCTGGTTGGATAGCCCAGTCCTAATGAGGCAGTCAGCCCAGGCGAATCAAGATTTCAGACCCGCAGAAACAATTAAAGAGAGTTGGAAGCCAAGGCAGCCAAGCAAAGCCAAGTTGATGGGGCTCTGTCAGTGTTCTTCCTTCAGTTTTCTTCCTTTTGTGAACGGAGTACTTCGTAGGGTTCCCCTCCTCACGTTTTGTCCCTGAAAATAGGGCTTCCTCCATTGCAGACATTCCTTCAGCCCTGCCAAACTATCGATTCACATATTCCGCCTTGGCGTACACTTTTTGTTCCTGGTGCCAATGCGTTTGCTTCCCTGGCGCATGCGTGGTTTTTACAGTGCAGACAGTGTATTCAGGAGACAAAGCGTTGGAATAGGGGGAGAGCAGTAAAATCATTACGTCGTACTATTACTTCCTACATTAGTCGTGACTAGACATTGCAACCCCTTGACAAGTGTTGATCATTGCTCTCCAGCGTGTTCCTGTCCATGTCAACTGATTCGTGTCGATGACGACGATCTTTGTCACAGACTTTTTTTGTCGCAGACTTTTTTGTCGCGATCTGAGTCGAAACAGCCATAGACAGCCACGGCACAGACAAGAAACATAGGCAGCACAACATTGCATTGCCTAACCGAGTCAGAGTGTGTCGTGGAACCGGCATTGATAGTACTTCGTAGTACTCCGTAGTAACATCACATTATCCGTACCTAGTTCAAGGTCATTACGAAGCACTACTCCGCAAAAACTCCATACTCGCCCGCCGCCCGAATCCTCATGATAGGACGTCATTGGCGTCTCGTAATTGCTGCTCAAATTGCTGATCAAGGGGGAGATCAACACACAAGCCGCTTTTCAAGAATATATGACAATCGAATAATACTTCGTAAGCACGGAGTAAACACAATAAAATGAGCCGGAATGCGCCATGCGGCCGTTCGCGTCTCGTCATCGGCCCCTGGCGCCAGTCCTGTTCAGCTTCCACTTGCATGCCGATCCAACCGAACAATCAGGCCGGCAAGTAGTATGTATTTATTGCTCCGGCTCCATGCTCCCGGACTCTATTCTTCCCCTGAGGTTCCTGGAGGATCAATCGAGAAGTTAATACGGAGTACGAAATACCTCGTGTATGATCCTCCAGCTCGGCTTCCTCAATCAAATCTGGTGCATGTCGATCCCTTCGGGTCTTCTTCATTAGCTTACTTTTGTCCTTACGCGGATAACAAACTTTTCCAGCTCCATGCACCTCGATGTACGAAGTATGTATTTGCGATTTGCGATGCTGGTATTTCATATAACAGTTGAAACGTGAGGACGACAATCGTCATTCTATAACTATGTACGTACGTACGAAGTACTTCGTACTCCGTAGGCTCATGCGATGCATGCCTCGCATATCACCTCATCAAGAATTTGACGCACATGGCATTGTCAGAAGGAATGCACCACGCCGGTGATTCGATATTGACTCCATATTATTTTCCCCCACAAACGGAGTTGCCAGTCCAGTTATTAACTCTTCACTTCACGAGGGGTTTGGGCAAGCTGTCAAAATGAAGGCATCCTACGAAGTACGGAGTACGAAGTAGTACGCAGCTTAATGTAACGCCAGCATGGGTACGCTTAGGGAACAGGGGTCGTGTTGAGGGGTTCGGGGCGGATTTGGCCCTGGCGGAAGGGAATTCCGTTGAGAATATCGACAACTCGCTGAATCTCCGAGCTGTTTGGAAGAAGCGAGGTCTCTTGTGCTCGTCTTACATGATATAAGAGAAAGAGAAAGTACTTATATATCAAACACTGATATAAATCTGGTCTAATTTGACCAGTATTTCATTGATCGAGAAATAACTCCACGCCGCACCTTCTACTCCGTACCATATCGTCGAAGAGCAAGCGGTTTTGGGGCAATGCAACGAAGATGATACTACCCTAATGAGGCAACGTTCCAAGAGAAACCATTGATGCAGCCACCATTTAAATCACGAGCGCATCAGCAAACATGGCAATTCTACGTGTAAATGGTACTCTCTGAAGGGGAGTTAGTCACTTATGCTTATTTCATGATCAGGGAACGCGACCATACATAGTGGCGGGATGTTGAACTCGTATGAAGTGCCAACACGTTTGACCTAACTAACACCAGTTGTGGTTAAGAGGCGGGGTGTGTTCAAACGTACATCATAGCCCATCTAGAGCCCTTCTCTGTTAAAAAAAGAAAGAAAAAAAAACCGTGATCTTCGTATGGTTCATACCCATCATAGAGTGCTTGGAGGGCCTTTCACTGGTTTCAGAGCTCAATATCCATTTACTGCTCCCCCGCAAGTGGACGTTCCTATGACACGCATGCACACACGGGTCAATGTAACGAACCATTTATTGGCATCTGAATGACAGGTCGGGGGTGTTGCATTCCGCTCAGCTCGGGCTCACGCCAAGATTATTGGCGTTTTCCCCTTCTCAAGCAGCTATCCCAACCTAGAAGCCGGCTGAAAACACATGATAGATACCTAGTGATTTAGTGATTTAGCCGAGAAGAGTGAGGATGCCATATATACGCTATAGCGAGCCGGCGGGAAAGAACGCTTTGTACTATTTATGAACAAGAATTCTTTCTCTCGAAAACTGTGGTACTTTGTAAGAACGTGTGATGGATCAAAATGCCAGTCCGCATCGTCAGGTCGAGTCGATATCAGTTGAGAGCGATTTGGCAGAACATAACCCACCACCATACAATGGACCAGACGGGCCAGCTTATTTGTCCTCACCTCCTTGTTACCAGCAAGCATTGATAACGGGATCTGGTTGTTCGGGAAATGCGGCATCAAGACCGATTCCTTCGCCGTCACTTGATAGATCAGCCAGACTCGGGATGCTCTCAAAATGCTGGCGGTGGATCGCAGAAGAGATGACACCGCAGAAAGCAGATGCGCCGACATACTCACAAACAGCACAAAGAAGTAGGTTTGTCCAAGGGAAAAGGGTGACAGAGCGCTGATTTGCTGCAAAAGACTCTGATATGTGCTTTGGCTCTTGTTGCAGGAGTTGATGAGCGCGACACGTAATAGTATACCTATCACGAGACGTCTCCTTGGGCGGGACATGACTACGTGGACCGAGGCGACACAGAACGAATCGGCCTCACTCGTTGTATCATCTTTGCTGACAAAAGGTCATACATACTACGATTGTGGTATTTATCAAGGCCAAGCGTTGCGATCTGACAAGGCTGTTGTTGAACACTGTGTGGGACAGGCAACTGTACGGATGTGTGATATTGGAGACTCGCAAAGGATTCGACGACTTTGGGTCAGCAATTATTTTGCATTTCCCCATAGATCAAGACGCCTGGGCGCCATCAATACGGCTGGACAGAGTGTTGGCTCGGGGCAATAGGCTTGCGGGAGTTGGAGCGACGGAGTTTTTCCACGCTCACAAGCATCTGCAACTGGAGAGGGACCCTTTGTAGTAAATCGGTATGTTATTCGCATTATCAAACTGTATCTGCCTAGCTAAAAGCGTATCCATTGCCTTGTAAATCTAAACAAGAGCAAGGAAACTGAACCCCATTGCCCCTTGGGATATGCTCGGTCGATATCGGGATATGATGGATTATCTAGTACCTGAATGGCCACAGCAAGTCAGTCAAGTGTCTTTGAAAGCAAGATGCCGTGTAAAATCGTGAATCAATCCACAAAATCATACATCCAAGGAAGGTTAATACGCTCATCGCACGTCTGAAAAGGCTCAAGCGACGGCTAGCGTGGAAACTGCGAATGTGACGGAAATTTAATCATGAAGGAGTGATGGGAAACGAAGCAGTCAGAGGACAACAGAGCGGATCTGAGTCTGGCTTACCTATGGATTAGCTATGCCGTGATACTTCACTGAAGAGTACCAGCAAGCATGCTTTGCTTCCACTCAAAAGCAAGGGTAAGAGAGCCGAGGAGTTAGTCGTAAGAATTTCCTGGCCTCGGGCAGGGGAGAAAAATTTGCCTGGCCTATGCACGCAGGACGGACGCGTGAATCGCGGCGATGGAAGAAGAGGATTCGTGAGTTTGGGGCCAAGAAGAAGATTATTTACAGTCGCGACAAAGCGGCAGAATCGGCTCACCGCCCACATGACCCCCACCTACTTCGGAGCGGAATATCATTTTCACCGAATGCACCATTGCTTCGTCTCGAGTCCAGATAGTATCACCAAAGTCGATAATTCATACAGCACACACTGCCCTAGGCAACACCCAAACGGATTTCATGTTGTCTTTTGGGCTTTTATGGCATTGAAGATGCGACGCCAGCATTCCTCCATAGCGCGACAGCACCTAGAATTCCTCTATAGGGCCCATGTTTCCGCAACCTCGTCAACGCTCTCAAAAATCTCAGCGTGTTCGAGTGCGCTCCATTTTTCAGGGTTGTGTATGGCATCGACATAATGCTTGATCGCAAGCGCAACCTGAGCAGCCCATTTCGCAGCACTCACTCTGCCGGTTCCAGCAGCCATAGGGACCATCAAGATGCTGCGGATCTCTTCTTCGCCCGGCTCACTCTTCCCAGTCCGTACTGATCGGTTGTGCTTGTCAATGGCACAGAGAAGACTCCACATGCTTTCGTACACAATCTCTCGATCCCACGTCACGTCCTGGGGAACACGCATCGTAGGGCAAAGCGCCAGATACTTGGTCCCCCAGACATTTCTGGATTGTGCGTGGAACTCGTCCGGGATGCGTAGAATCGTGCAAGTTCCTGGTGGCGCGAAACCCCGCCATTCGTCATACAGCTTCGCTTGAGCGGCTCTGGTCAGTGCGAGGTAATCTCCTTGAGGAGAAAATGCCCGTGAAATAGCGTCGTCAAAGCCGCCATCTAGGCGACCGTATGAGTTTGCCGGTGATACGATGGCTTCAAACAACGAGGATGAAGGGACGAAGGATAAAGCGGAGTCATGAAAGGTGAAGGAGACGGACGGGGTGAGCTGGTGTGATGAGATGGCCTCTTGTAGGGCTTCGATGAAATGTTCCTGCATGCAAAGGGCAATAATGTGAGGCACAGCGCCTGAAATAGGTTGAGAGGCCATCGTGACGCTGAATTTTTCAAGGATAAACGAACGCAGCAAAGCGTTGGACAGAATACGAAGTAGAAAAGAAGAAGTCAGGGGCTGGTATCGCATTCTCCGTCATTTTCACGTCAGGCCGTATTACGGTACAGCGGCTTATAACGGCAGCCTAAAGTCTTGCAGATCAAATCAGTTTGTATGCCTGCCTAATTACTTGTTCCATTCCATTGATTCCTCATAGTATGGAGGATTCCGCACATGCATTCATATCCTTTGCACTCCGTACATCTGTAATTATGTAGCACCGTACGGGGGCGGCGGCATTTATGAGGGTTAGATATATATATTACTTCGTAATCGGCATTCAACATTATAAGTGCGCGATTGGAGCGGTTCAACACGGACCTATAAATCAAGTCATTGTGGCTGTAGCTAGGCCTACAGTGGTGTTGTCCCGGAGGATCAGCGATCCATCTCTTACACTACTCTGTACTCGGTATCTATTTACCCAAGGAAACCATTGTATGTATCACTACCCAGGAAGACGAAGTGATAGATAATATATAACTACTGCATCCCCCCATTGTACATACTACTAATCGTAAAGGTCAATGACAAACCTCGTAATATATACAATCCGAATCCCTTCAAAGCTTCAAAGGATCCGGTTAAACAGAACCCCCAAACTGCTAATCAGTGGCACATCACCAATATCCCCCACGATCCATCCTTTGTTCACTCCCCACGTAAGAATCTCAAATCCTGAATCTCCCCAATCTCGGCGTGCATTATTATACATTTCATTACTATCTAATTGGTTGCTTCCCCGCACATTTCGGTCACAGCATGCCCTAGCGACGGAGGTCATCGCACATGTTGCTCCCCCACTCATCTCAGTGTAACGGTACGGTAGCAAACTCGTATAAATACCGGACGTCCAAGACAGAGATCAGCAAGCAGAATGTTGATCACTGCAACCCAGAAGCAGTTCCAATAAGTGTTCTCCCTAGGAGCTCTTGCGTGGTTGAATGTGAAGCCATCGTTGTTGAAGCCGTCACGACTTACACGAGATCTCAGCACCACAAGATGCTTCGCTTATCAACTCAATGCATCGTGAGCGCCACACTGTGCTTGCTGGCCGGCTTCCCCACAGCGGTATTGGCTGGCTGGCAGGATTTCCAGGCACAGAACCGGACGCCACCTGCATGCCCTGACTATAATGATTACTCGAAGCAGCCGCATGCACCGTTTTCAACAGGGCCGCTGAAGCTTCCGTTCATGAGGCCTAGTGAGGAGTGCAGAACATTCCGCAGTCCGGCAGTGGAGGTGAGTGCTTCAATACGGAGTACAATTTCCTGCAACAACTTCTGCTCATACCTGTAAATCGCAGAAAGTCATCAGTGACATCAAAGCACGACTCAAGGACCCCGATCTCGCCAGGTTGTTTGAGAACACATTCCCTTCCACCCTGGACACTACAGTCAAATATTTTGATCCGAAACTGAACCTTGCCTTTATCATTACTGGTGTAAGCGAAGATTTCGTCTCTATCAAATCAATGTGAAGTGAAATTCTCAGTCAGCTAATCGCATTTGTTGGGGCCTCTAGGATATCACGTTTGTATCCCTCAATCCTCTTCACCATGAGCTACCTGTTTACTGAGACCCTGATAGTGCACAATGGCTTCGCGACACTGGAAACCAATTTGCCCACCTATACAAACTGCTGCCCCAAGACGACAACCTGAAGGCGCTTGTCAAGGCCGTGATTAATACTGAATCGCGATATATCTCGCAGTACCCTTATTGCGGTAGGTTTACATCCTATTTCATGCCGGAATTAATGCTGATTGAGATCATCCAGGCTCTTTCCAACCTCCGCCCGAGAGCGGTCTTGCACCGACTGCAAACGTAAGTCGCAATCTATCTATACCAAACTCTGTGCCTGGATCAACAATTGATCTTTTTGGACTCTGATAGGACTGGGCGACCAAAGTAGTGGTAAATCCGTAAGTGCATCTATATCTTCATGATGGCCTCGGTCAATACTAAATTGCTAATTGTTTGTAGACCTGTCAACAACCAGACGGTATTTGAGTGCAAGGTGCGATACATTTCTCATGAGACCAAAGGAATTACAGTCGCTCATTTTTTATACTACAGTACGAACTCGACTCTCTTGCGGGCTTCCTGAAGATCTCGCGATCTTACTACGCCAACACCAAGGACTCATCCTTCATCAACGGCAATTGTATGCAAACAAGCGTCTTCACATCCCAACTTTCCGGCATTTTTACCCACACAGCACTAGGGAACGCTGCAATGAACCAGATCCTGAGGGTTATCCACGAACAATCGCAGAGCTCGTGGTCTAATGACTGGGAATTCGTTAGTTACTACAACTGGACTGGAACGCCTGGCGCACTCTCTCCTCCCGTCCCGAACAAGGGTAACGGAGAGCCGAAGCAGGCAAATGGGCTTGTGGCATCAAGTCACCGACCTTCCGATGACCTTTGCGTCTTTAGTTAGTCACAATTTCTTATTCCTTTGGACTCTTTTGCTGACCACTTCAACTCAGACTTCATCACTCCCGACAACGCCATGATAGCTGTCGAGCTCGGCTACGTCGCCGACATGCTCGACAAGACCGGCACGCAAAAGGACCTCTCGAAGCAACTGCGCAAATACTCTAAAACAATTAAAAAAGCAGTGTGGGATCATACGCGCGCCTCCAACGGCATCTTCGCCTACGAGACAAATGGCTATGGTGGGCAGTACATCATGGACGATGCCAACGTCCCGAGCTTGGTGTCTCTTCCGTACCTTGGCTTCTTACCACGAAATGATTCGACATATGTGAAGACGAAGAAAGCCATGTTCTCGCGCGCAAATCCGTACTACGCTGTTGGCAAGTCGTTTAGCGGCATCGGGTACGTTTCTCCTTGACTCTCATCACCCCCAGCCTCAGATGCAAGACGATTAACCGTGTTTCGCAGTGGACCACATGTCAATGCCACATACCCTTGGCCAATGAGTCAAATCTCAGGCATCTTCGGCACCGACGATAACAAAGAGATTAAGGACCGCCTGTCCCTCATTCTGGAAAACACCAGCGGCTTGGGCCTTATCCACGAGGCTGTGAACATTTACAACGCGAGTGTCTTCACACGGCCTTGGTTTGCCTGGGCTAATAGTTACTTTGCCGAGATGGTCTTGGATTTAGCAGAAAGAAAGCCTGGGTTGATCTTCAAGGAAAATGCACCGTATGTAATTGGACAAACAGGCGGCAAGGCATGACTGGACGGTCTTCACAAAGTCTCAGCATTTTATGTACGAAGTACTGTATGACAATAAGCACTAGTACTTTACGGAAATCCACCAGGTTTTCACTCTATAGCAGTACTCGTATGCCATTTAAACGTATTTGTGACGGAGCGCGGCACAGCTATGTAGAGCATAGAGAGATAGGAAACGAAGCTTAATTCTATAAAAGACAATATGCCATAATAGCCTCGCTATATATATATATATATAGCTAATATAAAGAAGAAGCTGTATGCAGGCGCTTATAGCGCCTGCATAGTCTAATATATCGCTTACGCGATATATATATCAGCTTATATCTATTTTGTAAGCAGATAAGAGCTCCTTGGCGCTAATAGGCGATAAAGCCACGGCCTATTTAACCCAATATACCCCCTAATTAATAAAGCTATTCCCAGTACTTTATTAACTGCTATCCTAGTCTATCTATAGTGTTGTAACTAACTGGCTGCGCTTTTAAGGCCTCTTTTACTTAATTAAAAGCTCTTTATTATAAATATATATTAATATTCTATTATAAAGGCAAAAGGAATATAAGCGCTATAGCTATTATTAATCTATAATAATAGAAAGTTAAATAATAAAGCTCTTTAAATAGGTAAATTACTTTTAAATAGCTAAAAATAAATATATTAACTGCCTTTAGCTTTATTATTTACGTTTTTCTTTAGTTATTAATATTATTTATTAAAATAATAAGGCTATACTAAACTTTATTTAAGTATAGCTTTAGGAAACTGTATTTAATATAGTAATAAAGAAATAACTACAAGTTTATTAAATAAATAATTAAATAAATAATTAAATTATATTTAATTTAATAATTAAAAAGCTATAAAATAGCTAATAATATATAAATTAATAAAAAATAACAAAAAAATAAATATTTAATAAATTTTTTTTAATTAAAAAAAAAAATAAAAAAAAAAAAAAAAAAAAAAAAAAAAAAAAAAAAAAAAAAAAAAAAAAAAAAATTAAAATAAAAACAAAAAATAACAAAATATTAATTAATTAATTAGTTTAATTTATAATAAATTATTTTTAATTATTTAATTTTTTGTACAATTATAAAATCTTTATTTAAATATTTAAAAAATTTTTTTATACTAATTAAAAAAATTAATATTTTAAAAATTCTTTTTATTAAATCGATCCAATCGGCCGGCAGCCCAGCTAGGCCAACACGAACAATAACGTCTAAGACAGATATATTGTCTAGATCGTCAACGCCGGACCTGTGGATCGTGTGGAACACTCTTTGGATCATGGAATCAGCTATTTTATCATCTTCAGACCTTATGCCGACCAGAACAGCCAAGACGGCCAAGTCAACGCCCAACTATTCAACGCGTCTATCCAGTTCAGCGGCCCCGGCCACAACAACGCGATACTGTTCAGTACGGATCAGAACACAGACGCATTGTTGGCCCGGCAAAGACCCCAGTTCAGGGGCCCCGTCAACGCGTTCAAATACACGTTCCAGCTAGCCGGCCTAGCCAACCACCCAAAGTCCAAGTCAACTTTCAACAAGACCCAAGGGGTTATCGTGTACCAAGTACCCAAGAACGCCGGCCCCGTCATCAAGTTTAACGCAGCCACCCTTAACCTGGGGATATAGAGTAAAAGAACTAAGACCTAGACAAATTCGACCAATTCGACCTGGAAGACCCTGATTAATATGATTAATTCGATCCTGACTAATTCGATTATGAAGACCCTGACTAGCTGGATTAATTTGACCCCGACGATCCGGATCTATTTGATTTACTTGATCAGCCCGATCCCGAAGACCCTGACCAATTCAGCCTTGATCAGCAAGATCATTTCGATCCCGAAGACCCTGACCAGCTCGGCCTTGATCAACTCGATCTATACTATAACCCTAACTAGGAATTCGCCCCCGATAATGGTCAGGAATGCAAAGATAGCTATAATCCGGATCTTAATCTTGATCTCTATAAGGATGGATATGATAATGGAATAGATCAGGATTACTATAGCAATAGAAGCTATAGCAGTTAAGGGAATCCGAGGACGGATTATTTTTTATTCAAGGAGGCGGCATTTAATATACATAAATAGTGTATCGTCCCTTTTCCTTCCTTCCTTCCCTTCTTCGCTCTTTATCTGCACTTTGCATATCAGCGCGGCATAGCTATATAGAGTATAGAGAGATAGGAAATGAAGCTTAATTCTATAAAAGAGAATATACTATAATAGCCTCGCTATATATATATATATAGCTAATATAAAGAAGAAGCTGTGTGCAGGCGCTGTAAGCGCCTGTATAGTCTGATATATCGCTTACGCGGTGTGTATGTCAGCTTGTATCTGCTTTGTAAGCAGATAAGAGCTCCCTAGCGCTGATAGGCGGTAGGGCCCCGGCCTACTCAACCCAACAGTATTCAAGTTGTCTGGCCCTAAATGTCTTATAATATACTAGTACGAGTAATTGGGTAATCCTCGAAAAACCTGACGCGCCATGCCGTAACAAGAGCTCCATTCCATACCATTACTTGTGGTATAGTCTGTATCCCACTTAGTGATGACGGGCCCGGAAGATTGAGTGCCGCCAATACAACCTTCCAGAAAAGTCGTTGATCCGAGGTAATGTCTCCGGCTCTATCAGTGTCACAAGTCGGAACCACCTACCGATCTTGTCTAAGAAGCTAACCGCTCCGAGAGAATGCCTTAGATGATCCCAGCAAACATCCCGGGGACGGATTCGAGACTTGGCACGATTCATGGAAATGCCGTCTGGGTCATCTGCAAGAAACATCCGAATTATCCGACCCCACACACACATTTACGGAGGAGTATCGCTGTGAAGGCAAAGTTGGAGTGAAGCCATTGAGTCTGGTTGGTGAAGCTGCATCCGTCTGCAATCACTCCCGTCGCCTCTCAAAAAGCCGACAGCGCCTCTCAAAAGATCCAATCTCAAGTTGGCTATATGTGCGTGATACTATCACGACATCACGGACACGGCTAGAAAAGGGAAGGTGAATGGATTTCCAGTTGGCCATCGACGATAAGACCTCACGGCGCTTGAAGGATGTTTGGCAGTCTAGTCTTGCTACTCGCACCCTTCTTGAACGGACATAGACTGAGCGGCTTATCGCTGGGACCGAAAATGGCTGCTCAAGTCGGTGTTGTCTATGTTCTCACAGGTATCTCTTGGAACCCGCCTGCGATATAGAGAATAGCGCATGACGTCCTGTTATATGGCCGTGAAGAGTTGAATATAGTCGAGTGAGTTTTGGCGAGTCTGGATTTTGTATAAAGATCTAGTTTGGTCCCCTCACTTCCATTCATTTTGTTCATCAGCAAGCTCACAGCTCACAAAGCATAGCGTCTCGGTCAAACATCATTACCTGTTCACATAAAAACCACGATCATGAAGTACACTACTGTTCTCGCTGCCACCATTGGCCTGGCCGCCGCCGCCCCTTCTCTCACGCCCAGGTTTGGTCGTCGCAACGGCGCTCGCTCTTCTCCCAACCAGAGGAACGCAAGCTTCCCCCAGTTCTCAAGCAACTGGGCTGGCGCTGTCCAGATCGGCACGGGCTTCAAAAAGGTCGTGGGAACCATCACTGTCCCGCAGGTCTCTGGTCATAGCGATGCTGCAGCCTCCGCCTGGGTTGGCATTGATGGCGACACTTGCAGCACTGCCATTCTCCAGACCGGCGTCTCCTTCTTCGGGGACGGCAGCTTTGACGCCTGGTACGAGTGGATTCCAGACTTCTCCCACAGCTTCACCAACTTCGGCATCAGCGCCGGCGACCAGATCCGCATGTCCGTCGATGCCTCCTCCAAGACCAAGGGAGTTGCCACGCTCGAGAACTTGACCACTGGCCAGACCGTCTCCCATACATTCACCAACACCCCCTCTACTCTCTGTGAGACCAACGCCGAGTGGATCGTCGAGGACTTCACGCAGGGCGACAGCCTTGTCCCCTTTGCCAACTTCGGCACCGTCACCTTCACTGATGCGTCTGCCTCTGGCTCCGCTGGCACTGTCACCCCTGCTGGCGCCGCCATCCTCGACATCAAGGACAGCAGCAACAATATCCTCACTGACTGCGAAATCAGCGGCGACGATCTTACTTGCACTTACACTGGCAGCAACTAAGTGGGGGGGTTCTCTTCATAAAAAGTCCGAGAAGTTGGAAAATGGTTATGCGGATGATATGAGAGTATCATAGCGTAGAGTTGAACAAAGTGTGCATGATAAGGAGCTCTTCATAAGGCATTTTTGAGCACATAGTTTCCTTTACATATTTTCCTCTTTAAAAATATATATGTCTTTGGGATCCCAATCACGAATTCGGTCTGTTGATTGTAAGGTGAGGACTTGAAGCTGTGGTTCTTGGGCTGCTATTTTCTTCCGTCTCCACGGAGCCCACATAAATGCCAGGGGCCAGCTATTAGTTCCATGCTCTACCCCGAAATCTGCACGCAAAAGCGAGTCTGGCCGAGTGGTTAAGGCGTTGTGTTTAGGTATGTTCCGGATCTCCGGACGTTTCGCCAATCCGCAATGGGCATGCCCGCGTAGGTTCGATCCCTACGGCTCGCATTTATTCTTTTTTTGTGCTTTACCTATGGGGATTTTTTTTTCGCCCCATCATCCATCACGTTTCGTTTGGTCTTTGGATTCTCGTTTTAGAACGCGGAATGTTTTGGTCCGTGGGTAGGATTCTCACTTGCTTCCTTCGGCTTGATCTACTACTACTATTAAAACCAGGTAATTGCCGATATAATAGTTGTTCAGCAGCGCTACTCCGTAGCATTAGGCGGCGTATCGGACAACGAATAAACAAGAGTATTGTATTTTCAGCTGACTGAAGATCGATTAATTGGACAAAGCAATGACATCCATATAGGCGTGTAGTGATGACAATCAATAATCCATCAGCTTCGGTCCTCGGTATCGTGGCTAAGCAGTATGAACGTAAACGATTTCAGCGAAATTGTCAGGTATAAGATGCAGCCAACATTCTTTGTCGAACCGCATCTCATTTAGCGACTATGTATAAAACGAATTCCCCGTAGTGTTCCTTGCCGTCTCCTCAGCCATCCTCCCCAGGCCTAACGCTGACCAAAAGACCACTTGAGAAAACTGAACTGCGAGGGCTTCAAGATGTCCCTGCCTCTGTCATCGACTGTGCCAGCTTCAATGCTGCACCTCAGCTGCTGCGCTTTAGACCGTGCATCGTCAATATTACGCTGCTGCACCAAGTGCCAAGCTGGAGGCACAGTTAGGTAAACGACCCCGGTAACAGCACCAGCGATCGAAGCACCAGCAATGAATCTGACAGGGCTGATGTAGGCAGACAAAGTGCATGCGGCGGTACTATAGCCGGAGACACCAGGCACGTTAGCGAGATCAAACTCGGGGCTCAGGACGTTGAGTAGATAGTAGAACAGAAATTTACCACATGGCAGCGGCCGTGCGTGACATGCTGCTCTCCGAGCGCCTTGATGTGTTTTTTTGCGTGGGCGAGAATGGTCTCCATGGCGAGAAGGTCACGGACGGCGCTGTCGCGTGAGATTTTCATGCGTGCCATTCTTCTATCTTGATCCTTTGTGGTATTGACGAGATCTGCGGCAACATTTGTTGTCAAAAACAAGAAAGAGAAAGAGAAACGAAGCCCCACCGGGTGGTTACCTTGGGACGTGTCTAATGTGTCTAGATCTAGGCATGTGTGAGACGCATTCTCTAGGTATTGATTCAAATAGTATTCAGCGGAGCTCCTGTGAACCTCGAGTTCTCTGCAGATGTCCATGTCGGCGGCATCTAAAAATGGGCCCTGGTATCCAGAACTGCCGGACGGGCCTTGTGCAGAATACGTCAGAGCCTCTTCATCGGGATTCATGTGGACGAGAACGGCGGTTTCGTCGTCGTCCCTCGAGCGATGCTGCGAACGACGATCGATATCCATGATGCCGAGCTCTTCCGGCTTGTTCTGTCTCGAGTGTCGCGACAGAGGCAGAGGCAGAGGCAGAGGCAGAAGTAGAGGCAGAGATGAACGAGAGAGCTTGCGTAGGGTGGGTTGTTTGTTATGTGGATGTGGGTGCTGAGCTGAGAGACTCGGGATCGATCGTTCTCCTCGAGCCTTGTCTGGTCCGTGTATCTATATGCGTGATTTGCTGGCCCACATGAAACAATGCCGAGAGCTGAATCTCGCGTTCGGCGACATGATTGGGTGCCTTGTCCAACGAGAGACGTGACAGCTGATCTTCCCGTCGTACAGGATACTCCACCACTCGACTAAATTGTGTACAGCTAGGCACTCCGTAGGTCAAGTTGTAGACATTATTAGCCAACTGTACGACCTCACTTCAACTCAGCCAGTAATGCTTGCATGTTAAGCCGCCACTTTTGCTTCACTTAACGCCCAGGTTTTTTCATAGCCACACTGGCCTCACAAGAAGGTCTTCCATGTTGAGCTTGCAGGGTCTATTCCCCTGGGCAGCCTGTTGCATTTGGTGGATTATACGCGCCTCGGAGACCATGGGTGGGATCTGCAGCTCCTGTCTTGATACAATCTCTTCGCGGCTGTGCGATTCATTGCCTCAGCTGTACGCCAGATGGCATCGCATTTCTCTCCCATTTATTCGTCTATTTAGACGCGATAGGACCCGACAAGCTCCCATTCCTTCAGTCCCACTCCAAGTCCCCTTCGACTTGCATCTCCTACTATGCTCACCGAAGCCATGCCGTCGTCTGTGACCAATGATCCACCACCTATACGACTGGAAGTTTGGTACTATAATGAGCAAGGAAAAGACACGAAGCTCGATAGGGATCTCGCCAAGTCCCTTTCTAAGGCCAAACTAGGCTGTTGGACTGCGTATCCAGCATCCATTCCCAACACCTGGACCGCCGGGACGACATATGTTCCAATTGAGGTAGGTCAAGAGCACCTTTTGTTCCGGATATCTGAGCTCTCCATCTACAAGACATCCCGGGAGCGTGCAGATGTCTGTTGAACCCCATTTGTTACAATCGCAACCATCTTGACACATGTGCTAACAGCATACCCCTTCGGTTCACGATGCTTAGGTTGCCTGAAGTACAAACCCCCGTCCAAGCGTGCGACTCGGATCCCACCCAACCAGAGTCTGAGCGAGCTCTTCCACAAAACTCTTGTTCCCACCATCCAAAGCTTCTTTGGAAAGATAGGCAAGACACCACATCAGGTAACCGTGCACCCTGACATCGATGAAAATAACGACGATGTTGTGAAGAAATATACTTTTGTCCGAGTTTTACATTCCTTGGCTATCGACTATACTTGGGATACCAAGTTAGTCCCTTTGCGCAAGGACCCAACGGAGCACACCTTGTAAGTGCCCGAGTCTTACTAGGTCAGAATTTGTTACTAATTCACTTGAGCTTAGGTATAACATTGCCGCAGTCATGCCCGATGCTGCCGCCCTGGGACTTGATATTTCCGCTCGGATCAAAGGCATGCAGGTTGGACTCTTTCAAGGCATGTCTATGATAGAGGAGTTGGGTTATATCAAGGATATGATCCGGAAGGACATGGAATCAAATGAGGTAGGTATAGGACTTGAATTGGAACAAAGTCGCAATGTTCTACATCAAGGCGAAAAGGATAAAAAGCTTATCCAAGAGATGAAAGCTTCCTGGACCAGAGTCCTTCGCTGTTCAAAGGGCTTTCAGGAGGTTGTTAACGACTTGCAAGCCTGTGCAGACGGGATATCTAAAGGGACCGGTGAGTTTGTCTGAAGCTCCATCATAACCTGACACCAGATCACTATCGAAGATGCAACTACTGATCAAACACAGCCGTCAGCAACGAGGATCTTTACAGCATGATATGTCAGGCGACGGTCGCTATGGGCCTCTTTTCAATGCATCAGAATGAGATGACAGATCTTGCACAGCTCATGCGTCAAAAATATAAGGAAGATGAGCCCCCGATTTTATTGAAGTATAGGCTCCTAGCAGCTCTCTGCATCTGTTTTGGCGTTGGTGCTTTCGTTTCTGCAGGGCTCGCTATACCTGTCACTGCAGCAGCTGCTGCCACCGTCTCATGTGCTACCGCCTCAACTGCCATGGGATACTTTGCTTACGGACAAGCGGCTGACTTGTCGATCAACACAAAGAAATGGAACAATGTGGGGGTTGTAAGGGATTCACCACGCCCTATCTCACGTCTAATTTCGCTAACATGTTGCCATTGCTCCTGATCTCTAGTGGAGGACACGGTCCCAAAAATTGGTAAAGCTTTGGGGGATGTCCACGTTTCCCTCTCGGCCATGTTCTGCTCGCAAGTGCTCAAGATGCCGCTTAAATTGATGCCAAGAACCCAGCAAAAAGAGATCCTACGGGATTTGGGGGTTGACGTTCAGGAGTTGGACGGTGATGTGTATCGCGAGGAACTCGTAGTTGTCCGAATCGAGCGGTTGAAGTCCGTTTATAAGGAAATGGAGGAATGTCGTCTGAATGTGGGGGAAGATGCCGGCTTGAAGGATATGAAGACGATCAGAAATGATTGACAAGTCCAATGAGTTATCTTGTACAGGTACAGACGGTTCTTCTTTCTGTTTACTCTTATTTGTTAAGTGCGAGTTTCCAAGTTCATTGTCACAATCCTCTGGTTCCCGCCAAGTAATTATGAGCTATGTACGAAGTATTCGAACCTTGTCAATCATAGCAATGTTCCGACTCTGTTCCTATTAGTCCACACTTCCACACCAGAGAAGTCCCAAAGGGGCCAAACACATAACCTCCCTGAAGTCATCACCAAGCACGGACTGGAGGGCAAGTATGGATCAGAGGATAGGCATCTGGGTATATTTTGTTTTAACCCTCAATTGAAAAAAATCTACCTTGCGGCAACTTCTTATTTGATTGCATAAGGGGGGAGTAAAGAAGCACTATAACTACCTAGGTCGGTAGAGACTTGACATCTAACAAGACATCTAAAACATCGCAATGTTCCTGATGGCTCCCGAAGAGGAGCTTATCGTCTTTGGCGCAGGCGGTTTCTCCTCGGCCGCTTCGGCTCTGAAGATGTTGAGGCGGTCCTTGCCGCCACAGATGGTCTTCTTGTCCCCGCTGCAGGGCAAATTGCATTCGGTTGTATTCTTAGCAAACTCGCCGCCAACGTAATGGCTACACCAGCACTGGTTGCCCTCCTTTACGCCCGCGAAGCGAAGGCTCACGCGGTAGCAGATGTCCTGGCACTTGGGGATAGTAAGGGCCGCGTCTCCGCCTGCACCGCTCATGGGCCTGCCTAGAATAGGACGTGTGCTGCTCTCGTTATAGCAGCCGAGTGCTGTCCAAGCGGTAGGAGAGGGGCCCAGAGTGCTTGTGGCGACAGTGGTGGTGGATGGACGAGACGTGGTGGTCGTTGTCTTTGTTGTGTTATCCAGCCTCTCCTGGGTGACAATGCAGTAGGATTGGAGTCTCCATGGCTTGCAGTCAAGACCGACGGAGGGGTTCCATTTTGTAAACTGCTCGGGTGTGATGCCGAATAAATCTCGAATGTACTCGCATGTTTCGTCCATGCCGTTGTTATACCACTCGACACAAGACTTGACGGTGTCAGGATCCCACTCCATGGTGGGCTTCCTGGTTCCGCTGACCAGCGTGGCAGCCGCGAGAAGCAATGGTATAGCTTTCATAGTGGAAAGACACAAGAAGAAGGGGTTGGAGAGAAGAATGGTGATGGACAGGGGAGGATGTTGGTAGTAGTATGAGGGTGTTGGTAGTATTAGGGTGAGAAAGAGGATGGGAAATTAAAGGCGCACCGTGCAAGGAGAAACAAACCCAACATTATACATAAAACTGAGATGTTCCCGTCCAACTCCATCCAACTGACCTGAGAGCGGTACCGAGAAGTACTGTGGACTTTGACCGGCGTTTTCTACATCGGGTTAAGTAAGACTTGAGGCTGTGGACCATATTTTAGGCTCATGACTCCGGAGTATACCTTATCTATTAGTGATCCGTCGCTAAAGTCGGCCCGCTTTGCCACTTATTAAGCTCACAGGGCCTCCTCCTGGTCACGTCACACCCCACTCGGTCAAATATCCATCCTTTATTACCAGTTTTGGCCTCTTCAACTGTCTCTCTTCTCCTCTCTTCTCTTCTCCTCTCTTCTCTTCTCCGCTCCTCTCTTCAGCACCACAAAGACGTCGCTGGAGACGCCAATGTTTGTAATTCCCGGGGAAGGATCGACGTTTGTCGGTGCCCAGGCGACATCAGGCATCCAATCACAAGTTTCAACATGACCACTTTCCACCCCTTTCCTCGCTTGCCATACGAACTTCGGTGTCTGATATGGAAACTGTCGGCCGAGCCTCGTACAGTCCATGTCTGGCCGGTGCACGAAACGAGGCTGACAAGGCCGTCCCACGCCCATTACCCTTACAGCCTGGAAGTGTCTAATCTTCTGTCGTCGACGCCTGTGCCGGGAATTCTACATGCCTGTCGGGAAAGCCGTCATCACAGCCCATACCGGAAGCTCTTTTTTTCAGACCAAGCCGAACGGCCCTATATTTGGGTCAACTATGAGATGGACATGATCTCCATCGGGACAGCCCCTTTCGATTGCCTCAAACACAGTGCGTCTCTCATTCGCCGGCTTAAATTCGAGCGCGAGAACTCCGACGAATATTGGTTTCATTCTGAATCGCGGAACCTGGCCTGGTTCAGTAATGTAGTAGAATATCATGTGATTGCTGCGGATGGCCTGCCGGCCTGGTGGGGAGCCTGGGATGATTTCTACTGGTCGTGCGAGAGAGAAAATCTCAAGTTAATTGACAAGGAGACCGGTGAGATGATGAACAGCTACGAGCTAGATAGGATGATGGACGATGAACAAGCAGAGAACTGGCGAGAAGACGAGATGCCGGCGGAAGAAATGGCAACAGCTTCTGTCGGCACGGAATGAACGGCTGAATGAATGAAGAAATAAATACAAAGCTAATGCGAATGGAACAGCTACAATTACTCTGTCAACCTCTACCCTGGTTCTTCATCTTCACCAAGCAAGCAAGAACCGGGAGCTTTTTCTTGCCTCGTGGCTCAACCCCTGCACGATCGCGCTCGGTCTGCTACCTTTCTATAGCTCCTGTTTACCGTAAGGTGCTCCCTAGCAACTGTCGCGGCATAGAATTCAGTCAGGAAATCTCTGATCTTTGATCTATAGTTGTCTATACCGGCGGCCCTAGCAGCGAGAGCAGTTGCCTTGTAATCGACAACTTCCAGTCGTGCACCAGGTTGAAGCGGATGGTGGCCCAGATCCTGGATCCTGACCTCCATATCCGGGCCGAGATAGTTTCGTGCTGCTGGGATGGCGTTGGCGCCGTGATCGGCAGCTCGCAAGACAATGATGCGGTCTCTGGTCAAGTCGGCGTCTTGAAACATGTATGCATTGGCCGCGGTTCTTTTGTTCCTGTACGTCTCATCGATGACTTGACCGAGTCTTTTCACGTACGCGTTGAACTCTCCCCTCTCGCCTCTCAACACGTGGTAGCTTTTGAAGTTGGGCACTGGCCTATTCCCCGCGCCTTGGTTCACATAGCGCCGGTAACACCTCATCGCCGTAGTTTCAATGTCCAGCCTGTTTGTTCCAGGCTGGTGGACTCCCCAGTCGCGCGAGAAAGGTGCTCTGCCCAAGCTGCGGATGAACTCGTCGTAATTGCATCTGTTACCGGGAGCCGATCCGCGACAAGGAACCCAATTCCCTAAACACCTCCCGGCGGCTTTATCATAATGACTGCACTTGAAACCAACGCTCCGGTCTGCAGGATCGTTAAGAGCGTCGATTTCGTAGGCCTGGAAAGCCAAGATGCGTTCCATGCATCCTTGTAATCCTCCTGCCTGGACGCTGGCGACGAGAGCGAAGAGCAGGAAGAAGAATTTCATGTTGGCTTGCTGGTAGATGGCAAAGAGAAGACTTAGAAGAAGAGAAGATCAATGGGGGAGGGAGAGAAAGAGAGAAAGAGAGAGCTGGACGACGTCTCGGTGAGTTTGGAGGACGAGGCCAGTTCAGAAAGATGGCAG